>JAXDDX010000019.1:2382500-2982500 GCA_034670405.1 Hoplostethus atlanticus
GGACGGTTAAGGAGGGAGGGGAAGAGGGAGGGCTTAGAGATGGAAAAATGAAGAAAAAGAGGGAAGGATTTGGGAATAAGGGGGAGGGAGACAGCCAGTGTGAGAGGAGGAGGAAGAGGAGGAGAAATTGGACTAGGCAAGGATGGATAAGAGAAGGGGGAGGGGGGGCAGCCCCGAGGGGAGGTGTTGTGAGGTCAAGGTTCCAGTCTATGGTGTGAGTTGGCCGCCAGCACGTGGCCATAGCACGTTGCCACGGTCCGTGAGGCAGTGCTAACATGCTGGAAAAGGAGAGTCAGGGAGAAAGAAACATAGAGAGAGGAGTGGAGCAGGGGATCTAAAGGGGGGAGTGCAGGGCTCAGACAGGAGTCCCAAGACCCTTTTCACTCAGATCTCGCCACTGGCAGAGAGAGAGGGACTGAGCTCAAGCTGGGGTTAGTCTGCTGGCATTGATACCCCTCCCTCCTGTAATGGCCAGTGTCAAAGTACTGGCCAGCCTGCTCTCAGTGAGACAGGGAGAGGGACCACATGGAGTGAGGACATACAACGTTAGCAGAATGAACACTATGTATGTGATATTTTCCTAATTATTTGCTAAGTGATTCACTGACTTAATTGACTTCCACTGAATGCATAATGACAGCAGCTGTCGTATTTCGGTTTAAATGAACTAGTAGAGCGGCTTTATCTGAAAGTCAATATGGATGGTATTATTAAGATACTTTATTACATCATACACTGGGGTATTGTGACAGCAATGTAAGGCTAATCATGTTTGATTACTCCACGTTTGCCATACGGAGATGGTATAGGAATACTGTCGCTCCCCATTCATTTTTACTCACTTGTTTGCAAGTTCTTCAATCATTATTCCCTGTTTTCTCTCGCCAAACACCATTGACTGATTGCCACAGTTTGTTTTGGCCCACTAATCCCCATGTGTTTGTCCATTACTGAACGCTGACCACTAACAAGGCCTATCTTAATTGTTTATTCAAGAAAGCTCAGTAAGCATATGGCATAGCTATCTCCACTATATTTAATATATCATCAATTGACTGTGATCCAAGATGAATATCTGTAGTCAATCCACAAGTAAAAGAAGTTATATAAACATCAAAATCAAAGGCTGAGCACATCAGCAATGATCAACTTGAAAGTCAGTGCATAAAAATCAGTCATGATTCACACACCACATGTAGAGGTTGAAACTCTTGACTTCCATACTCAGTGTGACAGATGAACATGCCTCAACAACACTTCACAATTTTGAGTCTCACAAAAAAAGAAATGGACCAAAGGTTGTGTCAAGTGAGATGATTTCTCGCTATAAAAAGGAAAGAGAGCAAAAATGTGAATGTCATTTCAAAAGTAGGCTGAGCAAGTCAAAAATAGCTTCAAAGGGCTCAGACTGGAGAACAAAATCCCAAGAGTAAGTCTTCTGAGGTAAGAAAAAAATATATAAAATTTCAATTGAAGGTTCTTACACGTTAAACATACTTAATGTATACATTTGCTCTTGCCGTCATTTTGTACGTTCATCAGTATAAATAAAACATGAAAAAATTAATCAATCGCTAATAGAAAATAATACATTTTTCTGAAATGGTGCAGCTCAGTTGAAATCTTTGTTCACCTTATTGAACTATACAGTATGTGAGGCTGGGTTGTCTTCTTGGTGAGACATATGTCCCACAAGTCTGTGTGCTCTTCCTTCTCTACTCCCTGTATACCTCCAGTGACCCTTGGTCAAGCTCCTCAAGTTTGCAGATGACACCATCTTAGCGCAGATTGGAGTTTCAGTTATACAAACTTTTCTTGGAGGTAGAGCTGATCTGTAGGCAGAAATAATCTCAAAGATAGCTAGGTTAACTAAGTAATCTGGAAAGTTTAGCATGGCTATATTGCATTTTTTTCAGTTAGTAAGAGCACTAAGCTTCATAAAATTTGCTACCTCCTCTTTTACCCCTTGCTATTTTTGCTGGGTTTCAGTTTAAGTTCAAGTTTGTCAACACCTATTAAATCAAGAGAGCCCAGCAGGGGATGTTCTTCAAGTGTCAACTTTGGTAGCTCATCATGTCACAGCAAAAAAGCAGGTCCGATTTTCCAGATCCGTCACTCATATCATCCATCAGTCTGGTATGGCTTTACCGCCTCCTGTTGTAGGTCAAGACACCAGCTTGTCTGCGGCTGAGAGTGTAGTCAGCTGCCAGTTGCCCTCAATCTAAGACCTGAATGACGTCAGAGCAAGGAAAAGGGCAAAGAAGATCGCTGCCATCCCTACCCACCTGGGCAACAACCGGTTTGACTTTCTACCCTCTGGAAAATGGTTTCAGTGCAGCAGTGCCTGCACTGCCCCCAGCACTACCCAATGACACATACACTCCGCAACGAGCCCTCCTAAGCCCTCACCCCACCCCAAAAGCATGCTCATACACACTGAACTCACTGACTGAACCCTGCTAATTATATTTTACACATCTGTCATTTATTTTTTGCTTTTTGATTTATCAACCTAGTTGTACTTTGCACATCTGTGACTCTGCCAGTGCTGCTACCAGCTATGCCAATGCTGCTAAAGTAGAACAATTTCCTGGCTTTGAATGTATACTTGTAATGTGTTGATCTTTAGTTTACTACTATAGTATTACTCATCAGCAACTGTCTCGTAATGTGTCAGTTCCAATTAACCAGGTCAAATCCCTTGTTGTACTTAAAGTATGAATTAAAGTAATTTTGATTCTGAGGTTGCCACACTTGCTTCTTGATTACACCATGAGAAAGTAAAACCCTAAACAGGAGGAAAGAGTTAGCTCTTCCAGTTTAATGACATTTTCCTTTCTTTTCTTTCTTCCTTTCTCCTAAATAGGGTAAATTTGACACTTGTGTCTAACTTAACAACAAAGATACGCACTGACGACAATATTGTGTGAATTTTCTAACTTTAAAAAGCAGCAGACAGCAAGCCTCATAACAGCATCCTCATCATTAAAAGCAGAACACCACTGAAGATTAAGAAAGATCAAAACCACAGATTAATCAGACAGCAACTGTTTTTTAAAACTACAATTGTATGTGATAATTACCATTTCAACCTCTTTGGTCATATAATTAAGCTTACAAGACGCACTCAGATTGTATTATACATGAATGAAAGAAGCAAAAGGTAGCGACTGAAATAAGGCAGCTCTTTCATCTAAGGTGTGATCATTGCTTTGCGAGCATGATCAAGCAATGCTTTGCAACATCTTATCTGCTAGTCCACCATGTGAAAATAAGTGCAATTTGCTTTGGTTTAACTCTCCTTGTTCTTCACCATGATAATTATGAGGGCATCTCTGTAATTACAGTAATCAGTAGTTTTTGTCCATGTTTCCTAAAATACAACTTGTGTAGAAAACTTGCACATGAAGAACATTTTAGCTTTGAAATAGAAATTGTATGATAGAAGCTGTCCACTTGTTTCAGCTTGTTCCAATCATATATTGTTTTCTATATCCTTTAAATCTTTATATTTCACAGTGTAGCATGACAGTATATGTGTATGATTTTCTTATTATTTGATGGAATTCAGTGACAGCTTCGATCATATAATTTATAAAAAAAATTTTAAATGCATGTGTGAGGCTTAAGATATAACACCCTCTAACAATGTTATACAGCACTTTTCATATTGCAGTTGGAAGATCAAAGCAATGCATTTCATAAAGGCAGTAGGCATATAAATGATTGGGAATCTATAGCCAGTGTTGGGTGACAATGCTTTACTCCATAATGCATTAAAGTAATTGTTATTCCTCTCAACAATTTAAACTTTTTAAATTTATACCATAAAGGTTAAAGCTGCACTTGCCAAGTTTGGCGACCCCAAGTGGCAGTGAGAGACGTTTTTAAAGTTTGAAGGACTTCATTACTCAGTAAATGGCACAATCCTCTGACCTAATTTCCCACCATTAACCATAACCAACACCAGAATTTAATTTTGGGGGAAAAAAATATATTGTGCAGCTTTAAAAATAAAATTCAAAAGTAATTATTTTGTTAACACTCATTGTGAGTATTGAACAATTATTTGCACTCCCCCCACATGCCCACAATGTTATCTGTTGGAATGTGTTGTACATTTTGTACCCAAACAGTTTTTCCATGTTAAAGTTGTTGGAGCATGTCCTTTAACATTAACATTTTAACCATTGTTCAAAAGTAACACACTTTGTGTTATTTATTTATTTTGCCACAGAATCTATAATTTATGTTTGTACGCATCACCTTGTTCCATTTAAGAGCATTTCCTGGTGTGTAAAGGCTTCTTTTCTTGTCTTTTTGCGAGCATGGGAGAGTATCCATAGCCTTTAAACTTGTGGAGGACATGAATAACCTCACTTTTTTCTTACTCTCCCAATCATTGACAGTTGATCTGGATAAAAGTGTCAGCCAAATGCAGAAATGTAATATTAATGTGTTCTTTCCCTCTCTGAAAAAAAAATAAAATCTACAGATGAGACACATCCAGTCATTCATCATTACAATACTTTAAAATTAGCAAATGAAGTTGGTTAAAATGACAGCCAAGTAAATGATGATTGGGCTTTAATCATTCTCATCAATCAAACAGATCAATCAATCAGCCGCTGGTAATTCAACTTTACCTCTGCTGGATGGGAGGATTTAATACAGGAGGATGTAAAACAACATTGGCTTCAATGTATGGGTCTCACATAGCCGACTTGAAGTCAGGGCACGGCTCAGCAGACAAACACATACGTCATGTCATGAGTCTATTTGCTGTTCACTAGCAGAAATTCCATAAAAATAACCTTTGAAAAAATACATTTTAGAGCCATCATTTCCAAAGCGTAAAAAATACTCCTTGAACCAGCTTTTTCCCCCACTTATATCACTTGCTTCCCGAAGCAGAGGATAATTCATAACACCACTCATTTCTCATTTATGTTTCCTGCATAGGATGAGATTCACAGGATGTTGTTGTTAGGGTGCGAAGCAGCTTTTCAACCTATAAGTGAATAACTATGAATTACTGCTGTAAGCCATATTTCAACCTCATTGCAGCTCAACTACACATGCATTCATAAACACAGCGTCTCTGTAGCTGCAAGTTAGTTTGTAACTACTGTGTTACAAAATGCATTTTGCACCATCATTAGTCGCAAGATATCTTAAGTAGTTTGCATGTGAAATCATTACGAAGGAAAAAAAAGGCAAAGCATAGATCAAAGATGGACTTCTATTTCTGTAGTTAATACTAATCTGATACATGTCTACTATTAGATGAGTGAGTTGCAAAATGGCAAGAAGAAATTATGCTGTTGCTTAGCATCATTCACACCTGCTACACATCTGCTTATGGTCTTACATGTAGTATTTACTTAGGGTGACAGGTTGTGATTAATTTGTGAGGCGCAACCAATTATTGTTTACTATTTATCCAGACTATGTTTGAGCTTAAATAGTGATGGTAACATCTTTGGAGGAGTGAGACCATATGTTTTGATATTGTTAGATATAGACATAAATTGAAAATTCCAGTATAGCATTAAAAAATAAATTTCTATGTAGGATGTCAGGAAAGATGAACTCGCCGTGACCCTGCAAAGGTGAAATAAACATTCCAAATTCCACTGCCACGTTTGCTACGCTGTATAATAGAAAAGAAGCAGTGAAATTTGAAACCGGTGCTCATACCAAATGGCTAAATTCAAAAGATAACAGTCATAAGTGTGTGGCGACAGGCTGCTATTGTGGGTGGTGCCAATTTCTGTTTTCAGCTTCAAGAACGTGATGAAAATCAACGGGGTCCAGTTTAAGGACATGGGCACGGGGGGGGGGGGGTTTCCACAGTCCTACAAATGTTAAGCAAAGTGAAGTGGGGAAAGCCAGTGATTACCTGGGCACCCGTTCTCACCTCATTACATTTAAGCAAACAGCCTACTGATTAGGAATTCTCTGTTTGCCGTAGAGGAGCCATTTTAAAGATGAAGTCAGCCTCTCTTTGCGGAGGAGTGAGAACAAACAATTGTCCTAATGCCACCTCTTTAAATGGTGCTCAGTAGCACGACAAGCAGGTTGGTGTTGAAATCAATAAGATTAAAGGCATTGTTTTTCTTTTTTTTAATCACCCACACTTGTGCTTAAGCATGACTCAGGGTGTGTGTGTGTGTGTGTGTGTGTGTGTGTGTGTGTGTGTGTGTGTGTGTGTGTGTGTGTGTGTGTGTGTGTGTGTGTGTGTATTTGTCTGCGTATGGCTCAGTTAAACATAAACAGGTTGTCTATGATATAAAAAAAAACATTTTTTTTTTTTGCTTTGAGGGAAATATGGGTGATTTTTATGTGCCACTGACTAGATAGATAGATAGATCAATAGATAGACGGACAAATTAATGAATGATACGTTGAAATAGTACAAATGCAGCCAAATAAACAGGTCACAATGGGGGAGAATGTAAAAGTGAAAATGCAGCCATACAATAAATGAGGATGAATTGCACTGACAGTTTCACTGCATCGTAGAAACAGTTGTGCAACAGCGTCTGTTATTAACTTTCACAATGATTTGCAATTCATGCTTTTCCTTTCATGTAGGAGACGTAACCAAATACAAACCTAATAATTAAGTGTAATTCTGTATTTCAGGGAGGAAAAGTACAACATGACCTCTATAATGACCTCTACAATGTTTCTCTTATCTGCTATGACATCTGTGAAATGCATAATTACCCTCTATACCGCTCTCCACCTCCCTCCCTCCCTCTTTCTCTCTTTGTCTGACCCCCTACCCTCGCCTAGCTGTCAGCTCCTTTGTCAGTTTTGATACCACTGCCACATGATCAGAAATGCAGTTCTCCTCCCTAGCTAGTGTCTTTATTCCTTTATTCCTGCTACACCGATGTAGCATTTTGATGGCATGGAACATTTTTATTTCTTTTTTTTGAATTAGAAAAATGTGACAGTCGCTGATTTCTGGCATGAAACTCAAAGTAATTATGGAGTGTCACTGGAGTTACCAGCCACCTTAAGACCTTTGCTTATTATTCTTTTAATAGTGCAACCCCCCCAACCCCTTTCCAATTAGTATACCATTGTAATTAGCATCATAAACCAGCAACCATTTCTGAGGAAGTGAAAAGCCCCATAAGGAACAAGGGTAGTTAAGAGTTTTTTTCCTATTCTAAACGGTGTTGGCAGCAGAAGCTGTAACACGGGGATTGAGGGAGGGGCAAAGGGCAGGTCCTGGTGCGGTCCAGATAAATCGGAAAATGGGAGTGTGCTACCCACTAACACACACTTACACAAAGGTACAGGTATGCATGCACACACAGAGTCAGACAGGAACACACACACACACACACACCCAAGCGCATACATGCACACCTGTTAACAAGTACAAATCAAATCCACTCTGATTTCTAATGGCAAAATGATGAGGGTCAGTGACCTCCAGGAAAACTGGTTCCTCTAAATCGCTACCTTCATTTTTTTTTCTCCTCCATCTCTCAATCCATCTTCAACTAAATGATTTAAAAAACGGCAGTTTTCAGACTTGAATGACAAACCCAATGGAGGTACCTGACAGGAACGCTGCTTCTTTTCCATTTCTCCTTGGCAGGAATGTTTAAAAGGATTATTCATCTTCTGGAATGTCATAATGTATAGCCTTCACTTTCAGATGATGCTGTAACTCCATCTGTGGCCATTTAACAGTGGTCATTTTGCATTTGGTCAATTTCATAGAAATGTTATGGATGACGAAGCCTAGAATATGGCAAGTACATTACATAAAGCCAATTAATAGCAATGTGATTGCATAGAAATAATGATGTACTGTACCATACTGTTGCAATTGATGTTCCAAACCCATTTTTCTCCCCGTCACCTCTTTTGTTTTGACAAACTACATCCAGTTCTAAGAATAAGAGCAGCCAACCAGGTGGTTGTATTCCTTACTTTAGTGGAGATCAGTCCTGTAAATTGGAGCTGCATTCATTTTCAATACTTGAACAAACACTCTACACAAGGAGCGTTTGAAATATCATTTTTAGCCCATGATGTGACACCGTTTGAGACTGTTTGAGTGTCTGACAATACCAAAAGATCCCACCTAAAGTCGTTCAAACATTTGAAATCATCCTCAAATATGTTTACCCCCCTGTTCTTACCCATCCACTCTCAGCCATCAGGTCCATTTTCCGCAGCTACACCACGATGAGAAGCACCAATCGATTTAGCCCAGGCCTTTTTTCTGCAGTGATCCAATATGTTTTCTGTAATAATACCAGGTAGCCTTGCATCCTAAGTGGGATAATATTGTTTCGACCGTTAGGTGATCTTCAATTATTCACAAGCAGATATTGCTTATGCATGTCTTTACTGCAGCGAAGCCAATGCCTATATGCATTACTCAGCACTTAGAAAAAGGTTAGGATTAAAATATATGCAGATGACAACGTAATGTACCCTCGTTTTTTTTGTAATTAGATTGTCAGACTGTGCATCGTGGAAAAGAGATGGATTTGTTAATCGTGGAGAGAGGATGGAAGTAACCGCGCACTCAGATGCCAAATAAAACCCAGTGGTTAGATCCAGAGTCTCACTGTCACTTTACATTAGAGTATCAGTATGTTGAACTCAAGCTGAACTAAACGGTTAAGGGTTAAGGTTATGAGGAATAAGCCATTGGAACAATTCAATGCAAATGTGTTTTAGCTCTCAGAATGGGAGCTGTCACAGTCATTCACTGTCATAATTTGGTGAAAATTACTGTCATATATTATTCCTCGCTCACCCAGTAGTGTCTGTATACATGACGGTTGCCAAAGTTTTCTCATGGAAAAAATACTTTCAGCTGTAATGGTAATTAAAATACTAACAGTAAATTCCATTTTAGCAGCATTCCTGGTCAGTAGGATGTTTCCGGTCAGTTGGAAGGGATGTTTTTTGTCCTTTTTTTATGTCCTTTATGTGTATTTGTGTGCCACACACTTTATTGTGTTCCTATCCTGCAACTGCATTTGACCACTGTGTAGTGTTTGTCTGCAGTGCAGTGCTTGTGAGCCATTTTCCTTTGAGTACTCATCATTTTCCAAATTTACAGATAGCAAATGCCTCTGAAATTCAGCCTCCATCAAGACCAACGTTTTAATTAGACACGTGTCCGTTGTCGCCACCGCTGCCGCCATCAACAGCGACAACAACAAACACTGTGTTCTTCCCCCCCCTTTTCATCCTTATCAAGAAATCTCCCCTCAGTCATTCTATACACAGAGCCCATCCACTTTCTCTCGAACACCGCCTCTTCACTCAAGCATGATCTTTCCTCTACGGCAGAGAGAGAGAGAGAGAGAGAGAGAGAGAGAGAGAGAGAGAGAGAGAGAGAGAGAGAGAGAGAGAGAGAGAGAGAGAGAGAGAGCGCAATAGAAAGAGGAAAGAGAGATCCAAGAGGCCCAAGCCGCCTTTCATTTCCGCTGCTTGGCTATGCAGCTTTGCCCCGCTTCCACGGTTCTGGCAAACTCCCCTTGAGAGGCCCATCTAGTCCACAATCTAAGGCCTTGTAATGCAGTCCCTGGCCCGCAATGATAGATCGCACTACATGTGGGACGGTATTGTCTGCCTCGCTGATAAGCCAGTGGAGTCGGGGAGAGAGAGTGTGAATGTGTGTGTGTGCATGTTTGTGATTGTGTCTGTGTGCCTGCCTCTGTACTCCACTATGTCTGTGTGAGTGCATGTGTGCTGACATGAGCATCCCTGCATATGTGTTGTTTTTTTGCACGCTTTTAAAAGTGTGTGTGTGTGTGTGCGCGTGATCTCCCTCTGTGCGCCACCCACCTACCGAAACCCAAAACCCGAGCCCTCTTGTGTTGTTGCTGCACGGCTCTCTCGAAGGGCTTGATGTTACTAAGCGAGGTGAGTCACTCCACGTGGAGGCCTGGCCCTGCATTCCTAAACAAAAAGAAGTTGGACGTTTCCCTCAGAGGACCATGACTCAGCAGCGCGGCAGGCACATGAGGAAATTGCTAAAATATCATCTAAAAAAGGTAACCGATCGCGTACGTGCACACGTGCGCATGTGTGCCTTCCTTCATTATATATATACACATGAGACTAAATGAGAGAATAAGAGATTCTTCTCCATTTCCCTGGGTTTTATTGTCAAGAGAGAGCTGTAGCTGTTATGTTTTGATATCGCACATTTCTTCATTATGTACTTTACCCATCTGTCTCTTAAACCGATGCAGCCTGTGTGGCCTCGGACTGTTATATCTCCATGGATATTCAATCTGCCACACATTTTTGCTTGGAGGACTAAGGACGAGGTGAGTAACGTTGTCGGTGGTGATGCATTTTTGGAGAAATATTGATGCAAAGAGTCAAAAAAAACAAAACGATTCAAATGTTTCAAGTGTCAAGGCAACTCCTTGAGAATGCCGAGAGTTTTCGTCTGACCTACAGGAGGTGGGGCAATTGGCACCATCTATAAGTCAAAGTCCTCCGAAACAGATTTGAATACATCCAAGTTTTACTTATATCTTGAAGGATTTCTCCTAACAAATGGACCTGATGTCCCCCCTTGGATTTATTGCCGATTTAACATAATTTCCTCCGGCCCCAGTCAATAATATCCAACACGCACCGAGCATTTCCAAGCAGACAAGGTTGAATTCGGAATTTTCGACATTTGGAAGCCGTGTGTGCTGTGGAAGAGGTAATGATGTGAGACCGGGAGCTGCCATCTTTATGCACCCACACAACGCACACACAGTAACGGTATGGCTGGGGGAAATTAAATCCTTCCTTATGGGCAGAGCTGTGACAGCGTAGGCACACCACGTCCCTGTGCGAGCACTGTATGTGTCTTCCTATAGCATGTTCCTGTCTGACAGCGCGCATTTGTGTGTGTTCTGGTGTGTATGTGTGTGTGCGTGCGTGCTTTGATTTGTGTGCGTGATGCTTTTTTTTTACGACAGCTTTCCTTCCTGCCTCCTCTGGGTGCCCGCAAGCCTGGTTGGTCTGAAGGAAAACTGACAGCCTAAATCACGCTGAAGAGCCCGAAACAGATGTTAATTAGCTTTAATTTGCCTTTTGTTGTTCCACTTTCCTGTATTTATCTGCACTCGTTATATTGTACTCTATGTTCCCCGTTGATGTACTCTACATTTATAGTATGTGACCTGATGAATATGTAGGGATTTGCAGTTCTATTCTATTCTATTCCTCTGTACTGTAGGGACCTCTGCCCATGCCGGTCCCTAGCTTACTCAGTTTTATTCCATTTGTATTCCATTAATCATCAACATCAAGGACACAGTTTTACAGTGTGCGTGGCCTTGACTATGCAAGTATGTCCAAAAAGGACACGCGGTGCAACAATAAGTGTGATTATGAGTACGCTCTTAACTGGATGAAAATAACTTTTAATATGGAGGATGTCGTACTATAGCGCCATGTGTTCATTGATGATGTATGCAGGGCTAACAAGGACATAGCAGCACCACAATATGTTTGTTTTTGGTGTGTATCTGACGGTACCCTTGATATCCATTAGCCGTTACCTCAGGAATGTATCTGCATCTATGAATCATCTCTGGATCAATACATCATCTTTGCAGCGAAACTTGAGAGCCTTTGTGCACGGCTCATTTTCAAGCTACACGCACGCGACTAAAACAGGTTTACCTCTAAGCCACGCCCCGTGATATTTAAGGCATTCCTGCACTAATTTGTTCAAAGGTCACCTCGGTGACCTTGCAGCTAACTCAATCTCAGACGACTATCATATTTCAATCAACGTGTATCGGCAAACGGGAGGTAATGAGAAGGGCTAACTGGATTAGCGTTGATGCGCTTACGTGGGGGAGATTGGACACGTGGCAGAGCAGCAAATGCATCCATATTGTTTATGAGACTGGGATATGCAACAACATGATCTATGGCATGCCTCCTTGGGAGAAGGAAAATAAATTATTCCTTGGCTGACATACAAACACTCTAGCTAAAGTATTACAGTTACCTACTAGCTAATTAAAAGACCCGCTTACAAAATGCATATTTAGATGGATAGTCAGTTTTATTTTGAAAATACTAAGCCATGAACGTGCATGTACAAGGAACATCTAATAGCATTTTATTTTGAAAATGGTCATGCAACCATAAAGCATGATTTATTTTCCATTATTTCCCTAAAAAGCAGCAAATGAATATAAATATGAACATTAATATGATGATGATGGTTGTATAATACAAAAAAACATGCTCCGAGGCAAGAATTAACGAGACGTATATCTCATGATGTGGTCAAAAACAAAATGCCCATACTAGGAACGCAATGTGAATAGACTGAGAGGAACACGAGAAGGAGTGAGAGAGAGAGAGCGAGAGCGGCAATAAAATAAACTTCGAAAACAACAAACAAAACCAAAATCGGGAGCTTCTCTTGTAAATGCCTTTTATTATCCTGTCGTTACAGCGATTAACTGCCATCAACATCAAAGCGGAAGGAGGGTAGGGAAAGAAAAATCTGTCACGTCAAACTAGCTGCATAATTTCGCCACGCCATTGCTGAAGAGTTCAGAGAGACGAAAGTCTTTGAACATATCAGTAGATCCTAATCACTAACAGCACATTGTGTTTTTGTTCTGTTCATCACATCAAGGAGCAAAGTGTTGTTGTTGTTTTTTTTCTTAATTTAAATGAAAGACCGTGCAGATCTTGTGCTGTTGTATTTGAAGTTGGGAATATTTTGGGGTTATGTCCTTGTGTGTGTGTTTGGAGATCATGTGTGTGTGTATGTGAATACAGTACATACAGTGTGTCAATGCATGTACCGAGTGCAAGTGTGTTAGTATGCATGACTTGTAATTGGACATGTAATGCACAGCTATGCATGTGCGGCTTCAGAAGCGGAGCCGTATATGGACTGAGCGTGCCAACTAAAGGGAAGAGCATCATAAACTTCCCTCCCCGTGGCCTCTATTACGGAAACCCACCACTTAAGTATCTACACGCAATGCCCACTCCCCTCACCTCCCTCTACCCCTATCCACTAATCAAATCAAACATCTCCAGCATTTGGACCGTCTTCCCTATATGGCAGTACAGAGTGGGCAGAGGGGGGGGTCTTGCCGTCGTGCTAATAACGCTTTGGTTAAGTGCTATGCAGAAGCAGGGCTTAGAGTGCTTCGTACACTTACAAGGCACCCCTCCATGGCTGGCTGCCCTTTGAAGGCTTATGGGCTAAAGTGGCAGTGACGGGCTGGCGACGCCAAAGCCAGTCAGCTGTTACGGCTACGCTCCTGCTGGGAACCCGGTGTCTTGTCGAGGGAGGAACGCAAGACAGGTAGGACAGGGGATCGTTGTATAGCACACTACAGCAATGCACTGTTGAATATATATATCGCAGATTGGAGTTTTAGTTGCACATTTCTCAGCACAGTTGCTCTGGAGGTGAAATGATCTTATCGGTTGAGTTAAACCTCAATGGGTGGAGCCAAAGAACCACAGTTTTTCTAGATAACCTAGTATGGCTAGATTGCATTTTTTCAGCTGGTAACAAGGTTTCATTATACTAGCTACCTCCTCTCTTACCCATTGTCCTTTTCACTGGGCTCCAGGCTAACGTTAGCCAGACAAACTGTGGCTCTTTGGCTCCTCCGCGGATCCTGCAGTGCGCTCTTTGGCGGAGCCAGGATGGACTCTCTATAAGTGCATGACTTAAATACCTGATTGAGCAGTCTACATGCTTGGTGGTAATATTATGTTACCTCTGACTGGGAGAGCTGAACGCAGGCTATACATATCCACATATCCAAAATGTCAGCCTATATTGCAATGGAGAGAACATGGAAGTAGTGATGGAAATTGGCTTCAGGCTGCGCTTCAGGAAGGAACAACAGGGGCTGCATTTACTTCTTAGGTCTATTACACTCTGCAGTAAATGCTATCAAAATTACTGTAGGTACATTCACTGTACTTGGTAAAGGAAGTGCTTCTAAATCTGGTTGTTTCTTTTGTGGTTTGAGTCATGATGGTAATGCTGAACTGCTGGATCCAGCTCACTTTGCTTTCAGTACTGTGATTTATGCCTACTGAGGAAAGATTAAATGTCGGTTTGTGCCCAGGTCTATGAAAGTATAAATAGTTGAATAAAAATGTTACTTCTCAGTTCAGAGCTTGTTCAATTTGTAACATATAAACATAATTAAACCAAAGATTAACACAATAAGAGCACGTCAACCCTTCTCCAGTGCTATGTGGTTTGCATGTAGTGACTATACTGTCAGATTTGGAATTTTACCACCTTTTCACAAAAGGTGTGAAACCGTGGGACAGTTTGAGGGGTGGAGCTATCCATCCAAAGTATTAAATGCATCCCCCTTGTTAAGATATGAGGCAAAAGCAAATTAACCATCCCCCTAGTTGGAACTACCAACTGTCTGAACCATTCCTTGTCTTGTGTGCATTAAACATCTCAGATTTGGAGATATATATATATATATATATATTTGTGACCGTATTATTATTAAATGCTTGTGGAACTAACTGTGTTTTAAACCTACAGTAACCTTGCACCATCTCTCTTGAGAAGACACTATGAAGCTGATCAGTTGTGAAGCAGTCACCAAGGGGACGGTGAAAATGTTTTATGATATTACGCACACATCAAGGTGACATGCTGTGGTGAGTCAGTCAAAGTAAAAGCCTATACGCTAGGAACCATTCATACGCCTCTTATTGACCACATTAAGATCTTTGTTAGGTCAAAATCGTATATAGGGCTCCTGAAACCTTCGATTAAAAGGTCTATGAATGGCGTTCCTTGTGTGCTGCCTTATTGTTTCCTGCCCTGAAGATGTAGGCATTGTTGTTTACAGTTTGAGTTGATGTAAAAGAGAGTGAAGAAAGCTAAGCTGCCACGGTGCAAGCAGGGCTAGCAGCCAATGTGAGTCAATATCAGAGAGTGGTAAATGTAAATCCTTGAATTGAACTTGTTTATATGGCTGGTTTTATGATATAATTTTAAACTCTGTATGCTAGAATGACTCAAAACTGCAAGTTGCAAGCTCACAAAATGATTGACACCCATACTAAAAGATATCATATGGTGTAGAGGAACTGGCCACTGATCTTAGACCAGTTTTCCCACTCACAATATGCTCCCACAAATGCTCTGCAGGCCTCTAGACACAGTAATTCAGATAAATCGACAGGCGTTCGAGAAAAGGCATGCAGAGCACAACGACAGCTTACATTGTGTGTTGCTAGCCGATGCATGTGGAAATCTGTCACCGCAATCATTACATGACTCGGGCTAAGTTTCACTTCAGATTGCCTCTATATTGTAGCTACATGTTGCCTTTAAGTGGTTGAGTGGTTGAGTCTGAAAAGCCAGCATGACTTTTTTTTAGTCTAGATCCATGCATACTGTTGAAAGCAATATTCAATGGAAAGACGAGGAGGTTTCCTATGAACTGACAGGTTTTGAATCTCGTTATAACCAAAGCCTGCACATGTAACCGAATACATGAATGTTACCGAGGCTTTAAAATTCTTGACATCATCTCAATTCAGAAAGCTCAAAATGTATGAGGTCATTTTTTTTATTTCCCCCCCCCCCCCTCATTTCATGACAGTAAATCACAGGTCGCATTATGAAACTTCACACTTCTATAAGTCTTGCCAGCTACACATCACATGTATTATACAGGTTCAAATGCAGGTCGGAGGCACACCTGCAACACATCATAACTCCTCACTGCTAAAGCTCTATCCCTTCTCAGCAATCTCCCCCCCCCCCCCCGAAAATTTTATCCTGGATGAGTTTATCCAGGGAATACATATTCAGAAAAAAAAATGACATATTCCACAGGCAAATCCCTCTTGATTTCCTCTGGGTTTAAAAAAAAAAAAGACAAGAGTAAGATGGAATTGAGGTGGTGGGTAAAATTAAATTATGCCTAATTACCAGCGCAATTGATACCAAATTGAGTTGATATGCATCCTTCATGACTTAACTAGATAGAAGATAGCGAGGGGTAAGCAATACATTGTAACATGAGATGATGGGTGGAGGTGATACTGAGGCACTTTTGATGGCAGGAGATAAAGGGGCCGAGTCCTGAATTATCAGATCTGTCGAGGTTGCGGCTGCTGCAGCTTGGCAGATTGCCCAAATCTGGGTTTGTGGAGAGACAGGGGGGGGGAAGGTTGTTTTTATTGTCAAGGGTACCACACCTTGTTGAATCGGTCATGAAGCCAAAATAAGCTGACGTCATCCTGAATGTCATTTTTTTTTTAAATTGAAAAATTGAAAAATTTTAAATTGCCCGTGGCTACAATTCAAGCGTTTCATCACTGCGGTACCATCTACGTTGTCGAAATTATTCTTCGTCAACGGGGGAAAATCCCAGAATGGGTTTCGGGTGATGCGTACTCCCAACAGTATCAATCCCTGAAGTGAATACCGCCCTGCCCTCAAAAGGAGGACTAAGTGAATACCATTAACTGAAGTGATATGACCTCGGTGCTTTCAACGTGACAGCTGATGATGGTTTGATCCCTTCAAGGGGGCAACAAGCTCATCAGTGTGGCCCTTAAGCAAGACCCTGAACTCCTTCTGGCTCAGACACTCCAACCCCTGTGGTGTGTTAAGCTGTTCTTTCTTCTGAGTGCTCTGCCATTGCTTAATTTTTCCAAATTCATCTCGTTACAAAAAGTAACACTAGCTAATACAAAACGGCTAATACAGCGGCGGCTTTGAAATTAGCAGCCTTGAGGTTGTATAATAGAAGTCTTGACCTTTAAAGCAACAATATGCAGCGTTTCGCCTTGAGTCGGCTAACAAGTGTATTATTGCCCCTTGCCCTCTAGTTCACACCCCAACACTTGTCACTCATCTTGATAAATTGTATGCTTTAAAATGGCGTGTCGTCTGAGGCTGAGGCCACTGGTATCCACAAAGCCACCACGAGCGCTGAAGAATCAAGACGGTGAATGCCGCCGATCCGCCATTGAAAGAAGGTTCACCTACGCTTTTGAAAACTGTCCGCCACATGTTTAGCTTTTCTGTTCTTTCATTTCTCACCTTGACTGCAACAACCCAGCTCATCACCAGTTACTAAAGCAATGCATTATGGTAAGGTAGTGCATTCACTCAACAAGTGTGTGTTTATGTGTGTACAGATATAGCCTTCAATATACAGTGCCCTCCATAATGTTTGGGACAAAAGCATGACATTTTTTTTATTTGCCTCTGTACGTCACAATTTTATATTTGCAATCAAACAGGTCACATGTGGCTAAAGTGCACTAAAGTTCTCATATTTTATCAAAGGGTATTTTTATACATTTTGGTTTTAGAATGTAGAAATTACAGCACTTTTTAGCCACAGCAGTGGTATGTACAGTAAATGAGTCATGTTTTAGTACTTTGTTGCATTTCCTTTGCATGCAATGACTGCTTGAATTCTGCGACTCATAGATATCACCAGGTGTTGAGTATCTTCTCTGGTGATGCTCTGCCAGGCTTGTACTGCAGCCATCTGTTTCAAGGACTAGTCCCCTTACGTTTTCTCTTCAGCATATAAAAAGCATGCTCAATAGGAGTGAGATCAGGTGACTGACTTGGCCAGTCAAGAATTTAACCTTTAACCTTTGAGAAACTCCTTTGTTGCTTTAGCAGTATGTTTTGGGTCATTGTCTTGCTGGAGGATGAAGCGCCGTCCAATGAGTTTGGAGGCATTCTCCCGAACTTGAGCTGATAAGATGTTTCTATACACCTCAGAAGTCATTGTGCTACTGCCATCAGCAGTGACATCGTCAATGAAGATGAGTGAGCCAGTACCTGTGGCAGGGATATGTAGAAAAAGTGCTGTAATTTCTACATGGTAATACCAAAATGTCTAAAAAGGGCCTTTAATACAATTTGGGAATGTAGGCTTTAACCACAAATCTAAAACTGTGGAGTATAGAGGCCACGTTTTTTAAAAATGTGTCTCTGTCCCAAACATTATGGAGGGCACTGTAGATACAGCCTTGTCAAAGTCTCACTTTTTTACTGCTTGTTTGCTGAACTGCCGCCGCATTTTGGCTGCATTCCCTGGAGGAAAATCAAAATATTGCTGTCTTTTCAGCTGTCAGAAGTTACAAGGAAAGGTCCCATAACTAGCTGCGACACTAAAGTTTTATATTGCAATATGCTAGAGCTGTCTCCGGTGCAAATGCAGGATAAATGCATGAAGGGGGAACAAAACCGTGGCCACCACTATGTGTGTGTGTGTGTGTGTGTGTGTGTTTATGCACTCCCTCCCACCTGTCCATTGAAACAAAAGTGACCTCATGTACTTCTCCTTGTCAAAAGGTGCTATGTGTAGCATTATCACATTACCATTAACTATAATTGCCATCAACAAATGAGACTATTGCTGAGCAAATTGGCAGCTTCTGGCAGCAGATTTCCTGGAGATTCTGACAGGAAATCCGCTGGATTGCTTAAGACATAAAACAGGAGTTTACTTTGCGAGTAAAACCCAACTTCATTCCAGATCCACTATTCAAACTGTTTTTGCTTCAACTTCACATTAGCTTACTTCATCCAAATGCATATTTGCTGTTATCAAGGGCTGTTGTTGGCTCTTATCCTTCCTCTTGCTCTTCAAAACAAATGCGCTCGGATCGATGCCAGGAAGAGGAGGGGGGACAAGCAGCAACGTCTTCGCTGTGACAGGAAGCAACAGGGTTTATGGGAAATGTGGTCTTAATTTTGAGAAACGAGAAATGAGAGGTTGAACAAAGTATTGTTCTGGAACGACTAGTGAATTGTGACAGGTGCAGGACTCTCAGAGAAAAGCTAATTATGGGTGCTGGCTGTAGAAACCGTCATATTTAAGTCAGAACACGCTACCACCTTAAATTATTAACATTAAAAGATATTAATAATTCAATTATTAACTTTAAGTGGTAGCCCAGGGATTTCCGATGTGGATCTGGGTTGGGGAAGAAAACAAGATGCGCTTTCCCCCCTTCTCAGCAACGACCATTGCCCTGGTAGTGGAAGATATATGACCCCTTAGCTTGTCCAATGTATCTACCCCCTCCCTCCCTACTGTAAATAGGACTGTGTTTTTAGTCAACTCCCCTGGTTAAATTCTAGCCTCATATCATGAAAGTATAATAATATACAGTATATTCACAATATTATTCCCCACGACTGTTGGGAGTTCAGTGGGAGTTTAACCAAACACACATAATAAATAAAATACGCAGCAATGCCAAAATAAAAGTCCATCACTTGTACACAATTGTAGAAATTTCTGATACTGTATATGCAATTACAAGCTTTTCATGTTTTACTGGTTAAATACGGATTGGCCCGATACTTTTCATTCATGCGAACACTTCACTGGTTTGAATGGCCTGGTTCAGAGGTTTTATTGCACTATTGTAATGGAGGCTCTTCTCACATGAATACTGTTGGTACTACTACAAATACACACACTCGCACGCAAACACACACCTAAGTGTTTCACAGGCTGTTTTTGTCTTTTGTCTGCCCAAATACAGATATCAAAACAGACGACATAAAAAAACAAGGCTATGCCCCAGCGGTTTGTGTTTTCTGCACAGGGATTTACTTTTGGGCATTTAAAAGCCAGTGGGTATTATTTCTAATGATTGTTTATTGAGAGTAATCTGCTACGTTAATCAAAGGGACCTTTGCAATCTGTGCGTCTGGCACTTTTTTTTTCTGTTTATGCTGCTGGCTGTTTACGCGGAGACTAAAAAGCATAGATCAGCCAAATGCGTTGTATCGGGATAAGTACGAGGCAGGGCTGGGTCTGTTCAGAAGTTTTGTGTCGTTCTTCAACCTCGTTTGAAGGTCACTTGAAGGACTGAGATGATTAGATCCAGCCAATGAGATAAAGCAGACCACATCCATAGATAAATGATTCATGGCAGTGACAAATGGTGTGAGAGAACAGTGTTACATTTGAGGGAGGGGAAAAAAAAAAAAGATTTTTCACTTGGAAAGATATTTTGTGTAGATATCACAGGAATTGCTAAGTTTGTTTTGCTTTGTACAAATTGGTGACTCATGAGACGGGTTATCTTTTTTTTTTTTTGGCTAGCTTCCGGATGACTCATGACTACATAATGATCCAGTACAGTAGGTTGCATCATTGCAGCTTTTGTCATTGGTCTGTTGTGAAGGCCCCACACTATTTAACATCTATGCCACTTCATAAAAAGCTTCATAAGACATGTGCGTCTGTTCTGAATGTGCCAATGGGCAAGAATTCAGCAGTCAAAGAAAGTCAATTGAAGCCAGTGGAAAATTGTATCACTATCCCTGTTGACAGCTATTGTGAAACATGTCAATGCCAGTAGTGGTGTCTATAATCTATCTAGCTATCTCAAAACCTTCTGAAAAATCACTTGAAACCCCCTTCCTCCTCTGGTATTCAGCCATTATTCAGGTAGATACCTTTTTATAAAATTTGGTTTAAAGTTTTTTTGTATTGAATCTCCTTGGCTGTCCTTGGTCAAGTGAGCCTGTGATGAATCATGCATCGGATCAAAGTGGAGCTGCCATCCTCATGGGGGCAAAATAATGTCTGCCGTCGTCCTTATTCCACCTGCCGCCCTGCGTCACCGGCCACAGGTTGTCTTCCCTCAGAGGAGGTCGCCGCTGGCATTGTCCCCCCGCAAAACCAAACCCTACGGAAGTAGGTTTTATTTAGTCCTCTCCAACGACAAGTCTCCTCCTCACTCCACTGCCTCCGCAGCTGGTACTTGTTGGCGCCCATCTGTTAAGGGTATTGTTTATGTGGTCAGTGATCCAGAACTCATTACCATCCCACCTTCCCCTATACACTATTGTTCTTTCTGCTAATACGGAGGCTCTGATGCAATCTGTCTTGAGTTTTGCAGTGCGGTTTTGAGACGAAAAACTGACTGAGGATAAGAAAAGGAAATATTCCAGGTGTCGAATGTCGTCAGATGAAGGAGCAATTTAGAAATTTAAGAGGAAAAATGGGTTTCATTTAGAAGTTCTTCAGTGAAGGCACGAAACATATACACCTTTTTGACTTTGAAACTACACTAGGCAAGATTGTTTTTTATGGAAAAATACAGAACACCTCTCTTATGGCATAAATCACAAAGTGGGGCTGTAATAGAGAAGAGCACCCCATCCTCCCTAATTGACACCTTGATTGGCCCTATTTGACCAAATTAAATTCTGGTGTTGGGTAAGGACACCTCTCCACTCACAGAATCGAAACCTAAGAGCAAAATAAAAGCTCTCCTAAACATCAGCGAGCAACGTTAGATCTTTTACCTCTCTTTCTTTTGGTATCCTTTGGTTAAAAAAAACAATCACAACACTTCCAATTTACTGATCATTGTTGCGTGACTCTTTGGAACAGTTACCTCTCACTGCCAAAATGGCATCCGCCTGCACACCGACTTTTGATTACTATTCCAAGCGAAAGCTTTGTTTAGAACTTGGCTCTTAAATCTCAATTTAACATTGGGTACAAAAACAAACATAAAAGCAGGTGGGTATCATTCATCATGACATCTCGCGGTGTCGTTCCATCAACAGCATCTGTGTTTAATCATCATAATTGGTGCAAATAAAACCTCGGAGTGGCTCGCTAGATTTCCACAGAGGCTTATTGTTGTCCGACCACATCATGTCTTTGCTGACACCTAACCCAACTACATATGGATGGATGTACTCCAATTTGCTTAATTAGTGTTGATGACACTAATCAACCCTAATTGATGTGTTTATCGGAAAGCAAACTGTACTGTATTGATTAGCCATCTATGCTGCATTTAATACACCATACCAGTCTATTCACTGGCAGAGCGCCATTCTTATCGGCGCTGCCCATTTTTTGTTGTCCTAGCAGAGCACAGTAAGCTTTCTTTTAATGGACTCAGCTTTTTTTTTTTTTTTTCAAACAAACTTCACCGGCAGTTCAGAAATCAACCAATTATTAGCCCATCAGGTTGTTGTTTGCAGCCCAAGGTCCCAGGTGTATATATACTGTTATGGCCACTCTACAAAATGCTCTCGGAGCAAATTGCCTGCGTAAATACCCTGTGTATATCTTAACAGGTAATATTTAAAATTCTGCAACGGCAAGTCACCCGAGCCTTGATAGATGTGTCTGCCTGCTAGGTCGATGAATAATGCAAATGAAACTAATTCTTCCCGACCCAGTGCCAAGCCGAATACACATTTATATGCCTCGCCGGTGAAAGATGTGCGAGATTCCTATTATGGGAAGGAAACAATCTGTGTATTTTAATAATGGGGCTAATAGACCTTGGCCTTCCTTTCTTGAGCGTTCTGACCTCACCTCATGTGACTTCATCTAGGGTTTAAAGGTGACAGTTGTCACTAATAAAGAATGGAAATGTCTGTATACAGTAGGCCTACAGAATGCTGGTTTATTCTGCAATAGGGTGAATATATGGTGGCTACACCAGCTGTTTACTATATCCAACATATGTGCCATTTTTCAGTCATAAAGACCTTCATATTACAATAACATGATTGCATCATAGGCAAACTGTAGTGAAGGCATGTTAATGAGCTTGTATGAGGTGGGTAGGTTGATATGAAGAAATCACAGATGGGTTTTAAATAAAGATGTATAACACCTGGTTACTGTAGACTTAAATTACAGTGTGGCATGCATCTACATGTGGCAAAACAAAAGTAGCAATGTGGTCAGCATTAGCCTTGAACCTATTTTCTCTCATATGGGTCACAGGGAAAAAGTTTCCAAAGCCGCCACACCGTAGCATCAATTCCCTGGGTGTGAATGATACATACTGTTGGCTAAATGGATGGCAGTGAGCAGCTGCGTACGAGCCAACTCGGTGGCTTTATTGTGCTTCTCCACTGGGACCGGAACAGGAGACTACAAAGTGTCATCGCTAGTTATTACATTTGCCAGTGATAGAAAAGCAAAGTCATCAGTGCCGTTGTGATGATAAATGCTGAGCGAACTTTTGTTTTCTCCTTTAATAAGTGGAGACTAATTTGGTAGTTGCGATCACTAATGAATTACAATACTGCATGTGCCCTTATGAATAGGCTTATCCTACCTTTTTACCGCCTGTGCTCTTATGTGTATGACAAATTGAAAGTCTTACTCAACCCAAAATTCACCGCAGATGTTTCTACTCCTCCTAGATTAAAAAGAGCCCAACCATGAATATCTATTAGATTCTTACATTTCCGAGAGACTGGTACAGATAAATCTTCATCGAGCAGGGGTGTCCCACCTTCACAGAGTAAGGGGCATATAATGAAAGGCATGTTAACTTTTGGTTTGGCCAAGAGTGCCTAATATGCAGAACACTTGCTCCTAATCCCCCCCAATCAATCCAAGACCCACCAATTTGCGGTTAACGATTATGCTTACTATGTGAATTCAGTGACTAGTGTCAAGTGTACATTGTAAAAAGTAACATGTTTTTAACTAAAAAAAATTGTAACACGGCTGACTTAAAATTTTACATTGAATAAAATTAGAACGGCAAATGGTCACTTGACCAAGATTCAATTTAACAAAATGCAGGTTGTTCAGTTTACCCCCCTTTTTTCATTTCAGTTGAAATTCTCAAGTTGAGTGAATTTCATCAAGTTTACATTTCTTAGTTTACAGAACTTACTTGGTAGTTCATTCAACTTCTTAATCTATTTGAGTCAACGTCACTTGGAGTTGTATTGACATAGTAGTTAGAATTAAATAGTTAAATGAATTGAGTTGTATATTTCAAAAACTTCATTCAATTTCTTAAACTCAAAATGTAGTTTTTACAGCAAATAAAGCTTATTTGGAATGACAACTAACTTCACAAAATATTTTCAAAATCAGCCATGCATTTAATGTTACTTTTTTGTGACACCGTCGAGACAGAGCAATTCCAACTCCAAAACATTGCACTTGTGAAATCAAACAACTTCCAGTCCCAATTTGTCAACTTAAATACTTGAAAACATCACAACAAATGAAAGGAAAATAAAGTATTTGTTGGCATGGCATATCATTCAACTTGGCTCTTAATCTTAATTTTAGCATTTGGTACAAAACAACCATAAAAGCAGGTGGGTGTCATTCATCATGACATAAATAAATACATTTGTTCACAATGTATCAATTTAAATATTTCAACTGTCACAACAAAGGAAAGAAAAGTAAAACAAATTTGCCAGTTACACAATTCTGAAAAACATCAGTGAAAAAAGGAAACTGCTAGTAAGGAAAACAAGAGTAACTCAAACTTTTCTCTTTCCATTAAGTTATTGACGTTGTGAAATAAACAATCAAAATTATCTAATTAGCCCTACATAGTTATGTTAACTTACAGACGAACTGATAAACCATAGAAACTGAAATTGGTAGTTTCATTATTATACTTATCACTCAGTTGGCTAGCAAAATGTTAGCAGCCTCCAATCACTTTACATGAAAAGGTTAGCCAGACAGCTCAATCTGCATCCCACTTTCTTACAAAGCTGATATATTTCAAATATCATATTACACAGTTACCAAAACTAAACAGTCTTGCAAAACTTTGTTTGGTTTATTCGCTGAAATTGTTACCCAGCGATGTCTCTGACCTAGTGACATCAGAATTCTTTTTGGGTTAATTATAGCTAAAGAAAAAAAAAAGATGTTGAAAAATAAACATGACCCAAAGATTTTTCATAATCATTTTATGGATACAGCCACTTTTCACCTCATCAACACTTTTCAAATTCTCACCGTATCTGAGTCTGGAAACATTCTCAGTATGTGACTCTTTTGTTCTCAATAAAAATGACCCACTTCTTACAGAACAAGTCTGAATATCATTACGGCTAGTCAGGCAAACCCTGCAAAACTTATCTTAAAAGGACTCCCGAAAGCCAGCAAAAGAATGTGCTCCCAAATTATCAGATGAAACATACAGCACTGTAGCGCTAACTCTTTCAAGCAGACAGAAGTCTCAAAACTTGTTCTACAATCCTCTCATATCCAAATGCACGGCCTCGACCTCTGACCTTGGTGGTTGTCGTCTGTTCCAGTATTACTTTACGTCAGCTAATGAAAGGTCTGCAAATTAAAAACGACTGGTCTAAGTCATACCCATGCAGCTAACATTATTAAACTGAAAAAAACCCTCTGATGTTTCGTCTCTTTGTTCAGTAAAGCAGTTTATTTACATGCAGGAAATAACAGGAAAATGGTGGGAAAGGACTACATTCCCTAGCCGGCAACAGCCAGTCGGCCATCTTGCCCCAGGTAAAGACCTTAAAGAGTGGCTTCTACAGCGATCATCCAAGAGGCAGTCAGGGAGGCTGCTGAAGCCCCTCCAGGATAAGGTAATGTTTAACATAAGTGTGGGTTGTAGTTAAATTAAAAGTACCATTTTGTTTAAATCCAGCCTGCAGTGTGATCTGTACCGGGAATCTGCCCTCCGATCGGGCTTGTGACACCTAACTATTCCCCGATTGTGCCACAACGAATGCAGTTCTCTGAATGGAGAAGCACCTAGACAGTGGTTATATGGAACTATGTCCAACTTCAAGGTTATTCTTCTAAACTCAGTGGGAACAAGTTTTAACCGGCTGTGTGTTGTGTTTCTTATCTTGTTTACCAGATTCAGTAGTTTTCCACTCTGGCCTTCAGTACTTTTCCACACAGTTATATTAATTCATAACTCCTTTTGCTCTGAGTTTTTGGCATGATTAAACATGCACCTGTACACAAAGATGGTCGTTGTGACATTGAAGTACATATTTGATTTGACATGAAATTATTAAGTGACTAGAACCTTTTTTTGTATAGTGACAAATGTTAATTAAGTTATCACAACAGAAAGGATGTATTGACATGGAAGAAGTAGCTACGATGACTAAAAGGCAAAATAATTTATTACAGTGTATGCTCTGGTACCAATGTACTGTACAACATTTTTCACTTGCCTTCTCTGTAATCAATACTTTTGAAATGTTCTGTGTGAGTCGGGCGTAAGCATACGATGAGTGAAAATTCATACTCACTGTTTTGTTTATTCAATTTTCAAACTATAAAAAGCCCAAGAAAACTTCTTACACCAAACATTCAAAGCTGTGTGGTTGGAAAACCCTTTGCAGTATGAGCAACAGTCTCGGGGAGAGTAGAAAAATATGTCTGTCATGACAAAACCTTACTAGAGTACTAGAGTATATTACAGCCATGAACTTTTAATGCTCTATTACAATCCATTGAGTAAAGGACTATTGCTTCATAGTCCAAGGTCTGCAGATTGTAGTTTACAAAAATGTCTTTGAGGCAGAGCTGCTCTGGAGGAAGAAATAATCTCATTGGTTGAGTTAAACTTCACTGGGTGCAGCCAAATAACCACATGGCAAAGAAGGAACTCTGGTCGAAATAGAAATAAAAAAGTATAATTGGGAATGTCTTCATTCATTCATGACATCTGTGCTCTTGAAATGTCAGCAGACTAGCTAACTAGATTTCCTAGATAGCTGTAGGCTAGACTTGCTAGTTTGAACTTGGAAGGTCAGCTAGGCTAACTATGTAACCTATGTTAACCGACGTTTTCAGTTAGTCTCACCCTTTGCCTTTTTCAAATGGGCTTCAGTCCAACGTTTTTCTAGCCAGAAAACTGTGGTTCTTTGGCTCCACTCAGTGACTCAACCAATGAGATCATGTCTTGTGAAATGTTTGTGTATGTTTGTGTAATTATAACTCCAATCTGCTCAAAGCCTAGTGGGCATACAAGCTAAAAATAGGCCTAATCTTCATAACTTGGTCCCATCTTGAACATAACAATAGACGACTCACCTTGCAAAGTTAATCAACGCCAGCGTAGGCCCTGCCTGTCAAGAGCGGTTTCATTCCTCTGACCCAGCGATTGACTAATAGCACATGACAATCTCAATGAGTTTTCCAACTTAAGATTCCAAACCAAATATCGGCACTTCGCCTCTCCATCTGCTAATTCGAAAAGCCTGAAATCAATTTATAACACACAGCTGATGGCTTTGGATGGTCCCGGCATCTTCTCGCCGCCGCTCGTTCAGCCGGGGCCTTGTGGATGGAAAGCGTAATTCAACTACCACTCTGTAAATTCTATTACATCTCGCCTGGGTATGTGCTGTGAAACCATGGCGTCTAATGAAGAGTTCGTCGTAGCTGACAGCCTGCTAAGAGTTGCTACTGCGACACACCAATCGGAACAGAGTGTGTCCATGTGTACCAGAGAGAGAGAGACGGGACAGATTAGACAGTTTTAGAAGTGTGTTACTTCTCTTATTCAATACTTTTGCAATGCATTTATTCTGTATGTGTTTTGTGTTATATTGTACTTATGCATGATGTATTGATGTCATGAGTATCTGCATGCCTGGCTGCACAATGTTCTCCTTGAGATGAGACAGCTGGCCTTAACCTTTTAGGATAACGTCCATTATATATAATATATAATAATATATAGATACAATATATATATATTTTATAACTGCACTGTGTCCATGGTTATGTATTAAATGTGTTTGGTATCTTGCTATACTATTTCATTCTATTTTGTCCTTCTGCAGTGTAGAACGTGGGCACACACACACACACACCCAAGGTCAACCGCAGCAGTTTAAGTCGAACAACTGCAGTTTCTCCATGTATCATAGTAACAAGGGTTGGGATCAATTCTCACCCAATCGATTCAAAATATAAAGTCAAATTATAATGAATCGGTCAATGATAGAGCATTCATTCTCAATTATTTCATTCAAGATCGGAGATAGTGTGTTTCAATGATTTGTATGCCTTTTTCCCCCCACATGCTAGGCGTTACAGTGATTTGACCTGAACCCCAATGCTAACTTGATGCTCTATGGCTGGTAGGGTCTGTTCACTAGGAGCTGCTAAAGCAAATAACAGGCAACTGGATTGAAGGATTGAAGGCCCATGAAGAAAATTGGTAATGCAAATGTTTCTTGTCATTGTGATAGAATGAATAAAAGCAATGTGGATTTCATAATGATCTATAAGGAACTAACATTTTTTTGAAAATACTGTTGGTCATACTTGTTAACAAAATAATCCATCGGTATTGCCTCACACTCTTAGCAATTTAAATGAATCCCAAGAAAGTGAGTTACTGAGTAACACTCCCCTCCATCAACAACTCCCATTGAGATGCCCTTGGGCAAAGCTCTCAACCCTCAATTACTCCACTGGAGCTGCTCAGTGTTCAACACCAGAAGACTGTGGTTGTACAAGGCGTAAATGTGTGTAACTATGAATGTGAAGCAGGGAGGCTCACTGGACGAATGAAGTTAAAAAAATACTTTTTTTGCTCCAGGTATTTTCATGGGACGTCTGCTTCATTTAGTTAATACAGCGGAAAATGAAAGGAAAGAGATAATTGATGACACTGAGTGGCCCAGAGTAAGTGATTTTAAAGACTGCATGGATGCACTTTGTAGCACCCAATTCAAAAGTTGATATATTGAACTGACAACGGGGGCGTCGTTGTTATTTCTTAATCTAATTTGTATGTCGTGTCATGATGCCACTTTGGGCCTACGTCAGGTGGCAATTGAAATGAGAGTTAAAAACCTGACATTTAAGTAGATAACGCACGCAATTTGATTCTCTACAAAATCAAAGCTTGGAAAAGTGAGTAAATGAGGACACGGTACGGATGTCTGAAATGATAAAAAGTGACAAGAGTAACTCGGAGAGAGCACGAAAAACAACAACAGACTTCAAGAAAATCAATGTATTTTATTCCCAGGACATTTCCCTGCGACGGTGGACATTTGAAATGAAAACAGACATCTGAATTTAGCTCGTCATGCCGACGGCATGCAACGCTCAGTGCTCAGCCCTCTGGTGACCTAGCGTGCATGCAAATGTTACGAGCTCCCCTGTCCTCCCTGAAAGACTTGAATGACGCATCAGGCCTTCTGCCAACGCTCTGTGGTGGTGCACAATCAAACACGTATACAGGCCTGCACACACACACACACACACACTTCTGCACACAAACACAGACAAGCATGCATGAACACGTGCTCACAACTACAGGCATGCAAACAAGACATGGACACACACATACGGATGCAAGCTACACACACAAGCACACATGCACACACACACTCAAAGACCCTGACTCAGCTGGTTTTAACTGTGCTGAACCCCCCCAGAGGAAGAGGTCATGGTGGGGTCTTGTCATTAACCCGCCCATGTGTGTTTCCTGATCAGGTGCTTTCAGAGGAAACTAAATCTCTATAGACATATCAATCAAGTGGAGGTCCACTGAGCAGGGGTGATTTTAGACCCTTTGTGGGGGGGGGGCTTCACCTGCCTCAACCAGATGTATCCATACCTCTTCAAAGGCTTTATGCACTATAATATAAGGAAAATATTGTTTAACTTAAAGTAAATTTGTAGCATTTTTGTAGTAATTCATGAGGAAAAACCATTATACTATTCCTATAACATTCCTTCCAAAACAAACTGACCATGTATCATCCTTCAGCTGCAGAGGTCTTGGGTATGTTTACATGCTAAAGTCCAGACATTTGTTAACCTGGGACATATTCACAAACTGTTAAGAAGCGTCTGCATCCCAGACTCAGCTAAAAAGGGCAAAACAACCAGCAAAAATATGTATGGGGCTGTCTGGTGGTGATAATAATTCTTGTATAAAAGTCCTTGAGCCATATTTAACCTCTGCAATTTTTTGAATTCTATCCTAAATTAGCGATTCAAATAAAACATTTACTGAAAAATGGGTGTTTGTGTGTGTGTGCTCTCTGATAAAAGCAGGCCGACGGTGTAGCGATGATGGCTATTCAACATCTTAAAGTGGTAGTACTGGAAAAAAAAAGGACCAGTTTTTCTCTGCGGGATCCTGATGGATTAGGTAGGTAAGGGGGGGGTTGGCTCCTCTGTAATTCTGAATCAGCACTTCATGTCCTCCTTCAGCTCGATGGGTACGGGCCCGAAAAATTAAAACCCCCAAAATTTTGCATTCAAAGAGGTTCATTCCAAAATGAGATATCCGCCGTTCACCGTGTAACACCTACTCCGAGGGAAATGACTGTTGGTGTGAAAGTAAAAGTCATCATTGGATATGATTGAAGTTTTTTGTTTTGCTATGGTAAGCCCCTTTGCTCACAAAAGGGGCTTTCATGGGGATGTAATCATCTGTACTTTGTAAATACTGAGCATCTGACAGTTGTCGTTTGATGCTCTTGGCACATCCCTGCAGTGTTTTCAAACTCAAGAGCATTGATGTGGGATATTTTGCACTGTTGCACTAGAGGGTGTCATTTTTATTGTTACCAGAGGATGACTAGAACCTGTATTATGCTGAAAGTCTCATTGCTAATCTAGGAAGAGCACGCGGTCATCATCTCCTTCATAACACCCTGGAAACTGATTAGAAAGCAGTAGTCCTGGTTTGTCATGCTTCATAAATACTCATTTCCATCCAGACCATTAATTTCCTATGGAGCTGAGCGACCAGGGAAGCTCGGCCAATGTGTGGACGCTTAACAAGTTTCTCGGCTGATAGAGCGTCGACCACAGCTCAACTTTTTTGCGGTCACCGGCCGCCAAACAGCTAATCCGATTTGGAATGGTCAAAATGGTTCTCTACAACCATCGAAAGACTACAGGAATAAACGTCTCAAAAACGATGCTTGGGAACAGTTGCATCCATCGTTTGGGGTCGATGGTAAGCTCTGGAGGAATTTAGTTTTTGAGTACCTAACTCAGATGCAATGGGAACCTCTGGCACCGCCCACAATCGGTCAGAATAGAGCGACACATCAACTAAGTTACTTGCAGCGTGAAAGCCCTGTAAGAAAGAATAAGGTTAAGTGCTTCTGTTATCTAATGCATGATTCAATGTTCCCATTTCACAGTGCAAAGGAATTAAGAAGGAAACTAAAAGAGAGATTGCATATGGATACCAGATAAGCAGTTTCCAAACTCGCAGCCGCTCTCGAGTTCTGAAACGATTCATCCTTTTTTTTGTTTTCATCAAAAATTGATCATCAGCAAATAGAAACAACGCACCCCTCCTGTCCACAGTGGTTTTGCCTGACAGAAATGAATGTGTTTGCTGATTTGCTCGGTTCAATACTTTGTCTTGAAGATGGATGTGGCTGTTTTTTTTTTTTACAAATTGTCAAAATGCCCTCAGTGGTCATTTTGGACGGGGGCCGTTTTGTTTTGATATCCCTGATGAAACGAACAAACTCAAAATAAATCAGCATACTCACAAGACATTTAGCTGTCTCTGAATTATTGAGCTGAAGCAAAGGCAGGAGAGGAGCGCAATCTTTGTAAGCACTGTGGACGAACATCGCCGTGCACCCTTGCAGGATGCTCTGCCCCTCCATGAGCTGCTTTCTGATTGGCTTCAACTCAGTTGGGTTACTATAGCCACTATCCTTACTCAGCTTTCTCTGACTATTTTCTGCTTGAGTTTAGACTAACATATGTTGACAGATCTGCATTATATATGTGTTTATTATGGTCAGTTTAGTGTTTTTATACATGAATTGTGCCAATGTTTCAGGAGGGGATGCTCACCACAGATGGTCTCCAGTCTGTGCCGAGTTGAAAAAAAAATAAATCCATCTTTTCTGCTGAGACCAGAATCATCTTTAAAGTTATCCGTCTAGACCAAATGCCTCGGGGCCAGGCAATCTGATCTACACTTTTATTTCTGTGGTCAGTATTTAAGCAAGTGAAGGGGGGATGTTGTCAGTAAAATCAGTACACGCGCCTCTCACATTTAACGTTCGAGATGACTGCTCAGAGGCCTTTTCGCGGAGCAATGCAGTAGAGGCAGAACTGCGAGTTGACATTAATAGACACCCTGCGCGGTTCATTCATTAATTTACGGAGCAGACGTCAGATTCATTGGATCGCATTTTTTCCATGTGTTTTATGAGTGGGCTCTAAAGGTGGAGGAGAGTGGCGGGTAAGCTAATGCTGCAATCATTTACTGATTGTTCCAGCCCACCTCGGTGTAAGTGCACCACCTAATTTCTATTGCCCTTCTGAGGCCATTATGGCTGCTAACCCAATAACGTAATTGACTCTTCGGGGAGTGGAGCTAGCTGCTTGCAATTTCCTTGGTGGTGATGGGTGGGGGGGTTGGTCGGTCCTGGCGCTGGGTGTGCATATTTGTGTGTGCATGTGTGTGCATAGTTGACTCAATGAAATACCAACACTGTCAATTCCAATTGAACCAGGCTCTTGGAAACAGATTGCGTCCCTCTTAGCATCGCCGTTTCGTCCCGAGCTCATATTTTAGCTAATAGCGTTTTTGGCAGGTTGTTGTTACAGTCTTTTTAGAGGCTGTTTTCATTTGCTTGGGAATTTCACTGGCGCTCCTCTTGAGTTTTGAATATGGGGTTCTGTGGTCCGAGTCAGTTGTGTCGTTTCACATTACGACCGGGGATAACGACCTTGAAAATGTTTGCTTTCGGCATACTATGTCGAGTCGTGTGCATGCATCCATACATCGATATCATCAAAACTCACTAATATAAATAACAACAACCCCATTACATTTTATGAGTGCAACTGAGAATAATGCATGACGGGGCATGCCACGGACATGACCATCCCCCCCCTGGGAGTGAAGGTCATTTAATTGGAACGTATTGATTTTCTAACAGCCAGTTGCTATTTTTCCAGCCACCAATCAGAAGAGAGATCTTCTGCTCCCCTCGATAGATCTTGATTAGCCGTTTCCGATTAATTGCCGAGACAAGGGGGAAACTTTTTTTTTTTTACAGGGATTGATTGAGGCAAATCAGTGTGATGTAGTAAGTATGATTGGAAGTGTTTGATCCCCCCGGTGTGATTTTTATCAACCTGTCAAATCTTTTAAAGTCACGGCCTGATTTCAGTCTCCTTGAACAACTTCTCCGAGTTCATGCAATCGTTTGGCCTCACCGGTGATCTAGGTCAGTTGTTTTATTCATTATCATTTCCAAGGATGATGTGATACATATTTAGAAATCACTTACAAACACTTCTGCTTTTACTCATCGGGTCAAGTAGGATGGCAACCTTCTCTATTACCAAACTATGAAGTTGTTTCTATATATGTGGTCGGAATTATATCAATGATGACTTTGCAGAAACTCTGACAAAACACATACTTTTACCCATATGGAGGCTCTCAGACTAGTGGGTAGATATTCAGCTCTGCTCCATTTATCAACAAAAAAGTGCTTTAAGCCACTTCAAAGTAAAATCCAAGGGACTCACAGGTTTTTGAATATGTATCTAATGTTTTGGAATGAGTTGCATGTTTAAAAGCCAACTAACAAGGCTTTTTTAGCAGCATGTGCCAACTGTTTTTTACATTGCCAGGTGTAACCCAGGGCTACAGCTGGACTCCAGGCTTTGTGTGTGTGTGCAGCTTATTTTTTTTTTTTTCCCAGCAGCACAAACCGGATGACCACTTATGCAGATTTTGGGTCCCATTTTGCAGTAACAGTTCAGAAATTTGCAGAAGGTCAAAAAAAATTATTTTACTACTTTACCTTTTTACTAAGTTGAGTTTAGTACTTTCAATTAGTTTTACACCACTATCATTTTAAACATTAATGTGTACATTTCTTGAAGGTTAGCCTATGTTAAATGCAACATGGGGGGTGGGGGGGGTGGTATGGTATGTTAATACCATAGGATTAAATGTTCAGACTCCAATTTCAACATACTTATTCTGTGCACTGTAATGTATATTGCTGAATACGTGAATGCACATGGTCAGAAAACAAGAAAATAAGGCGATAATACCTTTTTGCCCTCTATTTGTTGCCACTATTCTGAACAGACTAAAACCTCATTTTGACTGGGTATATTTCAGAAGCGCTCTTACATTAAAAATATCCATGTTCCATTGACTTTGAATCATAGAACAAAGATGGTCTCGGTGCAAAATAGGCTTTTGGGGAATTGGGATATCCAGCCCTGATCTGTTCCCCCCCCCTGTTTTTTTTTTTATGGCAGACTGCCTCGCCAAGGCACTAAATGAAGACGTATATCTGTATGTGTCATTCCAAAAACAGTAAGTTCAGTAGAAATTGGACATTATTCACACACGGAGGCCTTTGAATGACCTCTGAGAAATATGTTGGACAGCTGTCAACTGTAATCATCAGCTATCAAATCCGTCTCGACCCACTGGGGTGAGAGGTGAGAGAGGCTCCTCTGCCCGCAGCGGCAGTCGCAAATTCGGCTTGACATATAGAGACTGCTTTTATACCCTGAACCTGTCCAACCTCCTGTAGCGTGAGATTGTAATCCATTAGGCCCCCTGGGGGACAAACGACTTGGGTAGTGGAATAACAGAACAAAAAGCAAAATTCCCTGAACCAGAAATGACGAGGGTTGGGCTTGGCTACCACAGGCTAGCAACCCTGTCACATAAAACATAACTAGCTTTGGAAATTGAACTGAGAGAGAGAGAGCAGGGGGAAAAGGAAAGGAGGGAAAGGAGCCAGTTTGCTGGGCAAGTGATGGATGGTGACCAAGCTCAAGAACGCCACCAAGCTGACACATTTCAGACACGTCGGTGGAACATTTTGATGTTAATCATTTTGAAATGTGCATGTCCGGAGGCATGGCTCATCCAGTGGACGGACTGAGACAGGGGGGAGGGTCTTCTGCCTTTCTTTTTGGTTGCAATATTTGTGACCGGATATCTTTGACTGCTACTAGTGAAAGATCCAGTTTGGGTTCTTTGTATTCAGCATAAGAAGATCCACGAGTTAAATGTGTTTGTTCTTTCATATGACGTTTCAAGTATGAAGTTATCTTACCCCACTAAACTTCATCTGCAAAGTTTACTGTTTTTCTGAAATTTATTTGAAGTTATTTTGGATTGTATTCAGCGACAATCTTAATGTTAAAAATGTTGGCAGTGATGTCAAGATGATGAGGATGACACAGTCCATGATTGCATTTGCCCTATGATGCAATGTTACTGTGTTATTATGTTCCTCTGACTAAAAATGACTAACACAGTTAAAGTTAAAGCTCTTTGGTGTCTTCCCTGATTGAACTTTACAAAATAAGACAAAAACCCCATTCCATTACCCATACAGCAGAACGGCCCGGCAATCACTAGGGAGTCTTGTTATTTGGCTTAGTGTTTTTTTTTTTGGACATGTAGGTGGTAATGTCAGTGTGACAGCAACAAAATGACCTGCAGTACTCTGACTAAAAGCAAAGCCTTATCTCTGGAATAGCACATAGTTAATTAAGAAAATCATCTGTCAAATAACCTGTGGATCAAATGATTTTTCCCTCTCGGTTTGATGAGATGGTGTGAAAAGCAAGGATGCAAAGTTGCTACCATTTGAAAAAACACACTTTTTCCACAGGTACTGCTACACTCTTGCTCCAAATCCACAACGACTGCACGACTAAGGCGATGTAGGAGGCTGCAACTATAGAATGAGCAGACCTAGATAGCTGACTCTTTTCGAATCCATTGTCAGATATCAGTCTGACTTTGAATCTCAGGACCTCCGTCAAGGTACTTCTGCCAGAATTACAGCCCGAAAGAACTGAATGATGAATCACGAGCTACATTCATATGTGAAGGCCATCTTCTCTCCTTGATAAGCTCACACATAAAAAGTGTTGCTAAGCACCGAGACACAATCTAGTTGGTGCCGCATTTTTACGTCTGTCGGCTTCTTACGACAGACCGACAGTTGTTCGAAGCTTTAGAATTTGGCAGCTAGCTGTTGCGAGGCACGACATGGCGGCGGTGAGAAATCGGCGCTTGCTTGAGCTTGAACAAGGGAGACAATGGCCACTGTGTCTCCTCGTCTTTGCCTTGACGACCGTTGTCCTTGAAGTGAAGTGTCTTAAGCCTCATGCGGGTTTGGTGTTGGCATCCGATGGAACGTTGATTGGATCCCCACAGTGTCTGTCGTCTAATAAATCAAGCCATACCCCTCTCTCTCTCTCTCGCGCGCCCTTTCTCGCTTTCACCCCGGTCCCTATAGTCAGCATCCCGAAATAACAACTGACAATTATTAAGGCATCGGTGGCGGGGGGGGGGGGCGCTAAATAAAAAGCAAGTCTTAAGGTTAATCTCGGAAACAGAGTCTTCAGAGTCTGCTGCTCCTCTCTGTCAAAAAGCATTTCAGACAGGCAACTCCATAAACTTTAACCTGCATTTTAAATGAGTGGTGGAAAGGACATCTCTCTCTCTTTCTCTCGAGACCAATGGCAGTTGCTGCTGCTGCTGGGCTGATGGAGCGATGGAGGAAGGGAGGGAAGGATGGATGGTGAAGAGGGGAGGGGGGTGCGTTTTGTGGAGAGTGATTGTGAGAGGACAGCGGTGGCAGAAGATGTCCTCTACACAGTGATTAATTCCAGACCCAATGTGATTTATGGCCCCACCACGGCTGTTTTGTAGGTCACTTTGGTGCCACATCACTCAAGCTGTGCAAACAACAAGTCTGATATCAGTGTTGGTTAACTGTAAAGGAGGACACACATGCGCACACACAGTGGGCATAAAATGAAAATATTTTGCTTTTGAATTTGGATTCGCCCCCTCTCCCCTCCTGCCATTAAACGAAGCTGGAGTTATACCAAATATCACTCGCACCGATCAGGACATGTAGCATGTTGGAAATGACAGGAAGCTAGAGGTGTACGTCAAATAAGAAGATGAAAACATGGTACACACTCGCTAATAGTTACGATCCAAACTATCCTGTCGTGACGTTACCCATGCCAACTTTCCTATGTAGTTATGAAGATATGAAGGCAGACTGGTAGCATTATGAACGTGCATCTGTTTGTATCATGCATTTTTCATACGCCGCTTAAACAGTTCCATTTGTCAAGTGCTTATTACCCCGTCTATAAATTTAACTTGAGCAAGGTGGAAAGAGAACATTATGCCAACAGTGCATATGATTTTGGAGTGACTTAATTGACTGAAATTAAAGCTTCCATTAGAAACTTAAATTAGGTGGTTGCTAAGCAACATCAATCCCCAAAATCCATTTCTTCAATTATTCTGCCAAAGTTAATCCTTTTCTTCATTGTGGCAGTGGGATTATTAATGCAAATTTCAAATGAGAAATGTATTCAAAATATAGTGAAGTCATCTGAAGAAATAACTTGGAGATGATGTCCCAATTATTTTCACCACATGAATGTTCAAAAACCTATAAGCTCTTTCATCCGCCGTTTTTTTTTCTTCTGGCTCAGTGACTGCATTTCTTTTTTTTTTCTTCAATGGAACAGCCGAACAAAACGCTGTCAATCGTATTTTCACATTTATGACATCTGGTCTTGGATCTTTTATTCCCTTAATCAACAATAGGCGAGTTAGTCTTTCAGTGCCTCTGTTTTGATTCCGTCTCGCTCTTCATCTCCGTCGCCTCCATATTTCTCATGCAGGGAGACAGGAGGATGGAGAGAGGGAGGTTATGCTAAAAGCTTAAGCTAAAGTTAAGAAAACTATCGGCAATCAATAGCATGCTCTCATGATCATTAGCTGTGATGATTCGATTAGTTACTAATCCACCAGCGGGCTCCATGTAAACGTTAAAATACAGCGTCGCAATGAACTTTTAACGTTAACACACCTACCACTCTCCGCGCCACTGCTCAAAAGAGGAAAAGCCAGACAGCCTGCCTGCCCTCGTCGATATGTGCTCTTTTGCTCTTTTCATCCAGCCCGCAGACGCGCAAGGTTATTAATTTACTGACAAGCATTGAAAAGTACGGTTACAGAGCTATAACCTGGCAAGGTGAGGAGAGAAAGAAGAAGACGTCCCAGAGGAGAAGGGCTAGGATTGCCATCGGTTCACTCACTCGGGCTTCTTCTTTCAGACATAGGCAGAAATGGGGGAAAAATCTCATCCCACTTCAGTAGAGTGAAGCGAATCTAAAGGATGATTCTCACGATTTACCTACCCTGCTTTAATAGACCGATCGATCATCACCTAACTGATGGAAATGCAATATATGGATCATTTTGGCTTATTTATGCTTCTGTGTGAGAGAGAAGACCAAAACATGAATGCAGCACACTAGTGATGTTCACTGCTTCTCTCTTCGCCTAATTGATGGTATTTCCCATAATCCTCTGTTTGTTGTCATAGAGACGCATCATTCCCTCCAACCTGAAAAGCAGCAGTTGGATTATTATTTTTTTTGCCTTTTGATATAATGAGTGAATGCAACTCTTGAAAACGCTGTCGAAGTAAACAATCATTACCATTACATTGCAAAGGGAGATATTTCCTGCAGAAAAGTACCGATTTTTTTTTTTGTAAACCGCCTGCTTTGGACTTCCTCTAGACCGAATTACAAAGTGGAAGAAAAAAAAAACCCAAAAAAACCTCACAAGACCAGGGCACAATTTTTCCAGACCACCTGAGTCTGCCATGTATGAGGACTTCAAATGAAGGGCCCGGGCATAACAAAAAGTCACTTTAGCGTCTGAAAATGAAGAGAGAGGAAAAAGGATTGGCATTACCAAGAGCCTTTACTATAAATCATGCAGTATCAATTCGGAAACATATCTGTGTCCTAATAAACTATTTTATCGGCAAGTGTCATCACTGGAGTTAAGGCTAGAGGATGCACAAATAGTGAAAATACACCATGTTTATTATTCTTATCTTTGTGTGTGTGTGTGTGTCCATGCCCATGTTATATGCTATTGAGTAAATGGGTCGTTTAGGTCAGAAGGAGTAACGCCCATCCCACTGCAACTGAAACGGAGGTCCCTCCCCTTGATGCATATCTTCAATACATCATCATCCTACAATCATACTCTGAATAGTAATACCCTCTTGTATTGTCGAAGGGCTAAGAGTCAAGATGCATTTAATGAAGACTGAGGGGAAAAAAAACAGACCCGAGACCTGAAAAGCCCGAATATCCCTCCCCGGCTCGCCGATTTTTCCATTTTAGCTGACTAGCAGATGTTTGTTTGCCCACGTGGGAGACCCGTGCTGGAAAGCAGTTGGCTTCATTAACATCATCCACAAAACCTTATTTTGATTACATAACGCACACACACTGAGCGGGAAACAAGGTCAGGCATGCATGGTGCCGTTTCACTCACATAAATACATTCACCCATGTGCTTCCAGCCGATCTGAATCATTTGGATTGTGAATGCAACTTGCAAGTCTTTTAGATAATGAGATTTTGGAAACATCTAAAATCGGAGTACTTCATTTGGAATTGAGATTTGGAAACATTTGACCTGGCTAGGGCATTTTTGCAGCAATACAAAAAAAAAAAATGCATGTAGTTGTGATGGAAACAGCACACACACACATTTCATCTGTAGAATTATAGTTTTTGCTATCTTCAGCAATGTAATAGTTGCACTGACATCCTCAAATCAAATGTTTCTTTGAGTGGATTACTGTGGAAATACCTGCCTTGACATTATAATGGCACAAGCAGGAGGAAAGACTGAAAATTCAGTGATCATTATCTCAGTTATCTTTGCCCACAACTCACTGACAAAGTGAAAGTATGAAACTTTCAAACTTTTTTTTCTTCTGGCTCAGTGACTGCATTTCTTTTTTTTTTCTTCAATGGAACAGCCGAACAAAACGCTGTCAATCGTATTTTCACATTTATGACATCTGGTCTTGGATCTTTTATTCCCTTAATCAACAATAGGCGAGTTAGTCTTTCAGTCCCTCTGTTTTGATTCCGTCTCGCTCTTCATCTCCGTCGCCTCCATATTTCTCATGCAGGGAGACAGGAGGATGGAGAGAGGGAGGTTATGCTAAAAGCTTAAGCTAAAGTTAAGAAAACTATCGGCAATCAATAGCATGCTCTCATGATCATTAGCTGTGATGATTCGATTAGTTACTAATCCACCAGCGGGCTCCATGTAAACGTTAAAATACAGCGTCGCAATGAACTTTTAACGTTAACACACCTACCACTCTCCGCGCCACTGCTCAAAAGAGGAAAAGCCAGACAGCCTGCCTGCCCTCGTCGATATGTGCTCTTTTGCTCTTTTCATCCAGCCCGCAGACGCGCAAGGTTATTAATTTACTGACAAGCATTGAAAAGTACGGTTACAGAGCTATAACCTGGCAAGGTGAGGAGAGAAAGAAGAAGACGTCCCAGAGGAGAAGGGCTAGGATTGCCATCGGTTCACTCACTCGGGCTTCTTCTTTCAGACATAGGCAGAAATGGGGGAAAAATCTCATCCCACTTCAGTAGAGTGAAGCGAATCTAAAGGATGATTCTCACGATTTACCTACCCTGCTTTAATAGACCGATCGATCATCACCTAACTGATGGAAATGCAATATATGGATCATTTTGGCTTATTTATGCTTCTGTGTGAGAGAGAAGACCAAAACATGAATGCAGCACACTAGTGATGTTCACTGCTTCTCTCTTCGCCTAATTGATGGTATTTCCCATAATCCTCTGTTTGTTGTCATAGAGACGCATCATTCCCTCCAACCTGAAAAGCAGCAGTTGGATTATTATTTTTTTTGCCTTTTGATATAATGAGTGAATGCAACTCTTGAAAACGCTGTCGAAGTAAACAATCATTACCATTACATTGCAAAGGGAGATATTTCCTGCAGAAAAGTACCGATTTTTTTTTTGTAAACCGCCTGCTTTGGACTTCCTCTAGACCGAATTACAAAGTGGAAGAAAAAAAAAAACACAATTTTTCCAGACCACCTGAGTCTGCCATGTATGAGGACTTCAAATGAAGTCCAAAATGATTAATAATTCCCCAAAGGGGAAGACAGTGTGAGGTCAGAATGCACCATAAAGTAGCAGATGCTCAAGTAAGCCTCGATGCGCTTCCCTTTAGGCAAACCATGTAATTGGAGCTACATTACAAGCCTGCTTTCACACTGCATACAGAAACTAACTCATATACATTAAAATAACAACCGACAGATATCTAAGCCCCAACGTTCACTGAAATAGGAGAAAATGTAGCCGGCTGTTCCACTGCTAATTATCTAGTTTCTCTATAATGAGTATTTGCACGCTTCCCCTCGTACAAAAGCTTTAAGGATCCAAAAGGAAAATCTTTCTAAGAATAGAAAATCAACCGGTTCTTTAGAACTTTAGAAGTTTCCACTTCCAAAAAATAAGTTGTAAATATGTTTTAAAAAGTGACCTTTCTGACTTTATTTTGAAATCAGTTATTTAAGATTTATGTTGGGACATAACCAATCTGATGCCTTCGGATTTTTACAAACTTTCCGTAAATGGGACCTTTTTGAAGTTTCTGATTATCATACATGACTCGAGTATGATCAGTCCAAAATAATTTCCAGCTGCACTACAATTAATTCACACGATACAGAAATAGAAACCGTGTGACCGGTGCTCAGGCGAGGTACCGAGAGATGGAGCCAAGATGGTCGTTTGCAAAGGTGGGCGGGGGGGGGGGGGATCTTTAACTCCTCGCTTCTGAGATATACTGCGTCTCGTAACGTGGGACAATGATGTGTGCTCTCGATTTGTCATGGGGCCCGGAGACCGGGGGGGCAACGGGGAGTGGTGAGTTATGAGCCTGCCATCTCCAGACCGGCCAAACCTCCTCGTTTGGAGTCCGCTAATTAAATCATGAAGGCACACTTTGGATTTTGAACTCCAACACCGAAATGCTTTATGGATGAGAAACCTTCCAGCTCAAAAAAGGATACAGGATAAGTGCAATATTTGTCATGGCGCAGGTGCACCCCGTTTAAGGGCATGCGTCCCAAGTACATTGACTACATTTAAAAGGTGAGGGGAACTTCTGTGACAGTAGAGAAAAAAAAAACCCACTTATCTTAAACATTACGAATGTCTGAGCTGTTCTGCTTTGCTGAAGATGCCTTTCAGTGAGTCATAACCCTGCGTTCCTCTCCTTTATGTTACAGTATCTTTTATTTGTGTGAGAGCATCTGAAGTAGACAACTGTATCTAGAATGATTCCCCCCACCCCCTTTGGCGAAGATCATCCCATTTTAACAACATCCATCTACTCAGGGCAAGACACAAAAAAAAAGACTAAATGAAATTTTGGCTTCCAACAGCCTTTAGAAAGTTATTGCCTCCCAGAGAATATGATGACCTGAGTATTTACAACAGGCTGTTATCATTTGATAACGGTGACTAGTTTGAAGCCTAGAGGGTTTGTCAAGGATATTATTACTAGCATTTTGTTCTTGATCTTGTCATTGACGTTGCTTAGTCGTTGTTTTATTGTTGCCGCCGCTGTTGTTTTTGTTGCTCTTGTTATCATTGCTGTTAAAAAGGGAGAGTGGCAGTCAAACGTCTCCCAAGTATTTTTTTTTTTATTAGTTTTTCAAAAGGACACAGTAAAGAGACAGGGAAGAGAGGGTAGATAGGCGTGACAGCCCAGCCTGAGCCGAGCCCCAAAGCCATGCAGCCAAAGCACTTAATGCGGAGAATGACTTAGTGGACTGGGCCACCACAATGTGCACACATATTCTTCAAAAAAAAAAAAATTTGGACTTGTGCAGGCTAAAAAAAATATTAATAGATGCATGTATAAGCTTAACTTTTTCCCCCCTGATTTTGGTGTAACACCATTTCATCTCTAAAGCTCTCCCCGAAAGATTTCATAACATCAGGTAGCAAGAATTCTGTCCGAAAAACCTTCTGCCAATCCTATTGCGAGGCTTTCACCCAATGTGCGGTCAGAATTGGCACTGGGGGCCCTAGAGAACAGTCGTCGACCCGTGGGTGCGAAAAAAACAAACTTAGACTTCCCCTGTCTAAGTAACTGGATTCACCCCAGTCAGCTGCTAATCCCGTCCCCCGGGCTGAAAGTATCATCCGAGAGACGAAATAACAAGTGGACTGAACACAGTGCAGCTCTGCCATCTGAGAGCTTTCTAATGTACAGCGGGTGGGTGGTGGTTGCAAACGGAACATTGATGAAAGAGCAAATCGTGCACGCCAATTTCAAGTAGTTGCTTCGACTGCTGTGAGCCCCCAAAACAAACTATAAATATATCCTATATAAACAAACTATTACCAAAAAATTGCTAATTTCAAAAGACCATGAGGAACAAATACGAGGCAGGGGAGAATATTCAGTCTGGACTCACAAAAGCGTTGAGAACTTATCTCAAGGATGTCTGCAAAGCAATTTCTATATATCATTTAGAGCATGTTATAGCTGACTGAATGGAAAGTGACGACAGCCTATCTCCTGCCTCGGAGTGACGGATTGAGGTCGCAACCTGGACCTCCGTTGCAGTCGCCGCCGGTTGGGGTGGGCCTTTTAGTGGGCGGTATCGCCAAGCGAGAGCCAAGCAGTTTGATTTCAGTGTTGGCAGAGATCCAGTCCCCCTCATGCTGCCAGCCTGCTAGGCAGTTAAGTCAATTGTCTTTGTAGTTCAAGTCTAAGGGAAACAACACCAACATATATCTAAAAAAATATACTGTAACAATATCATCTTCTGGTATTAAAGAAATGTCACAGCCGCAAAAAAGTGACACGGTCCACATTTTTGGAGCCGTCTGACCTGAAAAGCAAACTTGGACCTGCTCTTGATAGCGGCAGCAGACAGTGACGGATTGAGGCTGTGACCCAGTGATGGACTTTCATTGCAGCTGTCCGGGGGGGGGGGGGGGGGGGGTCTCGCGATGAAGCCGAGCCGTACGATTTCGCTCACGGTTGAGATCAAGTCCCGAGCCTGCCAGCTGGCGGGGAATCTGGTCAATTCAAGATGCCGAGTTCTTTTGCAAAACAAAAGGAACCGAAATAAAGCAGTCGGATCCACATGACAGCTTACTTGTGTTCTAAAATGTTGCACGAAATAGTGAAGAACGAGTTCTGATGAGTTCTGCGACACGGTGATCTCGTTTTCTACAAATTGAACAGAGCTAGACATGGACGGTTCCAGGTTCTTTCTTCCTCGCTGGTGTTTTGAGTCAAGTCAAACACAGTTGGGGCAGAGGGCTGTATCCGGGCTGTGACCCACATCGGGGCGAACTTACAACCCGGGCTGGTCTCCAGGTCCCTCACATGAGGCAACCGAGGGGTAAGAGGAGGAAAAAAACGCCTGGTGGTGGAAACCGACTTTAATCATGTGGTAGAAACGACGGGAACTTGTGGTGACCCGACTTCCTTTTGATGATCACAATTTGTGGTTTGCTTTGTTGTTCTGTGCACTATATGTTTTTGTGTTTTTTTTTTCATTAGATATGAAATGAGATGTTCCATAATTGAGAGAGAGAGCGAGAAAGAGAGAGAGAGAGAGAGAGAGAGAGAGGGCTTGGTACTTGGAGGCATACACTACAACCATGCCCCCCCTCCCTGTTCCATTTACAATTCACCAAGCGCTGCACTCACATTTCATCTACAGACAAACTGTTTGGTCTCCAAAAGGCTTTTGGAGAGATTACATATCTTTCCTTTCATAAAGATGCCATTAGTGTCTGGGGAGTAATGGGGAGCCACTAATTTGATAGTCTGACCTTAAGCTATTCATCAGCTCAGAGGGAAAAGAAGAATGGATGATGCAGGAGATCGCATTATAATTTGGCTACGGGATCCAATAGTCTAATGACAGTATTAACTCAAACAGCTGCAAAGAAAAAAATGTTTGGAGATACAGGGAACAAAAGAATGTGCACGGCGGGGCTTGAGTGCAGCGGGCAAATCAGACTGATAGTCCCAAGTTCTCGGCGGGGTGCAAAATGTAATATTCAACGCTATGTACTATGTAACGGCTGGACTTCTATCTCATTGTTCCTGCAGAGGCCCTCAAGCAGCTCCTAAAAGTCATTGTAAAGAATGCTGATTGTTACTCCAGAGGATGGGGGGGGGTGAGGATAACACTGTGTTTGTGTGTGTGTGTGTGTGTGTGTGTGACTGAATTGGGGTTTTGTTTTTACCGTACCGAGGCTATTCCCTAAAAAAAAAAAAAATGTTGGCAGCAGCAGCAGAACAACATAAGTCGAGAGTTGCGGGGGGGAGGGATCTGATGGGGCGAAGTGTTAATATTAGCGCAGGTGCCTTCGCAAAGAGAGCTGGGTGAGGCTGATGAAGTAGTTACAAATCTGGACACGCATCTGGGCAAATAAATGAATAATTGAGCCCAACCCCCCCCCCTGTTTAGATTCCCTGACCATTGCGACATTAACATTGAAACGGGGCCACCATGCCAAAGAGATAATGAGAGGGTGTGAGATGGGTGGGAGATGCGAGACGCCATCAGGGTGTCTGATGAAGCCAAATCAAGCCTGCGTTTTGAAAGGACCTCCTTGTGATCTTTTTCCGCTCTCAGTTGCACTGACATCCGATAAAAGCGCATTTGTTTTTTTGCCCCCGCTTCACATTGACCCGTATCATTGATCTGGAAAGGTGATCTCTTTAAACTATATATCAAATGCAATATTGTCCATATAATTCCAGAAAATGATGCCAGATATCATATGACCCCCCCACTGGTGCTATAACAAATCAATTGTTGATTTCCCCTTTGCTAGTGTCCAATTACATCAGTAGATTATGTTTCCTTGTGCAATGTGCAGACCAGGGGTGGAGAACTCTCCGAGGGCTTCGAGACACTTGTACGGCCGTCTATCATTACAGATAGCTTCCATCGAGGGCACTTCTCCCTGGCCACTGCCACCCCTGCATGATGAATCTGTACCCATTCAAAGGGTCATTTGAACGCTGTCGGCTGCGCCTCGCATTCTCTCGAACCCGTCAGGTCGGGACCTCTGTTTCGGTCAGCGCGCTCTTCCGTCTTCCTTCATCTGATCTTGGGAGACCTGCAGCGGTGGAAGGCGAAGGGGAGGGATTGATAGATGCTCCGCACGGAGGGGATAATGTATCGTGGTCCTTGCAGGCAACAGAGATGAGGTTTAAATGATCTAGTACGAGGGGGTTTGTAATCTCACTGATCAAATTTGCTGGGAATCCTCTCCCCAACTGCCACCCAGCGGCTCATCTATATATGGAGAAGTAATGGAGTCTACCGTAACTGAACACAAGAGCTATACTCCATCAAGGGCCCTCTGACTCGCCGGGCCGTATCTCAAACGGCTTGATCTCCACGCATCCAGCGATACTTCATGCGTGCAGCGTGCGAGAGTTTAAAGAGAATTCACATTTTTATCCATTTATTTATAATATAAATTATAGATAACGCTTCTTGTGGGACCCTTGTTAACCTTTCAAATTAAATGCTATAATTAAATGTGAATGGATGATTAACCAGTCACTTTATATATCTATTGGAACAATAGTCAAACTAAAGGTGTGGAACGAATCGTCTTTTTCGGGAGTAGAGCTGAATTTCTAACTTGGATGATATTATTCTTCAAATCTGTGATGTCACACCAATGCAGAAGAATTAACTGTGAAAAAAAAACAAAAAAACATTTATGTTGCTTCCATTTAATTCTGGGATGATTTTCTGGGGACAATTTCCTCATTCTGAATTGATAGCACTGCTATGCTATTAGGCTCAATTGAATGTAACAGTTAAGAGAGCCATTTTTATGACTCCACATTTTCAACTTGTACATTGTTCTAACATCACAACTTAGGATTGTGTGTTCCTCTTCACTTGAGGAGACACTTGTTCCTGTTTATAACTAATAGGAGGAAAACATGAATTATTTCTAAAGAATGGTGTGCCCCTTTAATATATCATTTGTGGGAAGGCTCCTGACCTTTTCTTCTCTTCGTGGCATTTTTCCCTCTCCCTTGACATGTAGGGATAAGCCCATATCACAATGTATATACCATGCGTGTTGTCGACTATATGCACGTTGTACATCTGCCGTTGAGCACCAATTATTCTAATTACACACTTTACAAATTGTGCAATTCTCTAGAGAGGCTGAGGACAATTGAAGAGCCGTATTCACAGTCATTGCTTCAATTCAACGCCTAGCATTTTCTAAAGCCCTCGGTTCAGTGTGCTTCTGAATGGTAAACAAGACTTCAGCGGATTATGCTATAAACCTGTTCTGTGGTTAGAGGTCCTCAGACATAGGGCCATGCTCACCAAATCCTGAAGCCATGCTGCTGACATTTTATAAGCCCAACAGCAAACACTATGGACATCGGCGAATGTGACGCACCTCGGTTAAACACAGCATGGCTTCCTTCTACTTGCTGTAATGATGTGGAAATCAACTGCCTCGGTACGCATCAGGCTCAAAGGTTTGAGACGATCTCCCCTCTAGTATGTATGTATTGTTTGAAGTACAGCGTCGTATCGTTGCCACATGACGAGGAAAGGCAGGGTCTCAAGAGCTGATTGCTGGAAATCTTGCCGATTGGGTTCAGAGTGGTTGTTTGAGTTTTAGGTCTTTTGTGAGGTTTGCGGCGTTCGTTTCTTGTCGATAATCTTACTGCTGTTGGTTCATCCACAGTGTAATTCAGGTTATTTGTTTCTATGTTAACCATGTAAAACAATGACAAAAAAAAAGACCAACTTGAAAGCTTATGCTTTTCACTGCAAACGGATTATTGTGAAAGCAGAATGTGTCAATTTAGTCGCAAGTGTTCTTTAAATCCTTAGTCGAGGGTGTTTTTCAATAATAAACAAGATTTGAGCCGATTACGATTCAGACTTTTTCCACTGTTGGAGGTCTGAAGACCCAGGACACGTTCGGCAAATCCCCGCACTTTGCTGTTGACATTTGACTAGACCAAAACAGAAACCGATTTGGACATCGCTGAATCTGACGCCTGTCGCTAACTCCAGGGAGGTTGTTTATCTTGGTTACGTCTTTTCTCACTTTTTAATCGCAATCAGATTGGACTGAACCCGCGTTCCCTTTGGTCTCCGCGTCACCATGTTCGATTATGATGTCGCACAGTCTGGGTTTTTTGTTTCCTTTCATCCAGGGAGAGAGAAAGAAAGCTGGGGGAGTTTAAGTGAGAGAGAGAGAGAGTGAGAGAGAGAGAGATATGAGACAACGTGACCAGAACAATAACAGAACAGCTATTCCAACACAGTGTGGTTCCTCGCCTCCCGCTGAGACAGGGGCTCAAATAAAAGAAATACAATACAGTAAGGTTCCTCGGAGTAAAACTAGTGCGGCGATAATACAGAAATAGCACCATTCCTCATCGCATCCAAACACATCTGAGATCTGTGTCATACTTCTCCTGTGTCCTCAAAAGCCAGACCCAGGCTTTTTGAAGCATTGCAGATGACGCAATCCGTTCCTAATGACACCACTCAATACCCCCATTGAACATTCCCCACTGAACTTAGCGGGCACTCTTTGGAATTTCTCAGAATGGCGGTGTGGTTTTTATGTGTCGTGGGTACTGATTTCATCAAAGACGGCTTTGCTGTCTGCAAAATTCCCAGCAATAATGACGACAAATTAAATTTTTGTCACGGCTTAGAAAATATCAGTATTCATTGAAATAAATTTGGCCTTGAGCTACGCAAACAACACACAACATTTAGCCAAACAATACAGGTGGGACCCCTACACTAAATACACAGAAATGAAGTCATCATCCATATTTGTAAGGTCTATATAAACAGCGCCCGTGAATTTCAATCAGACGTGTTTTGTTAACATAACCTTGTTTTTTTACATATGGTAATCCGCAAAGGCGAGTGCCGCGGGATAGATCGATGCGCACGATAAAGACAATTGCTTCCAGCAGCTGCGTGTGGCGGCGGCGGCGGGCGGCGGCTGCTCCAGCCCAGCCGTGTCCTTCACCCCGGCTATGCGTATCAGCTGAGAAACCAACACAATTTCCCCATCCTTTATGAGGTTGCCGCATACAATTTGAGACCTCCTCAACCCGTGTGCTCTATTTTACTGCTTACCGTAGCCGAATGAAAATCGGCCTGCCTACGCATGCTTGGAATTTACTCAAACTCAAGACAAACATCAAGGTTACTACAGTATACATTTTTTTTTCTCTCTCTCTATACCAATACATTACTGTCAAACTGCAAAATAGAACACAAATAACACAGAGCAGTGAGTGTTCCACGGTTTGTCCAATGAGATTTCTCGCTTCCTGATCTGCAGAGTACAAGCAATCCCCCCCCCCCCCCCCGTACACACACACACACACACACACACACCACCAAAATAAAAAAGAACAGCGTCAACACAGCCCTCCTCCTCCTTTGGTTTTTCTCATTCCGTATATATAACATAAATTGTTCTTGTCGTACAGTTGGCATGAATTCAACACCTAGGTTTCTGTTTTCGCTCTCAAAGATGGTAAACAAATAGATAGATAGATAGATACGTTATTGATCCCCGGGGGGAGATTATGGGTTGCAGCAGCAGCAACTGTATCACAAGAATGTACAAAAAACAAAGGCAAGGTATAAAATACTAAAACGAAATACTAAAAAACTATGGTACTAGGTGACATAGAACCAGGATGGATGGCATGTTTACATATGTACAAGTAGGGAAGAGCGAATGAATGGACGGTACATGTATACAGAGTTAAAGAATGAAAGTGCGCTACACTAGCCATAACCAAAGCAAGTCCTGTGTTTGATTTTAGTAGTAAAGCTTTAATCGAGATGAAGACATACACAGATAAACGGAGCGCTGGAGAAACCCCATGAGATAGATGATGAAGTCTCTGTAAAAGGTTCGTTTGACTCGTTACACTGCAGCATCTGGTGGCACTGTCCATTAGCGAGACAAGGATATAGTTTGTGATGTGGTTCAAGACAAGCACCTATAACCCCTCAAACCGTTAAGGGCCTTTTAATGCCTCTCATATTCTCAGTTTTCTTGCACTTTTGTTTCTCTCTGAAGCCTCGTGAATGTTTTTAAAAGGATGCGCAAGGCTTTTATTTTGGAAAACATTTTATGTAGAGTGGTTTTCACAATGTTTACACTCATTTACAACTAGGTGTGAAAGAACATTTACTGCTGGAAGGTTCATGCTGTGCTTTTTTGCCGTGGACATTGCGAAAACAGCAGCGTCGTCAATACAGGAAGACACAAATGCACGGGGACACTGAACCCCTACCTTCTGTTGCCGACCCTGACCTTTGACCTCTGTGTGTGTGTGTGTTTGTGTGTGAAAGGATTTATACATCCTTTCAGAGATTCAGTTAATAATTTACATTGTATGAAGCAAAGATTCAGTAGCTGTTCCATGCACAGCAGCAACCCATCAACTTTCATAGGGTTTCCGAAAGCCGTTGGTGGTTGAAAGTAAAACGTTGTTGCAAATCCCCGGGGTAGTAGCCTATAGTCTTATAGTTAAAGAAGCAAGCTTGGGACCGGAAGATCGCCGGTCCCGTTGGGAGAAGTGACCGAAAAGCACTCCCCCGTCCCTCAGCATGCCTTGAGTGAGGCGCTGAATCACCAGCTGAGCAGAGCAGCTCAGTAGACTCAAGTCAAATCCAGTCAAGTCAAATTTATGTAAAAGCACTTAAAAAAAAAAATGAAACAAAAGCGCCTCACAGAGCAGCAAGATAGATGTAAACAAACAGCAGAAAAGCTTTCGTGTCCATGTTCCTCTGGACCGCGGTTCGTCCTGGTGCGTCTCCCTTTTTAGTTTGCTTGTTTGACTATTCAGTTGTTAGCGATCGAGTCAACTGAGAGTCTTTCAGTTGACTGGCCGGTTCTAGATCTAATGGTCAGCATAATTGCTTATATTTGCAGGGAGATAACAATGTCCCCCCCTGCAAACGTAAAGCCTATTAACAGTCCTAATGAGTAGTCACATTTATTTCTCACTGTGCATTTTTTCTAGCCAACGGGTGGCAAAAGCATTGTTGCAAGTCCAGAACAAAAGGTGCAGATAGCGCTGTTGTAATATGGCGTTGTATATATTGTGCACGGTAGGAAGGCAAACTTTTGTTCTTTCTTTACTGTATAGCCAGACAGTGAGTGATGTATTGCTGCAGACTAACAGTTAATGTCAGTGTAAGGCCGCCTGGACCATCCCACCCATCCCGGGGTAGGTCGGGGCTCTCGAGAGCATCGGGTCAGGTTATCCTGTAGAGCAAGGGGTGGGCCATCATGTGCCATGGAGGGCACGTGTATGCAATGTGTGTAAGCTTTGCAACTGCGGTGGCTAGCAAAGCAGTTACATCACGGGTGTGGAATTTATTACGTTTGGCCAATGCTAACACAACATTTAGGCTAACGGGCTACTATGTAATGATAGTGAAAGACAGCTAACCTAGGGGAGCGTTGCAATATAGTAGAGTGGATCTGTTTTTCTTGGCAATACATCGGGTGAATGATGCATCAGTTTAGTGCATTAGATTAGTTCAGGAGAGTGCAGAGGCTCGGGTAGAGAAGAGCATTCTATCTCGATGAATGACATTCTGCATTCATCATGAAGTAGAATAAAATAGGGCGACAGTCGTATAAAATAGCTACATGATGCTGCACAGTATAACACGGCCACGCATTTTTCTCCCTGCTTGCCTTTTTATTTGGCAGAGACTGAACAAAATGTCAGCGCGGTCCACCTGGAGAGAGTCGGCCAGATGGAGAGGAGTTGGCTGCTGGATCCCAAACCGCTTGACGGCATGGGAGTTCAGGAGTACTCGCACGAGACACGTCTGTAGGGAAAAGCAGCAGAAGCCCCATAAAAAAAATCTACACATCAAAAAAAAACAGGCATCCACTATTAGGTGTGCTTACTTATGTGGAAGAGAGAGTGGGGGCATGGTCAAAGGTTGGGAGGATAGTGGAGTACGATTTGAGTGTTTTTCATCCTTGATTACACATGAGTGGGCTAGATAGGAAATTAAAAAAACACAGATGACTTTTGCTGTCTTTGGCGCTCAACCCCTTACGCACATTGTGGCCACCAGCGCCTTGGAGATAAAAGGATTTAATCTAGTCTTTTTTACGGCGGAAGATTAAAGGATGCAGATGTAGTTTATTTTAACGGCAAAACATACATGCGGCCCCTGTGCCATGTAGGGTGGACCTGTTAAAAGTCTTGTGAAAGGTTTATTTGTGAAACTGAGGTATCATTGATATTAGGACAGTGCATCAGGATAAACGTAGTGCCAAAACAATGACACACAACTTCACTTTAATGCTATTATCAGAGGTTTATATATAATAAATCATACAAACAATAAATAACAAATGATTTCTAACAAATTGTCATTTAATATATATGCTGTTCATATATTGAGATTATTTTTACATTTTCTGCAATATTCCTCTATTTCTTTTGACTTTGCACAGTGAATACCGCGGTGCTTCTTTTATTGGTTTTGTCTCTGTTTAATTGCCTCTTTAAGATGATGGATGAAAACACGACCTGCCGAGGTCCTGCCGTAACGTTCCCGTGCATTAAATTGACCGAGGATCTTTCTATTTAGATGAAAATATGGCGTCGCCGGCCGCGAGTTCTCATCAGCATCGAACGTTCGCAGGAAATCGGCCTCTCTCTCGTGCGCGTATTCTTGTTGTTCTGGAATTAACCAGGCTCCGCTCGTGTGCTGGCAGGCGTAGATGTTTTTTTTCCAATTATGTTTCCCATACAAGGGTTGAGCAGCGAGACGCGGGGGGGGGGGGGGAAGTCTGTGGAGGCTCGGGTCAAGTTCTGTAGGTCTCCGGCCCTTAAGGGCTTGTTATGGATCTCAAACTCATCTCTGTGAGCTGTCTTAACGCCTGCGCTCGACGCAGTTTCGACCTTTCCATCCAAGAGCACTTCTGTTTTGGGACGTTGGGGGGTGCAAGGGGTGGGGGTTTATTCCTATTTATTTTTTCCCCCAGCGCTGCATTTATGTTGACAGTTAATTTAAGCGGATCAAGGTGTCCAGTTGCCTTGTCTAAAGCAAGGCTTAGTATGACAAATAGCAGGGCAGTAAACTCCAAAGTCTATCTCTTCAGCTGCACTGCCCACTCTCTGTCTGCAAAGATTAACCTTTCCGGCTCTGGTGACACGGTTTCGATTATTTCCATAGTCGGCCTCGGAGCAGCGTGAACACAGAGTGCAGCCAGGATTCACAGATCCTGACAAACATCCCCAATTCAATTTATAAAAGAAGTGAGAGCCCAAAGACTGGAGAACAGAGAAAGAGAGAGAGAGAGAGAGAGAGAGAGGGAAGATAACTGCTGCCATGTCAAGCGGCTGCTGTTGCAGATCAAGTAAGACCACTATATTTGACAACGGTACTGTTTTCTTCTTTCTGCTAAAAAAACACAAATGTGACTTGACCTGACATTTCTGAAGCACAATGTGATCGAACTGCAACGGTGTCAAGGTATAAGTGTCGAGGCATTTCTAGCATAGTTATCGCTTATTTGTGTCACTCAAGTAAGAAGTGAGTAGCACTGATGGAAGACAAAGTAAAAGGGAAACATAACAACCTGTTGAGCCTCCTCCACACATCTGCTGTTAGACCTTGATGTGAAAACTCCTTTTCTGCAGGCCAATACATGAAGTACAAACAAAACATTTCGAACACTTGGCCGTGGTTAGAATTTACCGCTAGGAAAAAACAAGTTTTAATATGAATTTCAGCCCTAATATATTTCATGTAGGGGAATTGAATTGTGATTGTTTATTAGTCTATTTACATTTGTAAGGCTTTTTTTGTGTGGAACTATCCCCTAGGAACCTCGTTGTGGGAGTACTTCAAAGTAAAATACTACATTTGCACGGCGATGTTGAGAGAAAAACCTCCAAGGACACCACGCTGTCACTGAAACAATATTGAAACTTAACAATTATCAAAAAAAATAAAAAAAATAAACCTACACACCCAAATCTCCAGCTTTCAGCCCCCGCTTTTTTTTTTTTTTTTTTTTTTTTTAAATGGGAAAGAAAGTGCTTGCTTGTTTCTTGGCCTTCTCCTTCACAGAGTGTTTCAAATATTATGCCGGCATAATCAGTTTACAGTCCACTCCAGCCCAAGGTAATTAGGAGGAATGTAATAGGGGGCTTTGGATTGTGCTGCTTTTATGGCTCCTTGCTGAGCTGGGATAGGACTAAACACTGAATCAGCACGCCATTGCCAGTATATAATGCCATATTATGTCTTTATAATGGGGACTCCCAGGGAAAAAAAAAAAAAAAGGAAATGATATTTGCTGTTAACAAAAACACGAGGTTTGGGAGGCCCTCAACAAGACTCTTACGCAGCGCAATTGATAGTGATGCAATTACTTTCAGAGTAGTATAACTCCTAATATCTCCAAGTTAAACTGCTGTAGTTATCGCTGTATATCGTCAAAACCTTGCATAACCTCATAAAACTGTGTACCAAATGTCATGCTCTCTGGAACTGAGAGAAACTATTTTTTTCCCCCCATTGATATCAATGCATTTCTGACAATTTACAGTGCAATATCAATGGATCGGCTGGGATCTAGGGCCATGCAAACAGACATCAGTTTTTATTATTTTTCAATGGAACAAGCAAAAATTGGCCATACACTTTCTGCAAAACAACCGTGATATGATATGGTGATATTTGCGCCTTGCATTATAAGAGGGTATAGAGTGTTTGATGATAAGAGGACATGGATACATGACAGCAACATAATAGCAGTGCGTGGCAAATATAAATACCAATAACTGCTTTCAAAGTATTTCATCTCATGCATGCTTCTGCTGTACATCATTTGGCCATAATCCAAAGGAGCTCACACAGGTCAGGCGCGCTCTAAGTACAAGGAAATAATGTGAATAAGTCACGCTGCTGAAGGCCATGGCTAATGTATGTTATAGATAACCATTCATCACAGAACACATTGTAGTATGAAGAACTAGCATATGGAAGATGAGGTGACATTGGCCAGTACATCTGTTGTACTGCATCTATTGTCTGCTATTAAATGACTCGGGGTGTCACATAATATTTACACCAGTTGGTGCATATCCACTCACACAGGAGTGGGAATGATTTAGCGGGTGTCTTCAGGTCACCCCCCGCCACTCAGTGAGGTTGTAATGAATAGTAAGTGACGGCAATTCCGTATCTATGTGCTTCTAAAGATATTAGCTATTACTACAACTACTACGATAATTGTCACGGAGGCTAGAATACCTATAATCATCCATACCACTCACAGCGCCAGCAGCCTAGATATTGACATTTACAGTATGAGCAGCATCATCAGAAATTGAACCCCTATCTATTTACGTTAAATCATGTTCTTGCTGCACAGTACCACATTAGATTTGCACAATACCCTTCTACTGTCATTCCAAATGACACTGCTCCAAACGAGACAGGCGTTAAAAGGAATTAGTAACTGTTGCGGTAATGCCGGTGGTTCTAAGGTCTAATCCTTGTTTGAGTAAAAGATGTAGAAATACCGCTTTTAAGAATACACTAGGCAAGATTGTTACATAAAAATATACCCGTCTGCAACAGAGAAGAGCATCCAATTTCTCTGCCCACAGGAAGTGAAGAATCAAAATTTCAGAGCAAAATGCTGCGCTCCAAAGAAAGCTGGACTCACGAGTGTTAGATGTCACTTTTGCCTTTCTCATGCCTTTGGTATGAAGCGACCACAGACCTGCTGGGTTGGTAAAGACAACATGAGCATGCCGTGTGCAGTGTACTGATGATTTCTGGGTATTGAAGTTGAAAATGTTTATAACAGTTACCCCTTGCTGCCATGTGGAGCCGCCAATGTGCATATCTGCCTTGTGCAGCTTTAACATTCTTGTGTACTGTGGATGTAGGGTGAGCTCTTTCATGCACAAAACGATGGACCAGTAAGTTGTGTGTGTGTGTGCATGTTTGTCTTTCATTTCTTTGTAAAAGTCTTGAATGTGCTGCTTCCAAATCAACTCATCAACTGTCTCATCTCCCACAGAAATGGTTACGCTTCAAACCCTCCGGCCTCCGAGGGGCCCCATCCCAAGACCGCGCTCCTTGCTGTCAATGAAGCGCTGCACGCTGCTAGAGCTGCTTCTCTATCTTCTATCCCTCTAGACCTCTTAGTCCACTATCTTTAAAACCGTGAGGCGACAGATGCTTCTTGTTTCCCTCGCCGACCTCAGATTTTCTGGGTCTGCACTCTGATGGTTTTACTCCTACAAGACTGACCGCTCTTATCAGGTATTGTGGAGAGGGTCTCTGTCTTTGCTCCATACCCTCTCCAATGGGGTTCCCCAGTGTTCATCCCCCTCTTGGCTATCCCACAATTCCTCCTACCATCGCAATGCCAAAAAAATTCGACTTTCCTTTCCCTTCTTCTGACACACAGGCGCGTGTCTCTGCTTGACTACTTGACATTTCCAGTTGGATGTCTGCCCACCACTTTAGGCCTATCACCAATGACAACACCACAGCGACTCCTGCCCAGACTACTGAGAATCTCGGAGTGATCCTTGGCAGTGAACTGTCATGCGAGGCCCACATTCCAGTCACAGCCCCCTTCCTGCAGATTTACACTCAACAACAACAACATCGAGACTATTCCTCACCAGGGGACTTTGCGCGGCTCCTTGTCCGGTCTCTAATCATCTACTGTCTGGACTTATGCTGGCTGGGATTTGAAAATACTCTCTTCAGCCCCTACCATTCCTCTAGAGGACTACTGCTACCCTTGTCTTCAAGCTCCCTTCTCTCTAAATGTCCCATTGTCTTCCTCCACCGAATGCCTATGCCTCCCTCAAATCTAAACCTGTGGTAGCTGGCTCAGAAGGCTATCAAGAAAGCACCCCCATACCTCCATCCCCTACCCTGCTAATACCGAGTGTTTAGCTCTCCGTTCACTGGGGTAATCTGGCCATCATTCCACCCAGCATTTCCTTTTCTTCCTCTTGACTCACGAATAGTGGATTTTGCCAAGATGGCGCCAAATTTCTATTGTTGTCCGACCATTCTCCTTTTTCCTACTACTACTACTACTACTAGTACTACTGCTATTCTTTGTGTTTCTCCTTATTTTTAATCCTGTTTCATCTTAGTTAACCACCTTTCTATGGCACTGCTGGTCTACGCAGGATTTGTTGTCATCCAATTGGGAACATCTGAACCCTGAGGCCAACAGCGAGCCCCGGCCCAACGAGATTCAAACCCTACCTTCCACCTATTGTCGTAGGGAACGCGGGATTGCTGGCTAACAAGATGGATGAGCTCTCTGCAATGGCCAGGACACAGTGGGAATGTCAGCGGTGCAGTCTAATGTTTCACTGAGAAACCAGACAGAGGAAAACAAAGCGGTAAGAAGACAGGATGGGGTCTTGCCGTTTTTGTTCACTTTTGATCGTGTAATTTCATTTTACAGTGAAGGCTAGCGTCTGTAGTCCAGATACTGAACTACTGGTTGTGGGGTTGTGGCCATTGCAGTTTTTGTGTACATAGTGTGACATCCACATAGCTGTCACAAGGTTGCAGACACAATATCCCAGAGCCTTCATGGTAATCTCTGACTTCAACTTTGAGGAGGCCACAGGCCAGCTCCCCCCACCATCGACAACTCGACAGGCTGACTGAACGGGGCCCCACCTACCACCACACACCCATCCCAGACTCAACACTCCCCCTCCCTCACTGCAGATGACTATGCGGTCTGACTACACTCTAATCTCGAGAGAATGGGAAGTGGGTTATGCAACTTCTAGATGTTTTCTGATCAGTGAGGGCAAGGAGTATGATAGGAGTCTGGTGGAGAGCTTCATCGGGTGGTGCAAGGACTATATGTTCTACCAATCTTCAGAGGTGCGTTGGGGAAGCAGCATCAAGGTGGGGAAGGCAGGCAGGATAAAAAACAAACTGTTGAAAACTGCTGGCTCTGGTTTAAGGTTGAGCCTGGAAACCCCTGAGGAAGTAGCAGAGGGGAGGATGAGGACTGAACTGAACTCCAACTTAGACAGGGATTCAACAGGGAGCATTTTAGGTGCTCTTTTGTGCTGACTACCATCAGACTGTACAATGCCTCCAACCTTAACAGAGGCTAGACTAGTTGGGTTGGGTGCCTGCAATGTATATATGAGCTAACATAGATGCTTTTCTATGCACTGGACTATTCTATATGACATTTGCTTAAAGCGTTTTCTGTTTTCTCTACATCCTCTGCACACGAGTCACCACCATTTTGTACACCTGTTATCTCCTTTTAGATATTATGAACAGACATTTGTCATTTTTTATACTTTGTCTGTAAAGTAAAATATATTGATAAGGTGGACAGTTCTTTGCAAAGCACATCTACACACCTAGACGCATTGTGTACATTTGTACACATGTACATTTGTAGACTTGTCAGTGTAAATACACATCACACATCATGTGTATTTGCTGTACATTCCCATATCATCTTCATATCATATTCACATTTGATATTCCCAATATTCTAATTGTTATATATTGTGTATGTATTGATATTGTATAATGCTTCCACCTATTTGATACTACATATATTTTAGATTTTTGGTTTATTTTCATATGGTACATATTCTGCAAGTCCTGCCGCTGTTTTACATCTAATGCTGTAAACCCTAATTTCTCAAACTACCCAGCACTATTACAGAATATGTAACATATAACATTTTTTTTTTTTTTTTTAAATATCATAGTATTTCATGATTGTACAATAGAATACAATGCAATTGCATTCTTCAAAAGAGTCAAAAGGAAAATGAAGAAACAATAACTTTCCAAATAATTCCTGCTGGGGGCAGAGTACCAGCAGAAATCCAATGATGTATGCAGTGTATTCAATTAAAACTGCATTAGGCAACCGTACACACTGGTGGCTCTAAATGGCAGTGACAGGTAACATTTGCACTTCAATACCCAAAAATCATGTGATGTGGATCTCTATTGTTCATGAATCAATGGTGCACTGGTGGAAAGCGCAGTCAAAAGGCACAGGTTGTGAGTGTGCAGGGCACGGTGACTGATTTTTGGTTGGATTAGGAGGAATACATTATCAGTAGGTGTGGTGAGCCTATGACCAATTACATCACCTCTTTTCCCTCCCTTTAAAAGCAGTGCTCTCTGTGCCGCGGCGCTCTGACAATTTGATGATGGAAGACAACAGTCTGGAGCGGCGCCACAACAAAAGCTTTGCACAGCGCTGCTTGATCATTACTGACACACCCCCCTACTACGCCTCTCCTCCCATTTAGGTGCAGTCAAGTTCACGGTGAGTCACCCAAAATACCAAATGGGCACAGGTGAGAAAAAATAGATAAATCTGTGTCCGCCTGCCGAAAATGCCACTCCTCCCGCGCAAAGCCACGCCATCTGCCAGGCACCGTCACGAAAATAGAGCCTGTGAAGTCAGTAAACTGCACACAGCGTGGTCATGTTAACCACCTGGCTGGTCTGTGATCGCTTTATACCAAAGGATACCAAGGGGAGGCAAAATATCTAACGCTGGTGAGTCCAGCTTTCTCTGCACAGAGTGCTCGCTCATTGCTGTTTAGGAGACAGTTTGCATTTCACCCTTGAGTTTCAATTCATCAGTGTCCACACCCAACACCAGAATGTCATTTGGGCATACAGGGTGAATCTACAGGGTCTGAGTTAGGGGGGAATGGGATGCTCTTCTCTTCTGTAGTCCCACTTTGAGATTTAGGGTGTATTTTTACATAAAACTCGAAGCTTTAGTGTTTTAAAATGCTACATCTTTTACTCAACCAAGGATCAGAGCTCCTCGCCACCAGGATACCATAACAGTTACTAATTCCTAAAAGGAGACTGGAAGAATTTGTCTATCTGGCTCTCAGTCGTGCTCATTAAGTAAGGCAAACACCAAAGCAGGGGATTTAGCTGTAAGCCAGAACAGATCATCTCTCAGATCTCATACACACTGCCACTTTTGCATAGCCGGGTATTACAATGAGAGATCAAAAATAGGAGTATTAACTTTAATCTCAATTTGAGACATTCACAAGTTATACTGTATGACCATGAGATTATTTTCGGTTATTCTGCTGGTGTCGCATTCAAAAAATACATCCCCAATTTTGGTCTTTTCATTTTATTAATTGAATTAAACTGAGCATGGTCATCCATAGGCTGGGTGAACTGTCTGTCCTTAAGGCCCATGAAAGCCACTGAAGAAAAAAGGCCTGGTTTTCATTTGAAAGCAGTGAAAATTTGTTTTTATTCCAAATCAATTTTAAAATATTAAAATAGATTTGATATTAAACCATTGTATGATTTGGAACAACACTTTCAACAAGATCAATATATACACCCTTTCAATTACTTTGAGCTTTTATTTATGTCTGTCTGAAGTGCCATATGGGTGTTGCTGTTTTGGGATAAATTGCTGCAGGCAAAATCAATGATGCTGCAGACAAATTTCAAACACTAACTGCCACTGGTTAGACCAGACATTTTAGAAATGATCAATGTACTTTGCAGTTTATGGTTAAAATGAATACACTGATATACTCCTACTACTCCATGCTCCTACTCCTACTTGTGGTTCTTTACCAGTGCCGGGGTGCATTTCCTGGCATACAATCAAACCAGCCATCTCTAAAGAGGGCAAGGTGAAATCGTAACACTTAATGATTAAAAGTGAAGACCTTTATCATCACTTCTATGGTGCATATATTTCATTGAGTGTCTTTGAGGATATGAATGCCTCTATTCACAAGGTTGTGACAAGCATGACAACCTGGCCAAAAGCCTGTATGTAAGTGAATGAATGCCATTTACTGACTATACACCAAATAAAAAAACAACCTTTTCAGAAATGAGTCACGATGTTTTTGTTTTGTTTTGTCCATGCCCTGTGTTCAGTACACTGATGTATAAATTCTGCATTCATACGGCCTTCACCACTCTTAACTTTGAATTCTGCTCACAATCAACCTCCCTACCGATAACATAATGTTCGGTGAGTGATGGCACACAAAAGGTTCAGCATTAATTTTGAGCTCTTTGATATCTTCCTCTGTTCACCCTGGGCCCTGGAAAAGACAATCAACACCGGAACCTATTAACATGAGAATGATTAATGCGCCCAGATGAACCCCATACTGTAAATCATTCGGAAAGTTTATGCGCAGGACGCTGTGGAATTACGTGATCACAAATCAAAAATAGTTACGGGAGTGCACTGGAGATGGTGGTTAATGCTGATTTATATTCAAGGGAACATTGAGGGAACATAGAGCCCTGGGAACATAGGATTACATTGGGGAAGATAGAACCCTGGGAACATAGAGCCCTGGGAACATAGAGCACTGGGGACATACGATTACATTGGGGAAGATAGAACACTGGGAACATAGAGCCCTGGGAACATAGAGTCCTGGGAATATAGGGTCTTGGGAACATAGGGGCCTGGGAACATAGAGCCCTGGGAACATAGGGAGTACCCCACATTAGCTAGTGCGCTAATCAGACGTGTTAACAACAAGACAGTGATGGTTAGCTGACCAGATACTACGGTTAGCTAGCTAACAAGCTGCCGTTACCTAAACATGACATCAATCAGATTCAGCAGCAGTGGAATGACCAGCTCCCAGTCAAAAACAGGACAGAAATTAACCATGTCTATGAATTCTGACTGCCAATGTTCAGAAACAAGATCAACGAGACATTTTTATTGACGTGCACACTTACTGACAGACATACATATTCATATGCATGCATACCTACAGGATTGACAATGGCCACTGCATTAATAAAGCAACTTGTATGACGGCTATTGTCAGATACACACATACATACAGACAGTAAGACAGAGATAGACATATTGGCTGACAAACTGATAGGCAGACAAATGTACTGAGAGAGAACTACAGAGACAGACTGACCTGCTGCGAAACAGGCAAGCAGACTTCTGCCGGACTGCAGAAGGCCTTTAATTGAAAGGATACAGGTCCTCTGGATATGTGTGGATGCATGGAAACTCTGATAACAAGATGGTCAGTGTCAACTAAATCGGGGCCTCCAATGTAAGAGGAAGGGAAAAGGGAATAAAGAAAGTGCTCTGCTTTTTCTTATTCAACTCCAGATTGAGCTGTTCGCCAGAGGAAAGAGTTGAATCTCTCGGCAGAATGGCGAAAAGAGAGAGAGAGAGAGAGAGCGAGGAAGTGGAAATGAAAGAGAAAATAACAAACTGAATGAACACGGAAGATAGAGAGGCAATAACGCTATCAAAGCTTGCCTGGGTCCCTTACCCCGTCTTGTAGATGCGACGGAGCAATATTGACTTAACCGCTGTACCAAAAACAAACAGTGTGTGATGAAAGCATTAGCTGCACGTCCCAGACAGAAATCCCTCAGTTGCTTTAGAGAGAGGCGGTATACAGTACAGTACTGAAACTGCCCCTTTGCAGTGTATCTGCACTTCAGCGAGAGATACTACTGCTTTAACACTTTCTTATTTTGTCCAGGTGGAAAAGCATGTGGCCGTGACTGCTTGACAGGAATAAATATCCCATCTATGGTGGCAAATAGAAACGAGCAGTTTATTTTGAAAAGGTTGTGGGTGTAGTTTATGATGGTAAAATGATACAGTATGTGCAAAACAACTGTAAAATAACAGTATGTGGCAGATGACCACTCCATTCTCTAGGATAGGGTCAAAATTTGAATTTGAACCCGAACATGAGCTCCCGTTACCATCACAGCCATTAAGAAATTGCCCAAGTTCTGGATATATTCCTGAGAACGTTATTCAAGCCATGTGAGGTGGAAAAAACATATTCTGCTTGCCCACTGCGGCATTAATAATGTATTCAATGATTTGTGACCTTATGTTTTATTCAAGCGCATGTTAGAGAAGACGTAGGTCTTATCGTGACTCTTGAGTAAACAATGAGGTTATCTACCAAGTTGAGGTCATCCTCAACAGGATGATGCATACAAGTGTCCATGTTTGGTGGAGCATGTCTGTAATATTGTGCTAAACCCCATTCACATAAAGTCATGTATCATTTTGACCTTCATATTAAATTTATAAAACACAAATGCAGCCATCGCAGAAGACCCACTTTTTTTTTTTTCTCCATGATTGCTTCAATTCCAACAGGAATCGTTTTGAAATTCCTGCAGCACTGATGCAAGAAAAATGAAGGACGGTGGATCTTCTGCAATTTCTACCTCTGCGGGAAAATGCATCCAATGAATTTAAAGTAGAAAACACGACTTGTTTTTGGTAAGAAAGTCATTAAAGAAACAAACAACCTGTTTCTACAGTGATGCATTCAGATCATCTTCAACTGTTGGTACTTTTCAACTGAAATACAGTCATTGAATACACAGTGTTTTGAATGTTGTTTTTTCCCCGTCTCTTCTGTGCTAATAAAGAGCAAAAGAAACGTGTCTGCTTGTCTTTGAATGTTCACTTGAATATTATATGTTAACCATTTTATGTTAAACTCATAATACACTGGCAAAAAAACTACTAAAATGAATTCACTCAGTAAACTCACTCAGTTTACTGTGTAATTCTGTCCTGTGATGACATCACGTGATAATTAGAAAATGAAGGTCTTTGAAATATTTTTTTTTTTTTTACCGACCCCTCATATGTGTCATTTGCAATGTCAAGGAATAGATGTCTTTGATCTTGTCTGCTATAAACTTAGTAAGTTTAACCGTCTTGGCAGTCAATTACAACAACCTTCAGGCGAACGTCTTCATAATATTTTATTCTAAATGTATGTCTTGATGAACATAAAAGTCTCTGCCTGTAAATTATTTTTTTCCCCCGGAATATTCAACATTTGCCTTTCTTGTTAATATTAATTAGAAAATAAAGATCACTGCAGTGGAGGCACAAAAAAAATAGCACAAATCTGATGAAATGAGTTTGAATTAGTTAAATTTAGACCAGACAAAGCTTATTTCCATAATTAGCCAATTGTGTTTGAAGAGTGAGTCATTTTAAATTGGCCCACTGTTGAAATATGCATGTCTTGACTCATTTAAAACAAGGACATAGCTCTGATATGTATGCACACTGCGGAAACATTATTGTGTTGATGTCTGTTACATATGCAGCTGTGATTTGTGAATATAGCTAAAGCTCAGAGTTTTAAATGTGTTTGTAGTGTGCCAAACAAGCCTTATACATATAAATCAGTGTTTGAGAATCACAGTTTTATCACAAAAGTTAGTAAACTGTTCAACAATCAACAATGACACAGAGGTAAATTAATAAAGACGTGGCAGGTGGTGGTCGAATAGCATCATAGTTCATTGCAAAGCATACATAGCCCACATTTTCAAGCTTATCCACTCCACTGCACATCAAAGTAATGCATCAATGAACATGCCAGATACTGTGGGAGTTTTCAGTTATCAACGAGCGTCAGTAATAATTACTTTTGACTCTAATTCCAATTGATTTCATGTTTAAATATTTTGAATCCTGCCTTATCTTCCTGCCTGCTTTTTTGTCTTTAAATGTTCATTCTAAGAGCATTTTCTATTTGTCACTACGTTCCTTTAACCCATGGTAACGACCTATTAACTCTACAGTGAACTAGCCAAGTTAGCGCAGGACAAGTCAAGCTGCTTAACTGGTATGAACACCAGAGAAGGGAAATGATGGCAAAGAGTGCAGACAAGTCCATGCCATAGCTAAAGTTAGAACCATTTAGTGACCATGCATGCCCTGTGCATGTGTGACAGGTTAGCTGTCTAAATAAAGACTGAGGATATGGAATGTTGTGACTAAATGTCTACCGAACAGACAGTGAACCGAACAGACGTGACTCAAGATATATGAAAATATGTAATAGGCTTTATTTTCATAGAATAAAGGTTGGATTTTCTTCATTCTTTAAGATCTCCAATAAACAATGGAGGGGAAAAGGGAGAGAAGGACCAGACCTGCCTGAGTTATGGGCTATGCTGCCGCTAGTGTAATGGAGTTAAAATGCACAACACAGTCTACATATGTGGAATTTAATACTCAGACACAGTGAACAACCAAACCCAAAACCCAGTGATAATTCATCTGAACACCGATACCATCTCCCACACACACCAGTGGACAAGCAGAGTGTAGCTCCTCATCTAATGGGCAGGGCCTACCTGTCACATATGGCAGTGTTTTCATCCTGGAATGCAATACTCCCTTTAGGATAGAAATGTTCCACCACAGGATGAACGGGATTAGCGTGATTTTGTACTCACTAACCTGCAAGGGCTTTAGTGGACTACTGGGAAAATGCCAGAACTGTTTGCAACATGCATGGCATCACTCATTTGCTCACAAGGAGTAAAACAGGTAGGTAGAAAGCATAGCAAAAGAAAAAGAAAGATATGGATACATGCGGCTGAAATGAGGTTTGCTATTGAATCTTACTGACATGGTCAAGTTGTATGTTTAGAAACACAATCAGCCGTTCCCAGCCATTGTAACCAGGAGCTGAGGACCCACAATATGACCGCCACTGGGTGCATTAGGTCACCTGAAAGCCCTCTACCATGGTCACATGGTCATTAGAAGTTTCTAACTTGACCTGAGAAGAAAACCATCATTCGAGCAGTCCATCACCACTTAAATTATGTTTAAGGATAAATTGAAAACTTGAAAATGTGATATTTCAGCTTCCAAGCAACTTTTAGATGAGTTTTGTGCCATGCGGAAATGAACAACAAACAAATGTACTTGTCTCTTCAATGTTATGCTGATTTTAGTTGAAGTTATTACCAATGTGCAACATGCTTACATAAGCAAAAAGTCCCAGGACTGCGACGCCTGTATTCAAAGCCCTCAATTTTAATTCCATGTGGAATATTACTCGGAGCCAAAACGTTACTGCCGCTCTTAACTAGCCTTTTATATCTTCCACCCAGACCGGTTCTATTACTGTAATGGGTAAAAAAAAACCTTGACAAATTTAACTCTCTATATTTTGACTCCTAGCCTTCAAAGCCATTTTTTTTTTATGAAAGCCATTTCGGATCACTCCTAAACCCCAATGTGTCACTGCCCCTTTTTAACTCTCTAAAATGTTCAAGGAGTCGCAAAGATCAAGGATGGCCCCAGCTTTCCGAGCAAACTCTTTTGACAAAACCCATGCAGGGATGCTCAAATGTCTTACTCCGGAAGTTTTTTCATAAGTTCAACTATCTATCACGAAATTATTTTAATTTGCCACGTTTCCTGTTGGATCTGTTCTGTAAATAAAACAGAATTCACTGTAGCGCTCCGGGGTATTGAATCATCCTCACTGATTCACTTCCTTCCCTGATGATGTGAGGTGCTCTGGAGGTTGGATGCTAAACAATATAAATAATATTCATATCATATTGTTTCATTATCACTGTGTAGTTGTAATTATTAGTAGTTACATGTAGAGCGAGAACCTCAAAGCCTGAAATCAGTTCCAGTAAAACTCAAGACCTCTTAAAGATGCTCTAAAGACTCTCTAAGATTATCTCACTGCACTTCTGTGTTACATGGTGTCAAAGCACGTAACACTTAGCAGTGTTATTAAAGTATAATTGAAATGCTGAGTGACTCAACTGCACGTATGGTGTATGATCCTAATATAATACAAAATATGTCACACTGTACCTTTTCTATCATCCTAAATGCCTACTAATTGCCTTATAATCATACACACATTTTTGAAAATGCCAAACATGGCACAGACAGCATTAGCCAGTAATGTTTTCTCTATGATATCCAAGTGACAAGTAATTTTGTGTGGACCCAGTCAACTAAAGAGACCATGGACATGTGGAGAAAACCCAGGAAGCGCCTCCAATCTGGCGGTGTCCATCTCAGCAGATGGAGGGAGCGATCAGCCAAGTAGCCTCTGTTGTCAGCGCCATTCACAAATAGCAGGGCATTGCAACTTCATGAGCTGATTAGGAAACAAGACACAGGCAAAGATGAATCACCCTCGCCCGCTGTGTAGATTAAAGGAAATCTCTGTTTCCCCCCCCTTCCAAATGACAGAGTGACATTAAACCACCCCCCTGTGCGTTTTCTCTCCTTGTATACAGGAGAAAGGGTCACACAGATCAAAGGACAGAGTGTCAGCTAAAAGCCAGTTCACAGGGAGAAGATTCACACTTGGGTGTTGGCCACCTAACAGACTGCAAACTCATAATAAAGGGGCCGTCTGGGTGAGTGCATGAAGCCAAGGAGGGTCCATAAACAATAAATCTTTTTTTTTTTTTTTTTTCATAAATAGCCCCAACAAAGTCAAATTTTGTCATTTTGTCATTTTGTCAATTTGGAAAGCTGACGGCCTATTAGAAGTTATAGGGTTTGATTTGATTTATGTGCATTTAGTGTCAAAATCTTGCATTTCCTAACAGAAATACAAATCAATGCCACTGTAAATCACCTTGTTTCAAGATGATACTGGTGAAGTGATGTTCTTTATTTCCACTAGGTTAAATGTCTCCAATTCCCTCTGCAAACTGAGCCCAGAATACACAAGATGCTGCAGAAATGTTCATGCATTCATCAACTTATAGTAGAAATGACTGTAGATACAAATGTAGCTACACATTTTTCTCTTCACTTTTGACGTCCCAAACTCCAGACGGACAGGCAAATGGAAGTGGAATACTGAGGCAGCGGCAGCAGCAGCAGCCAGAACATTTAATATGTGAACAGCATCCAGCAAGTCTTTAACCATATGACCTTTATCAAAAGTAATTTCCAACAGGGGGGGTTTATCATACTCTACACGGACCCCATGCATAATACACCATTGGCTAACAGGGTTCATGAGTTATTTCTCGGTGGTATTTTTCAAGAGATGAACTGTATCGCTGCACTGGAGTCTGATCAAATTGCAACATAAAAAGTGTAGGGGAGTGATGGGTGATGTTTGTGTTGATGGGCACTAGGCAGCAGCAACCCCCATCACTCGAGCCAGCCGTGGTTATCACTTCTCCCCCATTTTACATCTTTGGTGATCAACGGTCTGTGCCAGTCCAGTGGGGTAATTGGCCGTACATCTTAGCCAGTGAAAAGGTTAATTAGTGTGCTATTATGTGGGTGATTGAAAGCTATGATAAATAATGTAATGGGCTTTCCTCAAGACTTCTTTTGCTGCAGTATATCGCTGCCAGTAAAATTGAAAATTTGATGTTTGCTTATTTGTTTGTTTTCATGCTAATGTATTTTTGATTATCTGTTGATGACTGCAAAAAAAATATGATTCATCCTTCAGAAAATAAAGTACAACAGGTCCAGCCCATAATACAATTCTACTGTTCTGTATATATCCATAGTCATAGATGTGTCTGTCCACTATAAACACAATGTGTTTGTTGTACCATCAATTGTGGAGATATATTTTAAATAAATAACCACATATCCATTCACTGCCACATTTCAAAAAAGGGATCAAAACAGATCAAAAACACTCATAGCTTACATGGAACAATAAATCATAACCCAGCTAACAAATTATCCCTGCTGTCAAAAAGATGCAATAAAGCAGCATCATTTTTAGTGGGGGAAAAAAACAAGCTTTTCAAAAATACTTTCCTGCTAACATTGTAATTGTATGCATAGTCAAAGCAAGGTCCTGTCTCCTAAAAGTATCATATTGCTAAGTAGGGGAGCTGTTAGCAGAAACTAGTAGTATAATATAGTAGCATGGCATCAAAATGCACCGATCTTATCAGCCTCAATCACAAAGTGGGGCTGCAACAGAGAAGAGCATCCCATCACCACTAAATGAGACCCGTAGATTCCACCCTACTTGCCCAAATGAAATTCTGGTGTCGGGTGACAAATCAAACTCGAGTGCTGTACAGACTGGCGGGGTTGGTAAACATGAGTGTGCAATTTACGCGACTTTTGGGTATTAAAGATCCCATTTTTCAAACAGTTGTATGCTTTTTGGAGTCACCGATGTGCAAAGAAGTGCATTCTTCACTGCATAATATGTCATCTTGCACACCAGGTCAATTCTGTTAATTGGGTTAATTACTGTGAAATTCTCCATGCAATGAACCCAGTCCTTTGATAGTGATATCCCTAAGACCCATAAGACGTGGTATACCCTCCAGAAAGTAGCTCTCCACTCCCATTGTGGGTCCCAACCCACAGTTTAGGAAACCAGGCCGTAAACTAAACATAATTGTTTGACTCTCAATTATGTAGGCACTTGGTAATCTCTGCCAGAAGGGGACTGCTTAATCACAGCGGTACGGTGGTATATCAACGTCAACAGACATTTGTCTACCACGTTGGTAATCTATAGCCTCGTTCCCAATCAAGATCACATTATAACCCGCACATACAACAAGTGGAGACAAGGAGGACACAAATATTTTTCATGCTATTCATGCCTTGATTCAAATGCAATTTCCATAACACCCCGAGGGCAAATCATTGCCATGTATTATTCATTGTTAAACATCCCTTAAGCATTTAATAGACTCATGTGCACTCACACACACACATACTCACAGATAAACATGGACACACCTGCATACAACACTTTATATAAAAAAATGAATTGGATAAAGTGACATCTACTCCAACAAAATAATTGCTAGCTGTGGAACCTATTACCTATTATGGAATTGGCTTTGGCTTTGGCCATTCAAACTTCTCATGTAAAAGTATTCACTATTAAATGTAGTTAAGTTTCAAAAGAAAACAATGTCAGTGTGTTGTAATTCTGGGAAGCTTTTCTGAACTGATAATAGGTTTTGTATGCAACAACCTTTTCAGGAAGGAAACACGTGCCTTGATAGATTCAGTGACAACTAGGGAAAGACCATGTGACTGGGGGAAATAGACCCCACCAGGGCCATCATGGGCTAGCAACCCATGGCAACAGTGTCCAAGACTAGACAAGCATGTTGCGTAGATCCTTTAAAGCTACGACTAATACAAAGGCTAGAATGCCCCATGAGTCTTTGAGAGCAGGTGTGGAAGAAGACACTGGACACTTGAATGGACAGACATTGGAATGGACACGACTACTGGAAGCTAGTCATTTGGGAGCACAGGGGAAGACGCTACAAGTTTGTTCCTGTGGCTGGGAAAAAGGTGACAACCCTGAGGGGCCTTTGAAATCCACGGCAAGGCAAGAAGAGGTGCTTGGTTAGAGGGAGCGCAGGGACCCAGCATTGATCAGAACTTCTTGAGAAGTCAGTCAAGTCAGACGGGTGAAGTCCAGTGGCAGGTGGAAAACCAAAGTTTGCAGGAAATCAATACCCCTTTCACTCGGGTGGTATGCAGAAGCACCGAGATGCAGGGCTTGGAGAGCAAGGAGGTTAGTCAGCCAAGGAAAGGAAAGATTAGTGGGCAGAAACCTAAAGTGAGATGGCCTAAGGCTATCTCTGAGAAGATTTTAGGGGTTACGATGGAGACTATGGAGATGATTATTGATTTGTTTGGCTTTACTTTCATCCTAGCCCTGAATTAAGTTATCATTCAATTTGCTGTTTCAAGTCATATGGTCCATGTAATCCCTAATAGGCAGGAGGCGGAGCCCTGCTTGTCATCTTTCCCCAGCTGCAACCCATTTTGAACCCTAATGATAATCAGGTGTTGAAGGGTTTAGCGTCCCCAATTGACACAAATGGAAGCTAATTCTTCAGCTACTGGGAGGGAAGAGGCTGTGGAAGGGGCTAGTCAGTGGCTTTGGTGGAGGAGGAGGTACACAGGTTGGGGTATAAAGAAAGTAAAGTAGGGGAGTTAGCTTCATAGGGTATGTCGTAAATATGAAGTCTATCATTTGCAGATCCAATGCGGATGGCTGGACAGCTGAGCGGGGCCCTGGCATCCATTACACAGCTGCCAGTCAAGCCGGCGGGGTCAGCAGGCACATGAGCTTAGCCTAGCAGATACAATGTGGTTGTCTGGAATGATGTACAGGCCCAGGCAATCACTCTCTGTTTTGGCATTAATTCCCTAGGGGAGGGAATTGTAGGGAACTTGATAACTCCAATGGCATACCCACATTCACTGCCCACCCCCAGTTTTTATGTATGCACTCACCCTGGTCTACAGCACAAGCGATAACTGCGTGGTGTCCTGTGTTTTGGTAAAAGTGGAGTAAAAAGTATGATAATTGCTTGCTAACATAGCCCAACCTTTTACAGCCCCAAAATGCATGTGCTTAGCTCATCACATGCAATCCGTTATGGTATTTAGTTCAGTTACTCAATTTGAGAGTGCAAAACAGGATTGTCTTCAATCCAAGAACTCAAAATGTTAACAAGCCCGTAGTGGGGTTTCAGTGTTTCAGTAGGGGGGGATAATATGAATCAAGGCTTTAAGTTTTCCATAGAGCATCCAACGCCTCCACACAGTCCCATGGTAACAGGACACTTTCCATGTCCGTACAGAGGAGCCAGAAACAAAATGGGACCAAATACTGTAAAGAAGATAATCAATTAGACAGTGTGGTAGAAATCTATGACAAGGCAAAATAATAGAAAGCCAAGAGGGGATTGCGCTTACAATAATAACAGGACATTTGGCTCATTCAAAATGAGTGATGCATTGTAACAACATCCAAATTGCACTTGCGTGCTATCTACAAACTAGCTTTATCGTTGTTGTATTTTACTACTGCTCTCTGTTTTCTATGAAACCCTATCTGTAGTTCAGTAGAATATGTTGTATGTGTTCTTGCTTCAGCAATTTGTTTGCCATTTCTGATTCAATACCACAATCCGCCATAGTGATAAGGGTAAAAAGACAATAACCGCCACATCCCTGAGCTTCTAGCCAATTTCACATTTCATGTCAAGGCTTGCAACTTTTGCAGCCGCGCATCATTACGGCAAACTTATCTCGTCATCGCCTCATCACGCGTGACTTCAAAGCGCCGTCAAAATGGGTATATGCTTTTGATCCAATACCTCTGCCCCTTTATCATGTCGCAGCGGGATTATTGGGATCACTGTCTGTCGGAAGCAATCCGAGGCCCCGGATAGAAGCATGACCAGCCAAACTCTGTTTTTCTGCATGGTTAATCCGACAGCACCTTCTGAGGAGATCCAATTAAATCTCTCCTTCAAAGAATATGTGACTGCTGGAGCATAGATGAGATGAGAAGGATGGGTAGGGGGAGGGAGTCTCCATTCCTCTGTTTTAATCATTCCCGATCAGTGTCACAGTATTTAACCAGCCCCCCTGCACACCAGTAGAATGCGTTTGAGAGAACAGTGGAGATTAAAAAAAGCATGCACGTGTACCTATATGTGTGTGCTTGTGTATACCCAAGTGCACTCATTCCTCTGTCTTAGTGTCTGTGTGTTTGTATATTTGTGCATGCATGGGTATGCCTCTGCCTGTGTGGATGCATGTGAGTGTTAAGTGTTGCACTAGATGAACACATCCAATATCTAGTTATTAAAGGTGATTAGATTAATAACATCTTAGAGCAGATTTATCAGTGGTTCTAATTACAGGGCTGAGCAAAAAATGTGATGGTGACATATTAAAATTTCAGCTTCGATCTCAGCTAATGAAATTTCTGTGGTGTTTTTTTTCCCCCGAAAAAATAGTACTTTGTTTAAGCACATTGATGGTGACAACTTTGAATGAGTTTGAAGTGCACTTCTTATCATGAAACGCTCTTTGCATTCAATGCTGTGTTAGTTGTTTTCAACTAACTTTGGCAAATTATTTGATTTCAGGAGCGGATTACCGTGCGGCCATTTGGGGGAAGCAGAAAATAGATTTTTTTTTGCTGAATTCAAAAATATTTCTCGACTGAGGCACCCTCACATTAAGTTCAATATGTCAATATTAGAGTGGAGCGCTGCAACGTCTTTGAATTCTTTCCAGAGGCCCCGTGTTTACTGAAACAACGTAATAATTTGAGGCTATTATCAAGACGGTGAAGAACCGTGCGGTGGTGGGATCCCAGGGGAGGAAAGCCTGAGGGATTTTTTAAGATACACTGTTTTGGATTTACATTAGAAGATTGGGGGGGGGTATCATCCTCCTTGTTAACACAAATGATGACATGCATCTCCCCTTGTTAGAAAAGAAAAAGGCCACAATGATGAAAGCATCCTCGACTTGGTCCTCGACTCCATGGCATCTTCCACTCATCTTGCAGTCAGCGGTGCATGCCAGAGGCAGACCCTGGCAGAGTGAGTGGCCAGTAATTATAATACGCACAACAGGTATTTTTCTGCTAATTAATTTTGGGATGAGCAGGCAACCGTGCAAGTTTTCCACTGTATTAAGCAGTGGCAGTTAAAGTGTTGGCAGTTAAAAGTGTGTCCTACTTTTCTAAGGCTGGCTGGCTGGCTGGATGGAGGGATGAATGGTGAGAGGGTGGATAGGAGGGAAAAAGAGAGACACTAAAACTTGCAGATGGATGGAGAGATAGTCGGATAGATGGATGAGTGCACAGATTAAGTGTATAGTAAGAACCATGTGTCCAGTTGAGCATGTCAGAGCTGAGATTCAACTACAAAGTATCAAGCCTCTAAAGCGCCAGAGGTGCTGACTCTCCCTCAGTGGTGTTTAGACTGTCTCTGTCCTCTCCCTCATCCAAACATTTTGTGCCAAAAAGCCTCTTAGGGCTCAAAACTGCTTTAATAGAAACTCCTCCAATTTTTTTTTTCTTTTTTGCTAGAGTGCACACTGCACACTTCGCCACAGCTAAAGAGATACAGAACACAAATGTAATGGCTTCCCGTCACAGCATGACAGCTGCTTTGAACAACGCGCTGTGACATCCTGCAGAGTGGATAGTCCACATTGAAAGTGATCCCCCCCAAAATCTCCAAATAACCTCTAATTGTGAGAGTGAAGGATATGCAGTTGTCCCAGCTCTCTATGGGCATGCTAAGCCCTCTTTTACCGCTGCCTTTTTTCATGAGATGCACACTTTCTGTACCATTTCAGATGCCTCACTCAGTCTACATTGCTTATGATAAAAGGTTGAATTTCTTGTCTTAAGTGCTTTCCAACACAGTAATACATGGTATTAATAGTTACATTTTCAACCATATATTCGGTAGATATGAGGACACACTTATCCATAATGGGAAAAATCCAAGACATTGATCTGGCAATGTTCTAGACATAGGCCTACAGGCTATTTCTATCTGGTATGTTCATATTATAGGTTGTATATACGTGGTACATTCATATTAAAATATTGTGTTAATATATTATGATATGAAGCTCGTTAGGAAGTGAAATGTGAAATGTATTACAAATATTGATATAATGAATCACATATGTTAATGTATTTTTTTTTTTGCTATACTTTTGCCATATCTCCAGAATGTTAATCTAACTGCTCTGGGCTGTGTGTCGGTCTAACGTCACAGATCACAGAGACTTGGTTTCTGACTGGACTCCCGTAGGCCATATAGCATGTGGACATTCTTAAAATGAGTGTCAATGTCAGGATTGTTTTTGGTTTTGTCGTTCTTCAATCTACTTTTTACCTAACACATATTATCCGATCAATAAGAAAGGAATCAGACAATTACATCGTTGTGATGTAATCCTCAGCCTAGGTTTAATGCGTTGTTGTTGCCACGCTGATAAATTGCCTTGACGAACCCCCACTTTGCACAATGGTTTATGTAAATGAAACCCGGGGCTTAAATAACCACACGCATCAGAGGTACATAGAATTAATGGCTAATGACTTGTAAGGTGAAATGGACTAGAGAATGCACGTGGGAAGCATGAAATACAGGTAGCGCTATTGTTCGGCTCAGACTGCGCTTGATCGATGTTGCGTGATAGTGCTGAAATTAAAAGCTCCACCCCGCTTAAGCCCAAAGCCGTGAAGACATCGAAAGATTTCACGTAACATCGAGGAGATGTGCCGTATTTGTCCCTTTAAGTTAAGCTGCCATGTCTAAGACCGACTGTATGGCAACACCATGCACACATACTATGCCTCCCATTTGTCTCCCAAAGTTTCACACCAGAAATCATTTTTATCTGTAAACATAAACAAACACAGTTTTGTTGCGGCATGAAAGGAAATCTTTGTTCCCCAAGACACAGTGATGCAATTTTTCTATCTCCCACCCAGCAATCCCCATCTCTCTGAGGTTCTCCCTCTTCACTTTGCAAAATGACGGCGCATTTGCATGACGAAAAAAAGAAACATGGTTCCCCTTTGATATTGCCTCTCCTTCTCCATGCCTTTCCCCTCAGTTCTTCTCGCAGGCCCCCGCTCACCGGGGGACGGATAATTGTCGGGAATCTCGCTCACTGTTCCTTCTCGTTCCTCGGCGTGGTGGTAATGATGGTGAGCCGTTTGAGGTGCGACAGGGCTAGGGAACCAATTACGGATGCTGAGTTGAGCTACCTTCTGAAGGGGGAAGAAAGAAGGACCACACTGCTGTACTGTTAGGTAATAACAGAAAAGTTAAGTTTGTTACAGGGGGTTTATTTTGTTTGGCGATCTGTCCAGGACGGATTCTGAGGATCCCTTTGTGATGTTTTTTGCGGAATAACAACTTCGTCGGAGTCGATCGAAACTAACAAATGCATTCGCTTAACTTCAAAGGGTCGGAAACCAAGGAGATGATAGCAAATAAGAAGAGTTTTGTCGTTTCAGGCGATGGAGTTTGAGGCTTCGCTCTATTTTTTTAAGCTAGATAATCCTCTAAATCAAGCCAAACATGTAGCTTGGTCCTTCTCAAAGGAAGAGAGTCAATGACTAACGCAAAAACCATAATCAGAGGGTTTCTCAAAAATCTTTGCAACAAATGGGTCAATGTGTTGTGTTGCATGAATAATGGCGCACTCCTTGCACTTTCTGCATCCCTCTCCACCCCTGTTCCTTACACTCTCTCACTCCCTCTCTCATTCAATCACTTTCTCTCTCTCTATGCACTCATGAATGAATGCCTCAGCTGCAAATTTCCATCAGACTTGGAAAATGAGTGCCAAAAACAAAGACTGCAGCTGGGTTTTTAACCAAGGGAAGCCTTTTGTCTTAAGGTGGCCTGTGGTGCCGTTGCCCCCCCCCCCCCCCCCGTTGTCTCATCTGATTTAGCAACCATACCCCTTTGCTGAAAGATTTGTCTCCTCTTGAGACATGGGAGTCTGAATGTTCCATTCCAGCACTTCCAGTTTCACCAAGGCTTATTATGCCCGTGATAAGGCCTGTTGCTGCTCACACAGGAAATATTGATTATCTTACAAGGCAGCAGCAGGAACATGAGACGGGTTGGTGGGGGGCTGACAAAAAAATGGCTTCAAGTTCTCTTGAAATATCAGATCTGAGAGCAGAGTCAAGCAGAATCAGTTGTCCTTATAATGTACGACGAGTCAGCGCACTGGCATTGTGTACTTTGTGAGCTAATGCCCAAATAGCCCTTGATGATAAAACCTTACCTGCAATCGTCACGGAAAGTGCAGAGAGTGCAAGTACAAAAGGTTCATCTCCACCCCCCACTTCAGTCTGTCTTTCGTGTCTCACTAAGAGTCTCCGTCTGATCCAAGGCCAGCGGGTGAGACACAAGGTCAGAATTACTGTCATTTCTCCGAGATAAAGACGAGTTCACGCGTCGCCTATGGGACTATAATTATCCGCAAATCTCGGGCGGATTTGCCAAGAAGGTGTTTGCACTTTTAAGGCCGTTGCTGGAATTCTGCGAGTCGAAGTTTCCCTTTGGGATGGCAGATAATAAAATAAATGCCCCCGCCAGCGATAAACACTGACGAAACGTAGGGAGCAAAAGAAAACTGTCCACGGGGGCAATTTTCACCACAAAATATTTCACATTCTTTGCATGTCATCACAATCTCACAGATAAATTGGAAACGCAACACGCCACTGCCACCAAAGACTGCAGTTTGATAACCTCTGACAGAATAAGTGTGACTATTGATTATATATTGGGGGGGGGCGTTACACAGCATAGCGGTGCCCTGCCATATTTAAGACAGGATCCTCCACATTATCATTCCAGATTCCGTGCAACCTTCATTCAACAAGTTCATTACAAGTACAAGCAATTTGATTTTTTTTAAAAGATGAAAATTGTTCCTCTGGGCGAAGAGTGATGTAATTTTAAACCCCAGATTCGCTTGACTGGAATTGATCCTAACCAGTTTCAAGGTAAGTTACACAGTAAGTACATCTTCAGGGGGATTTTATATTTCCATTCCGGGGGGAACTCTCAATTTTTGGGGAATAACAAGTGTGAACATGTTGAAATTAATTTGGGCAAAAGAAACATACAAACAAACAAAACTTCAACATCTAAGACTACAAATAAAGCCAATGTTGACATGCCTATCAATGACAGTATCAATCGATCAATGGCAGTATCAATCCAAAGTAAAATGAATGTCAATAATATGAGTCCCTGCTGTCGTCTCCTCTCCTAATCTACATTTTGCAGAAGTCGCGGCCTTGCTGTGGGGAAGGTGGTGGAGGGGACAGCAGGGGCTTGGAGCGGAGGCAGAAAGAAGCGAAAGATCTTCAAAGCATCTGCTTTACAAGTCTGATGTATTCTCACTAGCTGTGTTAAAATCCTTTGTGTCTCATTAGGCGCCGTTTTTTTGGGACTTGAGCCTTTGTGCCGCCGGACAGATTCTGTTTGAAATGCAACGGGGTAGCGGGGATCCTCTGCTGCCGGCAAACCCATGGGCCCGGGCTTTGTTAGTGAAGGGAAAAGGGTCACTTGTCTAAATCGATAAACAGTCAATTTTTACGTCCTCCGGGTTGAGAAATCCAAACGTTTAGAATCAAGTTGGCCTAAGATGACCCTTTGTGTCCTACAAGCCAAAAAGGTACACTGCACTGAAATGCTAGAATCAGAGGCGCCAACTACTTTTAATTCACTTTTAATTCATTGCAAACTCATCGTGGTCATTTGGCTGGACCAGTGATCCTGGATCAGCACTCCTGTTTTCATCCAAACTGGCCCCGGATTAGCCGAACAGGTAGATGATTGATTTTGTGTTAATCCTTTTGACCATTTTTTGTCCAGTAAACTAAAACCTGCCGAGCAGCTTAATAACGGGGATATTGTATTAAAATAGCAGCGAGTGAAGAGTTCCAATTAAGTTGTGAAGACTCACGTAACATTGTGAACCTGCCCTTTACATCTCTTCCCTGCTCATCCTGCTCGTCTTCTCTAATTGCACTAAGGCTCGCTCTTCATTTATTCAGGTTCAATAATGGGGGGCTATAATTGAGCTCAAAAGAAAGTCTCAATAAGGTTCACTACCGGAAAAGATGAATTCAGGCGTTCTGTGTAATCTTAGATCTGAATGGGAGGGCTGATTTAGTTTCAGTGGCGTAGCAAGCTAGATTTCTCAGAAAAACCCGCCACGATGTAAAATTTTGCTCACCTTTGTCAGCCCTTTTTTTTCGATTTTTGTTTTGTTGAAAAGAGCAACTCTTTCAATTCACATTTCTGGTTTCCGTGATTTGCAGCAGCAGCAGCATTTCGGCTCGCATGGTGCTCTTAAAAAGATAAAAGAATGATTCTCAGATGGTAAGGTAAATCGTCGTCCCTCCAAATTCACTTAAAGACTCTTACCTCACGGATCACCACTAGTCTGAAGCTGTTTTGAAGCCCACAGATCAGTGATTTTGAATCAGATGTTACTTTGGAGTCTGCATAGAAATCAGTGATCTAGATGAGGATTTATTAATATTAAACTATGGGTCATGGCCCAAAATGGCTTGTGAGTTAGTCTGTGTCATTCCCATATGGAACGGCCATGTTTTCAGGAGCCATGGGCCCCAGGGTAAAATAAAAAGTACTAAATTTAGGTCTCAGGTTTGGTATTCTGAAACATCTACCTAGTGGCTTAACAACACTTTAATGGACTCTCTTCAATCTGCATCAGTTTGTATGCTCTGCTATACAGTGTATGATAACAGATGGAAAGGGTACTGAGATATTTTACTCTAGCTAGAATACTTTGCCTAGAAAATAACAAAGGAAAGAAGAAGAGTAGATCCTGTTTAATAATTAATACGTAATTCATAATAATTACTTAAAAATGTGCACACATTCCAAAATCTTCCACCAAAGAAAGAATGGATTATCTTTGTTCCTTGCAAAATATTTGATGCCTCATTATCAGCCCAATATCATGGGGTTAAGTTATGGTGACTTAAAATAATGCTTACTGAAATAGAAATATTGATTTTTTTTATTTTTTTTTTAAATATTCAAGTAGAGGTCTTGAATATTTCCTTACAGGCTGTACAAATGCTAGCATTAATTTAACCTTTATTTGTCCATGGGATGTTTGTTTTTTGGGAGTTTTTCCTGCTCCTCTGAGGGTCCAAGGCTGGGGGACGTCGTGTACTAACCATTTATTTTTTTTCACACGTTGGGCACTGTGAAGCCCTTTGAGACTAACGGTGATTAAGGGCTATACAAATAAATGTGATTTGGTTTGATGTTCACGGAGCATATATGCTTCCAGCCTTGGCCTGCTTTATATCCATACAGTTCGACACACGGGAGCTTCCCAGCTTCCCTGCTGTTGGCCACTAAGCAGGTCCACTGGAGCAGTTGGGGATTAAGTGCCTTGCCCAAGGGCAGCTCTATGGCAGTTAGACCGTAGTTGCACTTCCTTCTTTCCCACCTCTGGAAATATACTGATTCATGTTATATGGTAGGATGAAAAATAGTCGGAATGAGAGTCCAGTAGGGAAGCAGATGCTGGACAAATCAGACATGGACAAATATTTGAACTAACGTGTTTTATACAACCAGCAAGTGGGGGGGGGGTCTGAAATATTGATGCACGAGGAAAGGGAGCGCAATATGAAATTTACATGAGGGTATGAATCAAAGAGGTTTTGAGCAAGACTGTAATATGCACGTACCGCACGAGCCCGAACGCGCTTCCACCCATTCGGTCCACAGTTGTACTACAAGCAGGCCCCCGTGGCTGGAAGCTGATGTGGAGGGTTACTAGAACAGTGGTGGGAGAGATGCCGACACGGAGGAATACTAAATGCCGAGCGAGATTCCTGGATGAAATAAATCAAACCGGAAGATGTTTCGTTACCCGCTCGACTTATGCAAAATGCTTACACGTTTTTTTCCGCTGAGGGGCGTTTGCGGTGAGTTTATTAAACTCAACACACGGTGCTCACAGCCATCCCACTGTTCAAGAACATTTTTCTAAGCTGTCACTTCACTGACGGATGGAAATTAGGTGGAAAATAGTGGAGTAATGTCTCTCACAAAAAAGCCCACATCACTGATAGACGTGTCCTATGACAAATAAAAAATACAGATTCATGTTGAAAACCGTTTGCGACATTATATTGATGTCTACATCTCACTGTTTAACTGAGGTATTCTTTTTGACAACAATGATCTATTCATGCATGTGATGCAAGGGGTGAATTTCCAGGCCTAGATTAAGATTTGACCAAAGAGCATGTTCAATGTTTCTTGCAGATCCAGCATTTGGCTCCACGCGTTGAAGGGCGACGTCCCGTGTATCCGACATGCCTCTGATCTTCCGGAGTCCTCAAAAGAAAAAGATACCCTCAATAATTTGCCTATTTTGTGAGCTGTGCACAAACTAAGCCTTTTTCTCCGCTTTGATTTATCTGTGATGTGCTAAGTTCATTAGCGGCAATCACTGAGGCTTGTCAGAACCGCGCTAAAGTGATTTTGTTAATGACTCTAGAGATGGATCATCCTGATGTATGTAGGCGTCTTGCAAGGAAAACAGAATAATGTGGCTTGCGCTCGAAACTTCCAGCTTCCATAGGCTCGTCTTGACGCTCGCTCGGAACAGTCGATACCTTCTCATTAGCGAGGGAAACATCAAAAAGTACAGCGTCGCACTTACCTCGTTGTTTGTCAGTGTTGACTTGCTAAAAGGTGAAGAAGCAAAACAGATACCTAGACACGCTTTCAGTGCATAGGACAAAGACTAGGAGTACAAGACCAGTAAATATACACTATTTAGATTATTCTGAGCAAATTGTATACATGCAGTATGTCAAACTTTTGAATATCTATCAAATATGCCCCTAAACCATTCTTATATGTACCCTTTAAAATGTTCTGACCTGTTCTGACATCGTATTGGCTAAATAAATAATCCCATGAAATATATCCCATGTACCCACATTGCAAGGACAGCCCTGTGGAATTAAAAGCACGGGGAAAACAACATGAATCTTTTTCACGGTTATTGATTTCTGATGACACAAAGAATAAACATCTTACGCTCGCGCGCTCAAATGCTATCATGTTAGCCGTGATGGCCTCAGCAAACGCACAAAAGCCCAAGGGTCCTCCAGTAGAGTATGCCTGCCTTGTGACTTCTCAGATCCCCCCACACACACACACACACACACACACACACACACCGCTTGTTCCCAGGGGCTACACCAGCATAACCATTAGTCCTCTACATTGATCTCCACTCTTCATATAATGGGGCAGCGAAAACAGGCACAATGCAAGCAGCTCTCCTAAGAAGCTTAGTTCTGCTGCAGCCAGTGTTGATGCAATTAATGTATTATTTTGCAGCATCAGTGATTAGAACATGCACAATTCCACGCTGGGCCCCCGGACTTACAGTGTGGCACAATATGGGACGCCGTCATTTGCCCGGGCTGCGAGCGTGGAGGCAGATTACATAGGGTATGGCAATAATTCTGAACACATACACAGTGCATCCATCGAAACATTCTCCTTGGAATAACCCCCGACAAACAAAAAAAGTATACATAAGACCAGAAAGGCATGGTGTGATTGCAAATCATGCAATGTCTGGTGTGTTTAAGTGATAAAGGCAAAGGTATTGATCTTGACACCACCAGAGTTTATCAACTGTTTGATTTTGCCCAGCAGGTCAATAAAAGGGTCCTAGTTAAGATATTGATCCGAACTTGGCAATCATGAGACCGTTCACGAGACAATCCACCACAGGTTCTAGTAATAACAGGTTCTGAGCAATAATTCTTCATTGTGATGAGGTGAAAAAAACAGTGGCTCAGTCACTATCAATCACTATGGGCAAGAAATCTAAGTAGTCATTGAAAAACAGTGTGTTTTTATTCAACAGGAGATGCACACATTCGGATAGTACCAAGGGGAAAGCTGGAGAAAAGACTTATTAGTTCCATGGTGGCTTCGAAAACAAACAAGAAAGCACAGCGAAGTCTGTTTATAGGCTTATAAAGGAGGGCTGGGGAGTAACAGATCGCGTGTACTGGAATTACAGTATTCTGATTACAAAGAGCTGGTATTGTAATCCAATATAAGACAGTAACAAGATTACAAATGCTTGTAAAAAAATAAAAAAAAATAAAAAAATAAAAATAGGTGCTCATTTGTTGATTTGCTAAAAAAACAAAAAAGGCATTTTGAATATGGATATCAGTGGCAAACAGCAAGTAGCAAAATGTAATCGGATTAGGTTTCTGATTTGAGATCAGATTACATTTTGAAAGTCAACCTTGCCAACCCTGTACCCGCCTGGCCATTCGTGTGCTTGACTGCAAATTTCAATTTTTTCCTCAAACTAGAAGGCACCCTCTTATTTGACTAGTAACTCTAGTCCACAGATGAAAGACAGAGACAGAAAGGACAGATAAAATAGTGAGGAAAAAGGCAGCATTGTCAACACGTACCCTTCCCAAGAGTGAAAAAAACATTTACAGCCATTACATTGCAGTTGCTGGATCGTACCTACACTCAGGCACGTTTTTTCCCGCCTGTCTAAATAGAAGGAGACATCGTTAAAAGCAGTGGTTTCCAGCGTACACCTGTCCCAGACGTCTCCCTTCTCAGAAACTATTCACGGAAAGAATGCACCCTAGTTAGGTGATGTGTCTGAGGGGGTGACAAGTCTAATTCGATTGCAGCCGATCCCCAAAGGTACCCGTAATCAACCGCATAAAGTTTACAGATGACAGCAACTCAATAGCGCATGATTAGCACCCTTCACCGACGTATGTAACACTTCACGTTAAATGTGCCAATCAGTGTGACGCGTTATCGCTTTCTGTCTCGCGTTGCCTTTTAAAAATACGAAATCAGGTTGGAATTATGAACGAAGTTACCCGTCAGTACTTTGGCGTCGTATTACACGGCTTCAATCCCCCCGCGGGGCCAAGTGATATAATCTGATCATATCTGATGGTTTAGCGAGGCTATCCGCACGCCACTCTAAATGTGGCACGCAGTGGATTTGTGTGTCCAGACAGAGGGATGTTGACACAGCTTGAATGTGTACTGAATAGTCTCTTGCTATCTGCCTCGCACTCAAGGTGGGTGTAATGATGCGAGCGAGTTCTTAGCGTTAGCCCGGGCTTCAGTGGAGTTTACTTTGGGCTTTCGCGGCACTCTACGCTTTTTGCCTCATTCCTCCTGATTTTGAGCTGTGGGTTTTTTGTCTTAGGAGGTGGGTAGGATTTAATAATGATGACAACCAGTTTAGGTGGCATTAAAATGTAGCCCGGGGGAAAAAAGGAAGACACACAGGACGGCGATCTTTATTCCGGACCAGTCGCAAAAATAAAAGAGAGCAAAAATAATGAAAGTTTAAAAGGTTGAAGATGAAGGTAAACGGTGCCTTTGCCGCATTGTCCTGAATATCCCGGCCCTCTCTCTTCATATGCTAACAAGGGTATACACTGATGTGCAAAATTCATTCATGGAGTCAAGGATCGAATTACACTGGAGAAGCCTTTGTTGGGAAGTGGTGGGGGGCGGCATTCATTATCAACAGGTCACTTTACTGCCATTCAACACAATAACACAGTATAACAAGTAACACAGCAAAGTCTGCATCATGCCGCTTTCCCTGCTCTGAAAAAGGGAGAAATACATCATTAATGGTAATTATTTATTGGTGTCGAGATTAAGGTGAAAAAGCTCCCTGCTCTACTAGCTGAGATTCTCAAGTAATAAAAAAAAAGCTTTTACACACATATACTGCTTGGCCAAATAGAAGACAATCCGCTATTAAAGCTACAATGTGCAACTCTTCGCCTTGAGGCGGCTAAGTATATCCTAGTCCCGCCCCTCCTACCCCTCAGTTGGGCGAGCTCCCATCCCAAAGCTTGTCAGTCATCTTGATGAACTGTCTACTTTGAAACGGCGCTTCTCGCTTCGGGCTGAGGTAACCGGCATCCGTAAAGCCCACAACAGGACAAGCAGGCGGTGAGTGCAATAAAAAAAAAACAACAACAACAATGCTGATGTTCACTGATGTTTTTTTTAACGGGTCTCGTCTGCACACACATGCAGCTTTCACTGTTGTAGCCTCACCTTGATACGCTGGCCACGCCCATACAACACGCCAGTGCAACAAGACACCGAATATCGAAATATGAAAAAGGGCATGTACACACAGGGTAACAGACAGACACAGACTGAGCATCCTATTCTTCTATTGTCACTTTAATGCAAGTTGCAAATTGCAGCTTTAACGTCAGTCAGGCTTACTCTGGGCCAGCTAAAGTGCAAGTAACCGCAGGTCATTCACGTGCATTGCAATTTACAGATGCAAACTACGTGGGAAGCCTATATTATATATATTCAATTGCAGTTATTTTTCCTCAAGTTGACACTCCAAGCATGACAGCGTAATCTGGCACCACTGGACTAATTTCAGAGCACCGGTTCTCCTTCGGGGGGGGGATCAACATGAGTATGAGCCTCCCCTGTTTGTTTATTCAGAGAGTCATCCGCTCGGGGGGTGTTCGGCGCGCACTCCGGGGCACTTTAGCCAAGGAGTAGGGGTGCAACTGAGCGTTTCCAAAATGTTTACATCGGTAGGGAGTGGTATCCAGCTGACTGGCTAAACTTGGTACTAAGCTACACTCCATGATAGTGAAAATAAGCGAAGGGTTTCATTTCAAAATGAGACATCCACCCGTTGAAGATGATAGCCACCTCCTCTCACACAAAAAAAAAGTTTACGGGCTAAAAAAGTGTCGCCTCCGGTTCACGACACAACCACTTCCAGTTTTGGCCAAAAAGACAAATCCTTTTGCTGGATACAAATAGCAGCATCTCTGCACACCAAGTCTAACCGTACCTTCTGCAACATTGATACCCACATGCTTGAAGAAGGGGGGTTATTAATTTTACAAGGTATTTGACAATTTGACACATTTCATCTTCCCTTCATCACATCTTTTATCTGAACTGCTGCTATTCTGCGCTCCGTTCCAGTGGAACCAGGATGCCGTCTGTGCACATGTATATGGAATGACGATACTAAGGCTTGAGTTCTTAATAAAATGTTTTATTATTAGATAACCTGGACATTTTCCCTCAGACTTTGTGTTTCCAGGCTAAAATTACCATTCATTTTATTTTTTTCTTCCAATCCCTTGACATGAGTTTCAATAACAGCCTCTATGGCGAGATGTACTGTATTCCGTTGTCTTTTACCTATTGTAAAAAAGTATACGGCAAGGCAGTATATTTTACCCGCCGGTCTTGAACGTTACTCAAGGCAAGGGGGGTGCCTTAGCAACAGCACTGCAGTTATTTTACCCATATGTTCTCTCAGCCTCACAGCAGCTGAGCTGGAGTGACAACAGGTTGGGATTGCGACGCCTGTGAAAGGACAATGGCTCTCCTGTCACTGTAAAGCCTTGCAGGAAGTGAGAGAGAGAGCCGACAGGGTACAGCCGGTACAGCCATTTGTTGGTATGTTTAACTTTTTTCACAGCAAGTCAAAGACAAAAAAAAAATATCCTCCTCAAATTGCAACTTCTCTGGTGTCTGAGGTCAAGGACACTTTCAAGGTTATTGGCCTCTCAGATATGATTTTAACGTACAATAACGCGGTTGAAACGAGATGTACAATGCTGCTTTCTTTACCGTCAAGGTTACCGAGGTGGAAAACTGTCGCGTGACCCCTGAGGTCTCCTATGGGCGTCTGCCCGAGCATCTGACTTCTTTCTGCTGATGATTTCATTGATTTAGATTGAGATTTAGGGCGAAACATTCCATCTAAGGTCGTTTCTCGCCTTTGAGACCGTTGCAGAACCCTGCTTTAAATAAACCAATATATGGCCAGGCGACCTTTATTTAATAAAAGATCATATTAAACTGGATAAAATAATCATCCGAGACTTTTTTTTTATTATTATTGTGGACGTAGCCTCGTGCAATGTATTTGGCCAAGGTTGAGGAAAATCAATATACTGAAATATTGATATGTTTTGGGGTAGGAGTCAGACCAACGCTGTGCTGAGTCGGCTCTGTTTGGGAAAAAAAAAAAGAAAGAAACGTCTTTGGAGCTTAGCCCGCTGCCCCTCGAAATAAGAAACAATTAATAAATATATCACGGGCCTGCTCGCGTCACAAAACGTTTTTCAGCACTGACTCATCAGAGAAAACGCCGCCGCTGAATACAAAGCCGAACGTTTAATCATCAGATGAGCTCGACGTGCATTCGGTTCGTTCCAAAGGCAAAAGGGTAGTGCAGCATGGCCTCTTTCTCTTCTTTCTCGTGCAGATAGAGTTAACTTTTTTTTTTTTGCACGATGCTCAGTGCATGGGCGAGACTGGAAACATCAGATGAGGAGCATACATTAAGCCTGCACAGTTGTGGTCATTCTGTTAACAGATGATTTACAACCGCTCCTTATCCAGAAACTAAATTACGGGGGGGTATTTGGGTCTTTTGTGATGATTCTGCCACAATTTTTGCCTCCAGAATGGAAGCCAATGGAGCGTTCTCTCCTTATCTCCCTCAGTCCTGGCTGGAGTTTTTGAAAGATGTGCCCTTTCCTCCGTCTAGTTCTTGTTCAGCCATGAAGATAACACCCCCCCCCCCCCCCCCCCCACACCCGAACACATAATCACAACCCGGACTGTGTAAGTGTGTATCTCTAAGAGCAGACCCTCATGCTTATAATAGGAGGGCATAGTACGTGAGGGCGGATGCGTGTGTTTTCCTTTGAACATGCCCCCGGGCGGCCACCTCAACTCCCGACGCCATAATGCACTTTCAGGCGGGGAAGGCTTCTGCTAGATTTCGCCCGAGCGCCGCAAACTATGTGACTGAGGTGAAAGGGAATGTGTATTGCCGCTATCGGTGATGTCGTTGTCGTTGGCGGGAAAGCGTCGCGCGGCACCATCAGAAAGTACAGCAAGCTTACCGAACAATTACCTGACACGATAAGTGGTCCGAATCTGCAGGGAGGGGTACCAGACGCCGGGTAAATGGGAAGCATTTGGTTGACATTTTCCTTTCCGCTCCTTCTGTGTACAGGGGACCGACGCATGGGGGGCCCCAGACACAGCTCAAGGTAATGTAATGACACTCCGGCGCGCTCGCAACCACATTCCCCCTGCTTTGGTATGTATGTATTCTCTTTCAGTCGCTCCACGCTGGCACTGGCGGCCGCTCTTCACCAAATCTCTTATTCTGTGAAATGACAGCATCGCTTACAGCGACACTTAACCACTTGGAGAAAACATCAATACAGCATCGTTCCTCCTCCCGCAATCTCCCTGTTCTCCCCCCCCGTCCCCGTGCAGTGACTCCATCCAGAAGAAAAGGTCAGACAAAGAGCATTGAGAATTATCGTACATCCTACACCATCTACTCCCAAGTCACCAACTAGGAGCCGTATGAACTCGTACGTCACCGAGCCGCAAATGTAAAAGTGGCTTGAAAGGCAGCCAAACCGACAGCAGTTGAGGATTAACACTGGCAGCTTAAAATCTGACGTCGCCACCTCTCGGGCAGATATGTGATCTTGTCGTCGTCTAAACAGGAGGGGATCAGATGTCAAATGGGCAAAGGGGGTAAAAAAAAAAAAAGGTCCTTTGAGCCGTTAGCTTGTCTGGCTCAGTCCAACAAACATCCACTCATGTACAATAGAGGAGGAATGAACCGGGAGCCACTTCACTAGATAAAGAAACAAAAGCCCCTGGCAGAGTGGAGTTCGGGGCTCGTTCTCCTGCATTGCCACTAGCTTGTTATGTGCTAACGCAGACCAGGACAAAATAGGACTTGTTAGATATTTACACAGCAGCAGATGTATCACCCTCAAGATAAGGCAAATCACACATTGTTCTTTCAAGAAAGTTTTCTAATCTTTCTTTGAACAAATCAAAGAACCGGTGTTACTGATCAATTTATGTCGCCCCAGATCTAGGTTTAAAAGATCTGTTTTCATCGAGTGTAACCTAGATCTAGATTTAAGTCTGGTTTTATATTTGGAAAGTATATTTGAAAATTGCTGCTTTTTGTCAATCCGAACATTTGTGTTACTGGTTTTGTGAATTCAAAGTGATACATTGCCCTCAATCGAAGTGGTTTTTTTTTACGTTGTATGACATCGAGGCTGTTCTCTCAAAAGCTGATCTGCAGACAGCATATATGTCGTAACATAAGTAACCCAATACAGAACAGAAGTCGTTTCAAACCAGTATAATTGTGAATAGTGCTAACGCTAACTTTGAGACTTTCTTAGCAAGAATGACATAGCACTACCTCAAGGCATTCATATTGCACTGAAGAATATATGTCAATTAAAATCCACACTGATCTACCTGTGATATTTAAAGTGTGGTTCTTTGCTGAACTCTCTGTAACCTCAGAGAGAGAGAGAGAGAGAGAGAGAGAGAGAGAGAGAGAGAGAGAGAGAGAGAGAGAGAGAGAGACTTAAATAAGCACAGGGGCCCAAACTTGTTCTTCAAATAAAACCATATTTGCGCTGAGGAATACGTTATGCCTCTCGCTCCCGGTCGCCGGCCTCATCGGCCCGCATACGAATCAAAACCTCAACGTCTAATTGTAATTGTTACGCGGGGGAAACAGTACGAGAAGGATACGTTTGACAGATCCTGAGTAAGCACTACTTGTTTTCTGTGTCGTTGCGGCGGTATTACCAACAGTGCGTCTGCACAGATTGCCTCCGGGGGTTGGCGAAGGGCGCCGCATCCAAGAGGCGTCGGGTTAAGAAGCAGAGATATTGATTAAACTCTGTAAGCCACTCGCCCTCGGTTTTCCTTTTTGTTAGGACTATTTTTGGTATTATTAATCCGCCCACCCCAAATGTAAATGCACAAAACAAAAAGTACTTATTATCAAACAGACATTTTGATTAATTTCTGTTTAAGCCGTCAGCAACTGGATATTGCCTCATTGTTTTACACATGCAATTAGCTCAGCGCAATCAATTTTTCTCCTATATGAGCCCTAATGTACAGTGCACACACAAAATGATATCGTCAAGCAGCACTTAAGCCATTGTCCCTGTGAGAGTTTCTTCATCGTGCCATGATAGTTACACTTCTCTTACTGATCTCTTGGGACGCTGATTCTCGATGGCAATGTTTCTGAAACGAGATTGTTTGGAGGCAGCGAGTGGTCTTACGCGCTTAGAGTTTAATATATTTTCCGACGGGTTTTCTTTAGAGCCACCGCTCACGTATGCATGGGGAGTCATTGTAATGAAAGTAATAGGCAGTCTTAATCTGGCTCCCGAGCTGCACTCGCTAAGCAGTGCATCGCAGAACCGACAAGAGATGGACACTGTAGGGGCTTTCTATTTGGGTTCCAATAAGCCACTAATGAGACGGAAGTAGACCGTTTCGACGCACGTTCCAAAAAAGATCCATGTATCAAAAGTTGACGTTTTGCTGATATTTATTAATTAAACACAAAATTTAAGTTGCCAAACATAAAGAATAATGTTTCCAAACCAGCATTCTAAAGGGTGTGTGGTCGAAAACTGTAGGCTTCCCACTACCATCTCATTCCAAACCAAACATTACCTGCCAGTACAGGTGCCCTCAATCAAATCAACTCATTCTGACATTTTGATTTTTCAAAATAAAAGTCCACACATTTAAACTACAAATACCACAAAAATGGCTCTTACAGACACTCTGCAACTAAGTGCGCTACTGTCATCACATGACGCTACAGTGGTTCGCAGTGGTATTTATCAACGTTTCATAGTTGGGAGTACTGATCTGGGACCTGGTCTGCTGTCCTAAATCAGTTTTTTCTACGCCGGGATTGATTAAGGGAGGATTTTCTTTAATAAACATCCAAAATGGAGAACATTTTATAAAGTATTGATAGAATTAAAGTAGGTTGGATGCAAAACCCTGGTGCCAATCATGTCTCTTCTACTTCTTCTACATCTAAGTGCATCCAGTTCTAGTGCAGACATGTATTCTTCTAATGGGTTGACAGCAAGCAGTTCAGGTTTTCTCCTTTGTGCATCACCAGTACCTTGAATATCCTCCATGTAGAGCGGGAAAAAAATGATAATGATGTAACCTTAGAGAAGAGATCTCTTTTGTAGACATGTTACTGGAGGCCATGGCACGGGAGGCTGATCTTTGATCCCAACAGAGAGCAGACCATGACAAGTTCAAAAGGTGAAGCCTCTATATGTCACATTGTATTTATGCCTCTTTGACTTTGAGATGCTCTTCACATTCTCACTGATGGTGACAATAGGACTCATCACGCCATCATGCCGCATAAGGACGCCAGACCTCCACGCAAGCTCTCTGGAACTGGATTAAAGTCACACTTACAGATAAGATACCTGTCAATAATGAATCCTTTTGTCTTTGTTAACCACTTCAGATTACACTAGACATTCTTGAATGATGGGTATTGCAACTGTCTTCTTTCATTTACAAATGTTTAATTTAGTGGACACTCACTAGTCATGAAAAAGTTGAAATTTTCTAAAACGAGTAATGGAAAAATGGGCAGGGGGTGTGCTCTTGTGTGCCATGTTTAAGTTTGGAAATGTAAGAGTAAAGAGTAATTTTATTTCCTGTCATCAGGTAAAATGGACCAAGTAGACTAGAGTCACTAGTCAAAGGATTACACAGAATTGGTCCGTTGGTCAACTTTGCTTTATGTGACGAGAGGATTGGCAGAAAAAAAAACACCATCTAATGCCAGTTGCCTATATGGGCACTTAAACATACTGTATGCTAGCGTGTTAGCGTGTTAGCATGTGCACAGGACAGAGAAATCAGAGACAACAAGAGATGATTTGGTGGTTCTCCTTGCGTAACATGACCAATTCATCAAAAGGCAGCGTTGTCCTTTAATGCAGCAGAGAACCACCACTGGCTTTCATGATGTGATTTTTTTTTGGACTTAAGACATGTTTTCCTCACTCTATTGTCCGAACATTCGATGGAAGGACTCACGGTATGTAACAGATAAACATGGGTTTTGCATGTGGTTGAGGTTATAAAAGGTTTATTAACACTGTTTGTAAAGACTAGATGAAAATACACTTTTGATTTATGATGGGTTACGAACGTCCTGATGCCATCGTGAATCGAATAGATGCAAATAGACCCAAGATTTAGGTGGTCAATTAAATGAGTGTGTCTTTTAACAACATACATTCCAAAGGGGCACTGTTGTAAGTTGAGAAAAACAGTTGTTTGTATCATTGTAAAACACTGTCAATGCATTTGACTCTAAGGCTGAGTGCCAGTTCCCTATGTACCATTTAAGGCTCTGGGACCTGCTCACTCCCCACATGATTTCTCAGAGGTGCACAGGGCTACTTTCTTAAAAAAAAAAAAAAAAAAAAAGAAGTTTATTCTACTGGGCAGGAGTAAACATCCCTGGAGCCCATCAGTCACTGATTGCTGTTTGAGTGCAGTCCAAGAGGCCCCCCGGTGAGAACTAGGAAAACCTGCGTGTCCTGTGTGAGGCTCCAAACGTTCCCGTCTGCCAGAAGTGGTCGGTGTGGATCCAACGCTTAACTCTCCCATTATTGTCAGAATTTGTCATTACAGGGGGGAGCCTCGCCACGGGGAGTGGGGGGGGGGGGGAAACCTGTTGCCACGACGCAGGGTGCAAAGCCAGGCCGTGACCACGCAGGATTTAAAGCAATGCCTCGTATCAACCAAATTCAAGGCCCAGTGCTTTTCGCAACAAGAAAGTTGACATGTTGGCTGAATGTCAATCTGCCAGTTCATGCATTCATTCATTTTCTCATTCAGACTTTAATTTATTCAGGCATTCTGTCAATAATTTATTCATTTCATTCATCTGCTAATGATTCATTCATGCATTTATTCTTCCGCATTCAATCGGCCACTGATTCAAAGATTTCCTCTCCCGTTTATTGAGTTTTATTTATTATTATGCTGCAAAAATCGAATCGCATTGTTTTTGAAAACTGCAATAAACATTAAGTCTATTAATACATACGTTCTTGCCTTTCATCCATGTTATGTAAAGACAAGCCGCCATCCGCAGACAGATCATTAGAGGCTTTGGCAGCTACAGTTACCGCTAATGAGAGGAAATGAGACATCCCCCCCGATTATTTGACCCAGGTCTGGATTATATGACCAGTTTTCACAGCTTGTCTCTTACGCTTTTGTTCAAACATGTCAAATCTCATTTATGTACTAGTCACTCAAGCCCGGGGATGATAAACACGGGGGAGGAAAACGCGGTATTTGCAATGAAACCAGTAGGGCCACGCATTTCACCCAATTTCATCACTATGTCCGTTTGTATCAGCTCGCTTGGTCAAAAGAGGACACGCTCGCTGTTTCGCTGTTGAAAGGGATACAATAGATTTTGATTTTCTTGTTGTAGCAGCGTTTGTGTGCTTACAAGATATTGCATGATTTGAGTTTCAAAAAGGCTCAAATTGATTTGGGCCTCCAGCCTCTTGGACAAATACCCAATGTGAATAAATGCATTGGGTGTATAGTATTTACACTGTCTGCACTCATATACCCATTCGATTGGTGGCTATACAAACCTGAATGGATCAGTGAGGCTATCAATCAAGCAAGCAAAGATAATACTTGATGACCAGCTTCAATGTGCTTGTCACACTTTGTAGCAGCATGTAAACAAAAGAGGACAAAGGCAACAATAAAGGAATAGTCAACAGATGGGGGGGGGGAAACAAACAGAAAGAAAAATCAAAATTCTTAAAATGTGATCGATTGTCTCGTATGACAATCAGGTGAAGGAATCCTCGTAAATGCCGCGGCACGGCGTTGAAAGGTTATGAATCAAAGTGGTATAGCGGGGGAAAAAAACAACACCAGGATACCGGGCTCGTCTCTGGCACCGGCCGGCCCGCACTTGGCAGCGTTTCAAGGTGGGGATTTCAGAATTTATGACAAAAGCACTCAGAACAACACGGAGCACACTGAGATTTAGCTCAGCTATTCAATTGCAGATTTAATGGCGCGTACACGTACACACTTGAATACAGAACGAAGGGGCGCAGGAGCCAAACTCTTATTTTGGAGAGAGAGGGTGCGGAAGACTTGAGAGACAAGCTCGTTATGCAGTTCGGGACATACTGTATCATCGATTAACATCATGCTCAATCTACCTCAAACTCCTCGCCGCCCCCCCAACCTTTTGCCGCAAATGCAAAGCAGTCCCTCCTGCCACAGCCATGTTGGTAGACAGAGGTTAATGGGAGTGGAACGCCGTGTCAATGTATTCCCGTGTATTTAGAAGACCTGCAGCTGGGAAGTTCAGGACGGCTGATGTTTACCAAGCGTTACTTTTTACATGCTCAAGCGATTCGCGGGGGCCGCCGCCTAGCTCCCCGATGTGAATATATGCAAGTGAGTATTAAAAAAAACAACAACACAATCCTGGAACTGAAATGCAGCACGAAAAACGATGTGCTCCCTCAGCATCGATCTGCCAGGCCGCACAGTTTAGGCATCTAAATCGCCCGTTTCGAGCACCGCAACACGCTGTGTCATTGATTAACACTTATCTAGGGGGCTGTAGTCAAGACCACACGTGTCGAACGTGAGGCAAAAAAAACCGAGGCCGAACTGGCAGACAAACTGTGCTAGCGTTCGTTCGGGGTCCGCTTCTTTACCCGCGGAATTCTTGGGGGGAAAAAAATCATCACCCCCCCCGGACGTGTCGCCAGTCAATCACAGGGCTAACATAGATAGAGACACACTCCCCGCGGACAGTCTCCAATCCACCTGACTTCCGTGTCTTCGGAATGTGGCAGGAAAAAACCATGTGACCACGGGGGGAGAACAGCCCTGGAAGCTTATTGCTGTGAGATGACCGGGCTAACCACTGAGCCGCCATGAGGCTATACAGGGTTTTAAAAGTGAAAGTTCAGTAGACGTAGCATTTTCTCCTACATATGGACTTCTGTTTAAATACGTAATGATGTATTTACTGCTTGGTAAAAGCACAGGTCAAAGACTGAAGGGAACAATGTGTTGATGTTTGTTTATGCTGTGTATTCCCAGACCTTAGACGTGCCACTGCTGAATTCACTACAGTGATTACCAACCCGCACGTTGCATTCGAGTCAATCAAGACAATGATTCGATGGACGAGAGGTGACACAGTTTGAGAATGGACTCTCTAATGGAAAAGATGAAATTATTCTGGCGGCTACATACTTCCTGTGTGAGTTTACCTGACCTTAAGGCTTTTTTTTCAATGTGTGCATGGTGCCCAATTACTTTAAAAGGTTCCTCCAAAAATCTCTATCTTTCAAACGGCTGTTTCCACGAGCCGTTTGAAAGATAATATGCCTTAATAAAAGGTAAACACTCTGATGTTGACAACTGACAATTTGAACATGGGAAAAATAAAGAAAAAAAAAGAAAAATCTGCAGTTCATTTGAGGCCGACAGAAGTTTGCTTCGGTTCAGCTGAAGCTGACATACTGTGGAAAACGTTAAATAGAATACAGAATTGCTGAGGGAGAAAAAATTGTTTACTTTGATGTCATCTCAGTCATTTAGTGTATAACAGCTTAAAAATGCAGGCATTAGTTTGAGGGAAGACGGTGGAGACAAGTCACGCTCAATATTGGGAGGTGGGTGAAGTGCCCTACCCTAAATTCACAAACTGAATCCAGGAGTATAAATGTGTACAATAATTTATAATAACAATAAACTAGAAATCACTAAATATAGTTTTAAAACCAAGCTCTATGTGTGTGTTCACATGCCGTGTGTGTGTGCAGATGCCCCGCTGACACCGGGGACGGTATTGTCGGATGGGGGTTTTCGTATTACAGAGACGATACGGGGGTAATTCTTCACCTTGCACTTCCAGCAGCCGATCCGCTGAGGATAAATCTGTTGAAATGTTATTCCCCAAAAACTACTAAGGAGGCGTTTCATTTTCGGAAAAGTGTCTCGCACTACATCCACTTTTTCAACAAAAAACACACGGCTCACCTTGCTGTTTGGTGTCCATGGCGAGAGTTGAAATGGAAAGGTATTCTGAAAAGAGAAAAATGACCATGGTAATGATAAGAATTTGCAGACTGTCAACACGGTTGGTACTAGAATTGATAGAGGACGTCCTTTGTCCTTTAACTATGAAGTATTTATGGTCTGTGCAGCATGTGTGCCGTAGATGACGCGCACCTGCCTCAAAATCTAACGGCAAGCGGGGATTGGTTGGCGGGTGTGTGAGGTACATTTTGAGGTATATAACTCCCGCATAGTCACAAGTGATGTTGTTCTGCAAGGGACTAAAATCCCTGAATTATGCCAGAGAAAATTACCTGACCTTTACTTTACTCCTTCAGTAAAACTAAGCCCATCCAGCTTATGGAGGGTTTCACAACAGATCAAAATGATTTTTATTTTGCTTCTCTGTCAATTTCACGACTCTTCACACGGCTAGAAGGTCAACCAGACATCAAGGGATTCAAATATGTATTTGTTTTGTCCCAAAAAGCAGCGTAGGCAGTTCAGCTATACCGTTGGTGTTTTGTATTAAACATTTAGACAGTGAGAAAGTAGAGAGGCAGACACAGAGAAAGCCCAGTTGGGATTTGATGTGGGGGCACACACGTGGTTATAAAATACACACTCACACGCATATTTTGGTCAATTCTTTTTCTTTTCAAGTGGTTCCAACATAAAGTCAAGCTAGGTTAAATGGCCTCTATAGACCGACTGACTGATTTCAAACTCAAAGGCCACCTGCCTGGCACCCTCGGGCCTGTAATTGCCATCACTGGAGTGACAGTTGGAAAATCACACAAGAGAGAGGGATTATCTCGTGGCAAAGGTTCATCTGTGCAGCAGAAGTACAGGGTTGATTGCATTAAGGTGCCCATGGATCCCACCCCTGTGGAGGAATTAAATAAGGAATCTGCTAGCTGTACATGGTGTGATTAAGGCGCCCTCAGTTAGTATCTGCCGTTAATCAAAGGTGATGAAGAAGGATCACAAATTAAAGAGTCCCACATATTTACACCCCTGTAGTCAGTATTTTGTGAATCCTCCCTCGGCAAGGATAACAGTAACAAGTTGCGTTCTACAGTTTTTGACAAGGTCACTGAACTTCCTGGTAGGGATCTTTGGCTATTCCTTCATGCAGAACTTTCCTAGATGCTTCATTTCTTTTGGTTCCCGTTAATGGACAGCTTTGTTCAAACCCCAAATGTTCACTTGGATTCATGTCTGGAGACTGAGATGGAACACAGATCTTTTTGGTTGGTTAACCATTTCTGAGTCGATTTGGATCTTTGTTTTGGATCTGGGAGGTCCAATTTCAGTCAATCATTTTCAATCATAATTTAGATGTTGTTTCGTAACATTTTTGAATGGATTTGGAAACTTTGTGACCTCAAGATGCCGGTATGTTTTTGCCTCATAAACCACCTGTCTCACTGTGCGATGGGGCACGATAGCCTCGTGTCCTCTTCCTGGCTGTTTCAGTGGCCTCAGACTTCCTAATAATTGAAACAGTGGTTGTTGCTCTATTTCATTAGACTTTAGACTTTTGCAGCCATTTCCTCATCTGTAGAGGTCAGCAACCTTCTGTCTCATGATTTCAGGGAGTTCTGTGCTTTTGCTCATGTTGATGGCTCATGAAGGGATTTCAAATGTGTTGCATCCTATTTATCCCCTAGGGAAACAGGAAACTATTGGAGGCCACTACATAGTTCCTAAAAGACCTACCTGACACTGCATCCTTATAACAGCAAATGTAAAAAGCCTTCATGTACCGGATATAGGCTGAATTACTGTTGTGTTATATCAACCGTCAATAAAGAGCAGCAAAATGCTATTTATTTATATGAAAATGTTGCAGATTATTACTTAAAATTCTGGTTTGGCACCCCAAATGGGTCACTGGTGTGTTGCTGATCGGTCTCCACTTGAGTGTGTTATATGTTTTTAATAATTTACACAGGGTGACACTGAATATTCTCAGTTTGAGGCTAAAAAAAAAAAGGTACAACCCCCTTGTGCATGATGTGCAGATCAATATTTCGCGAAGTGCTTGTAACTAAACCCTATGTCTCACTCGTGTTTTTGAACCCCCCCCTTCAAGGTCCCGGGCACGCCACAGTGTTGTCGGTGCTTCTGTCATATAAATCTTAAGCTCTGTCCAGAGCTAATCCATCACTAAATAATATTTGACCCAGAAAAGAGCTGACTCATAAACAAGTAGACCATACCAGACCCATGGCACCAAATACACACAAGATATTCATCATTATGTGTTTTGATAAAGAACATTGAATCGAAATTGATCGGTTTCCCAATGAACCAGATTTGATCCCTATTTGATAGAAGTGCACTGTAGATGCATTTCCCCTACAACAACTTTATGGATCATAGATTGCGACTTTAATGAAAATGACTCCATGGAAATCCGCAGCAGTAATAGATCACGTTATCATCTTGGGGGAAATTACATTTTGCTTGTCTGGGTAAACAAATCCACTTTTTTTTTTTTAAATCAGCAAAGGGCTCAAACTCAGTTGGCATTTACAAGGTGCTCATTAGCACGTCAAATTGTAATTCTCGGGTCGCCAAGGAGGTACTTCTTAAAAGAACAGGACTCTCAAGTATGCTATTAAAAACTGTTATTGGTAGTTATGAAACATAAAAAAACAAATGGCTAGTTTGAAGTAGTGCCAATGCTGGCTGTGGCGTTATTAACCACACCCTCTGATGTGCTTATTGCCGAAGGAACTTAATCGAAATGCTGACCAACCTGAGAGTAAATAAATAAATACGAGGCAAAATTACATTTGTGACTGGCATAATCAAGTTCCCCCCCCCGCTTGTTATGTGTGTCTGCTCTCACCCTCTGGATGCAGAGGCACTCGGCGCAAGAAGACTATCACGGCCAAAGTGTCGCGCTTCCACTGATCTCTGAAAAGCAGAAATCCTCAACAAAAGCAAGAGTGAAATATAACCCCGCCCCCCTGCACATTGTATGTTTCCATTTTCACCTAAAGAAAAAAAAAAAAAAAAAAAAAAATGACATTCAAGGAATGACAAAAAGCCATTAGCTGCAAATTGGAATGCATTTAAAAGCTGGAAGTAATATTTTCCAGCAATTTGCCATGACCTTTCCATTGGCTTTCTGTACCCGTTGCTTTTCTACGCATTTCTACCATTATACTCTGAGAGCGCCGATCCCCAAGATGCAGCGCTGACAATAGAAAACGCTAAACAGTGCCAATTCCAGAAGAATGTCTTTTCTGGTGACGCTCTGTGATTTCAATGGATTAAATGCTTTACATAGAGGCTATGTTATTTGACACTCATGCACAATTATACCCGCATTCATTTCACATAGGCTCACATGAATGCTGGATATCTCCAGAGTGCATTTCATATGATTCTGATTGCAAATTAATGACATTCAGAGACTTGAATGACCACGTAACCTGGGCAGGACCGAATACCTATATTCAAGAAGAAAATAATAGCCGGCGGGAGAAGAAGCCCCGTGTAATTATCATCATTGCACGGAAATCATATGATGACTGGAGGTATAATCACCATCATGATGGTAAGTGGGGCTTTTGGACACTGCACGCTACCTGACCAGCTCTCTCCATATATCATCATATCATGAGTATCTTTCCCTCTGTCTCGCTCTCTTGCTTTCCCTCTCTCTTTGTGTAATTGGAGCATCTTCAGCTCTTGATATCTGATCACTGAGTATCCTTGGCCTATTCACATCACTGGATGCTGCCAAGATCAGGCAATTCCAGTCACAGCCATATCATTTTGTGATAATACACCACGGTGTATTATGGTATTATGCCTCTGAGTCTGATATGTTTTACATTCAGGTGTAAATTCTGTTGTCATTTTACATTTGGGTGGGGGGGTTGGCCTTATTTTCTCTCAGAAAGGCGTGTTACATCTATACCCGTCCCCCAACACCACACACACACCACACACCCAGCATTATGCCTGGGTCTCACATATGTACATTTGTGATTTCACCACATAACATACAAAGTGGAAATGGATGCAGTGCAGTGGAAATTGACGCAGCCATTTAACATGCTGTGCATCATATCAAGTGAACAAGATAAATGCATTAGCATTAGCATTCAAGTTTATGCACAGTTCGGCTTCCCCCCAGCACCGGCGCCGGCACCAGACCGCTGAGCACCTGGAATGCCCTGAATGCTGAAATTCTCAGATGGCTGAGAACGCGTTTGACATGCAAAATGTCATCACTTTAGGCATCTTGATGTATCACACTAACAGATTCTCAAATAGCAAAAGAGGCGGTTTCATATCACTCTGCTGGCTGGCAATGTGTTGCTAATTAACACGTCTCCACGGCCTACTTTTTTACCTTTGCTAAGGGTTCAAAGCAATTGCTTGCTTTTGGGTTGGCGGTCCCAAATGGCAGCGAGAGGTAACCGCTTGAAAAAAAAAAAGTGAACTTCAATAGCCAGAAATAAGTAAGAGAGGTGTGAGAGAGAGAAAGTACGAGATCTAACGTTGGCGCGTCCAGCTTTCTCACATTCGGCTGTTTAAGGAGACAGTTTTGCATTTCACTCTTAAGTCTGTATTGATAAGATGGTTGATTGATGGTTGAAGGCCATCTTTGGCTGTTTTCCTGCATCATACCTGCATGAAGCACGTTCCACTTGTGTCCGGTACACATTTCCTTTGTCGAGCCCACTGGTTTGTCACCCGCTGTTCTCTGGAGACAATGCAATTTTCACGGATAATTCAATTTAGACTCAAGGGCACTGAAATGTAAAAGGCACTTGAGGCCACTTATGTCATTGTTACGGTGCCAACTAATGCAGATCTTGACAAATGTACTGCCGGGATAGAGACACGGACTGCAATTACCTGAGCTGGAGAATATTAAGCAGAGGCCAGGACTAAGGACGAGCAACAGAATTGGGGTGCTGAACTATTTTCTGCGACTTGGGGAAAGGGGTCGTAAGGACACGGGGTTGGGTCGTGGAAATATAGACTATTCTCGTGTCTGCGCTGATGACTGTTTGTCTTCTTTTCTGTATTGACAGTATGAAGGAATTTGTTTACTCCGACTATAAATCAATCACTGCGTCTAGTTCCGCATGCGCTCCAGACATGACAGCTATCAGAGGCCTATCATTGAAGTGTCATTGGCTGTCTCTGCCTTGCAATCCCTATTCAAATATATGTCATCACTATGTGAGTTCTGACTGAAATGAAAATGACACAGCAGAGGGAATAAGGTAAAATATATAAATACGCATCTGCAATATCAAATATACAATTCTCCTGCAAAGTAAGTTGGGATAATTCACATCAAAGTCCGTTTCTATGGGGGAAAACAAAAAACATTCAGAGCGTGGTCATCACCGCAGCAGGATGCAAGGGAAAGCACTCCGGGGGGTTCAGGATGAGAGCAGTTTGAAAAGAAAAACACCCTTTAGCTAAATGAAACTATTCGTCCCAAGCGGTACGGATGCAGAGTGAAATTTAATTACAATTCCTGCAACCTCCGTGGAATTATTTTCTCATGCAATTTTTTTGAAAATCACACAAAGAAACAGAAGAAATAAAATGACCTTCTTATTGAAGTTCTCCGCGGGAAACGTGTTTCTGCGTCATTCTGCGGGGCTGGCATTCGGGGGAAAACTTAATGAATTATGTTGCCCCACCTATACCTCCTACCCTTTGAGAGCAGGTGAGAATGAAGCGTCGTTTAAAACTCTCCCTTCAAAGAGGAGGTGTCATTTCAGCCTCGCATTAAATCAGACAGAACAAACGGAAGGGGGAAAATTCACATTCTGGAGGTGTCTTGTCTGGGAAATTTCCTTCAAGTAGCGTAATTGGAGCAAAGTAAATTGTTTAAAGTTTCCTTACAGAATGCTAGATTACCACTGAGTCGTAACCTCAAGACACCCCGCAGATGAGTGTGAGCACACACACACACACTCAAGCCAGCATCCTTTCTATCTCTCTCACTCACGAGTACACCGTGTCCTGCAGAATTACCGTTTTCACTGAAGTCAATCACTGAACGTGAGCGTGAACATCCTTGAAATGCCCATTGACAGCTTGCCTACAACATTAAATAATTATCCTGGTCCATCTCGGCACTATAAATAAGGATCCCAAGGTGCTCAATTACTGTCATTAGCACTAATAAAAGTCAAGCAGACCTGGGTAGCTCATCTTAGATGATACTCCCTGTTGGATGCGAGTAGTGAAGTTGGATAGGGAGTGTTCCTCGAGAGTGATCTTGTATGGCTTGTACGGTTTTCGGATCCATTTCAGATGGTTCTGCTTTTGCTATTCTCAGTATGTTTCTGTGCATCTGTATATCTGTAAGTCTAAGCAAGCCTTTTGACATTTTGGAAGAAATCATTAATGGTTTGCTTGCTACCAGAGTTGTGCAAAAAAAAAGGAGCAAAATTGGAGAAAGCAGCAGGACATCAATGTGTAGCTCTCACCAGCAACTTCACGGCTCTTTGGGAAGGTCATTTTGTTTTTGCTGACTATTATTTGTTTTAGTTTCACATGTGGAGGATGTGAACACGGGCACTTAGTTGAATCGATAACAGAAGCGCAGTTAAGAAGCTCGTTTTTCAGGTGGGTTAGGCACAAAGGGTTTAGTTTGGTTCAATATGTTTGCAGTACCTCACAAGAATACCGACGACATGGCAAGAGACCATAATTCGACTTGCCTCTGTCTTTATTTGAAGGACCAATCTGAATATTGCTATAACGTTGATCAAATTTAGTGTAAAAAAAAAAAGTGTGCAAAAAATTAATAAATACAGTAAGCAAAGTTGCTGGCCTGGCGTTAAGATCAAGTCATGTGTGGTTTTCTTCCCATCACTGCATTGGAATCCTACCATTGCATGATGGGTAGCCGCACAGAGATGGTCACCCGGGAACAAGCGGATAATTGATCACAATGATAACGAATCATATGGCTTGGAAAATCAGTCAAACTGTGACAGTGGACCAGCTGTGTGGCTGTTTCCTGATATGAAAAGAACAGTTTATTTCCACGAGGGAGGGAGTGTGTGTGTGTGTGTGTGTGTATGTGTGTGTAGGAGGGGGCAAATCCACTATTTGCTTTTCCCAGCTGCCTCAGCTGGGCTTTACAAGCTGCAGCTGGTATAGTTGAGCTGGTAAAGCACATCATTATTATAAACCATGTTTTAGGAAGCAAACGCAAACAAAGGCATAACCAACCTGTCTATCTGTTCTGCAGTATGTGGTCTGTTTTTTGGGGAAAAGGGGAATACCACTCAAATGAAGAATTCACAAATAGAGATGAAATATTCCTGACGTCCACGGGAGTTCAATCTGCGTTTGTGAGCAGGATCAATTTTCAGACCAAGTTAGAAATAACGCTGCATACTGCCAAAAATAACGATTACAATCACCAATATTGATTCATGAGGCAGCAGGGCTGAAGAAAATCATGCTGAGTGAAAAAAAGTCAGGATGTCAAACACAATAACTAATGCTACACATCGGTGACGGGCAACATGCTGTGTTGAAGTCTGAACGACACCTGACTCTGAGATCCACATGAGCCAGGGATCGATCCCTGGCGGTGCTGCTTTTCTCTAATGTGATCTCTCCCTGCCGTTGGGTCCTCCGCTACCCTTCGTTCCTGTCCGGATGAAGAAATATCACGGTGTGCGTTTCCCTGCTCTTCCCCGAGAGAAAGGGGGGGGAACAAGGCGGTTCGACCCCGAGCGCGGACATTCTCGTGACACCCAAGTGATATCAAGAAGGTCAAACCTGCCGCTGTTCAAAGCAGAATATCTGTTCCTGGGACCCAGAGCCACCCGACATGGACTTCCAAAGCAGACGTCAACCCCTAGAACGCAATTCGCTTTCTTACGATCCTCGACAGTTGAATCAATATCTGTGAACACAAGCAACTTACTCTTGTTTTCTCAATATGTGACTTCTGTTTCTTCTGGGGTTTTTTTTGTTGCTAACACAATATGGAGAGCCAAGTCCAAAATACGCTGGTACCTCCGGCCACTGTCATTTTGAAACCTGAAATGTCAATGCATTTAGAATGATTGGACTTTGCTCATGATGTGCATTGACCATACGGATGCCATTTTACACAGATGACACTGAGCTGAGTGCACTGCGGTTGGCTTGCACAAATCATGTAGAAAGTGTTCATCGTGAGAGCGATCTGGGTTAGAATTGCGGTTGACATGCAGTGCATCATGGTGTGAGACGAATTAAACATCTGTTAGGCAAAGGGATTCGAAGCTATCTGTCATGCTATCTAGGGTAGCTTTACATCATGCACTGTGTTGGTGTGCTTTAGCACAGTGTAGTACTATGGCAGCAACACTAGCCATACATCAGGATTAGATTGCCGATGACTCTTTCTAGGATTTGGAAATAAGTCATTTGAAAAAGATTTTGAATGGATTTTGAAGCTCACTTGTATCCTTTTATGAGTTGAAACCCAACCTGGACATTTGTGTCAGCTGACATCACATCTATACGATTTGCCCGGCTCTGTGTTTACTGAGGTGTAAAAGGTTTACTCCCAGGGATGGAAAAAAAAAAAAAAAAAAAGGTTGCCAGATAGTTGTGGCGCACCTGGGTGCAATGTTGTCATTGCGCTGTTGGTAGCGTCTACCTCTCCACAACCTTTTTATGTCCCCTCATGAATCCCTTATGTGCTCTCAGGAGCACGATCAAGAGAGCCTTCTGGGCATTTCCCAATGATGTATAGTCCTGGGGAAGTGCAGAGGCGAGGTATCTGCAAATACGTGATGCGGTGTTGTGAGACAACTAAACAAGTCCAAGGTCGTCCATTGGTGATTAAGAGACGCCGTCGGGTGAATCTCAGGATTCTATTCAAGGTTTTCTTTAAATAGTTGCCGTCTAATGGCAAATCAATAACCGAGTGAGGGGATGATTAAACACTCGCTCTTTGACTAATGACATTAAGGCCCTAGCTCCTCATAGCATTAACGGTTCTTACCCTCAGAAATGAGCTTGGCAGATTTGTTCCTTGAACAAACACAGACATTTTTTTTTTTAAAGCAGAGCATATAACAAATCTGCAATCAGTCTGTGTGAGAGAAACAGGGCTGAAGGTGCAGCAGATCACGGCGCACATAAACGCCTCCCATCTATTTTCAATTAAAAGATGCCATCGATTGGAGCCCATTGGTATGCATGGGAACACAACAGATGAGTGAGGAGTTGTTCCTCGTTGTTTTTCGCCGCCGATGGAAGTGAAGGGCGTTCAAGCAAATCGAGCCGCTTTGTACACATGCGTCTTAACACAAATTAACCAAATTATAAATAAATTTGTCACACTCGGGGTGGGGGGATTCCGGATAAAAGGGAGATTAAGGGTAGCATTGCGGTAAACAAAGATAATCCCAATGCTCAATAATGCAACTCACCTCCCCTTCTCTGAGGATGGAATATATTTGTTCCCACTTATGTACAAACTGATCTCAGGAGGCAGTCGCTCCCGGTGAGTAAAGTGCATCAACTTAGCTCCGAATCAATGTTTCATTATGTCACGCCATGTAATCAAGAGCATTAAATACTCTAGATTGTACAGTGAGTTGCAAAACATTTCAGGGAAGTAATCTGACAAATCAGGTTTAATTCTGACCTGTGTTTTCGCGCACTATTCCTGGCAACCGGCCAACACCAGGGCTAAGGTCTAAATACACCCGGCGTGATTAGCATTTTCTGAACGCAATCAGATTGGTAATGTTAGCAAGCAAAGAGCAGTACATCAACATCACCGGTTTTGGATGTATGTCACTCGCTGGCCTCTCGCTCCCAGCATCCCCCCTCTCTCTGTTGTGCGGTCCCCTACCCATCAGACCCGATCATAATGTACATTTATTAGTGTCAAGTAATGGTAACAAGCATTTAATGGATGTGCGCTGGCTGCTAAGCCATGAATTATTCATTCTTCGTAATACAATGTTAATGCTTTACCCGTCACATCACACAGGACAGAGGAGGTATGGCTGACTTCACACTGTAATTACTTACGGACTGAACTGTGCGTACACACAGATTAAGTAGGTATAGCTGGCACCTGGTGTTTCCGACGTTATCTACATGTTTATCCTCAATTTGCAAATGACATATTCCCCACATGATAGATGTTGACTCGAGATAATTACACTAGACCCGGTTATGTAACACAATTCATGGATCATAATTAATCAGCCATTGTACCTTCACGGGTACTGTATTAAAAGAACCCACCACTTCCTGCCCTTCCTGATGACCCCGCCTTAATTACGGTTTGACACTATGAAACAAACCACCAGTGCCCATGTATGTGACTCCTTCACTTCCTTCATTTCACTCTCCTTCCCCACCCCAGGTCCTTAATAGATTGATTAAAAACACCCTGGACACCTTCGGGTGTGATTTGACTTTGATTGATAGTATTCATGTGCATTGTTTAAGTGTCTACCCTCTTGTTTGTCTGTTTCCCCGGATAATTATACGCCCATCCATCTATCATCAGACCATGTGTGTGTCTGTTTTTCTTTACTGTGAGTTTGTTAAATCACTATTCACCGGAAATTATTTTGGACATTCATTCTTCAGATTCTGGCATTCTGATTGATGCCCCAATGATGATAGTCACCAGCACCTACCCTAAACTATCCTTGCATGGCATTGGTGGTATAGAGGTGCCGTTACACACCCTCTATCGGCCATATTGGAGGTCCTCACCCCTTGAGCAATAATAGCTATGAAGAGCTGGTTGAGTTTCTACACATATGACTTGGGAGTCTCAACAGAATTCCATAGCCATGATTCATTGATCATTTCACCACCGATACATGTGACCGATTTTGTGTTCAGATACTGTTCAGGTTAACTGAGTGGATGCTTTTCAACCTGCAACTCATAGTGAGTTGGAGTAGAGCAGCTGAAGACAGATTCCTGTGTCACCTATTTGGAAACAAATCTATTCACTGTGAAAGTAAATTAGCACAGAATGCTAGAATTTATCATTTATCATTTTGTGTCTGTTGTACTGACGCTGTGTTGCCACAGACATGTGATATGTGTGCCATGAACATGTGCCTGAGTGTTGCAGAGTAAGCTAGTGAGGCCCTACAAGGAAGTCATAAATCTGAACTTGACCAGACCACTACTATGTGGAGAGAGCCTATAGGATGAACCATGTTAAACATGTTATCTAAGCATAAGTGAACCAATCATAAGAGACTTCTTTGTTCCCAAAGAAACTATAAAGATTGTAGTGAGCTGATTTTCAGAGAGAGAGCACAGAGAGACTTTGGCTTTCTGTGTGACCTGTGTCTTTCTCTCTCCAATATATCTGTATACAATATATTTTTATACTTCAACCTGTCAATGTTTTGTGTGTTATTTAAAGAGTTCTGAGTGCTTACAGGCAATTTCCACGACATCATGTCTAATGATTACATGACTGAACTGACCTGCACCCACCCCACAATCTTTGTCAGATATCTCACTTTTTCTTTTCCATTTGTATTCAGGCATTATTTGTGTTTTTTGTCATTTCTCCAATGGCTTTCAGCCATGGTTGCTAGGAGATTGGTGATACAACTGCAAAGCCTCTATTTGATGTGGTAATGTTTAAAAGTAATACCATGCGGTCTAGCTGTAATGCTTAGTTTGATTATGTAAGATGAATCAACTAACTAACAAAAGGCTGTTATTCTAGTAAGAGGGCAAATATACTCACATACAACAGTGCAACACATAGGCCTAATATAGCAGCTAATAACTAACAGCTATAAACTATAACAAGTCTAAAATACTGGCAGCCTTTTCATAAAAGCACTTTGATTGCTGAAGAATTGCAGATTTGAACCATGATGGAGACGGAAACTGTGCAAAAGTACCCCCTGGGTGTACCCACCTAACACCAGATACTGCTACTGTCTTATCCAGTGATGGATATCATAAATTAGCAATAACTGTGCGTACTATGGAAAGGGGTAATTACCCATGCAATTTGTCATTAGGTGTGTCTTTCTCTGTTCAAACAGGATACATTAACACAGACAGTTGTGCTGACAGCAGTCTACTTCTTGTATGCATCATTTATATGGGTAAACCTCCTAGCCTGGAGCCAGCCAAACTCGTTTTTTTTTTTTTTTTGCTCATATTCCCTCATCGAGCACGTGACCATTTGGATTTTATGTTTCATTTGACTGGCAAGGGTTTGCTCTAAGGAGGTAGTTCAAGTATACAGGTCTTTAGCACTCTATCTAGGCTGAGGATTAAAACAGCATTGGTTCAGACAATGATCAGTTCAGGAGGGCAGCTGCAAAGACAGCCATGTCAGTTTCATGAATCACAAAATCCAACTGGTCACATGGTTAATGAGTAAATACAAATCAAAGTGCAAAAGGAGTCATTCAAGGGGCTCCAGGCTATGAAACTCCCTCCTTTTTCAGTGAAACTCTTCCGGCCAAAACGACAAGGCTCAACTTGCAAACAGTGTGGCACTCGGAGGTGGGGACCTGGCGTAGGATTAATGGCCAGTGTTGGAGGCCACTGGATCCCTATGACAAAGTAATGAAAGAAAGACATATGGCTGGACTTCAGCCTGGCCAGGCTTGGGGGCGTCCATGCCTGACAAACACATTATGTGCCAGATGAACCGACAGGGCCGGAATACAGAAAAGTATCAGCGGGGGCACATAGAAACTCTAGACGTCTACAAGTACAGTACACCAAGGAAAGAGAGACATCAATAATGCAAAGGCCAACATTCATGAAATCAATTACAGAAGTGGATGGATTGTACAGACATGTACCTCCCATAAGTATCTAACTAGATGACAAAAACATATCAACCTAGATCTGACATATAGCCTAGCTTTGTATGAAACCATGTGGAAAACTGATTTGCCCTAGAGGGTACTTAAAGACCAAATGAACACTATGCTATTGGACTAATTGCCCATATTTTGTTCAAGATGACTTAATGGACAAATAAGAATATAGAAAAATAAATAAACGATGCTTTTGCTACATTGCTCCACAATGAGATATCGACCATTTAATAAAAGGGATGCAGACTCTACATTATGCCACCTTTTAAAGGATAATAGGTAACTCAAGCCCTCTGACATTTAAAGACTAGATCCTCTATTTAGGAGATATTGAATGACGCGTGGTATTTTTAAAGTCTATATAGCGGATTGAAATTCAACTCTTCATATGGATTGTTGAATGGTGTAGCCATTACAGTGCAACTCAATGTAGTGTCACCATGTTGTTCCTCCAGATTGCCAAGCGGAACAATCAGTGATCACAGCTAATCAGAGACAAATTAATTCATTTCATGGGTTAGTAAGGATCCTAAATGTGTGTACACCATCTATTAACATCCTTGACCTTTGTCTGACATATGACACTGTATGTCAGACAAATTTAACCTCACTGCAAAAGAAAGAAATATTGCCTCTCTTCTGTGGCATAAGGGTACTGTGTGTCTTTCAGTATCTAAGGGCTGTGCAGATCATAGCATTGTGAGCCCTGTAACGCATCCCTGGTTTGTATCCGTAATTCATTTACACAATCACAAGACATTTATCCACCTGTGTATATCATAAATTGTCACTGCACAATCAAAACCCACACAACACAAATGCTCTTTGGTGTTTGGCAAACCTGCACTGCAAAAGACAAGGTTCTTTGGCTCATTGAGGTTTAAATCAACAAATTGGCAAGTCAGGGACGTTAACGCTAAGATTTAGCGACTTTTCAAACTATCCCGGCGACTTTATTTCTCGAAAGCAAGCCGCAACAAATCTAGGGCATTTTTGCAACCGCGGGGAACGATGTTAATGTGCTGACCCCCCAAAAGCATTTGGAGCCAAATCTGTACGGCTTAGGTGGATTTGCGCTACTTGCTGGCTGATCCAATACGTTCACAGCACTTCCCATACACATACCCGCTAAGAGCAGAGATAGTAGCAGATATATTCATATACAAGTTAGTGTATGACATCATCTGGTGACTCTTTGAGCAGCCAATAGCTACTTTCCTTGGAAAAGATTAGTCAACACTGCCAATAAGATTATTTCTGCCGCCGAGAAACTAAAACTCCAATCAACATGGTACATCAGCATCATAGGTAACAGTGCCATGTGTTTTCTAGGTTTTTTTTTACCCATAACTCAACAGGTGATCATTAATAGACATGCTTCAACAATGTCTCGGAGGCAAATCGGCCCGCCTTGAGTGCGGCCGTGGACAAGAGCCTATTGATGCTTCGGGGGGGCACAATTGTAGCAAAGAGGCAGAAAATAATAACTCATTGCGTGTACCTGTATTTACCCTCCAGCACAATAGTGAGTATGATTGAGTGCAAAGCAATATATAATTAAAGAATAGGAGAAAAAAAACGTGGCGTCGGGCTCCGTATTTCCCAGTGATGTTTTAATATTCTGTAAAACTAAAAGTCTAAAACACTAAAGTGAGAAAACCTTGAGTTATCTATAACAAAAGTTGCTATTTAATAGATACTGCTCCTGGTTTTCAACCTTTTTTCTGACCTACTGGCTGTTAGTGGTGCAATGGGAAGTGCATCATACGTTGAACATCGTAAGGCTTCAATTAGCAACGCCGTTCCTCAGTACAGGATTTGATTTGTTGTCTTCCATTATGTGCGAACAAAGTGGGTAATAATCTGTAAACAGTTCAGACACGTGAAGTCTCTCTGTCTCTTCGTCCTATGTTCATCCTTTCCAAAGTCACTCAGTTTTAAGACTGTTTCCCCAAATCCCACCGACTTGAGGCGTAGGTACAAAGCAGCCCATCATAATGTGAAGGGATGCATTTAATATTTAGTTTGTTTATTCGACGCATGGTGACATACGCATCACAAAACCCAGCGTCTCTACTTCAAAGGAGGTTTGTGCTTGGTTTGAGTTTAACAGGGGCATATTCACTTACCCATCCTCAATGTTGGGTGGTAACACATTGCAGTAAAAAAAAAACTATATCTAATAAACTAATAAACTATATACAAAACTATATCCCCCATTCCCCTGACTTGTTTTCCTCATAATTAGTTGTAATCTCTGGGTGAATCCCACTACTTTCGAGGCTGTGTGGCTACTCTGATCATTCTCACGGGAGACGCAACTGATTATCTGAAGGTACAATTTTGGTGTAATGGAATGAGTACTGTGATGAATTATTGCTCCCAGGAAGTACTAAGTAGAGTAATGGTATTACTTTACTCTAAATAAGTACAAATGACAAAATATGAACATATTAAAAGAAAAAAAGATACTTCCCAGTGTGATGTATTCCATGACATAACATTCATTCACAGGATGAATACAGATAAACAGACGATCAGTCAGACTCACATTCACAGCCATGGGCAATTTAGAGTCTCCGCTCCACCTCACTTGCATATCTTTGGAGGAAACGTGAGGCGGAGGATAGATGGTGTGCGGTTCAAGCCTGGCTGAAGTGCCCATCAGCACTGTTTCATTGATAGAAACACTTTCCTTCACGGGCAGTCGTCACCAGGGTCGGCTGCTGACTTCAAACAGAATCAATGGAGTGTAAATTGGTAAACGGGAACCGCAAAATTCACTTGCATTCATTCTCAATTATTAATTTATAGATTGGATATGGCAACGTTTTCACGCCAAGGGTCTATTTCTACTTTTTTTTTTGCACTTGAAGAAGTTTCTCCTTCGGGAACTGATTGAATTGAAAGTGATTTTAACCGTATTGTATGAAACAGGGGCCTGATGGACCTGAACTGAACTGCCACAGCGTGATTCACCTGATAATCACAGGTGTTTGCACATAGGCATTTTAGACCCCTCAGCTACTATTTGCAACTCGTGCCTTCTGATTGGTGAGTTCTTTAGCGAAGCTCTTACAGCAACGTTTCCAAAAGGAGCCCATTGCCTACGAGTTTAGTTTGGAAATGTCCTCATCGCTCATTCATGTCCGGCTCAAGTCAGCTCGCTGAGCCAAAATGAATTTGCAACTGATCGAAATTGCAATTGTGCACACCATGGATAGAGTGAACAAAATAAATCCCTGTGCATGATGCGTTTTTTTCGTTACGTTTGTGTGACATTGAAAACAGAAAAGCTGAAATAAAAAAATAATAATTTTGCCAAGGGAAACAACCCCTACATCTGCTCCTGAGGGGTTTAGAAATATTGGATTTTTACCTGCTTTGGGGTAAAATCGCTTTGGATAAGACATTATCAGAGAGGCCATGGTTTATGGGTAGGGATTTTCTTATCTCTTTGTTGGGGGATTTTGGAATCATACAGGTTAGCCTGTAGTTTGGCAGTTCCATATCCCCGCTATGAATAAAGTATAAGTCACAGTAAGAAATCAATTGTTTGTACTCTGTTGCATCTCAGGCGAAGAGAAATTGTTTTGCCTTGGTAACTGTCACTGGTTTCACGGTTCTTATTACTTTACTGTGACAGTGCCATTGCTGACAGAGAAATGCCTGAAACTGTAACGAGTGTAGATCCATTTCTAATCATTAGTCTGACAGTGATGATGGAGCACTCTTTGCAAAAATGTTGCTTTGTAGGAAGCCCAGTGCACATTTTCATACCTGGAATGAGGATGAGATTTTTCCATCCTATTCTATTGCAATGACTGTGAGGACTCAATTACTTCTTTACAGTTATACAACAGACCTGTACAAAAAAAATGAGTGTGAAAAATGGGCCATTAATTGCAGGCTATATTTCATACTGTTTACCCCATATTAGACAATTTGATCTTAATGGGACATCTAACCCTGAAAGTAAAGGGTTAGCCATATTAACGTTACTGAATGAATGGATATATTAATAAAGAGACAGAGACAAATTAATAACATTACAAGTAATGAAGTAAAGCAACTCAATCAAGTCGCACACATTTTGGTTTCGACGTCTCGCGGATTCGATTCAGGGCGGGAAAGTACCAAGAGAGAGGGGGGAAAAGACCAGAAAAGATTCAATGTGGGGCCTGAAGCCGACGCGGTGGGGGAGATCCTGGAGCACCACGGGGGGTCCCAACCATTTCACACCCTTCGTGCACATACACACGTCGCCCCGTGTCGATCCGAGTGCGATTCGAACCACGTTTTCCAGCAGAGGCTGCGGCGGAGGGGGAAAAAAAAAACAACAAACCCCCCCGCCACCACCCTCGACAAACAGCACCGACGTCTCACTCCCTGATTGCTAACAATATCGAGAAAAACAATTGTGTGAGTGGCAGCCCCACAAGACAACAGCCTTCACAAGAAAATAAATTGAAATTTGAAAATAATATGTCTATTCGCATCGCTGGTGGGAGCAGATTCATTTGTTGCTTTGACAATCTGTTATTTGGAAACAAAAATATGACTTCATTTCACCGCCTGGTAATCACTGTAATCACAAATGTCAGTGTGTGTGTGTATATTATAGATATGTGAGAAAGAAAGGCATTGTGAAGAAGAGAGAGAGAACTGAGGTCTAAGGTCTCTCGCCCACTCTAAAGTGTGCCCTATAACCACGTCGGAGGAAAATGGAACAGATTGATAAAGACTTGTAAGGGAATCCGCGGGTAACCTTCACACCGTGCCGAGAGCCTCTCCTCAGCTGGAGGAGGACGGTTTCAGTCAGTGGGAAAATTTAAGGGTGACGGGCAACCGCTAATGGAACAGGACGGTATTCATAGTCAGAATTGGGCAACAAATATATTGAAAATGGCTTCAAATGTCAAAACAACTCAAGACGCGCTCGGGCTAGCATGTTGGCACTTTGGCTTGTTTTTCCGTCGGCACTCCCCAACTGTGGGAAGAAGGGCCATTTCCAACTCCATGTTTAATCGCTTTAGAGCTGCCCATGCATGTGATACACATTTATCATGAATGAACAATGCTGGCCCACCCACCGCACACAGTAGCTAATTGCCTCACATGCCAAAACATCCATTTATGTTAACCACTGTTTTTGACAGGCACTTCTTTTCCCTGCAGAAATTGAATAATGCTGCTTAAACATGTGCACGCAGCTACAGAGTGTTCAATGTTTATATATAGAGGGGTATTTATAGGCCAACGGCTTGCCTTGTTGTTGTTGTACTTGTACAACAACAACAAGACACTTGTACTGTGAAGTACTAGTACCATGTACTGTGAAGCTCTTTTATTGAGAATAAATGTACATACATGTTTTATTTTAGCGTCAAGGCTCTGTTGCATCGCCCTCTGCGCAACATAATTAAGACAGCCAAGTGAGGCAGGTAGCGATCGATAGAGCCCCCCCCTTTGGGGGCTATGAACCAGAGCCCACAGGTGGATGCTGGGCGGTGGTGGGGTTAAAGATTCATGTGCAGCAGGGCAACACGCGACAGTTGTCTGCCTGAACTAGCTTTGCAGGCTTGGCTCCATGTATCTCTTTGCCAGTGTGACCGAGACAAATTCTGGCACATTTATTATACTTGGTGACTATTCTGATTTTGATTCGGAAGAATAGTCAGATATTATGGTTAATGCATGCAGCGCTATATTTTCCATCTCTCATGTAATAGCTTCATTTTCATATATATTTTTCTGCTGTGTGATGATGGACGTTTTGTTCCAGACGTTTGTTCCAAATTTTTATGTGTCTGCATTTATCGAACAGAACAAAATGCAGCATCTTTTGAGTCAATACAAGAACAAACACCAAATCAAACCTCAGCAACACCTTAGTTTGCTGGAATATGTTTGGTGGTATTCCACTCGCATTCCCAGCCTCATTACATCTCCACCTATTGGTTGCTTATAGTCAAAACTGCAAACTTAATCACATCTAATGACCATAATCTCCATCTACTGGTGCCAAGCTGTGAAACACTCATCACTAACAAGTTCTGCATGGGATTGATGAGCTTTTGGAAGATGGAAGGCTCCTGTTTGGATACTATTGTTCCTTTCATATTTGTCTCACAGCATGGGAGTTCAAACGGCATCATCCGCTCTTGACAATTCCGACAGAGATGAAGTAGAGGAGTTAACACATGGCGTAGATGTGACATGTGACATATGGAGAGGCGGGGAGGTCTGTAGGAAGGCCATACTAGTGGTCAGATACACACTCTTCCCTCTGTACACTTGGATACACTCCTGGATTCCCATCCAAACAATGGATTTCTAGATTTTATTGCACCATCATGGCTGTGTAGAAAATATATATTCCACCATCTCTGCTGTCAACAGACCGTAAAATTGCAAGAATTAATAACTAATACTAACTAAGCATAAAGGGAGCATGGTAGTATTGCTAAAGAGTTAGCTGTACCCTGCAAATACCTTGCTGGCTGTTGTGTATCTATGCAGCCCATCCTGCATTGCGCAGAAGGAAGGCCCAGTGACATAAATTCAAGAGGTTGACATCATTATGAGCCTGGTCTATTTTGAAACATGTCAATTTTTTTACAAAGGGGTATAAAAAAACAGACATTTACCGTTGATGTTTTAGATCGTTGAACACTTTTCTCCTATTAAACGCCGTCGGAGCTGCGCCGTAAATATCTCAACATAACGTCACAACGTCTACGTTTTGCCAGTTAATCACAGAAATATGAAAAGTACACCGGCAAACAACAAAATAGACCCAGAAATACGAGGTGCATCAGCAAAAACTGTTTTTCAACAGTGCTGAAGTGTTTTAGGGTGGATTTTTTTTCTTTAAGTAATAACTGCTGGTTAATTTAATGATGTTATTTCATTACTTTCTGACAAGTGATTACATCATCTGGCAGTTATTACACCATCAATTGCGACAATCCATCTTAACAAGTCATTTGATCTTTCCCGCCCTTAAAATCAAGTATATTTTTACTTGTTTCCAATGTAACCAAACATTTTTTTAAGGATTTCCTTGAATTAAGCAATTTTAAACAAGAGAAAATGTCAGATTTATTCACTAACTTAAATAAATGACTCAATTATTATATATAATTATAATATTATAATATATTATAAGTTATTTTAAGACTGAAAAAAGATTAAATGATGAAATGTCGACCGCTACAATAAGGGAAGCAACAGGGTGTTGGGCCACAAGCTTTATTTTCATAGATTCCACCAGTGTTATGAACCCTGCTGAAATGATGCAATGCCATTGTCCCATCAGAAATGTGTTGTTTTATTGGTAGCGATGGAAATGCTTCCTTCAGGCGCTGCTGCCCAAGTATCTCCCCTAAGATTCAACTGGCTTGAGTTCTGGTAATGGATAGAGCTGCGCCATGAGGTCTCAGTCGTTTTCATACATATCAAACCATTCGGTGTCCACTCAATTCCATCATGCAGGAATGGTTGAAGGCCATTATTCAGAATGGTTTTTATGTCTAATATTCGGGTTAGACAGTCCCGGCTGCAATTGGCCTTAATTGGCCGGTGCCGGGTGCAGAGACAACCAGCCCACAAGCTTGATTCTCTCCTGCAGCCAGCCCATGCCTCAACTGGAAAAAGAAAGAAACATGCATGACATGCCTCATCGTCCTCATTATTGCTGCTTTGCTGCTCCATTGTTTCGAGTGTTTTGTGAGTGAGTTGTCATGCGCTGAAGTATGTTTTGTATTGAGGTCAGAGACAATGTGTTGAGTGGGTAAAGTTCAGTTCTATTTTATTCTGTTCTTCTCAGCTATTCTCTCCTATAACCTCGACCCACGCCTCGCAGCAATGTAAACATAAGAAAAATGCCCAGTTTGGTGACCCGTAGAATGTATTGTTTTTGATCTATCGGATGCAGTGTTATTGCTTAGATTTGTTGCTATCCTTCTTATATTACCGGGGTCATTAAATCTTCTCCTATTGGGTGCTGCACTCCAGCCTACAGCTATAATAACATCTCCACCTCCCCGATGTCAAGCTGTGAGCCGCTCACCTCTGAACAGCTCTGTACAGGGTTGGTAAAGCTCTTTCATGTCCGTAATCATAAAACGCATAATCATAAAAATGCTTTGCTTTGCCTGAAGCATCGCGATCGGAGATAAGCGAGAGCGTCCGTGGACCGCCGGAGCCACGGAGAGACCATGAAGGCATTCAATTCAACGTCTAAGCGCGGAAAGAATCGCGTCTATTTTACCGCACGTCGGGTTGCATTATGCAGGGGTGTGATGAGGACAGCACGAAAAGCAGCAAATCATCGGAAAAAGGAAAACAGTTTAATGTCTTCGCTGGAAATGAATGACAGTTTTTAGTAAAAAAATAAATAAAAAATCTCATAGAAGCGTAAAGAAATCGCCTACTTGATACCAAGTTTCTATCAGAGCTTTATCTAACTTTATATTTCAGCATGAGGCTTGTACAGACTTGAAATATTGGTGACCACACTGTTATATTCATTCATTTATAACCTTTGGCTCTGTGGGGAGCATGGGTCAACTTGCCACAAAGTTTTGCAATTTCATTATGGGTCAATTACTCTACTCCCTCTACACATGCTCCATGGTCTAGATGGCACCCCGCTGCTGTACTGTGCTTCCGGACCAAATTCCTAAATTGCCAGTGAGAGGGCTTAGACAGGGCTTAGATAATAATAGTAACCAATTGAGTAACAGAAATAATAGAAGTAATACATTTTCTTGAAGTCATCCCCATTGTCTCTCAGGTTGAGTAGTGTGTTGTTGAAGTCTGCTATCCATTTTAGTCCGCAGTATCTTTTCGCAGCCCCACTGAGACTGAGCATGGGGAGAAACATGATATACTGATATTTCACATCAATACCACTATCTGTTTTTCACGAAACAAACAAAGAAGGCCAGGGTTGTAAAGATCAGAGAACCTGCGAGAGAGCTTCTTGCTCTATTTTCCCTTTTTTACGGCAAAGAAAATCGCTCCTTCAGTTCTTTTTATTAACGCCTCAGATCGTGAAATGGAGATAGACAGGGAAGGAGACATTGAGGACTGTGTGAAGTATTTCCCGAGCTAGATCCCATACTGTCACAGTGCATGGACAGCTGCTAAGGCGAGCGCATTAAGTGCACTCAACCACTAGGGCATCCCAGAAGGACAGCTTTTTGCAGCAGAACTCGGTAGCCAAAAAGGTATTAAATAATTCCTCGTCTTTCTATTTTGTTCTACTCCATTTTCATAGCTCCAGCTGTACAGGTAGAGAGGGCTTTCGGGGTGATGTAACACACCTCCTGGCGGCTCTAGTCGATGTCTCCAGCTGATGAATTTGATTGATTTTGTCAGATTAGATAATGCCAGCCAATGGATCTAGTAGAAGCTAGCATTAGTGGCTTGTTGCAGATTTTCATTGATATCATTTGCCTGACTAAATTAGCTGCTGGCTAGTTAGCGAGCTAACAAAGCCCAAAACCAACTGTTTGTTCAGGTTAACAGAGTGGACTCTCCTCAAGTTACGACTTGTAGTGCTTTGACCAATGGGGCATCAGACTATTGACTTGTATTCATAATACCGAATGGACCACAAGGATCTTTTTCAGGTTTTCTTGCCTAGCCAATCCCCAGATGAACCTCCGTAATGGCACCAGCAGTGGTTGCAACATTTGTGGCGCAACTGCAAAGCCTCTATATGTAACAAATGTGATTCTCACGCACTTACAACAACAGGAAAGAAAATGAGAGAATATGATAGAGGAGGAGGCGAGAGGAAAAGATGGGTAGGGCAGGATAGAAAATAATACGTACATAATACTAATATCAATATGTGATACAGTATCATATGATAGCTTTAACCTAGGGATCTGCAAAGGCACTATATATGAATTCATAAATTGACCTGTAGGAATGAAGCCTTTCAATATTTGCTTCCATAACATGACAGCTACTGTCAGAAACATATTAGACGGTGATTGGGGCATAAAAAGCCTGCAGTGGGGATTCATCACACACACACACAGACACACACATACCAACAATCGCATGAGGCATTTCATATATAATGTGATTTTTTTTCCCCAGCTACTGGGGCCTCTCACTTGTTTACCCCTGGAGCATAAAAAAAAGAGAGAAAGAAAAACTGAACTGAGGAGAAGTTGCCAGAGACCTTTGCCATGGTTTTGTATCTTCTGGCATTTGCAATTAGCACTAGGCTGTGGAGTGATACAGAGAAACAGACGCTGTCCATCCGTTTGTCACCGACTCTCATTTCTTCCTTTTATTGAGCAGAGATTGTGCCCTTATGAACTCTGTGTGTGTGCCGTTCTGAACAACGGAGTCGCCCTGTAATGAGGGTATGACTACTTGTCTTCAACCGCTCACTGTTAATTATGCTCCCATTCATGTGTGTGTGTGTGTGTGTGTGTGTGTGGTACGTGGTGTATGAAAAGAGAGGGAGGGAAAAGAGAGAGAGCGATAATGAAAGAAAGGGAGGGATCAAGTGATCAAGCTCACATTCATTTGCACGAGGACATATTGAATCGGCACGTGTGTCTGCAGTTGACGAAACCACTGTTTATCGGATGAGTGAATGAAGGAACTTGCTAGCCACCCCTAAAACAAAACAAGTTAAAGTCTATATACTCGCACACACACACAGCTCATATTATAAAAAGTACATTTGTGTTTATTTAAAGCTGCACTAGGCAAGATATTGATGTCAAAACACACCGGTATGATCAGCCTCAATCACTAAGAGGGGCTGCAGCAGATCACCCCGGGTTTGGTGACTGGCGGGAAATATTCCTAGCACACAGGAAGTGACAAATCGAAACTTCAAAACAAAATAGAAAAAAGTTCTCCTGAACATCAGAGAGAAAAGGTGGACTTACCGGTGATGGCTGAACCTGCTGTGAACGCCATCTCCACCCCTACCAGCCATTAAGAAGAAGAAAGTTTGGTGTGAGGATTGCGTAAGTTCAAAGATATGGGGATGTGTGAGATTTCCTATGAAGAGGCGTTGCTATGTACAACACAAAGCAGAGCTGTATTAAAATCACTTTGAATTATGGCCTTCAGAGGCTTTTATATAATGCTGCTATTCTTCCACCAATCAATTCTTGAACAGAAGCTAAACAAAGTAGTTACTAAGCGACACACAAGCACTGGTATGAGGGATTTTCGGTCAGTGCTTTAATATAAGAAATTAATAATAAAATGAACTTATGCAGTTATAGATGTGTATGTATCAGGTATTTAGCCAATCAGAACAAAGAGCTATCTGTTTTATAATAAAGAATATCCTTACCCCATGTGCTCCATTCCAACATAGACACCATCTCGGCCAAAGAACTCTGAAAAAATACAGAGTACAATAAAGAGTGAGATAGTTTGTGGATCGGCGCAATGCAATGGCTCTCTTGAACGTCCTGATCGAGGAAGAAAAGTGATTAGAATTAGAAAAAGCATTTGGAAAAACGAAAGCAAACGGGAAAACGCTGTTTTTTGGTGTGCCGCCGATGCTCTCGAAAAGGATGCAGTCAAGTATGGGAGGATCAATTTGTGTGATAATGTAATTTGGAGATAAAATGATGCGAGGGAGGTTAATTAGGCACTTGTGTTTGAGGGAAATTTGATTTACACACAACTGGTCAGTTTAACTGTTACTCATAGTGTAAATCATCTGAAATGCTTTGTCAGTGGGGCTCCTCTGAGCTACTGGCTATTTTGTTTGGGGCCTCCTATAAAATAGGATGAAGTATAGTTCATACAATGACCAAGTTGACAAGTTTCCCAGCCAAAACCTTTCAATATTTGGCTTTTTTTTGAGAAACAGAATTTATAAAAAATATTTTTCTGCAAGGAGTCAACCCTTACTCTTGTGTAGCGTTTCATTATTTAGGTGGAGAGCATGTCACACAGTATCACAGTATCAAGAGTGTCTTCACTATTAATAGGAAGCTTACAAAAATGGATACAAATGGCTTCAGCAAATATTAACAAAGGGTTATGTGCCAGCTGCTCAATTTGACAAATATTATGTGGAATAATATCACTGGCAGTTTCAAATACATGGTAAAAACACAAAAGAACTTTGATAAAGGTTAGAGGAAATATTTTAGCCATGATTTATTTGAGTACATACATACAGTGTACTCTGGTGTTACAGGTCTTAGATATAACCATCCGACCGCTCTAGCCAATCATGAGCTGAACAGATTCTGTACTGGGGTTTGACCATTTTTGTAGAGGAAGAGAAACCAGGGTGTATTTCTTTTGATGTGATTTTATACAATGATCACCACTTATAAAAAGCACTCGCAAGCAGGGCCCATATTGTTAGGTTCGGTCCAGGGAATACTTGCAGAGGGCCCCCGCACAGTATTGAAAGATTAACAAAGTGTAAATCAAGCCACTTTCACACGTGAGGAGTGATGGGTGAGATCAATCACTGCCGGACATTGTGGACAGGCCTATTACAGCAAGTGCCACGTATAGTGTAAATCTCTCTCTGGTGGCGGTGGTGGTGGTGGTGCGGTTTGGGATCAATTCAGAATTAACTTCCATCCATCCATCCATCCATTTTCGACCGCTTATCCGGATCCGGGTCGCGGTGGCAGCAGGCTCAGCAGAGTATCCCAGACATCCCTTTCCCCAGCCACAGTCACCAGCTCATGCTGGGGGATCCCAAGGCGTTCCCAGGCCAGGCAGGATATATAATCCCTCCACCGGGTCCTGGGTCTGCCCCGATGCCTCCTCCCCACTGGACGTGCCCTGAATACCTCCACAGGGAGGCGTCCTGGAGGCATCCTAACCAGATGCCCGAACCACCTCAACTGGCTCCTCTCCACGCGAAGGAGCAGCGGCTCTACTCCGAGTCCCCCCCGGACATCCGAGCTCCTCACCCTATCCCTAAGGGTGAGTCCAGATATCCTACGAAGGAAACTCATTTCGGCCGCTTGTATTCGCGATCTTGTCCTTTCGGTCACTACCCAAAGCTCGTGGCCATAGGTGAGGGTTGGAACAAAGATTGCCTGGTAAATTGAGAGCTTCGCCTTCAGGCTCAGCTCCCTCTTCACCACGACAGTCCGGTACAACGACCGCAAAACTGCACTCGCTGCACCGATCCGCCTGTCAATCTCATGCTCCATTTTACCCTCACTCGTGAACAAGACCCCGAGATACTTGAACTCCTTCACTTGGGGCAAAGACTCACTCCCCACCCGGAGGGGACAATCCACCGCTGTCCTGCAGAGCACCATGGCCTCAGACTTGGAGGTGCTGACTCTCACCCCGGCCGCTTCACACTCAGCTGCAAACCGCCCCAGCGCGTGCTGGAGTTCACAGCTCGATGCAGCCATCAGGACTACATCATCTGCAAAAAGCAGAGATGCTATCCTGAGGTCACCGCACTGGACACCCTCCACACCCTGGCTGCGCCTTGAAATCCTGTCCATGAAAATCACAAACAGGATAGGTGACAAGGGACAGCCCTGGCGGAGGCCAACACGCACTGGGAACGAGCTTGACTTAGTGCTGAGAATGCGGACACAACTCTCGCTTTGGTTGTACAGAGATCGGATGGCTCGAATTAACGGCCCCGACACCCCATACTCCCGCAGCACCCCCCACAGGATATCTCGAGGGACACGATCGTAAGCCTTCTCCAAGTCCACAAAACACATGAAGACTGGATGAGCAAACTCCCATGCCCCCTCCAAAATCCTTGCAAGGGTAAAGAGTTGGTCCACTGTTCCACGGCCAGGACGGAATCCGCCTTGTTCCTCCTGAATCTGAGGTTCGACAATTGGTCGCACTCTCCTTTCCAGCACCCTGGAATAGGCTTTCCCAGGGAGGCTGAGCAGTGTGATTCCCCGGTAATTGGAGCACACCCTCCGGTCCCCCTTTTTAAAAATGGGAACCACCACCCCTGTCTGCCACTCCTTAGGCACTGTTCCCGACCTCCACGCGACATTGAAAAGGCGTGTCAGCCACGACAGCCCTACAACATCCAGGGCCTTTAGCATTTCCGGGCGAATCTCGTCCACCCCCGGGGCTTTGCCACTGCAGAGTTTTTTGACTACCTCAGTGACTTCCCCCAGTGCGATGGGCAACGACCCCCCGGAATCTTCAGGTCCTGCCTCCCCCATGGAGGGCGTATCCATCGGGTTTAGGAGTTCCTCAAAGTGCTCCTTCCACCGCTCGACTATAGCCCCAGCCGAGGTCAGCACCTCCCCACCCTTACTGAAAACAGCTTGGGTGGGCCCCTGCTTCCCCCTCCTAAGGCGCCGAACGGTTTGCCAGAATCTCTTTGAGGCCGACCTAAAGTCCTTCTCCATGGCTTCTCCGAACTCCTCCCATGTCCGTTTTTTCGCCTCTGCCACTGCCAAAGCCGCTGCCCTCCGCGCCCGCCGGTACCTCTCAGCTGAATCAGGAGTCCCCCTGGCCAACCAGGCCTGAAAGCACTCCTTCTTCAACCTGACAGCTTCCCTCACCACTGGTGTCCACCACCGGGTTCTAGGGTTGCCGCCGCGACAGGCACCGACAGCTTTCAGGCCGCAGCTCCGAGCAGCCGCATCAACGATGGTGGATTTGAACATGGTCCATTCGGACTCCATGTCCCCCTCCTCCTCCGGGACACGTGAGAAGTTCCTTCGGAGGTGCGAGTTGAACATCTTCCGGACAGGTGCCTCCTCCAGACGTTCCCAGTTCACCCGCACTACCCGTTTAGGTTTACCAGGTCTGTCCGGAAGCTTGCCCCGCCATCTGATCCAACTCGCCACCAGGTGGTGATCAGTTGACAGCTCTGCACCTCTCTTCACCCGAGTGTCCAAAACATGTGGCCGCAGATCTGATGAAACGACTACAAAGTCGATCATCGACCTTTGGCCTAAGGTACTCCGGTACCAAGTACACTTATGAGCAACCTTATGCTCGAACATGGTGTTTGTTATGGCTAATCCATGCTTCGCACAGAAGTCCAACAACAAAACACCGCTCGGGTTCAGATCGGGCAGGCCGTTCCTCCCAATCACTCCCCTCCAGGTTTCTCCATCGTCACCCACGTGAGCGTTGAAGTCCCCCAGTAGGACTATAGAGTCCCCAGATGGTGCCCCCTCTAGGACCCCATCCACGGTCTCCAAGAAGGCCGGGTACTCTGACCTGCCATTAGGTGCATAAGCACAAACGACAGTCAGAGCTTTCCCCTCCGCAATCCTCAGCCGCAGAGAGGCGACCCTCTCGTCCACCGGGGCAAACTCCAACACAGCAGCGTTCAGCCGGGGGCTTGTGAGTATCCCCACTCCCGCCCGACGCCTCTCACCCTGGGCGACTCCAGAAAAGGAGAGAGTCCAACCCCTATCAAGGAGTTTGGTTCCAGAGCCAATGCTATGCGTAGAGGTGAGCCCAACTATATCTAGTTGGTATCGCTCTACGTCTCGCACAAGCTCCGGCTCCTTCCCCCCCAGAGAGGTGACATTCCACGTACCAAAAGCTAGTTTCTGTAGCCAAGGTCCAGTCCGCCAAGGCCTCTGCCTTTGCCTGCCACCCGCGTGGCATCGCACCCGTCCCCTATTTCTCCCCCTGCAGGTGGTGGGCCCACAGGGGGGCGGCCCCACGTGGCTTCTTCGGGCTGGGCCCGACCGAGCTCCGCAGCAAGCCCGGCCACCAGACGCTCGCCTACGAGCTCCCCTCCCAGGCCTAGCACCAGGAGGGTGCCCCGGTCTCCCTATTCCGGGCAAGGTTTCTAAATCTTCTGGTGGCTGTATCATAGGGTCCTTTTGAATTAACTTATTATTGTTAAATACTAGAATTTCAATTTAGATGGTTTAAAGGAAATAACATTTGAATATAAATGTGATCACAGGAAATTGAAATGAATTAATTTAATATTGAAATTAAAAAAAAGATGAACTGAACTGACCTCAACTGTGGTATAGCAAGACACAGAAAGTACATTGTCAGTTTTCCTTTGCCTGCTATTCAGAGACTTTGGTCTATTACAGCTCTATATGGTACTTTTCACCAGTTTCTATTTGACAGAGCCATCACTTTGGGTCCATTACTTGCTGTCTGCTCCTTCTACCAATAATGCCATTGCAGCCATTGAGTGGGATCTTAATGGAAAATGATATGGTTGTTGGCAGCTCAGTGTAGTGATACTGCAGTGACCCGTATCATGTCATCATGGAATGGAAGGAAGAAGAGATGGAAGACGTAGAAGACGCGCCGGCTTTTTCTATAGTTATTTTCATACCTATGAGCTGACGAGACAAGGTTAGCTTCATAGAGAATTTTGCTTCTTAAGATAATTATTTCAAAAAAGAAAGAGAATTTCTGTTTACATGACTGGCTGAATTTGTGAAAATGAAAAAAGGAAAGAACAAAAAGTTATTCTAGTAAACAACTAAGTATCAGAAAAGGGAGCCAATAATGACCGCTTCCAAAACGTTTCTTGTAACCATCAATAGGTACTTCCTGCACCTTTTCTGCTGGCATTTTCTCCCGCTCTTCAATTGTAACACGCTGTACTTCTTACTTTGACCAACTGCACATTTCAGGTCTACATACATGTCAATCCAGCTGCAATCTATGACACAAACATGTGTTATAGATTGGTGTTGTTTGTGTTAAGTCAGACATTTGATGTGCATGTGCGTATGCATGAATACAAGTCTTTGTCCTTTCCTGTTCTGTGCAGCATTTCCCACTACCCAAACTGTCTGCTGTAAGAATAAGAAGAAAAAAACAACCTAGTTCATTAACCAGACTTCAGAATGGTCCAGCAATCACCGAGGACGCCTCGTCTTGTTTAATGTTGCCCTATTTATAACCTCATATCCTCCATCCTCTTCACTTTCTTGACAGACTCTCGTGTATAAAAGCAGTCAGAGGTATTTTTTTCCAGACAGTTTTATGCCTATCAGACCCATGTCTCTATCTGTCTGTTTCTATATATATATCTATCGAAATATAGCTAGATTGTATTGTTTCAGTTTGTTGCAATTACTAGGCTTCATAACGTTAGCCAGCTCCTCTATTAAGCCTTGCCATTTTCACTGGGCTGAGTTTAGAGTTACGTAGCCAGAAAAACTGTGGTTCTTTGGCTCCGCCCACCGAGGTTTAACTCAATGGCAGTTCTGCCTCCGACAAATGTTTGTATAACTAGTAAGGTTATAGTTATACAAACGTTAGTAATGCAATGTAACTTTGTGAGGCGGAGCTCACCTGCCAAAGTCAGCATTCTACAGTTAGCTGAACTTGGTTTGAACTTAACCGATGTAAACCTAATGTTTTGGCATTAGCTCAATTGCTTTGGTGATGCTTAAACCTTGACAAAGCCTGCCAAGTCCTGCAGTGGGTATCAGGCTGATGCTGATGATATGCATGGGCTGGCTGAGAATTAAGGCAAGTTATTTCAAGGGCTGAAAAGAACCAAACACAATCTCCCTTTCTCTTGGCACAGCTAATATAACTCTCTCTCTCGCTCTCGCTCTCTCTCTCTCTCTCACAAGGGGAGGATTCATGCATACAGCAAAAGATCTTTAGCTAAAAACATCCGATTACGGCTGATTCAGCTCTTCCTCTGCAAGGCCCACGGAGGCTTACACTCTCACAAGCTAATCACATTAGGTCTCCAAATAATCATGTTTGTGTCAGGGCTCGCAAACATGCAGAACAAAATACCAGAAGCACATTTGGTGGGCTTTATTGCACTTTAATGCAGTGATTCTTTTGCAGCCTGTGTTGCTGAACAGGCTTTGCCTTGTCTGGGTTTGGTAAACGGTAAATAATATTCATTGATACTCATAAAGTGAGGTCCATCCTCAATATGATTAGCGTAAGATTAACGCATGCTATTCCGAGGCTCGTACACAGTTCAGTCAATGTTTATGAACAGGAGCGACTCCCTTAAGAACCTGAACAAATCTGAACCAGACCACACATCAGCGGTTTTCAAAGTGGGGTCCTGGGACCCCCAGGGCCCCTTGAGGGGGTAGAATAGCTAATTTCACTAATATTATATAAGATCCCGGGCCGGATTCGAACCTAGGACATAAGAATGACCATTCTAATCATAGGTTTCACTCTCACCACCGTTATCTCCCCACATACAGTAAATGGTAAATTGCAACAATAGCAATAGTAATCTTCTTATGTGGGGTTTCCTGGGACAAAATTGGGGGTTCCATGCCGGGATCCATGCCGTGAAAATGGCGGGGAACCCCTCCCATGTAGGAATTCTGTTTACAGGGAATTTTCCCTTTGAGAATCCCGGGCCATCTGACAAAACATTGCACTGAGACTTCAGGAGCATAACTTTAGTCCTGTTAATACATACAACTTGAGGCAGCACGAATCACCAACTCTTTCCACCCCCCCGAACTTTCATTACAATTACAACCACCCACAGCAAGCGATGATAAGTGATGACAGTTGATATTTGAAGAGCCTCCACACTTTACAGGCCTGTGTCCCACTTTGTAAATGTTAAATGCTGCTATGAGTAAGTACAAATCATTTCTAAGTAATGCAGTAATGGAGGGCTTTAGCTTAAATGAGCTTTCATTATTGTTTTTCCATTGCAGCTTTTAACAATTCCTGATCATAGTAATCTCTTATGTTCTTAAAGGACAGTTACACCTGCAAATACTCTCCCACTGTTATATACCATCAATCTGTAATGTCCAGTGCATTCCAGGAGTTATTTTGTGATGAAGTGTTGTAATTTACCCTTTTTTTTTTTCATCGTCTTCTATTTCAGTTAATGATTTCCTACATGTCCCAGAATGACAGCCTTCCAGAGAAACTGTTCCATTTAGCCGTGGGTTGTACGTGACCAGAGTAAAGTTAGCTTGGATATTCTGTGGATATTTGTTTTGTTTTTCTGCTTTCAATAACTTGGAAAGCAAACAAGTAAAATCACATGAATGAATACATTTGTGATTACTGGAAGAGGAAGAACAATTGAAGATTTAAAAAAAAAAAAAGAAATCTACAGAATATACAAGCTGGCTTTACTCTTGGTTCTTGCGTGTAGGCAGAGAGGGCGATAACTGTTGTTGCCAGTCACCCCTAGGTGTGGTGCTAGGAATAATGGATCCTCCATAACACTGTTCTTTAGTTAAAATGAACCTTAGCTCTGGGACACTTTCTGGGACACTTTCTGCTGCAGTGTGAACGGAGCCTTACTGTATCAGTGAGCAGGTTCATCGACTTGCTCAAGGACACTGTGACAAAACACATGGCTGTTGATGAAAAGTGACCCTGTGACCTTTCAGTTATGGAGCATTCTGTATAACTACTAGGCCATGCTGTGAGAAAGGTTGGCCCTCGGAGAGACGGATGGATGGAAAGTCTTGAGCCAAATACAGAAAATGGCAGGTAGGATGGATGGGAACGCATCGCACTCGCTCAGTGTTTCACGATAAGAAACAATTAGAAACGTATGGAACCTTATCTGCTCAACACGCTAGTCAATCTCACACACTGTTGCAGAAATCAACATCAATTAATGCAGATCAGTAAATCATTTTTCAAACACTTTGGGTTTCAATTACTATATTTTTATAAAGTGCTCTTATTGTAAATATTGTGTTTTTTATATAGATCTCTTAAAAACTGTGACATTGTAAATATTGTGTTGGTTTATTGTAAATAGTGTGAACCTGTTATTTTGCACATTTCTGCTGAGCATTGCCACTTTGCATTTCACTGCACACCTCGTGTGTGTATGTGACAATTAAACTTCTTGAATCTTGAATCTTGAATCTTGAAAATGGCACTAGTTTGTAGTAGTACTGTCCTAATATTCCCTTGGGGACGTGAGTGCTAAAGGCTTCCCCACTTCTGGTTCTAGTTCTACATCATGAGCATATCTTGAAAATAATCGGGAGCAGGTCCCCAAAAGTATTTCAACCTCAATAATCAAATAATAATAATAAATTCTAAAAGAAGCACGTAGTAGAGAGATTTTCATACATGGGGTAATACGTGCTCTCTTTCTGGTCCTTTGTAAAACTCTGGCAGCAGCAGTTTGTGTAATCTGAAAGTGAGCTATTGACTTTTTGGGTAGACCAGAAAGGAGAGCATTGCAGTAATTTAATCTACTTGTAATAAAAGTGTAATAAAAGTAGTTCTGAATCTCTTACTGAAATTAAACCCCTGTAACTTTTGAAATATTTCTTAAACGGTAGCAATATCTCCAAAATCCTCTTTCTAATATGTTTTTTTTTTTTTTTTTTGAAATCAAGATTCAAATCTTAATGTACTCTTTTCACTTAGCTGCTCGGAGACCAATTTTTCAAGTATTTCAAAGGACTGGGTTTTTTTTTCGTCAGGAAAGGCCTCGCCGTGGCAATTGTTAGACTCTTTTGGGGGAAAGCACTCTTTTGCCAGGAGGAGTTTGCTGTTTTTAGAGCATTATCTAATAGGTAGCTGAGAAGAGTATCACAGAAAGTGGTGTGGCTGCGGTCCTGAGGGCACATTTACAACCAAGAGATAGAACTTTATTAAGCACTTCAGAGTCAGGGAGGAATGTGCCACCTTGGCCTCAAAATGCATTCACGTGGTCTCTGCATTCTTGTGAGGCCTGGGTTTTATGTTCTAATACAATACAATACAATAATACAAAAGGTCTATTCCAAAGCAAAAACTAATAATTTTGCAATCGTTATTTGAAGTTGTTTGAGGCCAGGTTGATAGGAATAGACTGTCTAACTATGGAGAATAAATAGACGGGTACCATTTCTCCATTTGATGCCCCTCTGCTTTTTCTTTTAAGGGCAATGGAAGTATAAAATAGTGATAACGCCAGGTAAACAAAATGCTAGGTGCTCTGCATCATCCTTCTCCGCTATCCTAAAGGTGATTCTAGGAATGGTGCGTATCTGTCTCCTTCGCTTCGGAAAATCTAACCCCTTGATAGTTGAGTTTGCCCCCCACACCTGAATCTGTAACGCCACACCCATGTGCGTGCAAACTCTGTCGAAAATGCATTGCGGACGATGGGAAAAAAAACCCCGACTGTGACTGTATCCAGGATGATTTTCTAGGTAAAAGGGTTGCGTTTCTGGTTCGTGGCTGATAGCGCCGCTGTAAAATAAAGCTCATTTGGATTTAAAAATTCAGATTAACATTGTTTGAGTCCAAGAATTCTGTCTCCCCCTTTCACTGGCAATAGAGCAGCTCCAGGTTGTACATCGGTATAACATTACAGATTACAGCCTCGGTTCTCTTGTTGTGGAGGATGTTGTTCGTGTTCACAAATAATTGTCAGGACTGTCCTTGGCCATGAGAATAACATCTGAGAAGTATTAAAATTGAATGGTATTCCCTTTTGAAATAAATCCAAATATTTATGGAAAGCACTGTCACCAAAGCGCTGGAAAAACCCCATGAGGTATGGTAGAGTATATGCTGCAATTATTCAAATGGGTACAAGCCATATTATCCTTGGGATGTTGGCAAAGAAACATAATATACATAAAAATAAGAAAGTTTAACACTGCGGCAAAGTGCCAACGCTCTTCATCTTCGAGAATATATTAAATGGGAAACCTCTCAATGAAGAACATGAACTCTTTTCAAAGCTCATAAGGGATACTTCCAAGTTAAATAAACTTGGGAGAAGCCTATGCCTGAAAACGGTCCTGAGAAATAGGCTTGCTTCGAATGTACCAAGCAGGAAGGGGTTATTGCGGAAGCGTCTTAATGAGCATCCATTGTTAGACTTTAGCATTTATCTGCTACTTTTACTCACCGATGACAGAGTGTTTCACAGTGGGGTAAAAGCAGCGTTACAATGTTTCAGGCTCATTTCAGCCACCTAATCAATGTTCAAGCTGGGAATAAGTGTGCAGAGACGGCGATGCGAAGCGGCGGCTGAACCCCGTGGCGCGCAGCCGAACAGGGTCAATTTACTTCACGAAAATGAGGGTAGTCACCATTTCAGAACGATGACGACGACGTCAAATATCACCGCCGCTTTGTATAGGATAGCAATTTACTTAGTTAACACTTCCTTTTTTTTTACGGCTATGTATAGAGACAGAGAGACGGTTTTGGAATCCGACCCTGAGATTTAAAAAAAAAAAGGATCCAAAACAGTATCTGAATGTGGGTGAGCAAACATCCACTCAGTGTCAAATCTGGGCTCCTAATGACGTTAAGTGTTACAGACAGTTTTCTATACAAGGAAGTGCCTGACTCACTTTATGTGAATGCTGATGAGACAGCAATGGGGGCGTCCAAGTGGCATGCTGATCTGGATAGAAAGAGACTTATTCATATGCAGGCCTGATAGCGACGTTAGTCAAACAAAGTACAGCTTCCCCTCTCCCAGCAGTCTTCTAATGACTTAGGGATTTGCAGATAGAAACAAACACTGAGAATAAGACTCCATGATGGACCTGTAATTGTATTTTCATTGCTGAAAACTGTGTTTGTTTATGCTGATCTTATCCGGGGCTTATTAAAAATGCACAATCAATACAACCAAGCATTAACGGAAAAAACATGGGACCCGTGGTGAGACCAAATACAAACGTAATTGCTATGCAACCTTTTTTCGCTCGGGGTAAAATACAACCCCGGCTTTTGACATTGTTCTGTTTTCAATATAAATCATATCTAATGCCCCGCCCGCTCTGAATGAATTTGGAATATTTGGTAACGGGGTACCCTTATTTTGGCAGCGCCTGATTCAGAGTATTATCCCCTTCTCGTTTTAAACAGGTGTCCACTGTCAAAGCTTTTCAGGAAACTCTTGTCATATAGGTCCGTTTAGACTTCCAAACCACGGCTAGTTTGTTTCCCTAACGTAAGACAAACACGTATAGTGTAGTAGTAGTAGTATTACTTTATCGATCCCCGCAGCAGGAAGGTCTTTTATCACTGCAGCACCACAAACAGGGAATAAGCAGGACACTGGCTTTTGCACTACGAATGCACACCCAGTTTGTAGACATTTTAAAACAGCTCCTGAGTTGCAGAATTACTATTAATGAAAGTTTATATTAGGGTAAGTTTGCGAAACGTAGGAGTTAGTTATGCACCGATCACCCAAAAAAAAGCAAATAACTTGCGAATCGTGTCGTTTGAGATGATAATACAATGTAAACCTGAGCCTCAAACATACATTTAATCAGCCGAAGATTTGATTCATTACACACTAATGCAACACGCCCGTTTTCTAATTCCTAGCATAAATTTACATTGTAAACGGCGACACTTTAACTCCACTAGTGTCACGCCGGAACATTTGCATTATTAATATCCACGCTTCAGCAAAAAAGGGGCATTATTATTACGTGTGAGTATGCTGTTTGCCGTGTGATTAATGGACTTTTTTTTTTTTAACTTTTCTCTACGTCTTTGGACTACACAAGGGTCAATATATGTGCAGTCAAAAGATAAATGATCTTTCCCCCTGTGCCGACGTCCGGCTACTGGGCATAAGTAGCCAGGCAGATAACATTATTCTGCACACTTACCCTTTTTAAATCAGTCAATTAACTCAAAGGCACACATACCTGTCTGCTTAATTGTGTCCCCAGTGCTTAATTATCTGTATACATTTTAGGGAGATGAAGCCTGAATCTGCCAGATGAGAAAAATACAGCTACTGGCTTGTTAATGCCGGGATATTGATGTATAATAAAAGGGGCGAGCTGCTCAATACACCGCTATTCAGAGGTAAAAATGACCCCAGAGATCAAACTTGTGACCGCTTTGAACGGAGCTTTAAAAACAGGGAACGATAGAACAACAGAAGGAAGAGGACATAAGCCCGCGAGCCTACATTTATATTTGTTGGCATTTAGCTGACGCTGTTATCCAACTTACAAAGGAGTACAAAGTAGAATCATAAATTCCTAAACTGCCAACAGTTTTGCGAAATGTAAGGCGAGTCAAAGTCACAGTGACCAGAAAGTAGGTGTAAGAAATGTCCCACTGCCCATTGTATGCACATATGTTGTATATTAGAGATGTGGTTGTGGTAGGTCACATGAGGCCAAGTACCAACCTCCCTATTGTCTCACTGTTGATGTGCTGTAGTACTTCATGTAGGACGGGATTACTACTACTAGGAGTGGTTTATTTAGTTCAGTTCGGTCTCAGTCCTCTTCCAAGTGAACTGTGGTGCGGCTTCGTTAGGAGTGGGAACGTACTCCGAACCGACTACAGGAAACGACCCCAAAACGCAAAGGATTTATGTTTTTGTTTTTTTTGCCAAAACCTCTAACATGGCGGTATGGCTGTTTACCAAAAATCCGTCCAATAAACAAGCTACTTGTGAGTCCATGTGACTTTTGTTTACAAGCCCTGGTTCGCCTGCAATTGGGCAGCGTGAGCCTTAAACGAACCAAATACAAAGAATGCAACAAAGTAAACTTTTCCTCTGTAGTTCAGACCAAAGAAAGGAAACTGTCCAGACTGTTGATGATGTCGATTCTGTAGTCACTCCACGTCGGAGGGAGTGACTGGCTGCGTTTAAGACGTTTACCCATGAGTTTGTACTCTTGTGCCGACGCTACCAACAAAGAAACTACACCGGTATAGTGAAATACCAGCGTTATTTCTGCAGCCGTGGACTGGAACTACACCAGCTGGGTCTACAATCTCCATATTCCATTTAGATTCTGTGCATTTGCATCAGACGAGTCCTGGCGCGGTGCCAGAAATGGTCAAGAATTCCATTAGAGGCTTAATAGATGCATTCTCCGCCCCTGAACTGAACTTTTCACCTTTCCTTGGTATCGTTTGGCATGAGATCTAAAGAAATCCGCTTCACCAGCCCTTATTAATGAGAGCTGATTCTACATTCGGTTGAGGGAGCTTGCATGCTGCTCAGTACAGGAATCCAAATTAATCGGTGAATCGGGGGGGAAAACTGAACAGAACTCCTTTAAAACAGTTATCAATAAAGCAGACTATAACTGACTGGAACCGTAGAAATCATGCATCTACCCTCATGCAACCATCTTTCTTTCCTTCCTTCCTTCCAGAGAGAACCATGTAGCAACACATGCTACAATGACACCTGTACACTTTCGGAGTAACTCCATCTCTTTCACAAGGTCCTGGTTGAAAAGTGCAACGCGTTTTCCTCTCTCCCTTCCGCTTCCCCCCCGACTCAGCCAACGTTGACAACACTATTTCACTTAAGCTCCTTCCCCCTGATTACAATGTTCTCCACGGTCCTGATAATTAGCCCGTTAATTGCCCCTACGTTCGGGAAAATGCATTTGAGCATTGAATTGATATTCAAACGCAAATGAGTCCTCGCAGGTTTCCGTTCAATAGGTCCCAGCTGTTGGATAAATTCACTCATAAGAGAAACACAATCAGATTTTATGGGAATTTTCTCCACCCATTATTAGATTGATGGGGCATTATGAAAATTACTTAAGATTACTTAAAACTTTTTTAGCGGTATTAGATGTGTAGTTTCTCAGCCTTGGATCCCTGGCTCATGAAGACATGGTCATATTATCATATATGGTCCCACCTAAATAGGCATGCAAACTGTGCTGGGCTCTAATCCAGATCTTAGAAACACAGGCTTTAGATAAATATGTTTTCTTTTTTTTGGTATTTATTTCTCCTTTCCTTTCAGAAAATCAAAAATCTCTGTAGCAAAAACCTCTGTCACCTCGCCGCCTTGAATAATTTCACTTCAGTTCACCTGGAAACTTCCAATTACACACACACACACACACACACATAAACAAGCACATACACATGCACACACACACGCCAGCTTACTTACTTCTCCCTCTGATATATAGGCTATCTGTATTTCACCGCACACATACGTTCCCTTTCTGTTGCATCATAGAAAAAGGTCGACACCCCCGCCCCCCCCCCCTCCCCTCTCCAATGCTTTGACAGTTTGAGGCTGGAAACCCATCAGGCCCGCACAGTGCCACGCATGAGAGAATTCCTGTTAAGGCTCCCACTGAGGAAAAATGGGCCCTGCCCCTTAATTTACCGCCTGAGTCGAGAGGAGGGCCTATTGATGCAGTAGGAACTAACTAGCTTTGCTCAGAGACCCGTCTCTTTTTGCTCTATTCCTTCCTATGTAATTCTTCTCTATTTTATGCACGGCATTCTATTCTGTCCTCTTTACTTCAATCCAGGCTGGTCTTGATTCTGGATGTACTAAGCATTGGTGAGAAATGGATGAATTCAACGGGGTAAAAAGGTTCAGCACTTCGGCTTGTATTGTCAGCTGTTAACAAACGCCTTTCCCTTTGCCTGTATGGCAGTGGAATAAAAATCAGAGGAGGACCAAAGAGAGGGATATCAACATTTTACAAAGAGGTCACTAATGGTTAAATATAAATAAATAATACCCCAAGATATTACTGATGCAATCTAATTGAATGCAGTGTAGATGACAGGATGTGTCAGGCCGGTTAGATTCTACGATGTGACTTGAGGCGGTGCTGTAGCGTGATGCAGTAAAAACGCTGATTACCTCTCGAGAATACTGACCGCAACTGCGCATCATCGAGTGCACATTAAAATAAACCGGCATCAAGCTGTGGGAGGAATTATTTAGTACGGAAAAGCCTGAAAAGTACGAACAAGTTCATTTCCATCCTGTGTATACATCTACTTAGGATTGCAGCCAAGGTGAAAGTCCATATACAACCCGAGGGCAAAATTAATGGGTTGTTTGTTTTTTTTCGTTTTGCTGCATCGGGAATTTGTGAGACAGAAGTGCATTTCATACACAAACTGACACACTGATTGGGACAGTATCAGCTGCTACATCACACTGTAGCTACTACAACTGGAGCACCCCCGCCCTGCCCCCAACAATACACTATGTTTTGCCGGGGGTTACCAAGGTAACATCTCAGCAAGGAAGCAGGAAATAAGGTACAGACTCACAGTAGCACTTCTGTAAAGTTGTTAATGTTGCTATTCTGGAGCAGGCAGCCTGCGATAGCATCCGTCACCGAGCCAGCTGTGCAAAAAGACCCCTGTACGTTCCTTCCTCTGCCGCTCAAATCTCACCGTCGCCATTCCGAGAGCGGGGGCCCCCGCACGTTCGGCGGGGATCGTCTCCATGGAAACCGCGCAATTATCCGAGACATCAACAATTCATGCTGAATAATTTTATCAGCGACCGAACGGGTGTGATAGCAGCAGCAGCAGCCCCCCCCCCACACACACTCCCTGTTCCATCTAGCTCATTTAGCTCTGCGCTCATCAAGAATGTGTTTCAGCGAAATGCATATTTGTGGGAGTAAATATAGCATGCAGGCAGCAAATTACGGCACATGGGTGAATGTCAGACACAGATAAATCAGCGAGAGTTCCCCCTGAACTTTCCCCCCCCCCGCCCCCCCTTTGTTGCACACTATCACAATAGAGACTTTATTGTGATTAAACTGTCGTGATCGACCCAAAAAAGAGACATTATTATTGACCGAATTGCTCTTGCGGGATTAGCTTTCCTTCAGGTCTGAAAAAGAAATGATGTAGAAAAGAAATGAATGGGCGTTTGTTAACGACCATCGCCGCAATGTGACAGTCGGGGTGGCAGACCAAGTAAAGTAAAGCAATAACTGGCCAGCCAGGACGAGGGTTAGCAAAGGGTACGATTTTAATAGGGAAAACTTCTTATTTAAACCTGTTTAAACCAACAAGTTGACTAACGGTACGTTGTTATTTACTGCCGCAGCCTTGGGGAGTTGTTTGCCGGTGGAGGGAGGGTTGCTTAAGGGCATGCTGAGGATTGTTGTTGTTGTTGCATGAAGTCTGCACGGAGGCAAAAAGGGTGAAATGATGTTGTAAGCGGAAAAATACAGATGTTTGTTTTCCTGTTTGCGTGGTTTTCAATGGCACCGGAATGAGTGACGGCCCCTACTGCTGTTGCTGACTTGGTGATTTTGTGACAGGTAGATTTAGCGACTTGTCGGACCACCACCCGGTAGCGACAACACCTAGCTACTTTGTTTTTGGACCACGGGGGAACAATGTCAACGTGTTTGGCATTGGCTTGTTCAATCCAAAGAGGTCTGATGATGACAGAGCATCCCTCCTATAGGGGGAAGGGAGCTTAACGACCAATTCCCATTTTGTAAAGTAAAGGCATTTCTTTCTGTCTTCTCTATTGTGTGTGCAAGTGTGTGCATGGGCGGTTGTGTATGCATTCATGTTATTTCACCGGAATAAATACACAAATGGGAAAAAGTGGTAAAATAAATAATAAGATGTAAAAAAAGTATTCATGAATAATAATTGCTGGTGTTTTTTTTCAACCCAACTGAGTGAAAAACTGTGGCTGTTTGGCACCATCCATTTATGTTTGCCCCCTGAGCAGCTGTCTCCAAGAAATGTTTGTCTAACTAAAACTCCAATCTGCTAATAATCTGCTAGGCCAACTTTCTACTGACAAAATCTCTCTCTCTCTCTCTTTATCCCTGCCTCCCTCCATCGCTACCTTGTCCCTCTCCCTCATTTCCCTCCCTTTCTTTATGCACTGCTCTCCCTCCTGTCACTAATCCCCGTTTGAATTAAGACCAAGGGGACGCCGCGGTGCTCCTGAACTGTACAGATCCATTAGCGTCAGTGTTAATGCTGGGGCCACTGTCTGCTCATTACGTCCCTAGATCCTCATCCGGCTGACGGAGGATCCCTGGCCCATCACATACTGACGGACAGTAAAGCTGGAACTGCACAACTACCATGTCTACATTGCCCCAGGGGGAAGGCAGGGAGGGAGAGGGAGAGATGGAGGGGGGGTGGGCAATTCACCCCAGAAAAGATTACATAAGTCGAAAGACGCATTGTCAGAGGGAAAGGGACTGGAATTGCAGGTGGCGTGACTCGGCGAGGCGAGTACACACATGCGCACTTAATGTACATATGCACACACACACTGCTGAGCTGAGAGTTTCCTCATTGAGGCCACGGGTGGGTGTCAGTGTCTGCTAGCGGTTAGAGGAAGCGTCTTTGAGCGTGTGGCTTTCAGCTATCCTCGTGAGACGCCATGTGCAATGGATGATTATGATCCCTATATCCGTTTCTGTGACTGAAGAAGAAGACACAGACATGACACGGGGGGAGTATGTGGATACGTACTAGCGAGCGGAAGTCAGACGCAGATCAGAGACCAACTTTGATTACGATGAAATCAAACGCTAAAACCCAGATCAAGTTGATTTTGAGTGATATATCAAAATACAAAAGTAAATCTACATGACCATGCACAACAAAAATGCATGCATCAGTTAACAAAACTGGAGAAATCACTCCCGCCGACAGCCAAAATGCTCTATACGTTTACATTTCCGTCTTTGACAAACAAGGCAATCTGGGAAACGAGATTGTAAGCAGTTGAGAGTCATCATAATAGAATGCCAAAAGTAGTCAGACACACGCGGGTAACACGGTTTTGCTTGTGTATATGTTTCTACGAGCTTTGTTCCCTGACATTTCGACTCAATTTCACATCGCGGGGGGAACTGAGATGAGCAATGTAACTACTGAGGCACAATAGTTGTTACACACCTCTAGTGGAGTTATACCCCTCAGATGGTGTGAACATTCTTCACTGATGTGCTCATCCAAATAACCTTGGCCCGTAATAAAAAATGATTTCCTTCTCGAATTAGAGATTAAGACAGCTACGGGGATAAAGAGATTTGTTATATCTGCTTTAAGCACCGATGTGCATGTGTGAAGGTAGAAAGGGAAATATTGAAGGAGAGAACCGCTTGGATTTGACTTATGTCTTACTGGGTATATTGCTATTCTAACAGTACGCCACGACAAATCCAAACCCATTTTCTCTGTTTGTGACACAAATAGCATATTGCATGGTCTTGACGTGCCTTTTGTCACCACTTACTGATATCTATAGAAACAACTTTTTATTTTGAAATCAAAGGCAGTGGACCGCGTGGGGACTATCATCACCAGGTCGTGTCATTCATCACCTGTGTGCACCTGCAATGTCCTTCAGAAAAGCTTGGATTCTTTTAACAAAACACATAAAAAAAAAGGCAGGATATACAGTACAGTAGTCCAGCTAAGGAATCTGAAAGGTCACACCTTTAAAGTACTGTACAGTTGTACATGTACTTGTACTTGTTATATAAAGGTGATGTACTTACATAAAGCCTATAATCGTCACTACTTTACTGTCAGTGAGACTTTAAGAAGGGACAGAGGTTGTGTAGTTACAGGTACTGCATGAAAGATGCATATTAATATTTTATTTTGAAATTATCGGCAGGATTTAAAGTCAATTTGCGATGAGATTTGGAAGGAAATTAAAATGATCATGAGAGTGCATGCCAGCCGTGTTCAGCTCAACCCCAAAACTGGTATTGGTTCGAAAGCAATTTGAGTTTCATTGTTGGCTAGCTGCTCCTCTCCAACCCGAAAGCAGCGAGAGAAACTTTTAATGAGAGTTCTGCCGAGATAATCTGTAGGTAAACGTGCCTGTTTGCTTGTACGTGAGAGAGCTTGTGTTTTAATGTATAGAGTCTTCTTTGCTCTTGGCGTTGCTTTAATATCGTTTAACACAGAGGGCAATATCACACTGTAGGTGACTCAGCAACAACCCCCCCAAAAAAACTGCCTGAGCTGACTCACAACTCAGTGTTTTTTTTAATTTTTCACTATATTTATCATAATTGCCTGAAATGTATCACTAATTTCTTTTGCATCGTTAGTGGTTGTGTGCAACATCTTTTACATTCCTTTACACAGACAGCACTTGCAGCATGTGCATGCTTTTGTTGTGTGTTGTAGCGTGTGTGTGCATGTACACATACACAAGCACACAATCGCCTGTAAGGGTCTCTTCACTCCCTAATGAAGAACCTCTAACCTCCAGTCATGAGTCTCTCCCCCTCTCTCTCTCTCTCGCTCTCTCTCATATTAGCACACAGTATTTCACAACCACGGCCCATTTATCTGATCCCATCTCCGTCCTGTAATTGAAACTTTTATTGAGATGAAGGGGATAATAGTTGTAAATGTGCTAACTGGTGCCTCGCACCGGGACGTGATGTAAAACCATCCAAAGGCATAAAGAAGTCCGAAGTGTGAAAGCTGCCCACTTCAGAGCCGCTCATGTCATGTATCAAGTGGCGCCATTAGGACACACATGACTGGATGGCTGTGTGGTGTACTGCTGAGCCTGTATGCAGTCGAGGACATGCTATATTATTAATAAACACCTCGGTACACAAGGCGCTGTTCATTTCCCTTTTATGACTTTCTAAGTCTCTTTTCATTAATTTTAGAGCAAAATGGATGTACAGTACGTCAGCCATGCAAATTAAATCATGACACATATGCTGAGAAATGTGTGTGAGCATCATTGGGCAGCGTCTGAGAATTGTCTTTAGTTTCGGCATGCTTGAATGTTCACTTAAAGCTGCAGTAGGCAAGATTTTTATGTAAGAAATGACACTATTATCAGCCAAAATCACAAATTGGGGCTGCAACGGAAAAGAGCATCCCATCCCTACTAATTGAGACACTATACATTTGCCCAAAATTAGTTCTGGATTATTTTGCCACTGGCACAGGAAGTGACATCAAAACTAGAAGGGCTAAATCCCAAATATTCTGCTACACAACAGCGAGTAAGCTCTCCAGAATCACAATCCGCTGTACTGGCCAAGTAAGTTTGCACATAGAAGGAATTTGTCTTGGTGGTTTGCTCCTGTAAATAAAAGTAGAGAGGGAATGGGTTGCTGCTGAAAGCAAGAGGTAGGATATAAATAAGTAATATACAAGTATAAACTACAAGTATAAACTTCCTGGACCTGGAGGTGTAGAGGTCCTGCAGGGTGGGCAGGTTGCAGCTGATAATCCTCTCCGCTAAACGGATGAGTCACTGTACTCTGTTCCTGTGGCCTGAACCAAACCAAACACTTACGGAGGAGGTGAGGATGAACTCGATGATGTAGAATTGGACCATCATTGTCTGTGGCAGGTTGATGATGGAAGCAACGTTGATGATTTCGCCCACATTTTGGCGACGAGTCAGATTGGGGTTTGAAGGCTCTACCAACCTTTATCTGCATAAATAAGGCTGCTGAATCCCTCTAGACTTTTCCTGAGGGAGGACAACCTACCATTGAAACTCATCCAGAGGTCATAAGGAATTCAAACCATGCAGAACACTTTGGATAACATCGGTCATCTAATATATTAATATGTATAACAATGAGGTTTTAGTTGCCTCAGGATCATTGACCGATCCTTCACCCTGACCTGGCAGTGATACCCATGCGTGAAGTTGTGTGTGTGTGTGTGTGTACTCGATTTGCTTAGCTATGCCTACCCGAGAGTATGCAGTGTTTGCAGAACCGTCTCTTTATGTGGTCCAAAAGCACCTCAAACATTTGATGGATGGCTCCCGTGAAACCTTGTGGCCTCCAAATAAGCTATAATGTAATTCCGCTTCTTCTGTGATTTCCCTCCGTGACCCTGTGCAGGGAACAATCAGCAACTTTCAGCAAAACATGACGCCCGGGTTCAAATATCCCGAAGGAAGAGGGGAAAAAAATACACACCGAGTGAAACAACGTGACCCCGAAATAGACCCAGGGATACAAATCCAACGCTGCCCTCCTGGAAAAATGCTGATAGGTATTCCATTATAGAGTCTTTAAGGGTGTTTAAAACAACATGTATATGAGTGACACATCAATACACACCAAGACTATTTTGCTGATATGCAATGCTTTCAATATGCCTAGCTTTTTCTTTTTCTTTTTTACAGCATCAGTGTTTAAGTTATGGGCACATGTGATACAAAGAAAAAATTAGTACATTTTTGAAACCCTGGTTTGCTAAACTCACATTCATTTTAATCAAAAGAAAAATCAGAAAAGGGCATAATAAGTGATTGAATTCTCCATGCCTCAACAATCACATCCAGTGGGCAATCACTTTTCTGATCAGGTTTTTCCCAGCTAGTCCAGGGACTGGAATGAGCAACGTTTCTAGTCACGTCACGCCTTTGCGCCGCGGCTTTCCCGAAATCAGACCACCGTTGAGGGTTGAGGGACAACCGTTCTAATAGATAATTACCGTTTTTTAAAAGATTACTTATACGGCATGGTGGCAAGCGGTGGGTGGGAATCGAGCGTTGGTCAGGAGATACAGAGCGGCAGGGACGCCCCATCAGGGCAGTGAGGTACACATCTGCTATATGTGTCTCCGTCTCAGTAGGTGCTGGTAGATTAACCAGCTGGATCCAAGCGGAGGACCAAGATGCACAAAATGCACGGCCTGTTGGAAGCATCCCGAGAAGGGTATGAAGACTGTTGGACGCATCCCCAATAGGGTGACCCTGATTGTGTGTTTGAAGTTTTGGGGAACATGGACCAACCTCAATGTCATTTCCTGCGTCCTTCCATATGAGACGGTTGCTTTTTATCACAGGCGTATGTTTAAAAAGCTGAAAAAAATGACTATAATAGAGTGATAGATCATTACCTTTACAGTATACTCAGCATCAGGCCAAGTCAGGGGAATGATTAAACGGGACATGCTTCCTTAAGGCCTCAACATGGCTTGAAATCATTGAACACTTTAAAGCAGGGGTGGGCAATCATGTGCAATGGAGGGCTGAGAGTATGCAGGTTTTCACTCCAACCAAAGAGTACACCAGGTGATTTCACTGATTAACACACCTTCAACCAGAGAGGCGGGACTAATCAGTGAAATCACATGGTGTAGTCTTTGGTTGGAGTGAAAACCTGCATACTCTCGACCCTCCATGGCACGATTGCCCACCTCTGCATTAAAGCAAAGAATTGATTTTCAAATTGTTTAAAATTGTAAAGATTATGCATTGTGGTGCCCTAGGTATAACCCTGTAGTCATCTGGAATCCCATATGGATTAAAGCAAATATTCAGAATTATTTGAAATGTTTTGACCCAGTTCTAGCTGAATTGCATGAAAGACAATTAACCTTATGGGTCCAAAGGGGACACCCCCCATCCCACCCATTGGTTGAGCAAGGCCTGAGCGAAAATTGATTGGTCAAATGGTACTTCATTTTCAAGTAGCCCTGGGTTGTCACAAATAAATGGAAGTAGTGTAAAAACGCAATTCTTTTTGGTCCGGGACCAGCTGGAACTCAAAGGCTGAAACAACGTCAAGACTTGACTTATTACATACAATCGTCAAATGAAAATTGCTGAAACTTGTGCCTGTGCTTTGGACTGCTCCTCATTCTTCCTCTTGATTTTCCATCTATTTCCAGGGGAGAAGACGGGAGGGCAGAACCTGTGAAGTCTGGGCCCCGGACAGACAATCACGTCGCCTGTGTGTTCTGATACCACACTGAGCGAGGATCTGAGGAAATCATCTGCAACCTTTGAAGTTATCCCCCCCCCCCCCCCCCTTTGTGAAGTCTTGCCCCTTTCATAGTTCAACTCAGGCTGTGATGAACAGACACCACCAACGAAGAAGAAGAAAGGGCGCCTCAACCTCCTGGGTCAATCCACACATAATGGCTTGTTGAGCTGTAGCCAAACGCATTGTTAAGCTGTGTGTATGTGTGTGTGTTAGAATTTGAGAAGCAGTGCCCAAGCATCATTAACACAAATTAACAATTTCTAATTACGTGACAGTTTCCTTCGGGTCAACTCCCGAATGGAGCCGAAGAACAAAAAACCAGCAGGATTCCAGAGATGGGACTCCTTCCCCGTCGTCTTATATCCCCTTCCATCTTCTAATTTGCCGACCATAATTATTAGAACATGGCTGTACCGTTCGCATTTGTCAAATACAATTAACCAGCGCAGCCTGATAGCAGTGCCTCGGCGTCATAAGTCATCAGCGGAGATACAAGGAGTGAAATCCTCTTTGGCCCCACATGAACTCTTGGTGATAATGATGTGTGGCATGTAAAGCAACGCAGCCAGAGGCTCTGGGCAGGTTGTGCCAAGTCCCACTCATGATCAGAGTCGAAACATTTATGGTTTTAAATCTGAGTCGGGGGGTGAAAATAACATACCTGGAAGTGAAGATGAGGAAAAAGGGGCGATAATAAGGGGAACCGTATGGATGACAGGGTTTGTTTGCCGGAGACTCGGGAATGTTTCATTTTTCCTTTTCACTTCACGTGTAAATCAACAGTCTTGCGAACGGCAGAGAGGGAGAGTGACAGAATGAGCGAGTTTAATGGACAGGAGGAAAGGACACAGAGAGCAACAAAGAAGGAGAGAGTAAGGGAGTTTAATGGAGAGGAAGATGATGTTACTTATTTTTTTTTTTTCTCCCTTCTGGCTATTGATATGCGACGGAGACGGCAGATTTCTCCACGGTCTGACAGAGCTGCCAGGTCTGGACTTTCGAAGACTCTGAAGTCCAGTTCGCTCTCGAGGTCAAAGCTGAACAACAGACGGCGCCTTTTATGTTTTCGCTTTTTGCAGACAGCGATATTGAACGCAAGAGCTCTTTGTCAGAGTAAAACGGTAATCAAAGAGCAGTGCGGCCAGCATCCGAGGTCAGATAATAGCGAACGTAATCACAAGCTCTAAATGAAACCTATTTCTTGCTCTACTCTTTACTGTGCCTTGAAGTTGCCACATACTTGGACAACTTCATATTTTGAATTTACAGTCCACTGATGGTTAGATCGATGAAGTTTTTTCGCTGTTTTTTGTTGTTGAATTTGCTATATTAATAGATTTTTTTTTCTCAATCTTTTGATGGATATATGGTGGATATTTAGCTCCAAGGGCTTTTGATAGCCATGTCATTGACAACAAAGGTCACATCTGGTGTGTTTAGGCCCCTATGGTCATACAAAACCATTCACACCATCACAGCTGGAGAAAAGGTTTTTGACAAAGGCATTAAAACATCAACATATCCCCAATATGTATGTGTGTGTTTGTGTGCACGTGCAATCATTCTCTGTCTTAATAAGAATGTACGTCTCACAGGGTTTTAATTCCACGCGGCACCACATTAACAATGGAAGTGTAATGGGCGTGCTTGTTATCGCTCCCATCCTCCACATCACAGGGGAGCTGCATTTCTCATCTCCCGATTGAGACCTTACCGGAGTAATCGTTGCTCGTCAATATTGGCCACGCTGGTAAACCATTCCACTGTCCTGCACTACGGCCACAGGCCTGGTCTCCTGACCAACACCTCATTAAGCACACTCAGGTCTGCTTAAAGTCCAATTTGGAGCAGATTTCCCAAGACAGCAAGCTCCCATACATTATGTACACACACAGACATATGAACACACAGATTTGCTCGCTCGGGTCTCTCTCCTCAGGAGGGTCCCAGCGGGAATATGCCTGTTTTATGAGTTTTAAGGTAATTACTTTTATCATTTGCACTAGCCGGAGACATCCATCCCCTCCTGTTTGCACTTGTTTGATGGTCAGTATGAAGCAAATTGGTTTTAGACGGATCACATCGAATAGAGACATGACAGTACATACAAATGCAACACACTCCCAGCAACCGAGGCACAAATCACCACTGGTAATTATTGGTCAGCGCCTCAAAAAGAAGCGTTCTCAGCATCCGAGGCCATTTTTCCACTTTTTTTTTTTTTCTTTCTTGAAGATATCGATTTGTACTCATTTCAAGTTTATGGATGATCACGATCTATAAACACGTCAAATAAGCATCTAAAAAAAAACCTCATTGGTCATCCAACATCGGACAGCTGAGAAACATGAGCTAGGCTATTTACCTGTTTGATCGCTCATCAAACTCTTGTGATCAAAGAGTGGAGGCTTGACACTTGTTCCAGTCAAGCACTCCGTCTACTCTACACTGGCCTGCAACCCAGATGATCCTCTTTGTGTTTATGTGCATTTACAGCAACTATTAACAAATTACACTGCATATATCTGCCCTATTATATATTGTACTATTTGTGTGCTTTTGGTTAGTTCCATTTACGAGACATGGATCACAGTTAATGACGTATTGACAGATGACAGCCACCACCATCGTCGTCCTCTTGAACCAGTTCACCAAATGTCTCCCATACTGAGATTTTTTGTACTTCCTTTCTTTTGATTTTTACCTCCCCATTTCAACGCCTTTCCCGAAATATTTTCCAAGTCTCGTGACATTTTTTTCCACTTTTATCTTTGCTAGCTAGCTGCCTCTTGGTAACAGTTCAGTGAGCGCAATTGACCCAAGGACCCCGCAAGAGGTTGTCACACCTGCCAAGGATATGAGGTACTTTTAAGAATTTAAGAAAAGGATCATTCAGAAAATCTTTTTTTCTGACCCAAATCCGCCCGAATTATGGGTATACCCGTGGGACCTGCGGGTCAGAAGTTGACCACATCACCAGTGAGGACTGTGAGAGATCTATACGCCACAGTGATTGGCATTTTCACAATCACCAGTTAAAGCTGCACAAAGCAACTTCACCTTTCAAAGTTAATATGATGTCAGTAAGACGTGCACTCTTGCCTAGTGCAGCTTCACTTTACACATTCAATACACAGTTGGTCAGTGTACAAATGGACCACTCGATGTGTACAATCTTCCCCTTGGCGATCAGTAAACTTAAATCAAAGATAACTTTCGACTGTCAGTTTAAATGGCGTTTTTCTCTGTCGGAGGGCAATTGGACAGTCGCGTGAGAACCAGCGGATCCTATTTGTGCACATGCCTGCTCCTGGCAAAACTTCATCATGGCAATCGCCGCTTATTTACTTTGATCTACCTCAACCGTGACAACCGGGGATTAACGGACAGTCAGGGGGATGCGATGTCATAGAGGATTTAGGGAATTTTTGCTACCGTTTGTCCCCGTTTGTTTCAGGATGAGACATTTGGGAGTTGACCTCTAAAAATGATTGGATTTGGGTATCCTAGCAACGGCTGGAAATTGTCTTGTTTGTCGCTGCCTTTTACACAAAGATATTACTGCTCCAAAGTCTGTCACACAAACAAAGCTTTATCTATCTATCCTCCAAGGCCTACCTACCGAGCCGTCTTTTCATTCACAGTTTAAAATGACGCTGCCCCCAAAGGTGTAAATATCATTATGTGGCAAAACACACATTCACAAAAACATGAACACAGTGTTTATTAGGGATGGCCTTCATAATCCCTGCGCGGGGTGTGTACAGAACTTTGGAGAAAATATTATGTTCAGTACTGCATGAACTTATGTAGCCTCTGATGTGGTTTTGTTGCGTGTTTAAACTGGCTAATCTGGCCAAAGCGGCGCCAAACCATTTGCTCGTGAAAAAAGGCATAAAATCGGAAAAGCTTTCCTTGGATTCCGGAGATCAACAATGGTGAGCCCGGGCAAACAACAGACATGTTTGAGCCAAGGGGGCCTCCGAGTCAGGCCTTGCCTTTAATCTTGCCCCTACACGGTCCAGAACTCAACGGCTCTAAAGGGCCAAATCCCGAGATCGAAAAAGCTTTATCTCCAGATTTCCAGTCAAAACTTCCAGTAAATCCTCCACTCCTCCCTATCTGCGTCTCCCTCCACATTGCCTCGGAATTTCTCCTCCTCTCGCTCATTTTCTCCTGCCATCAATACTGAAGTATAATCGGCAAAAAATACAGTAATTGCCTTTATTCACCGATCCAACATAGAAGTAGAACTTGAGTGCCTCTCATTGTGTGGTATTTTTGGGGGTGGAAGAGAAAGTGTGTGTGTGTGTGTGTACCAAAGTAAGTACATATTGAGTAGCATTTTCATAATAATGACGTGCTTTGACGTACATCATATAGATAGATATATGCATAGTCCTATAACCACCATATTTTTTTGTACCTGACATAAACATCAAAGTGTACTGCAAATAATTGCATAGAAAATGTACGGTATGGCACTGTGCCATTTCCTGGAACGTCTGATCTCTTTCTCACTGTCTGTCTTGTCTGTCTGACTCAAGGCTCCACACACACACAACTCCAACTAAGCCGCGTAAGTGAATACGTCAACCACATATGTTGTTGTTTTTTTTTTTCTCCCCACGCACTTTAGAGAGGCCCGTAATCCGCAGAGACATGAACGGTGTTGTCACAAATCGCACCCCGGCATCAAATCGCCAATCAGATTCCCCACTGGTGTGAGACGGAGATAACAGAGAAACATCTTCCCATTTATGTGACAGTGTGACTGGAAGAAAACACTGCGCCGATTTAACAAGTGACAATTGGAAATTACCGACAGAACTTTGGAGATGTCAGTTGTCACCGGTTATTGATTACATTTCAAAAAGTGACACACACGCACGTATATTCATAAAAGAATGAATTTTGAATTTTGAAGACAAATATAACTGATATCTTGGCTAATGATATAAATTAATCTTAGCTGTTATATGACAAACAATTGGAGAACATCAAAGTAAAGCACTGCTTTTCACTAGATGTCGTGTTGATGTCAAGGTCACACTAAATCACACTTGGATTTGGTCATAAACACACAACCTGAGCCTCATGGTGTTTCCTTCATCAAAGACACAAAAAAAGAGATTCTCTGTTTGTTTAAGTTGTAAAAATAAACATATACAACAGCGCAAAAAAAATACCAAAAACAAAGTATTCACCCTTCATAACGTTTTACTTTTTCTTGTGCTACAAAATAATAAAAAAATGCATTTATTTTTATATGTTTAAAGCCACTGTACATTGGCATATATAGGATAGGTTTGGAGAATGACAGAAACAGATATGGGCTGTGTGAGTAAGAGACCAACATTTAAAAGAAAGCAAAAAAAAACAAACCAATAAGGTGGTTTGGGAGAGAGAGAGGGAGGCAGAAGGAACAACTGGCTCGTTGTTGTAGCCCAAAGCTAGAGTCTGCTTCTCTGAGCCTCCACCAGCAGCAGCAAGAACACATTACATCATTAGTAGTGCGTCATTCGCTGCTGAGGCTGATTCTGCCCTCCTTCTCTCTCTCTCTCTCTCTCTCTCTCTGTCAGATAAACTGGGTTCAGTTCTGTTGAGGAGGAATTGAGCGGGGCGTGTATCTTAATGTGTGTGTGTCTGACAAATGCCTGTCAATGTATTTGGAAACATGCTACATATTGCATGGCTCTGACATCATCCTCCTTCAGTTACAGCCCGTTTAAGTTATGATTCCATGTGGAGTGTGTGTTTGTGTGTGTGAGAGAGCATGTATCTATTCCCAGCAAGCCCCTTCTCCCCAGACATGACCATCACATGTAATCAGTAGAAGGGGACACATCTGTCGTGTCAATCAAACACAAAAAGGCAAACGGTGGTGTGGTTTTGAAGTAGGAGCCCAGCAGAAATTTTGCCCATTTTGCATTCAGCTTCAGGGCACCAACTGCTGTGCTGGAGAAGCATCGGTGCACACTGGCTAGTTTTTTTTTTTTGTCCTCATTGCAATTGTTCTGCAACATACTGTAGGGTCAGGAAGAAAATAACTCATATTGTCAGTGTCCTAAGGAAAGTGTTTTTACTTATTTATTTATTTTAGTCCTTTATGTAACCAGGCAGGTCAATTAAGAACAAATTTGGATTTACAATGGGGCAAAAGCTACTGTAGCTACACTGTAAAAAAAAAAATCCATCTTGACTAATAACTGAGTCTCATATTCAGATTGAAATTATTTTGATGGAAAATTTGGCCACAGGGGTGAGATAGTTTCACGTTTTTTCCAATGCAGTTTCACTAGTTTGAGGAATTTTCTACAAATGTGTCAATATCTTGAAATGAGGCTTTATAAGGAAGATCACTCAACTAGTATCAAGAAAATGATTATTGAATCAATAATTTGTTCATTTACAAGCTGATTTACATCACCTAAATGACAGATTTTTTTATTTGTTTTACTAAAAATAAGAGGATGACTCAAAACTAGATTAAATAATTGTGTTAAGATGGATATTTTCATTTTTTTTGCAGTGTAATAGTAAAGAAAAAGGCTGTGGCTACCACAGTCCAGAACCACTTACGCAGATACAACATATGAACCTTCCATTTCAAAAAAGGAAATCTTTCAATCTGTTACCTATGGTTTGACTGAGTGGAATTACAATTACAGAGAGAATGGAGGTTTTTACATTTCATCAAAAATATGAAGATCCAACCTTTCTTAAACGCTGCTGCTAAGAGCTCAAGTTAGATTCCTACGCGACCGTTTAGACTTGATGCAATTTATAACTATTATACTGGAAGTTACTTGTTTTATATGAACTTGTCACCCAGTGTAACAACATTGCATATTATATCACTCTACCCCTAGGTGAATCTGTCGGACAATATTTAGCTCGTTTTACCCAGTGGCTGTACCCCAGGAGACAGATGATAGCAATTAGCTTTCTTACAGCATGTGCATAGGCTTGCATGGCTACCCGGCTACATTTTTAATGGCTGTTCTCGATAGTGTGTGGTGAAAAAACCCTGTAATGGAAGTGTGCAGAAACAAAGGTCGCCTTGGTGTTCCCCCGTTTGGTGGCTTCACAAGAGAGAGGGACAGCATCAGCCTTAGGCTGCCATAGCAGCCATTTGTCTGAATGAGGCGGTTAAGAGGTAGCCTACATTTTTTATGATAAGATGTGTCTGATGCCTCCTAAATTTCTTTTTTTGCAGGGACTTGTCTTCCAGGGTTAGCTGGGTTGCTATTTCTGCAGGGAAGCTAAATGTTAGCATCTTCCCACGGGGGAGAGCCAACCGGCAAGGGCTGCACTTGCAGGAAGAGCGGCAAGTTTGCATCACTACACATCCGTTATTGGCATGATTTATTTTGGTTGTTTAAACAGAATACAGTATATGCACGTGTATTGGCCACATAAAATATGTATTTAATTGCAATTCTATTAATCAAAATTAGAACTGCAATTACAATATCAAGGGAATTAATCGGCAATTATAATGTTGGTGGTGATCGTGCAGCCCTGTTCACACACAGCGGATTTGAGTGGGTATTGGGTAATTTTACTTATGAATGCCACTGAAGAAAAACTGTTCATTCATTGCCTCACGCGGCCCACCCGCGTCTACGCGCCCGGTGTGAACCATTTTATTGAAATGAGAGCTGCTTGGTGGATTGGATGAGTGCTGAATTAAAAAGTGGCTCCTGAAGATTTGTAACAGGTCTTAAGTCATGTAGTCATTTTTTAATGTTGTACCCATTGGCGCTACTCTCAGTATGACCACACACACATTGTTCTGACTAGCATTCAAAAGTATGGGAATCAAAGACTGAAACATTAACGGTCCAAAATAGTAAGGAACCTTATATTTATTGGAGTCTGCTGGTAGGTTTGAGTGTGAGAACACGCAGCAGGCATGGATCATGCACATGCCACTCAGTGGGATGGAAATAGGGAGTCCAATCTGGAACCACTTGGGGGGGAAACTGTTACAAAATATATTAAGAGTTTTATGTTTGTTACTGTTCAACAAGACCATTTCCAAAAGTCACCCTGGGTGAAAAACTGGGTGATTTTGATGCCTGTTGACAGTGACAATTGATATTTTAAAGCGTTGTATGGCTTGGTCCTGGTTGCGAAACATTTTCCCTATATGCAAGAAAATCTACAATAACAATAATTAAAAAAAAAAAAAAAAAGGTGATTGGACTTCTTGTAGGACACAAAGAACTCTTTGGGTGACTTATCGCTTGAAGCGGCATTGAAAATGCATCCGACGTTCTTTGGCAGAGTCACAGACGGAATGGAAATCCTGTTTCCCCGAGCTTCTACTTGTTTTGCGTCATTACAAAGGCAAACAAAATATCATAGCCGTACATCCCCCCCGCCACTAACCAAAACTGACACCCCATGTCACCTTACATTCTCGCCTCCTTCACTAGGGAGAAAACTCACACTTTTTCCCATCACATTTGGTACAAGGGCCTTTTTATCTTACAGCAGGAAAAAAATAAATCCTGCAGGCGATCTGTCCGTGGTGGTTTGTTGTTGTTGTTGTTGTTTTTTTGTGAGTACAATTCCTTCTACTCGCTCAAATGTCACCCAATCAAGTCCAGTTATTCACAGCTTTTTCATTAGGAGACAGAAAGAAACAAAAAAAAAAAGGGGAGAGAATGAAAAACGGAAAATCCCCTCCAGGGTTGTTTGTCTTTGTGATTCCAAAACTAGCAGCAGCCCAAGTTTGGAATTACAACCACCAGTGAAAGCTTGGATGTTAATTAAAGAATGCAAATTTCATGTTTCTGGTCCAAGGCTGACACACACTCAAGGCCCAGAGGTCCACACACACACACACCGCACATAAACACAAAAAAAAGACATGCACACAAAGATTTGTAGGCTTACACCCACGCAAACACACCCACACAACTGAAGGCCCTAATCAGTCTCTCTCATCCCCTTTGTTCTAAAAGATACAGATAAGGCAGCCGGCGAAGCAAATGACCTTATGGGGGGGGGGGAAACTCAGGAAGCTGATTATACAGAAGTTACATGTTCATAAATATGTTTACCAATATGCAAAGAGAAGGCATAAACTGGGTCAGAACCTTTATGAAAGTTGGCGGAGATGAACATGAGCTGCCGTGCAGATGCAGTTTGGGTGGCATCTTAACACTCTTTTAACATTGAATCCATCAAGCTTACGAGTGCTTTTCACTAGTCAAAACAATACATGAAGATATCGATAAAACAATGTCAACTAGTTCACATTCTTACTAGTTCAAATTAAATTCCTACTAGTTGATACACAATTATTGATATCTTTAATTCGTCAATATTTGGCAAATTTATGTGGCATCTGTAGCTTCAGCATTAAAACATCTCAAGTATTTGACTTGTTAAAACTTTGTTACTAGTCAAAATATACATTCCACTAGTAAAAAGTACACACTGATATCAACTGAATTCTAACTAGTAATGAGCATGAGCCTTTTTTTTTTTTTTTTAACCACACCTACGTTGCGGGAAAAGCTGATCAATAAAATAGAAAAAAGAAAAAATGTCAAATATTTTACACAGTTTTCATGTAGCTGTGGTCAGGGAGGACCCTCCATCATATCGGCAGTGGACAATAGTATCCAATATTTAGTAAAAGGCTAGGAAGTGGTACATCATGTCTAACCCTAGTGCAAATACCTATGAAGCTCACTCTATATACACACTAAGCCTCACACACACACTTCACAGTAGCTGATAGTAGCAGGGGGCCACTTATATGACTTATAGGTCTTAGAATGTGTTCTCTCTCTCTCACTCACGCTCTCTCTCTCTCACACACACACCTTTGACAGTTCTGAAATCATAATAATAAGGCTCTTTATGTGGCATGACTGGTTTGGCATGTGACATGAAAATTGTGCATTGCAGTGTGTGTACGTCCACTGTAATGATGGCATGTTCTGTCAGTTGATGGGGGTTCCTTTGGGGGTGTGTGTGTGTGTGTGTGTGTGTGTGTGTTTGCTCTGTACAGTACATTACAACCGCAAACACTTACATTAGGATTTTGCACTCTGTCACAGCCTCACAGGCCTCACATCCTTCCCCAGCTCTTTTGCTCCTAAACGGCGCTCTGAAGCACGCAATTTGTTAAAAGTTAAACTCTCCACATGCTTTTTGGAAAGTAAAAATTTGAGGAGAGAAGCCCATGCGTAGCTGCTAAGTTCCTCGGCAAACACCGTAGATTATTGCTGTTTCTCACTCGAGTGTAAATTTGAAATGTAGTCGGAGCTCTGTGTGTGTTTGGTTCAGGGAAAGTGGCGAGATACTGCTGAGTTCTTGTAAGTATGAGTAGGCTCATTTTTGCTGTGCTTACATTTTTCTTTCTTTTTTTTTTTTTTTTTTTTTTAGAGAAGTCAGTGCCAACTATATGCAGAGTCTGTGGAGATATAGTTTCATTATACTTGCACAATGAGTCAAAATGCATTTTTCCCCCAACACAGTCCAGCTTCTCTCTATCTCTCTCCTCTCTTTATGATAGCAGCCACATGCACTGGGATGAAAAAAACCATCAGGATGAATACGTACACGTATATACAACGCCACATGAACATGCACATGCACACTGAAGGCACTTTTGCCCGCAAACGCACATTTGTGTGCAAGCAGACGCAGCGCGGCCGCAACAATGGTATTAATTCAGTCATAAAAGAAGACAAATTACCTCATCCACTTTGACAACCTAATGTGTTCCCTTTTTTTCCAGCGCTGTGCCCTGCAGCCCGGAGTTTCAACACAAAGAAAAATATTTCTCTAGCAAAATGCTGGGAAAAAAAACAAAAAAAAACCTTCCTCAGACACAACAAGGCCTGTTGGCAGGATTATTGGGCGCAATCTGCACTTTGGCAACGAACTAAAGAGTTCCACTGACTGAAGAGCTGAGAGAGGGAGGCTGAATAGAGTATGATATATACATGGGAGCATCTATACATTCACAGTATGTTATGTAATTGTTTTTTTTGTAATTTACTGGATGCATTTGAGCATTTCCTCCATGCACATGGGGATATTATTATCTGATAACTGCAGAAACAGAATTAGCAAATGCTTGTTTTACGGTTTGTTTTGGCCCGATTAGGCGCTAGGGGAGCGAGTGATGTTTGCCACACATGACGACACAATGAGCAGCAGAAGGTTTAAACAGCCAGAGGAAAGTATTGGAAAAGCCTATCCTGATAGTGATAGATACAGTAATTACCTGAAGCTATCTGATTTTGCCTTGATGCGGTAAACCCGTTCGGTGCAGCCGGAGGGTTAAAAGAAACCTATGTGCCCACTGCTGTGCTGTTTGAGCCAGGTCTGGATGGATAATGGGACTTCTCCCTGGTTAAACTGCTGCCGGTCAAAAAAACAGAACATGAAAAACACGTCATCTGTCATTTGTGTATGATGGTTTTTCTTCTGAACTTGAATAAACTGCTTGGATTGCATGGGTCGTTTCTCCGGAACCAACAGGAGAGCGAGAGAGAGAGCTCCACTGCGAGCCTCTTTTGTCTGAATCGACCCAATGAGCATGAAGGACAGCAGGCTAGATTTAACTGTCTGTGAAGACAACATTCTGGGAATTTATGACCCTTGACCTTCACAGTGTCTCTCTAGGCATGGCGCTCGGTGCTCCCGGTGCACTCTGGGATGCGTGAAGGCCTTAATGACTCTTCACTGTACAGTTTGGCTTCGTCAGCCTGGCCAGCTGCGTATTAATCTTCATACTTGCGTGTGTGTGTGTTGCTGTGTGTGTGTGTGTGTGAGCGGGAGAGAGAGAGAGAGAGAGAGAGAGAGAGAGAGAGAGAGAGAGAGAGAGAGAGAGAGAGAGAGAGAGAGAGAGAGAGAGAGAGAGAGAGAGAGAGAGAGAGAGAGAGAGAGAGAGAGAGAGAGAGAGAGAGAGAGCTTCTGTGTCTTTAATCCTTGCCTGCTTAATTATAAATCTTTCCAACTGTCATGGGCTCCTTGTTCGCATCCCAAGAGCCTCTGGTAATATTTCATGCCACTGTCTTGTCACGCAAGCAACATGGCTGACCAGCAATTAGGCCCTTCTGCAGCCGGAAATCCCTTTCATGGGCGATCTGCACTCTGCAGATATGTTTACTAGTCCTTTACTAGTCTTTCCAACCTAAGGATGTAGGGAATATATACCCTGGGTGAGTTAAATGTTACAGTTGTGGCGTTAACCAAGAATAATAAACTCAATCCAAAGTGGAAAGCAAAACGTCCGTGGCTGTCTATGCACACCCTGGATGTGATTCAATGCAATATTTGTAGCAAAAAGTGGGGCAATTAACTGAAACCCACACACTCACAGTGCCCAATCAAGCCCGTTTGTAATGGATTATGTTCAATGTAGCCATTTTGCAGGGGTCATCACTACTCAGCGGCGCCCCTGCCCTTCACCGACTTCGCGTGATTCGGTTTATAGAGGTGATTAATTCGCGGTCGTCTAACCCGCTCACTACACCAGCAGATAGATTACTCTAACAGCAGGAGAGGTGGATGGACGGAGAGGAAATGATGAGAGAAAAATAAATGTACGAGGGAGGGCGAGAGAGGACGGAGAGGAGTGAGACAAACAGAGAGAGAGAGAGGAGGGAAGTGAAGAGGAAGAGTGCATAAACTGTATGCACACAAACAGCCCACGACTGTACTCTGCAAATCGATACTCATCTTCACCTGCCAGGCTCCCTACACAAACTAAACCTCAGCACGTCGCCTCGGCACATGGGGGAACCGAGCTGCGCCGCTGCGGTCTCGGGAGGAAGGACAACCGCCGCGACACCGGCGCGACCACCGCCGATGCTTTAACGGCATTGGATGTGACCTTTTCCTTCCTTCCTGACTGTCTGCCTACCTCTCCCTCCCTCACGTCGGACAGCTATACTGACCTTTATTGCGGATGTCGTCATCCGAAACCTGAGGCAGCACCTTTGGGCCTCCTTTCCATCAGCGTCCTTCCTTCCTCGCACCCTATACTCAGAGCATCACTTCTCCTGTGTGGCCTTAATGGCTTATATGTGTTGAACTGGCCTTCGAAGCATGAATGCACAGATGCAAGCACACACTCCTAAATGTGTCGTGTATGTCCAAGATCACAAAGGGTGTATACACACACGTTCATGGTTCACGTTTGACTTCACTGAGCGCTGAGCATGTTAGTTCTCCCCGTGTGTGTCAATGCATGGACTATATTCTGCAAGGGGGAAAGCGGGGTGGGGGTCAAGCAATGGAGCAGGTCAAGTACGCACACACATAATACCTCTATCATACTTTTCTAGGGACACGAGTAGATTGTGCAACTCTTAACAACACAGCACCAAATATATGAATTCCTTGCACATCACGCGAAAGCCCCTGCAGAATAGAAATCGATGTTGATTTGTATTCAGGCGCGGCGGGCTTAAAACCGCTTCACGCATTTAAAAAAAAACAAAAAAAAAAACAACCTTTTTATCACTTTTTATCGCGTTGTCATTAAAAAAAAAAAATCCCATTATGTTTTACAATCCCCCCTTTTCTTTATGAGAGGGTTGTGATGCAAATTCCTCAGATGTTGGCTTCATCATGTATGCTCACCACCCCCAGGTACCGGGGAATTAATGAGCATTTCTGCGCTTGCACCTGAGCATCATCATGCAGCCTAGTGGAGCGGCCAATTTGTCTCCAATTGGCACTGCCCTCCTAGTTAGCTGCTAAACCCCCCAAGGCAGTGAGGGATTGTTTTCACCGGTTAATTGACAAGATCCTGGTGGTATTCCACATACACACACACACACACGGGTAAAGGATGGATGTGAATGCACGCAAACACACTGAAAAAAGGACGTACGCACACAGGCGGCTACCATCCATGCAGGGATGTGATCATGCAGAGATCAAGCGGCCTGTCAGACACAGCGGTACGACCTTAATTAAAAAAAAACACACAGTGACCGTCTTTTAAATATGCCTTTCCAATTACGGGCCTTGACATTATCCTCGTTAACAGTTAATCTGGGCGGGCCGTGGCAGAGCACGCCAGCGAGATGAGCCTCAACGGCTCTTAATGAGTGATTATCGAAGGTTGTTGTCGTCGTCGTCTTCATCGAAAACCTTTCAGGAGTCAACAAAAATATGACTTGTCTGCTATTCGCAGCAATAACCATACTGTTTTTTGATGACACAGCACATTTTGAATGGATTTTTATAGGCGCCGGGGGTGATAAAAACCCACTCAACTCTATATAAACCTTATAAAAAAGGACGATGCCCAAAAAATTTTTGATTTACGAGGTTTTTTCGTGCGGCGGTGGCGACGGCGAGTGAGCATTAGTGAGTTGAGAAGGAAAGAAAAGGAAAGAAGGCGAGAGGAAATGGCCCCGAACACAATAGGCCCCGCCGTCTGTCCGTCGGTTTGTGGCGGAGTGACAAAGAGCCTGGGGGGGGAGTGAGTCTGAGGCTGTGACTTTGCCAACAGGCAACTAATCCCCACGCAAAGCTCAGCTGACCTAAAGCTGCCTGTCTGCAGCATTCAGAAGTCACACACACACACACACACACACACAGTCATCTACATCTGCTTTGTTGCTCTTACTCTGCACACACACACACACATTTGGTCTCTCTCTTGCATGTTGTTGTGTCCTGGGTTGGACACAAGGAGGGATAGATACAGCATGTATGGTGGAAGATTTCCAAATTGCGCCGTGTGTAATATGGGGAAGGAAAACAATGTTGTTGCATGATAGTTTCAGGGGAAATGTAGAGACAGACAGAGAGACAAGGACTACATCACGTTCACTGAACTCACTGAAGCTTTTGATGCTGTTGACAGGGAAATCCTTTGGCCCGTACTCAGTGAAGTTCTCTCTCTCTCTCTCTCTCTCTCTCTCTCTCTCTCTCTCTCTCTCATATGCTGCTAACATTGCCTTCACACTCCGGATGACTGCTCAGTGGAAGTAATTCCTTTCAAATGGAAAAAAAAAATCTAAAACATTATTATCCTTTCCCCTTCAGGTGACAAGAATCTCCAAATTTTCATTTCTGTTCGAAGTTCGAAGGACCGTAGTCTGTCTCCCAACCAAGACATTATTGAAATACATCTCTACTCCATGATTGTGTTTCTACGGGCAGAAGCGGCGTCTTAAGTTAGGAAGTTAGTGGAACTTTCAGGATGTTGCATTCGAGTCGTCCCCTCCCGGTCTCCCAAGTCCTGCGCCTGCCAACAAGATAGATGGCTGTGTCAGCCATCAAGTCAATTCAAAAGTATATGGCTGAAGATTTTTTTTTTTTTTTTTTTACCCACAGTAGTGCATTTAACTGGCTTCAACTCGTCTCGATTCACCACGAGCCACGGGAGAGCTGGGCTTGACACTGTCTCCTGGACCAGCAGGCACCAATTTTAAAAGGTGTCATTCACACTAGCGAGGACTATAACTTCTTCTTCTTCATTCTTAAAGCCACGACCCCTGTGCCCAGCAGGAACGCCGTCGAGGGAGCCGATTCGGGGGGAAAAAAGCTCGCAATTAGACAACGGGTAATATTTGGACCAGACGAGTGAGTTTCACCAAGATGAACTCTGTCACACGTGTGCAAAACAAAAGGCAGACATGCACAAAAATATACACAAGCATGCACAGGTACACACAGGCACATATTCACCAGCACAGGAATCCCCCCAGAGAGGTCCTGTGCACACAGTGTTTACTGCTCTCTTCAATTATTGATTAGTTGTTTTCCCTCCGTTATGAGAGGCCACCCCATACGAACAGGGAGAAAGCCGCCGCCTCATAAAAAGTGCAGTAGGACTCTTTCTCTCAGACCGGACTGCACTTCATCGACCTTGGCCTTCCTCCTAAACAAGACGCTTGCTTTCCTAGCCAGTTGCCTTTTCTCGCTCTTTTGTGTTTGTCTCACTCTCTCTCTTTTTCTCGCCTGGTCCAACCTCTGGTCTGGGGGCTCCTTCTTAAATTGGATCACAGACTCCGCTCGGGCAAAGAAAACACCACACAAGCCGACGGATAACATTAAATTATTAAGAATAATTTCCAGTTGCAGGCATCAGAAAATGCTCAGAGTACACAAAAGAAAATTCTAGTAAACACACAGCAGCGGGTATTACTGCGTTAGTACTGCTGAAGCAGCAGTATGGCAAGCGTGTAGAAAGTGAAGGCGAGGAACCTGTCGAGGGCAACAGGGTGATGTGGTGAGGAGGGGACATCGACACGCACCTGCCCCTGCACAAGTGCCTTTGAGCAAGAGGAGGAGGCTCCCCGTGCGCTTGGAGGTGAAGCTACACTTTAGTTCACGTTGTGTACATAGAAATGTCAAATAATTGAATTTGACATTGGAAATAATTCACGTTCCTGGAGAAGAATATCAGTTTCTTGGGTGAAGCTGTTGTGGCGGTACCAGTTTGGACTCATCACCAAAATTGTCAATACACCACTGCTTTTAAAAAGGGGATGAAATGAGCTGATTTGATTGGCCAGAATTGAAGCCAGCCCTCACCACACCACACATTATTAACTACATCTGCAACTTGTTGAACTCGTGCCGCCTTGCCCACCTCACCGCCATGCTGCACATTTTGACTGGCAGCATTTATATTTAATCCCAAATTCTAAAGACACATTTCAGAATTAACAAAATCACATCCGTAGTATCTCGGCTTCCCAGGCACACAATTATCTCAATTATGGTATGCTGGCGGTGGCATGGCCCCCGCTCCTGACGACAGAAGATAAAGTGCAGTAATGGAAATGTCATCCCGTTACAGAGGCAGGGGGGCTCCAGATTCGACAAGGAAACAAGTCAATATTTTGGGGGGGGGGGGGGGGTGAAACATGGCGGAGATAGAAAATTGTCAAACAGCAGTCCAACCTGGCAGCGTCAAAAAAAAAACTTTCAAATTACATGGAAAACAATTTCAATTGTTGTTTTGTGTGAGTGTGTGAGTGTGTATGTGTTTCCTTCCTTAGCCTTTTGTCAGAGGTGGTATAAAGAAAAAGCGGTATGCGGTATCTACAAGGCTCCACACACACACACACAATCCCAACTTGCCGACCTGCTCTGCTCCCCGCTTTGATTTCAGCTTGAGAGGGAAAGCGGAGAGAGCCTCTCGCTGAACAAGCCCCGGCGTCCACGTGGGCCTGGCTACGAGCTACACAGAAACTTCTCCCGTAATATATAAAATAAAATAACTCAAAAAAAAAGGAGATAAACACGTCCAAGTTTTTCTGAGATGATTCACATCAAAGTATTTACAGATCACGCCCGTCGACCGTTAGCATTAGCAGGCCTCGTAGCGGGAATCATTCTTCTCCCCCGGGGGGGGGGGAGTTCAGCAAACTGTGTCTGTCTCATCTTTTTTCACAAAGAGAGACACAACATCAGAGAGGGAGATGGAGCACTTAGGGGGTATACCCAACTTAGACACGGTCATCATGAATGATTAAAGGGCCGACTTCCCATTCCGACCACCCTACCAATCTTTGCACAGTGTAATGGAAGTGGAACGAGCATGGAGCATGGCATTTGCATCAAGCATGTGCACCAAAGAGATGTGTTTAAGGGAGGAGGGGGGAGTGGGAGCAAGGAAGGAGGGATGTTTAAAGAGGGAGGATTTTTATTATAATGGTCTGTTTAAATGGGGGATATTACCTGTTTACCCAGCTGCCGAGGGCAACCGGCATTTTGCTTGAGGTCAGCCCGCTAATATCACCCCCCTCCCCACCACCCCCCCACCGGTGGATTGTCTGGCAGTTGGGAAGGTTGCGATTCCGTCTTTATAATTCCATGGTGTGATCTGCCGGGGAAGAGGAAGGGTTGTGACCTCAGACGCAGAGGTGGAAATTGCACCGGTGAGGGCCTGGCGAAGGAGGCGAGGAGGAAATGAAGGATGGAGTTTGGGAGGAGATGGGAAAGGAAACTATAAAAGGACATACTGCTACACAAAGCACGTTTATGGCTCTGGATCTATGAGAAGGGTCAAATTATATGGTTTCAAATTCTTGGCGAGAACAGGCTAAAAAAAATAGTCTGGATTAATGAATTAGCAGATTAAGCAATAATCTGCAATATTTTCATGTAATTAAATGTCTGTTTCGCTATACTCTTTCACCGATCGATACTCAACAGTGATTCAGTACATGAGAGCTTTTACATTTCCAGTTTGTTTGGAATGAACAGAAGAAGAACTGGGTAGTTAGCATGAGGCTGAACAGACGAAGAAAAGAGCGCCACCTACAGAAAGTTCATCAACAGAAAATCCAAGGAGAAAGAATCCAAAGAAGGAGTCGATTGCAATGCATCCAGCGAGTGTGGGTTTGGACGCTACACACCGGCGTTGACGTGTGATGCCAACACGTCTTCGGCTGCACCTTGTGCTGACAAGTAACTCAAATGTGTGCAGTCCCAAAAATACTCTGGAGGTGATCTGAAGGTTGCAAACACCATTTTTATACTCAAGTTGGAGGCATAGCCCCGGGCAGCGCAGATCAGTGAAGCAATCGGCGCACGTCTCTGAGGCCATGGATGATGGTATGAAAATGAGTAATGATATTGATGGCTACGGGTTTTCCATACAAATGAAGAGTCGTGCAAGACGAGTCTGGGTAACGGTCTCGCATGACACATTTTCAAGTGCCTAAGTGCTTTCATGTAATGACAAAGAACGTCATTTAACGTATATCGTTTTTTGCCAATTACCCAAATCTACCTATAGGCTGCCTGACGTATTCTAGACAGAGTCATTAAAAAAAACACTCCAACTATGATGCATTTCGCCGCTTGTCAAATGAAGAAAACCTCATCAGTATTTCCAAACGATTTTCTGTGCTTTTGTTCAATTTCCAGTGCCAGATGGGTGCGCTTTACTGCATTGCGGCAATTCAAATAGTGTCAGGTAAGTTGACAATCAAAGAAAAGCACACCAATCTGATTTCCAAATGCTTTCCTGTGATTTTCCGTGTCGCAAACTCCACCCATCCGGCATGTAAGAGGCATAAAACAAACCGTGACAATGATTTTTTTGCGAGTACTATTTGGCCTCGGTCTGCCTGTGATATGGCACCATACAGTACACATTGCAAACAGTGTCACACAATGCCTCTTCTTTTAGCATCTTTACGGATGTAACACTGGCATGTCCTCCTTTTTTTAAATCGTACATTTGCGGCTATTTGAGATGCTGAAGGGATGTTTGCGTGTCCTGGCAATTCGTACAACGACTGATCGATGACACGCCGCGCCTTGACGGCTCTCCTGCACTGCAATCGCGCCATAATGTTCCTGCCCCTTTTGAAGTGGGATGGATTTAGACCCTCTTTCAAACATTTCTAAATGGGCAAATAAATAAACCCAATCCTTTGCGTGTCTTCCGTAAGCCATTTATTGGTGGGATTTTCTACTTTTCTATTTTTTTTCCCCCCCATCTGCTGATGTTGAAACAGCTCAAGCGTTTCACTCCATGTGGGAGTGTGAGCGGCCATCAGTGCATGGTGTTTCATGTAACAGCCTCAGAATGAGTGATGTGATGGGTTTTGATTCAACCCTCAATTGTTGTATACGGCAGGTTCAAGACCGGGCCATGCGCACACACACACACAAAAACACACACACACACACACACACGTGCCTAGACACATACAGGTGATTTGCACATATACACACGGCCGCCGCAAGGTGACCAGCAACAAAGTCAAAGGCCTTTACCATTCACTGTCACCGCTGTCCTCTGTCTGTCCCCAGATGTCATCCTTTTAATGCATCTGATAGCATACAACCAGGTTGAGTTTGTACCAAAAAAAACCTAGCGGGAAAAAAAACAAAAAACAGAGCGATGGAAGGAAAACAATACAGTAAATAACTCCCTAATAGAAAGAACAATACCGAGGAGTCTGCAGGTCAATTGTGATTCCACCGGGGTAGTGTTATTCCCTGTAATATGACAGGAGACACACACGACGGTGAGTGCATGCAACCGCACATACGTGTTTTTGCGCGTGCATTTGTATGTGTTCGCGCGCGGCCATTACCAAGATACATTGAACCGCTGCGGCTCGGATATTGCCTCTTGCCCGCCTCTCTGTCTGCGGCTAAATTTAGTGCAAGGTGTCCCTCTGCCCGCCTGTAATATCAATGCTCCACGACAAACCCTTAATTAGGATTTGTGCACGTGCACCCCGGCGGGCATGCCTATTCTTGTGTGTGTGTGTGTGTGTGTGTGTCGATTTGTACTAGCGTAAATCTGTGTTTGAGTTTAGTGTGCCTAAGTTTGTACGCGAGTGTGTGTGTGTGTTTGCGCAGTACAAGGGTATTAACCTGAGGCTGATTCATATTGTCCTGCTAAGCTAGTGGCTCTCTTCCTAATGCTGCAAGGAGACAGATTTGTCATAATAGGGATGAGCCGGGGCCGTACCGTGAGACTGGCCAGCCGGTGTCCAGGAAATAATAAAGTACCTGAGAGACTGCTACTCCTTTTATCTGTCTGTTTTCTCCTCTCCCAATGGCAATCCCTCTTAGTCTGTGTGTGTGTGTGTGTCTGTCATCTGTGTCTCTCTCTTCTGTTTCTCTTTCTACCCTTATCTCTCTTCCTGCTGTATCTCTTTTCTCCATCAACTTTCTGCGTCTCACTCTCTCTGTCCTCACCCTAATAACTCGCTGTCTCTCTCTCCTCCTCCTTATCATCTTCCTCCTGTTTCTTTCCCTCTATCTCTATCTTCCCTGCTTGCTTGCTCGCTCGCTCTCCCTCTTTCTCTCATGGGGAACAATATATATCAGAGCCCAGCAGAGCCCTGCTCTGCTAGTTGCTACGGCAACCGACCTCATCACAGCATCACCCCCCTCTTTTTTTCCCTCTGATTCTCTCTCTCTTCTCTCTTTCTCTGCATCTCCCTCTCTTTATCTTCTTCTCCTTTAGAGCAGGTTCTTTAAATTGTAAGTGGGCTAGTTGGCCCCTCTGTGAGTGGTGCAGCGAGGTGAATCATTGGTAAAAAGGGAACGTTGACCCCGACCATTTCTTTTAAAAGACACCTAATTTCTGCTGCGGGTTAAGGATGGTCTCAGGCCGAGAGAGTGGATGTGTGTGTACAGCAAAGAGGGAGGAAGAGATAAGTATGTGTATATGTTAATAGAGAGGAAGACAAAGACGGTAGAGAGCGAGAGGGAGACGGAGGAGAGAGATGGAGGATTAGGGATTCAAGTCTGGCAGCAGCATTGCTTCAGTCTCATCATTAGGTACAGGGTGGGGTGGAGGTGAGCCAAGGAAACAAATCAGGAATGGAAGAAAAGGAAGAATTTGGGTTGACATGAAAAGCAAAGAATTATGATATCTATCTATCTATCTATCTATCTATCTATCTATCTATCTATCTATCCATCCATCCACTTGTTTGATTTGTTCATTTATTTATTGACTGATTTACTCCTTCAATCCGATTTTACTTCTAGCCTACTAATATTTTATCAGCTCGCCAAAAAGTACCAACAAAATGTGATTCAGTGATCACTCACTCACTCACTCACTCACTCTCTCACACACACACACACCTCCACTCAACCTCCATTCAGGGAGGAATCAGCCATATTTCAGGAGGGTGACAAGGGCAGGGGAGCCTTTTTCTTGCTGTGGGAATTTATGTGCCATCATTATTTAACCTAATTGCACTGAAGACAAGTGGAGAGGTGCATCCTTTTTCAGAGTGGCGAGTACCTAGGAGACATCCATCACGTTTGCTCGCATGTCTCTCACACACTCACACACACACACACACGCACACACACACACACACAAACAACCACCTACATGGCAGCCACCACACTCATAACATACACATTGTATGCACACAGGACAGAAGATTGAAACACACACATGCAGCTTGGCACAGATTGGATACACACACATGCCTTCTCACACACACACACACACACACACACACACACAGATATGAGGACAATATACAGACATGCTTGCCAACATGCCGTATCTCTTTTATCTCTATTTCTCGCTCCTCTCTCTATCTCTCTCTTACTCACTCGCATGTACACACACACACACACACACACACACACACACACACTCCTTACCATGCAGTGCAACAAGACAGTTGTCCTCCATCTGTCAATGTTATTCATGAGGAAATGGAGATCTGGGCCATGAATGATGAGTTCTCCTACAGAAATGGCCCAGCCAAAACCTTTAGGAAAACCAGCGACCCATTTATAAAAAAAGTTCCAGCCAAACATGTTATACAAGAATTAACTGCAAATTATTGTGCAGGGACTTGTGCAATGGGCTCAGCCCACTTTACGGCTAAACATTGATGTAATAAACTTAGCCTTTTAAGATGCACTGTGGAGTTTTGGTAAGGGAAAAAAAAAAAAGACCCATATGATGATTTGCAAGCATTTATAATGTATTTCATATCCTCCTTGCTTGGGGGCCCAAGGAGGACCATGGAAAAGGTCTACGTCAGACTGTTTAACAGCATTATATGTGACAATTAACCCACTGATGTATTACAATGAATGAATTTGTTATCATTACTGCACATTTTACTCAAAAAATCCCCCGTTGGTATTGTGCATAATGGTTTGGTCAACTCAACTGGCCAATCAGACGCACAGGAGCACAGAAGCAGAACGCAAGCGCTCCCGCTGACAGCTTCACTTCTTTTTTGATGAAGACGCTATAGCTAAACAGTCCTGTCTTTGATGCTGCCTCCCCCTCCCTCCCCGCCTGACTCGGGCAGGGCTAGTAGGCTAACTTGTCAAAATGCCAAATATTCCTCGCATTGTAGCGCTCCAACACGACGAGCCGCCGGCCCCGGGAGAGAGGCTTGTGTTTGCAGCAGCGTCGCCGACCGCCTGAGAGAGGAAACTATAGCCTGCAAAAAGGAGTGGATATCATCAAAGACTTTGCTGCAGGAACAGTCGGGGCGGCTCCCGCTTGGACCTAAACACTAGGCAGCACTGCAACGCTGTGCTATAAATTATCCTCTACAGCTGAGGCAGCAGTTACTATAGGCCTTCCACCTATGTAGAACTATCTGGAGTAAATGCTCTCTCTCTTAGCCTACCTATTATACAGGTATGACTGCACACGTTTCAGTTCAGTGTATTATTTGGCCTAATGCAGACTAATAAGACTGCATTGACAGTAGTGGTAGTGGTAGTATCCGGTATGATGAAGGGAAGACGCACCCTGCTTGCTCCATTAAGGGCTACACAACAGATATATGTAATAGCAATATAATGATGCCAGTACAAATATATATAATAACACTATTGGTTCGAAATTGTTCTATTATGGAAGTGGCAGCCAGAGCCACTGATGGGCTCGTGCCCAGACTACTCCAGTTCCACCACGGGTACTCCAGCAAATGCAACACACTCAGGCGACTTCATATGGCTAACTACTGTATAATTACTGTACCCTGCCAGTGTTGTCCTATACTTCAATGATGATAATCCCCATAAAAGCGCCGCCGCCGCTATCGCAGCCCCCGCCGAGGCTTCACTCGACGGCGCGGACAAGATGGTCGAGTAGAAAAGGCAGGTAGAATAGCTGCCATGTATCTGTCAATCACACCATAAAGTGGGGAGGATATTATCTCTCGCTCGCTCGCCGATTCTCTCTCACTCCCTCTCGCTCTCTCTCTCTCTCTCTGTATGTGGGAATCTCTCCATAAAACATCTGACACCGTTAGCGGGCACCCTGCTCTCGGGCTCGCCACAACCTGGACACCGCCATTACGCAGATGTCAGACACAGTTGTGATATCATCATAAAAAATTAACTGCCGTGGTTTTTTCCCCCTCTCTCTCTCTCTCACTCACTCACACACACACAATCTCCATCCCAGGGACACACACTTGGGTGCTCGAGTGAAAGCAGGGACAGTAGATGGAAGAGGAGAGGTTCGGGGGGGGAGTCAGATAGAAGTGCAATTACACTCGCTGATGTGCTTTGGCCCATATTATGATGTTGGGGGATGATAAGAGAGCATCGGGACATGCCGCACACACACAAACGAAATACAAAGTTGCATCCGCACGCGCGCACACACACCTACACACAACCACACGGAGGAAATAGCCTGGCTATGATGGATGTCCGGATGCAGACCCACTCCAATGCGGAGAATAGATGAGTTTCCTGTCTCTCCCACCAAATGGCATATACATCTCAGATGGTTCCAGGGCAAAGTATCACGTGAGCTCGTAACTAGAACTTTATTGACAGCACAAGTGATAACGCTGCCAAGGGGTACAGATAATAAAAACCTGGTGGAGAGAAAAAAAAAAAAAAAAAAAGATATAGGCAGATGGATATATTTTCATTCATGTCCTTCAGTTCATTCAGTCATGGCTATTCTATTAAAGGGCTGATTCATCGTGTGTGTGGTGCTCAATCAACAAAGTCCCTGGATGGTGGAAAGCGTGTTTTCATGCCGGGCGACCTTGCATCGCAACGGCTGGACGTGGGTTCGCGGCCGGTGGAGCATCTGACTGACAGCGGGGAATCGCACAAAACATCGGGCAGGTGCAACAAAGCAAACAGGGGCAAAGTATGAAAAAGGGAATATGCATTCAAAGCTGCTGAAGAGCCCAACGCAGGAGAGGTCAACGTGTCCATCTGTACTGAAACCACCCATGCAGCAGTCTGACTCAGTGAGAGTTTCCAAGGGGGAATAGCGATTTCTACGATTGCTCTGGAGCTGTCGGATGCACGGCTGTGATTGCCGTGACCCTCATCCATTTGATACGGCAACAATATGTTGGGTTTTTTTGCATTTTGACTCCCGTTTGATCTCCCACATAGGTCCACAGGCGTCAGCTCATGTGCCCATCAATTCCCGGATTTAGATTTTTTGCAGAAATAAATATAATACATATTAAAAAAATCATACATAAACATAAAAAAGGTACACATATATTTATACCTTTTTTCCCCAAATGTTTGTATTTATTTACCATATAAATTATTTATTAAGTAGTACTAGACTGATTTAAGTTACATGAATATAATGTATGGTCCTTCAGGGAAATAAAAGACGACGCAATTATATTTGGAAAACATAATTACTATTTTCTTAATTATATTTGTGATCACAGATTGTAGAAACTGATTGGATTTACCACTACATCACTTAACTCATGGTATTACATTGTACAGCCTGCAGGAGGGTAGACGACCAACCCTACTTTTAAAAAAGAAATAAAACATGTCTTAAAAGTAAACTGCATTAGTGCACACAGCCCAAGTATTTCCATGCAGGAAGATTTCCACAGTTTTGATTTCCTCTCAGGGGCCCTGAGCCTCGCTTCCAACACCTTCCCTGCTCTTGATCTTCTCTATGTATCTTTGGGGGTCGTGGCAGAATCTATGACATTTTAAGGCCAGCCCGCTTGTTTTGGCTGCAGATATGTTGGCTGCAAAACGCCTCGAGGAACGAAAAGAAAAGCATGGTCATCGCGCTGTAGGCGTGCACCGCCCTTAGGGAAGTCTCCCTGCCGTTTTTTTTTGGTCGGGCGCCACGTAGTAGAACCTGAACTACCGCGTTTTCTCACAATGAAAAAAAAGGAAGAGACAGCGAGAGAGAGCAACAAAGGGGAGGGAGGAGAGAAAGGAAACAACAGAAAAGAGAAGAAAAGCAAAAAGAGAAAGAGAGAAAAGCTCGCTGAAAAATGCCCACACAGTTTCCAACGTGGTGGATGGCGGCCAATGAGCCACTATCTTACCCGAGCAGTGGGCCTTGGAGAGGGAGGCATAAAGAACAGAGGAGAGGTGATTGACAGCACTCCCTATGTGTATGTGTAATAGCTATGTGTGTGTGAGAGAGAAAAGCCAGTGTGAATGTGCATGTATCTGCATGCCTCGATATGCGTGTGTGTCCTTGCGTGTTGTGGGTGGATGATTTCAGGTGTGTGTGTGTGTGTGTGTGTGTGTGTGTGTGTGTGTGTGTGTGTGTGTGTGCAGAAACAGGCTGCTGCTAGGACAAGTTCAACCCTCCGGACACGGACACAGTGGGCAGACACAACAGCTACTGGCTGCTTCATGTATCTGCTTTTTTTTCCCTGACATGTTTTACCCCCATTCCCATGTCACACACCACCCCCCCCGCCCCCCACCCTACCCAACACTGGTAAAACGCCTTAAGAAAAGCACCATATGTGGTGCAAAAATGTGTGTTACAATGCCAAAGACTGTGGAGGGCACTGAAACACAATATACGACAAAACCTCATTACAGTACAGTATTGTTGCATGCAGTGGAAGGATGGAGGACGCTTCCAGAAGAAAAATGTGGCGCCGCTACAGTCACTCTCGCTCGACGAACACTTTGCTTGACAAACATGAAGCGCACATTCACTCAGTGCACAAATGAAATGTTGTATTGTTTGGTTAGAAATTGATTTGATAAATATGAGGGGGTGGCAGGGTAGAGTAAGTCCACCTACACACACCTTTATATTTGCAGAATAAAGTTCAGACGCTGTTTTATGAGGTGAATTCATATTATACATGATGTACACAAGTTAAAAAAAAAAGCATAAATCTTTTCGTTTTTTTCTTCATATTAATGGTTAGACAAATTCACAATGCAGTAAACTACATTTTCTCTTGTCAACCCCTCAGGTTCAACTGAACAAGGTAAGTCAGGTTTATTTATATAGCCGCTTCATCACAAACAGGCCTCACTAGGGTCAGATAGCCAATCGAATGATGACACACAGGTTGACTTTTAAGTCATCTGAAAATCAATCAATTATGAGAAAAAGATGTTACAGAATAAGATCAGAACAAAAGTACATTAAAAAGGTTAAAGAGGACTGAAATGACCTGGCGTAACCAGGCCGACACCACCAGCCTATAAGACAAGGAAAAAACAGAAAGACCCTGTAGTTTGTGTACTTAGTGTATTTCCGCCTTAATCGCACAGCAATATTGTATCATTGAGATAACCCTCTACATAGCATCCCTAATAACGCTGTAAGCTAGTTAAAATGCAAAGCTGTTACAGTTGCAAGAGATTGTCCTTTATGCCCATGTGGCCTGTTTGCGTTTGTGCTGAGGTTTCATTGTACGGTCGTTAAAATGATAAAGAGCTGACACAAGTAAGCCTTTGTGTCAGGCGTATGATTTCAAAAGCATTAAAACTAGGTAGTCACATTTCCATCGCAACGCGGGAAAATTGCAAAACTCATTTATTTTAATCAGCCCTGAGAGCCTTGTACCGTTTGTCGGAGCCGCAGCGTCACATCCCAGAGTCAGTCTACCTTTTAAAAGTGTGTCCTCAGAAAAAGATGAACACCGTAGGGAGCTTGCTTTATCTGCCACTTTGTCAACATAGACCGGTTGGAAATCTGCAGTACCAAAGACCTGCAAGCATAAAAAAACAACTAAATTGCATCACCATTTGTTCCACTTAGAGGAACAGAGAGGCACCGATACGTCTAAGAGTAATGCTGAATGTCCTTTTGTATTTATGATACGATTCTGCTTCTCTGCAAAAAGGAGGAGGGAAGATGCACGTGGGGTTCCGAGTACACGGCAGGCCTGTAGTGTATCGGCTGGTATCGCTAGCAGTGTCTCTTTAGCGTGGTTTTGGATTACAAAAGGGATTTCATTTTTGTGCCATTTTTAAAGTCTTGTCGAGAGCAAGGACAGTCAAGTATGTAGAACATGGCTATGACGGCGCGACGGAGTTGAAAAGAAAACGTACAAAGCAGGTGGTTCATTGATAACTGGAAGGTAATCTAAGAGCTGGGGATCTAGAGAGTACATGTATGCCTGTATGACATTATATCAACTGTTGGAAGAACAGCGCCTTCCTCTTGTCGTGCATAATCCAACCCCCTTTGGCACACCAAGTAAAATGTGGCTCCGATCTATTGATGTTAAAATGCTTTTAATTTCCTTTATGTTTCGCCGTAAGCGGCTTAATTCATAGGAAAATCAACTTAATCTGTACAGGTCAATGTCCTACACATATTCTGCCGTTTCTAATCCTTCATCTACACCGAGTGATAAATTAAACCTGTACTGATGTTAGCGCCAATAACGTCGCCGCTGAATACCGAGCTGTCTCGAGACCTTTATTATCCACATTCCCCCCTCAGCTCGCATGACACTCCCAGAACCCCTTTGGTATCTCTCGTTTCATTTCAAAATCGAGTACTGTAGATGCGACAAAAGCACTGTCCGTTCCAATCTCGGCAAACACGCGCAGGTATAGGTAAGAGTTTAAAAGGGCTAACACTCCTAAAGGCAACGTAACCCCCTTTTCTTAAGTTGATATAATTCGAGGGAAATTCAGCCTCGGGGAAGAATGATTTCTTTTTGAAAATTGCCTTGTGAGCAGTTAGAGCCCCGGCTACAAATCGCTCCCAATACATCAGTCTGGTGTCACACCCACACACAATCTCGTGTCACAGAGAAGATGAAAATGCCATGAGCAAGTGACTGATACCTGCCCAGATCATTCCAATGGGCTTCCCGCGGCAAGAGAAGACATACATGAATAATTCTAGCAAGTGCCAATCTTTTTACTCTTTTTTTTAATTTTTTTAATTTTTTTTACAGAGGATAAAATGAAAAAGAACATCCCCTACTTTCATCATTCATTCAATTATACACAACGTTACAACTCTAGGTCATCACCAGTTCAAACATAACACATAGTTGAATTAATGATGGGAACATTGGAAGCAGTCTGCTGTTTTTTTTATTTTATCCTCCATTCTGTTTCCTATAATTTCCTATAATTTCTTAGAGGTAATGAACTCAGATCAGCTTCCCTGAGCAGGGAAACTCATGTCAATATCCCTTCCAATATGATATATCATCATAAAAATGACCCCTTCTTGCTATGTTGACGTCAGCCGGTTAAAATACATTGAGCCATGATATCTTTTTTTTTTTCAATTCAACAGCTAGATCCTGCTTTTAATCCCCTAATACATCATACCCAAGGTAGATACAGACACACTAGTGTCACAGGGAAGATGAAAACGCCACGGCCAGGTAACTGATACCTGCCCAGATTTTGTTAATGGCGCCATTCCAATGACAAATGATCAAAGAAGACAGCTGTAATGCGACTTCATCTTCTGGTTCTGCCATTACACACACCCAGCCACAAATCAAGGCCTTTCCAAGCACTGATGAGCAGAAAAAAAAAAAAAAAAACTTCATAATGAAATACTTATTCATACAGGTAATCATAAATCAGAGGAAAAAACGAAATAGAAATGCATGTAAGTGGCTCAGAGTGAGGCGGTGAGATTTCATCTGCTCAGCAAAAAAAGGTTGAAGACATGAAAAATATTTAATGAAACATTCTTGGTATAAAGCAAGCCTTAAGTTATCATTTTCAAAGAAGAGCAGCCCTGATAGTCATTTTCCATGTGTGATAGTTCTTGCCACTTACATGCTTGATAATCAAATGTTAAACGTACCAATGGGTTTTTCAGAAAAGCTCGCACGAGTTCAGATTCTCATCATCTAATATGGAAAGAGACGATTCTATCTCTAACCTTCAGAGGTTTGAGGAACGAGGGAGATTGCGAGAAGCTCTGGTGCACAGTATTTATCAGCTATTTCCTCTACTTTTCTCTTACCATCCTCTTGAAAAAGTATGTCATCATTCCATTGAATTGCTAATGTCTTGCATAGGATGGTTTGCCAATAAGAGTAGGATGACATTTTCTCAAGATACGGATAAAAGATCAGGGGTTTTTGCAGTTTCCCTAGATAGGATCCAGGAAGGGGAGTGCAATTGATAATGCCTTAAGCCAGGCATAAATATTCCACCCAATTCCTCCCTTAATAAAGTACCATTGGTGGATTTTCTATTCAACAGAATGCTTGATCTCACTGCAAATAATCAGTGTGCATGTGGAGATAGTTGCCGCTTTGATTTAAGTACTATTCAAGAGCATCCCGAGTCCACAAGGTGTAAAGGATAGTAGCTCTGAGGCCTTGGGACAAGACAAGGACATGAAGCAGAGGAGAGGATGGACTACTTCCTTGTTGTGAAATGTGATAGAAAGAAAACTCCACAGAATTTATAGGGGAAATATAAAAGGTAGGACATTAGTTGTTTTCCATGGGCCACAAAGGGTAAAACCTTATTCAATTCCAGGTTTGAACGGGTTAAAAATCACACTTGGCGTGCGTTTTGATTGAACAGCCAAATCCTGTTCCTCCTTATTCCCAGGGGTGTAAAGTACTTGAGTAATTGTACTTCGTTACTACACTTAAGTACTATTTTAGGGGATTTGTACTTTACTCAAGTATTACTGAGTTTGTATACTTGTACTCTTTCTCAATTACATTTTCGAGAAAAAAATAATACTTTTTACTCCTTACATTTAAAATTCAGACCTTCAAAGTACAAAGTACTTCAAAGTACTATCCCTTAATCTTTTACAAGGCTGTAGTTTGGCCAACTTTGTGAATGCTGTCCATGTTAGTTTACCTCGACATGTTTTTTCAAATTCGATGGAGAAGTGGAAAGTAATTTTAAGGCAAAAAAAGTCTCCTCTGTTATTTAATTTCAGCATTGTCTATCCATTGCAAGAATAAAAAAAAGTTTTTTACTTTTTAATACTTGAGTACATTTAAAAGTAGAAACTTTTTGACTTTTACTCGAGTATTTTTTAGCTAGATACTCTGACTTGTAACTGAGTAAGATTTTGAACCAGTACCCATACTTCTGGGTACTTTTTATACCCCTGCTTATTCCCACAACAAACTGCTATCAATGATGTATTTCTCTGATTCACAATCACACAATCATATTTCGGGAGTGCAGATTGCCATAATGCAGAATAAAAGGGCCTGATTGCTGGTTATTACAGTGCATTCAGCTACCTGAATGAGGTTCATGAAATGGTAGCCCCATGTCCTGCAGCCTTGAATGGAATAATGAATGGAAATGCCGGAGAAAGGATTATGTTTCAAAAGTAATCATGTCGTGTATTGTTCATTATATTGGCACACATACACACATACAGGCATGCTTTCATTCTTTATTACGGCGCAAAATCATTCAATACCTTGATAGTTTCACTAAAACTATTGTAATATCAAAGTCCAGGGTAATCAATAAATAATCATATTTACCTCATAACACATTCATACGCTATCATTCATACCGCTGACCGATGTGTGTTATCAATCATCCTAACCTTTACTACGGTAAGGGAAGTGTCAAGCACTGCTTAAAAAAATCAAAAATGGAAATGCAGACATTCAAGTGTGTCACCCAATATTGATTGTACCTCAAACCGCAGTCATGGTGTGTAGGAAATTGACTTTTTTTTTTTTTTTACTTCTTTACAGAAATGTCAGGAAGCCGACAAGAGCTTATTAATTTGACACTGAATGAATGGAATTCAATTATATATTATCAGCATTCCAACAAGACAAGCATGTGGCAGCATTCAGTCTGGCTTGCAAAAAACACAAAACCTATGAAAGATGGCTCATACGGAAAATAAAAGCGTGACAAAATAAGGGACATTCAAACCCTTTCAGCAGACGGCAGCGCTTTCTGGAGGGGAAAAAAGGGGGACAAGATGTTCTATCAAACCTGAGAGAAAAACAGAGAGAGAGATTTTATGATAGTGCAACAATGTGTTCACACTGGGAGCTTTCATAATGCTGTTTTTCCTGACCAGTTACAATTACAATTTAGACAATGACCATCATTGGTAGGTCAGAACAGCCTAGACCACATGGAGAGAGATGGCTGCCGCAACAACACTAGCCAAATGACAAGTAGCTATAAGGTGTACTGGACAATGGCCTGGAAGTAAGAAGGAGTAGAGACCTTTCCACCCTTGTAGCCCACCGCTGGAGATTTGGATTGAAAGCAATAAGGAGCCTGTGGCGGGAGCAACATAGGAGAATTTGTGAATGCTGAACGCCAGGGGGGCTGCAACATTCTGGGGAAACTTTAGGGGCAGCAGAAAACACACAGGGAGTCGGGGGACGACTTGGGCATGAACAAGACGCTGAACCTGGTCAGAAACGGCTGGATGCAAACCTACAAGACCGATTGGTTGTCTGGGATCACGCTGAGATCCTGGGAGACGACAGGGGCGATCGCACCGAGAGTTTGTTTCCTTTGGTCTGAACCGTAGACGAAAAGTTTACTTTGTCAATTACATGCAGACGGGGGCTCGTAAACAAAAGTCGCTTGTTCACTGGACAGGTTTTTAGTCGTCTGTCATCCCACCAGGTTAGAGACTTTGGTGCCAGAGGTGTCAAAACAGATCTGATTCCAAACCCCCTGTAACTTTAGGTAGGCATCATGGACTTGTCTGCACTCTCTGGTGTTCATACCAGTTAAGAACGCGTGAAGAAATAGCGGTATATGAGCATCGGTCAAGGGTTTGGTTTACCCTCGGCTCATTTTGTTACGCCAGGCTTTCCAAGCACGAGGAACAGCCGGTTATCAGATTTCAACATCCATCTCCTGATAACCCTAAAATCCAAGGTTTTATGGGCGTTTCCTGTAGCTGGTTTGGGTTACGTTCTCACTCCTAACAAAGCGCACCACAGTTTTCTTGGACGACCGAGGCCTGTGCAGTTATTTGGTGCCACCTGAGTTAGCTTGAATGCCCAAATAAACTAAAATAAAAAAGGAGTAAATGCTCCAGAGTTTGAATAAAATGCTCCAAGCAAGCTCAGCGTGAACAGATTAGGAGAGAGTCGCTGGGCCTCGCCACAAAAGGGAAAGTAATCCCAAAAATAAAAAAGTAATTGTCATCATGATATTGTTATCATGATGTTCTTTTCTAAAATGCTTCTCTCAACAACGTTAAAAAGTAATATGCTAGTTGTGATTAACTGAACTGCTGCAACGGAACTGAAGTTAAAAGCCGTAATCTCTGGAATATGAAACCCTATCATTTGGCGCTCGAGTCAGCCATTAGAAATTGCTTTACAAATGTTTTTCAACCATTCATACAATACTAATAATACTAAACCCCAGCAAAAATAAAGCAACAGCCATTAGCACAAAAGTGGAAATGACAACTTTACAAAGTTTTACTAATAGATCCACAATCAAGACAAAATATGGATTTTTGTTTTTCCATTTAGTCTTTTCCTCTCTGGCCTTCTCTGAAGCAGGCACAGCAGGCACACCTGAGCCTCATTTTGACTTGTCATTGTAACTGTGGGAGATAAACATACATCACTCCCTCAGTAATACTCTCCCCTCGCTCAACAAGTACTGTCAAAGTGCCCCTTGACCAAGACAATGAATCGCTAGCTTCCCCAATGGAGCTGACCGGTGGCCAACAGCACAAACCTCTGCCTTGCCTGGGTAAATAAAGGGTTAAAAGTGTTGACTTTCCACTAAAGTCTTTGTTTTGACATTTTTACAGTCAGCTTTGCATCCATTTCTGCCACATGCATTAAAAATTAAGCTCCCCTCCCCACTGTCTTGTTGAAAGAGCGAATTAGAGTCTGAGAACCCTTGTAAAGTCTAATGATTCTGTATAAAATATCCCACTAGAATGAAATGTAACCCAGACTTGGGCAAGCTGAGAAGCGACTGATATTTCACATGGAGTAACACATTTTGTATGCAAAGAAAAATAAATTACCTGAAAGCAGGGGGGCAGGGGGGGGTTGGGCCCAGTACCTGGACGAGGCTTTCCACATTTATTGCAATTTTCTCACCAGTATAATCAAAAAGCCACGAGTCACCCAGAGGATGGAAGGGGACAAGAAGCAATATTACAGATGGATAATGGAACCCACCCCGCCCGACTGCATGGTTCAGTTTGTGAGATTTTTAAAAATTGGTAACGTTTACACACTTATTCCTCACACACATAACCTGGCCTTAAAATGTAATTTCCTGTGTGACACTCATTGGTTGACGAGTTGTTATTGTACGTCAGTGTTTTATGCCTGCATTGCAGTTGTACACGACTTAGTTTGATATGTATGGATGATATTTTCAATATTTACATTCCTCCCTTACCAATTCAAACACCCATGGGCCATCCCTCCCTTTTAGAATGAAATACCTCTCAGACTTCCTGGTATGGGTCTTAAATGACCAATCAAACTAGGAGCTCACGGTAAAGCTGGAGGCTTATGGTAACAATTAACTGAAAGTACCACGATTCTATCATCCGCCTCCAGTCTCTAGCGCTGCGTCAAAGGTTACATTCACAACAGGAATTAACGTGGGCTCGGGGCAAAAATGCCCTTGATAGTTCATAAAATGTCTGCGAAATTAAGGGGACTAATTAGGAGTATCCTTTTTTTTCTATTTCACCCTGTTGACAGTTTTTTCATCAAGTTGTCAAAACTCACACTTGAATGCTGTCCCCCATGGGCCACCGTAGATGACCGGGGAATTCTCTCCATTGCTTTCTGGGCAAGACCAGCAAACAACTGAGTATGCAGCCTGAAGTGGTACTCTGTTTATGTGATGGTATATGATTTAAAATGAAGTGGTACAAATTTCCCAATATGCAATGCATTTTTGCAATATTATAATTCAAAATTGCCCCTAAAAATCAGATCAAGGGTGCAAAAAATGTCCTCTGAAGAAACAAAAGGTAATTTCTTACCCTGGTACACTGCAGGTTTCGCCTCACATGTGACACAGATCTGATGTTTTCTAATCAAGTGTGAACAGCAAAAAGCTGCATGGAGTCACGTTTCTTCGATTCCAATTTGGACCACATGGATACGTGGTACAAAATTGGATCCTGAGACATGTGACTTACTTGCGACTTGTATTTAACCACTCAAATCATCATTTGCCAGCGTTGCCCTGACAATAGGTAAATCTTGAGTCATTCACCTGAGACAATTGTCAGAATTTTGGCACCCCCAGCAGCTTGGCGTCTGTCCAGGGCCATAACCATATACGTCTCCCTCACTGAGGTGAGCGGATAAGCCAAGGGCTATTGCTTTTGCCATTTTCGTCTTTCTTGCCCACAAAACCATCTGCTGATGAAGTCGTCGCTGACTTGCAGCACAGGCCCATATTGGCGTCCCTTCCGTGTTAGCAAGAAGATTATCCCCTGCAGAGAGTGGGAGAAGTGTCGACGTACAAGTATACCTTATAACTATATCATTTGTTAGTAGTCTTTTCGGCACCATATTGGTATCATTTATGGGTTACATCCTAGAATATACAAAGTCATCCAAAAAAAAAAATCACATATGAGCAGGAATTTGGAATCGGCAAAGATTAGAAATTTACAGAACACAGTGAACTGGACCTTTCTGTAATCAGTATCCTCTTTCATATCCCTCCTGTTTGATTATTATTGTTCCTGACACGAATGTCATGTTAAAGTGTGAAGGTGCATGAAATATACAATATACACTGTAGAAGACCCACACACACACACACACACACACATACACACACAGACAATCTAACACCAGCCCCTCTGACCCTGTCGCTTCTGGGATGATAAATTGCTGGCAAGTCAGCAAATCACATGACCTCGTCTGTGTCGTCTGAGGCGGCGTCTCTGACAGGCCCGCCGCATACACTGACACCATGGGTGTCATATCTTATTGACCAGCCCTCTACCCAGCAATCCATGCTGGCATTTGGCTGCGTGTGTGTGTGTGTGAGAGAGAGAGTGTTTTCGTGTTTTCGTGTTTCCGTGACCTCCTAGACAAAATAATCTGTGTTCTGATCTAAATTTGTATGTTTTTTTTCATTTCGGGGAGAGCGGACATTGAAATAGAGACATCTGAGGTCGTGCCCGCAAGAACCACAACAGCTGACGAGTTACTTTGTACACGCAACTACTCCATCACTCCCTCACTTTACCCCAAAGCCTCATTTCCGCTGCCGATTGGAATCACAATTGTGCTCTGTATATGGTTATATTTATACATTCAGAGAAATAAATCTGGAGCACATAGCAATAAAACTCGAGGCAATCCTGCAGGAATTATCGTCAGTGATTCAGACACATCATAAAAACTCACTTCATATCAATTAGACTCTTGGAGGAATTTTTGCACGGGAACAAGAGAGCCAACAGTCTGCTGTCATCTAGAGAGAAATCACCAAAAGCTGCTCCACTGTAACCGAACCAAGGACGATTTTGCAGGGATAGGGGCATCTTCTGGTGCGTAACTGTTAGGATTAGAGTAAAATAACAATCGCTCGGATGTAAAAGCGCCAACAAACATTCTGCGAGTCGACCAAAAATCGGTCCCTCCAATTAGCTCTTCTTCACCGATACAGCAGATCCGCGACTCTTTGAGACATTACACATTAGAAATCGTGTTTCTTTGATCTCTAGCTTTTTTTTTTTTGTGTTAGCAAATATTGAATGACCTGTCTGAGATCATGGGAACATTTTGTTGTTTGTTGTTTTGTCTTTCACGCAGAGTATATCAGACTGGGGAGTACAAGAACACAGCATCACAGGCTCAAGAAGCAAAATTATGAGAAATACACCCATTTCCTGTCTTGTTTGGCACAATAACTTTAATCCAACAAGCCATGGGCATCGCTTTCGGTGAGGCACTTATTCTTCGGCGTAACGGCGAGCTACGAGAACAACAAAACAGGGGAAAAAAAGGAGGGAAAAAATAGAAAAAGCATGACAAGAGAAGCAGACCCCTGAGATGAAAGAGAAAAAAAGGTATTAGGGAAGATGGGCTTGTCTTGGTGAATGTTTGTACCTGGAGCACCTTGGGAAGTTGGAAGGCCAGTAAACTATTTAAAGTTGAAAGGGGGTTCATTGAGAGAAAAAAAAAAAGTTTTCATCAAGCGCTTTCGAGTCTACAGTCTTGCCTGCGGGCTCAGAATAGGGGCGCTGCCTCGCTTTCCGAGCCGCCGCCCGCGCTATTTAGATGTTTACTTCTCTTTGTCCTTATAGCTTTCTCTGCCACTAACTCTGCCTCTCTTTCTCCGAGTCACTCTCGTATTGATTTTATAGGACAATTCACACAGGATGCATGGGGCCTACGCGGGAGCAAATAAATCACCTTTCTCGCTCTGATCTTTCTCCCACCGGTCTCTCCACTTCTAGTGCTCTCAATCTGGCGTCATGTGTATTGCAGAGTAGAAGTGGAATAGAAAAGCGGGGGTGAGGTGTTGTGGGGCTAAATGCAAGTCTACTTTTGAGTGGAGGTGCAGCGTCAGAGGGGAGAACGTGGGGGGGCGTAGCTGAGAGGGAGGTGTGGGAACGACAAGGATTTACCGCTGAGCCTCCTGGAGATTTAGGTCTAATTAAGTTGAATTCAATGAAACAGAAATTGAACGCCGTCGTCGGAGTAGACATCCCCAATGTTCAAAAAAATGCTTTATTTCTATTTTATTTGCTATGTTTCCTCACGTATCTCTTCTTTTAACTATGAGGGAATTTGGAATGCCAGGTATGTTTCAAGTGTGTATATTGGGATGAGAGTATTGGGACGATGGATTCAAGTTCTATCTATTATATTGGACTGCTCAGTCTCGATTTGGGAACAGGAACACGTTTCTGGAATCAAAAGAGGCAAAAATTGCTCCCTTTGACAATGTATGGTCAACTGTGCAGACACAGTGACACAACTGAACTATTATGTACAACGTGCGTATTGTGTTTAGGTGGGATTTTCAATTTAACTCGCGCCTCCACAAACAAATTAAACCCAATGCTTACTTGGAGAGATCGCAAAACGGCCTCTGAAAACATCCAGGCGGGAGCCGTGATGTACTAGCGATAGCAAAGGATATAATATAAAGTGACCCCCTAGGTGAGAAGCAATAAGAGGATATTAAAACAAAATGAACTGGTGCGATGATTTTCATTACTTAGGTTTTACATGTTGCGCAGAGGATTGACTGAATCTGACATAGGAATGAGTCTGCTATCCTGGAGCTGGTACTGTACCAGTCATAATATACGCCATTTGGTGGACATTTTTTATCCCAAATACCTTACAGCAACATGAGTGCATTGTAGCATGGGCAGCCCCTGTGGAGATTAACCCCCCTAACCGGAGTAGTATGAGTGCCATGCTCTGCCCAGCTGCAACCGGACCCAGATTTGTCACTCTGGCCATAATTTGATTCATTTGAATGGGTTCTAATGGAGATGGCAATCATGGGAGGCTGACAAGAGAGCTATGAGGATTAATGTGTTATAAATCCTAATCACTGGCTATACGTCTACTGGAGGCATAGTATGTCATATATGTTCATCTGAACATGTGTGCATTTGCATTTCCAATGCATCATAAAAGCGACACTCGTTCTGTCTTGCTCGCTCTCTCTCTCTCTCTTTCATATACCCCCCCCCCCCCCCACACACACACACACACACACACACACTACACACCTTGAAGGCATCTTGTTATCTGCGCAGTGCATGTTCTCATTGCATATCCAATACACCATTTTGCTTGCATGAACCAAGACTGTGTCTGTGCCCTATACTTCATAAAGTGAAGTCAGGGCAGCTTTCACTTGAGGGCATGTGACTCAGTATTGACTAAGACACGGTATTCTTCACATTCTCTCTCGGCCGATAATCACACCAATACTGTCTAGGACCTTTTTTTTTTTTTTTGCATTCATTTTAATTGACAGCTGGTTTTGTCCCACGGTGTGCAGAATGGTTTTGAAGAACCATTAAAAAAAAAGGGTAATATGTGTGTAATATGTCATAAATAGACAAGTGAGATACGTGGAGGGTCGGAGAGGGTTTTCACAGGATACCAACAACAGTATTTCACCTCATTTTCCGGAGAATGAAGCCAGACAGCTGTGCCCTACTTCATGGGCCAAAGGGTAACTTTTACTTGAGGGTATATGAATCACTATTAGCTAATACATGTTATTCAGTGCAGCCCCCCCCCCCAACAAATGTCAGTAGAGAGAGACAGGAAAGATCAGGTGAGAGAGGAGGGATGACATGCTAAGCCACCAGGACGCCCCTACATATTGCTATATGGATACACAGTATGTGCATGTGCATTAATAGAATTTTTTTTACTAACAATAATCCAATATGGGCTATCGCATGGTGTGGTATGTACCAAATCTTTCCTGGTGACTGTGTAAGCTCTTCCTGCGGGACCTCCTCTGCATAATTATTCTCAAAGACACCATTGAGGAACGCAACATATTCCTGCTTGTATTGCTGGTCTTTTTTCATTTTCCTTTTTAGGCTCTGCAGGCACTGTTCTGCCATTTGGCGGTTGTTCGGCATGCTGACATTAAGTCGATGTTCCATCAGGTTAGAGTGGAAAGGTCTGATGTGGACTACTTGCGCTTTTTGTGGTGGCCACAAGGTGACATCAGTCAAAACCCAAAAGAGTATCGTATGCTAGTGCACATATTTGGTGCTGTGTCCTCCCCAAGTTGTGCAAGTTTTGCATTACAAAAAACTGCTGACGACAATGAAAGCTGTTTTCCCCCTCAGGTAGCTGAAACAGTCCGACACAATTTTTACGTGGATGACTGTGTAAAGTCAGTGGCCAAAGAATCTGAAGCTATCCAGCTAGTAAAGGATCTCACTGCATTATGCAGCAAAGGTGGGTTTCAGCTCACTCAATGGGTTAGCAATAGCCGAGCAGTTCTAGCCTCCGTCCCCCAAGAACAAAAGGCAAAAGAAATTAGGACATTGGATCTCGACAAAGACAGCCTCCCCATTGAAAGAGCGCTGGGACTGCAGTGGTGTGTGGACTCTGACAATTTCCAGTTCAACATCAATCTCAGCCAGAAGCCACATACCCGCAGAGGCATACTTTCTGTCGTGAGCTCAATCTTTGATCCACTTTAGTCCCCACCAGACTGGCTGGCAAGTTGATTGAGCTGGGACTGAACACCCCCCTGTGTGCCTGGATCCTGGACTTCCTGACCGCCAGGCCCCAGGTGGTCAGGGTGGGCAGACACACCTCCAACCCCCTCACCCTGAACACAGGATCCCCCCAGGGTTGCGTCCTCAGCCCCCTACTGTACTCCCTGTACACACATGACTGTGTGGCCAGGTTCAGCTCCAACACCATCATTAAGTTTGCGGATGACACAGTGGTGGTGGGCCTGATCTCCAACAACGACGAGAAGGCCTACCTGGAGGAAGTTGCTGATCTGTCACTCTGGTGCCAGGACAACAGCCTCCTCCTGAATGTCACCAAAACTAAGGAGCTGATTGTGGACTTTAGGAGGACACAACAACAGAGGACGTACTCACCACTGGGGATTAATGGGAATACTGTGGAGAGGGTGAGCAGGTATAAATACCTGGGAGTCAACATCACCGAAGATCTGACATGGTCCACACACACTGACACTCTGGTGAGAAAGGCGAGGCAGCGCCTTTACCACCTCAGGCAACTGAGGAAATTCAAAGTCTCCCGGAGGATCCTTCAGTCCTTCTACTCTGGAGCTGTGGAGAGTATCCTGACAGGAAGCATCACTGCCTGGTTTGGCAACAGCTCCGCTCAGGACAGGAAGGCTCTGCAGAGAGTAGTGCGTTCGGCTGAGCGCACTATTGGAACTACACTCCCCACCCTGCAGGACTTGTACACCAGGAGGTGCAGAACCAGAGCCTGCAGGATCATGAAGGATCCTCACCACCCCAACAACGGACTGTTTCAGCTGCTGCGGTCAGGCAAGCGCCTCCGTAGTCACGCTGCAAAAACAGAGAGATTGAGACGGAGTTTCTTTCCTCAGGCCATCAGGACTGTGAACTCCGACCTCACCAGGGCCCCCACCAAGACCCACACACTGCCCCTCTTATGCACACACACACTTAGGTAAAGACTACACATAATTTATAATTTATATTACACATACAATTTTCCCTTTTTTTACTATATTTTTTTATAAAGTGCTCTTATTGTAAATATTGTGTTGTTTTTTTATATAGAGCTCTTAAATATTGTAAATATTGTGTTGGTCTATTGTAAATAGTGTGAACCTGTTATTTTGCACATTTCTGCTGAGCATTGCCACTTTGCATTTCACTACACACCTCGTGTGTGTATGTGACAATTAAACTCCTTGAATCTTGAATCTTGAAACTTGGCTTTCTTGCTCCTCTCATCCTCCCAGCCAAGCAGTTGCTACAGGAGCTCTGCCGGAGAGGCTTTGGATGGGATGAACCTTTGCCCCAGGCTATATCGGACCAGTGGATGGAATGGATAGACAGTCTTGAAAAAATTAAGAGCTTCAATGTTGCACGTTGTATGAAGCCTAAGAGTTATGGAACACCAAAATGTGCACAACTGCATCACTTCGCTGACGCCAGTGAGAGTGGTTATGGCACAGTGAGTTACATCAGGCAGGTTAACATTCAAGATGTTGTGTATGTTACCTTTGTCCTAGGAAAGTCCAGAGTCCTTCCTTTAAAGCACATCACAGTTCCACGGCTGGAGCTGGCAGCTGCTGCACTGTTGGTGAAGGTGGACAAAATGCTGAGGAAAGAATTACCTTTTGACTTAAAACCCTCAGTCTTCCTGACAGATAGCCAAACAGTGCTCAAGTATATTGGAAATGACTGTGCTAGGTTTAAGACCTATGTAGCCAACAGAGTTTCGTGGATTCGTGACAACACAGATCTGTCTCAATGGAGATATGTAAGCAGCAAGGACAATCCTGCGGATGATGCCTCAAGAGGACTAAGTATAGTTAAATTCATGCAGCAAAGGAGATGGATACATGCCCCTGAGTTCCTGTGGAAACCCGAGGAAAGTTGGCCTGTGGAGGAAGCATTGGGCTCCAAGTCAGTGTTACAGGATGATCCAGAGGTCAGGAAAAACACTGCTGTATTCACAACAGTGGTGAAGAACATTGAAACTCCCACAGACCGGCTTATTTCATTCTTCTCAGAATGGATGAAGCTACTTAAAGCAGTGGCATGGTATCTCAAACTGAAGAATGCTTTGATGTCGATCATCAAAAGGCGAGAGAAACTTGCCCTAGGTTGTATCACTACCCGCTCACGCAGCAAAAGGGTGAGCACTGAACTCAACACTATTAAGACCACACTTGGTGGACAGTTTCTCACAGTGGAAGATATCTCACAGGCAGAAAGGTCAGTCATCACCTATGTTCAGAGACAATCATTCCCAGTTGAAATAGCAACACTGGAAACAACCCCATCTAGAGTGCGAAAGAGCAGTAAGATCTGTAGGCTTGACCCTGTGCTAGATGAGGGCATCATAAGAGTAGGTGGCCGGCTACATAGATCTGCAATGCCTGATGAGACCAAACACCCTTGTATCTTGCCCAAAGATGCTCACATATCAGTTCTCATACTAAGGCACATCCACGAACGCTCTGGACACAGTGGTAGAAACCACATGCTTTCAGAGCTCCGTAAGAAATATTGGGTTATAAAAGGAAACTCAGTAGCAAGAAAGTTGATCTCAAAGTGTGTTGTGTGTCGACGTGTGAGAGGCAAAAAGGGTGAGCAGAAGATGGCAGATTTGCCCCAAGAAAGAATCCTACCCGACCTCCCTCCCTTTACCAACGTCGGATTGGATTATTTTGGCCCGATTGAAGTAAGACGAGGAAGAAGTATGATCAAAAGGTACGGGGTCCTGTTTACCTGTATGTCCAGTAGGGCTATACATTTGGATGTAGCCTATTCATTAGATACCGACTCATGCATTCATGCTTTGAGAAGGTTTATTTGCAGGAGAGGTCAAGTTAAGCACATTAGATCTGACAACGGTACAAACTTGGTGGGTGCTCAAGCCGAGCTCAAGAAGGCCCTAAGTTTCCTGAATGAGAGGAAAATCCAAGGCGCCCTGCTTTCTGATGGAATCCAGTGGAGTTTCAATCCACCAGCAGCATCACACCACGGCGGAGTCTGGGAAAGACTCATAAGATCTGTCCGTCAGGTACTGAACTCCACTCTCCATCAACAAACCATCGACGATGAGGGCCTACAAACCATCTTCTGCGAGGTAGAGGCAATCCTCAATAACCGTCCTCTCTCCACAGTATCCTCTGATCAACATGACCTAGAGCCACTGACCCCAAATCACATCATCCTGCTAAAAACACAGCCTATCCTACCCCCTGGAACCTTTCTGAAATCTGACCTTTATGCCAGGCGCCGCTGGAAACAGGTCCAGTACATGGCCGACCTTTTCTGGCACAGATGGACAAAGGAATACCTCTTACTGCTCCAAGAAAGGCAGAAATGGACTAAAGTGAAGAAGAACTTTAACACTGGAGACATTGTCCTAGTGGTTGACTCCACTGCTCCTCGGGGATCATGGCCATTAGGCAGAGTGCTGGAGACCAAGCCTGATGAAAGAGGTCTGGTCCGCTCGGTGAAGCTCCAGACTAAGACTTCAGTCATTGAAAGGCCCATAACCAAGCTGTGCCGCATCTTAGAGACTGAAGAATAAAGATCAAAACATCAATAAGGGATGTAATGTATATACTTCATTTTTTTCTTTTTTCAAAATGCATTGATTGCTTATTGTTTATTCCACGGCTCCCTTTTGTAATTAATTTAAGTAATTGATTCTATTCAGAACAATTAGGGGCCAGTGTGTAGGAGCCGCATTTAAGTTTATTTCTATTTGCATAATTTATTTATACATTTGTGTTGCGAGTGTGCACCCTCTACAGGTGGCGAGGGTGCTGTCCTATATATGGGTGCGCATTGCCCATGGTGAGGAAGGCGGGTGACAGCAGATACCGTCATTGACCTCAGCCTCAGCCTCAGCCTCAGCCTCATGCTCAGCCCTGACGCCATGCATTTTATTTCATGTTATGTTTTCTTTGCAATAAATTCTAAGCAACAGTGAACGGTAAACTCTTTTTGGATTTTATTTGGAAGGAAGGCTGCGAGTCTGACAAACTGCACCCGCACGCTCCAGGTGGTAAAAACAATAGAAAACTGGAACAGGGGTTAAAGGAAAAACCAACTTAAAGTGTTTTTTGCCACTTCATGGGCATTGCATAGATAGCATTCGTCCTATGGTCATGACACATAATCGTTACATTTAATCATTTCAATGCACAAAAAAGAACTAGCATAAACTGTAGTTATGAGGTTTTCACATGACTGCAACCCAGTATTCATCCGCTGACAGACATAAAAGGCTAGTGTGATCAATGAGACAGATCGGTGCTACATTGCAGCATGGTTGCGATGTTATGGGAAAAGATGATGTGACTTGATGTGAAGCTTCCGAAAAATGGACACTGGTGTGACTTTCCACCCGTTTAACACGTCCTAAAAACACTTTAAGCCTCTCTCACACACACACACACACACACACACACACCCGCCGTTCAAACCAATTTGAGAACCATCTTGTTTCCATGAAATCAGCAACTCCATTCTTCCAGGGGTTGCAATATTCTACTATATTAAAAAAAAAAAAAAAAAAAGATCTGTTTTGGGAAACAGTTCAAAGACCACTGAAGGGTTTTAGCTGCAGGCATATACAAGAGATGGTTTTGAACAGTCAGTCTCTCTAACGCATCATTCAGACTGCATGAAAACAAATCTAAAACTGTCTGTGAGAGAATGCATTAACTCTGAACTTTCACTCACTTACCTATTCTATCAATATTACAGATTTTTACAAAAGTGCAACTTGCAGGCGACGAGAGGTTCGTACTGATAGCGGCTGTCTGGTTGTAACTGCTGCCAATGGCAACATTAGAACTATTCCATGAGTGTTGCATGGTTTTTGCACCTTTGCAACGTGTACAGTCACTGGAAAAGTTGCACTAAAATGTGTCCAAAATGAAACTCTACAAATGTGTTTGAAGTCCTGAACTCATTTGGCATCCCTCCTTGCAAGCATTGTGTGCAAATAATACATCAGGCAGCCCTGCACCACTTCATGAGGCAATGTCAAGGTAGCGGTTACCCCGAGGGCATGTGAGTCACCATTAACTAAAGACGCTGCACGGAGGCCCGCCCACGCCGTCTCAGCCATATGCAGATCACAGGTTGGTTCCATAGCTGAAAGGGCGCCTTAATAAATATACAAGGAAGGGCAGTGCATCAAGTTGACAGGGCAATGCCCGCGCTGTCCGTGGAAAAATTAATGATTCATGATTCCCAATTAGGTTTTAATTCAAATCGGAGATTAGCGCCCCGGTAAAGGGGACAGCCAGTGTGGCAGTGGGCTGGGGTGGGCAAATCGCTGGCAGGGGGAGAGATAAGGCGACATCTGTCTGTTACACCAGGCCAAGAGAGAGAGAGAGAGAGAGCTGCGGGTGACTTTGAGGCCACCGGCCATGACACACACACACATGCACACATGCACACACACACACTAGCCTCTTCAATTTTACAAATCACTGCCCATTACCAATGAAATTAATTTCATGTCGACCACTGGGAGCGATACATTTTTTATGTTGGTAAAATCAGGGAAGGGGAAAAAAAAAAATCAATGGGAAAACCTTTTTATTTTCCTCAATTAGAGAGAGAGAGAGAGACTTTGGATTCCTTCTGGCAATTTGTTTCTTGGCAGTATTCTCTGAATCGCTCAATACAATCTCTCAAAGTTTTCATTTATCAATTGTCTCTCTCTCTCTCTCTCTCTCTCTCTCTCTCTCTCTCTCTCTCTCTCTCTCTCTCTCTCTCTCTCTCTCTCTCTCTCTCTCTCTCTCTCTCTCTCTCTCTCTCTCTCTCTCTCTCTCTCTCTCTCTCTCTCTCTCTCTCTCTCTCTCTCTCTCCAGAACAAGAGAGCCAAGGCCGGGGCGAGATCCTTCATTCATTAATGAAAGGCATCCATTACTGTCAAATGGCAACGGAGTTAATATAAATAAATGAATTCTCCAACCCACTTAACCGTGGTTTATTATGAGCGAGCAAGGCATAATTGTGTTTCTGATCAGTTCAGATAAATTCAGACTCACAATACCCCCCACACACCCCCCTGATGCCACTTCTCGTTTGCACGCCAAAAGTCTGCAACAACAGGGGGGGGGGGATACGATACATCACATGGCTTATTACCAAGGCTTCGGCTAACGGCGCTGGAATATGAGAGGCGAATATATGAAGGCGAATATGGTTGGCTTTGCAGGAGAAAGCCTCTTGAGTAAGACAGCAAATGCCTTCAGCTGCTGTGGTTGTTTTAATTCAAGTCAACCTAGAAATCACAGTAAAAATGGAGCTCCTACAACACGTGCAATTTTGTGGAGAATTCCATGCAGCCATGTCATTAGCGTGCACATCTTTTTAGCGTGAAGTGGCACCGGTGGGGAGTTGAGCCCTAACCCTGCAAGTGTTGCCCGCGCTCCCCCATTCGTCGGATGTCGGATGTATTGTATTAGCGCGCGGAGTGCATTCTTGCCGGCGTGGTTTTCGGTTCGCTCGACTTCTGAGAGAGCAGGATTAACACAACGATGAATCAAAATTCCATTCGGAGCGATTCGCCTCCTCTCCCCGGCGAGCATTTGTATGCTAATGGGAATTAATGGCTAATGAGGTCTCCCCGCCGCCCCCCCTCCCCCACTCGGGGTGACACTGACCCCGTCGACGGCGCGCGAGTGGCGAAGGGTGGCTTGATGAGCGCAAGCTAATTGAGGTCAAGCGATGTAAATATGACGCCTTAATGCTTTTTATTCACTGAATCTAAACTTTTTCCGGAGCGCCACCTGAGACGGTGGAACGTCAAATCATTGAATTTCTTGCCACCCACACAGTTTCAAAACACTTTTACAATTTATGCCAAGGCACATACCAGTAAGTGTGAATTTGGCTTTGTATGCTGCCCGCTGTTCAATACACTGTGCAGTGCCCTCTCCACTGACTGGACTCATAACTGTGAATGTGGTTAACCTGCAATGTGTTATATGTTGCCCGCTGTTGCAGCCTCATGTTCCAAGAGGGGGAAAAATAGCATAAGTTGTGAGCATGCAACTCAAAAGCGAGTTGCATGGTTTATTGTTTGGTTCGTCGTTCATTTTTAACTCCGTCGCCGAGGCTCAGGCAGGAGGGACCATTAGGACAACATATTGTGACTGTACTTGCGCACAAGTGTGTCTTGCTGCGAGTTTGGGACTAGTAGGCTGTGACATTTCAAGCTGCTAACCCGTTGACACAGTTACATGCCACAAGCCCAGAAGCACTCGATCAAAGCAGGCGCCTGCAAAAAGCGTGTTGTTATTCTGTACAGGAACTTTGCAGGGCGCGTGGTATTTTGTCCCTACCCACAGGGGAGTGTGTTACGGGGGATCCAGGAAAGGCCTCGCTGTCTGAAAACAGCATTAGCCATATAGCCACAATAGTTTGCCAGGTCAATATTTTGGTATTTTTCCATATGATTCACAATGGGTTACTTCCACTCTTACCATTGAACATCTTTAAACAATTTAACTACCTTCTCTTAGATTCTCCAAATCCATTAGCCTTTCTAGTGTTAAATCAAAATGGACATAAGACGTGGCTCATGTGCAGTAGCAGACACACTTATATCAATAACTCAGCCAACCTAACTCAATAGTCATAATTAAATCAATGATTGATTGAGAAGGTTGGTCTTCAAAGAAAACAAAGTTACAAAGCCCAGTCCATCTAAGCAAAGGGAAGAAACAAACTACTACTACTACTATATATGGAAGTAAGCAACGCCAGGTATTCCACATTTGTAGATACTCCCAGATATTCAACTTCATATCTGATTTAAGGAGTTTAGTTGTCAACATTAAAGCCATAGCATCATGTAGCATTGACTTACCGTCTCATTTTATTGTGATTATCAATACTTTTCAAATCAGTTGGACTAGACATATCACTGAGATATTCCAACCTTGTTCAATGAATAAATTCGGAGATGGTCTTATAGCCATTATAAGGTAAAAATGAGGGAAGCTTAAAACAGTCAAATTGATTTACAGAACTAGACGAGGTGAGGTTGTCTCACTGAACCCAATGTGAATGTATCGGATAGGTCATGTGCACGATTGTGAGGAATCCAAATTGATTGGTCTAGCAGAACAGCACCAACACAAAACCCAACTATATATATCCATGTTTTGTTTTTTTCCCTACTCCTTAGTATTCATGCAGTTACGCACATCCACACGGGAGCTGCCTAGTACAACCAGGGTCTTCTGCTCATCTCTAAAGGGAGCAGGCAGGGGCTAAGTGTTTTGCTCAAGGGCAAGGCAAAGGGTGCGGGGAATGCAAAAAACACTGTGGATTTTACTTTACTTTTGACTTGATAAATCGCAATCTCTTTACGGAGTCGTGTCACGTTGGATAATTAAAAGCAGTTTAACTGAAAATAAGCTGTTTTCCGGGGGACTCCGGGGGGGGGGGGGACTTTGAGAGTATTGCGTGGTATGTGCGTGGTTAAAAATCAACATCGTGCAATGTCCCACTGTATAATAACCATCCTTAGCCTATTCATTCATTTCCTACTGAAAACCACACACACTCCCGCTAGCTCTCTGTGCTTTCAAAAATGCACAACAAACGCCTGTAGTAGAGATCAAGTGCATTTACAAGATTTATGTTTGCTCTTTGTGCGTCTCTCGGGTGCGATGTGCCACAACTTTGGGGACTTAACTTTGCCTTTTTTTGCATCTGAGCGGTTGCAAGCAGAGCACGTACGGCCCATTGTGGGAATACGCCTGTAATGAATCAGGAAGAAAACAATAAGCGTTCCGAGGTCGTTTTGGCGTCTGAGTGTCTTTTCAATCATCACCGCCGACGACTCGAAGGTGAAATTCCCAAGGCGGGAAATCTCGCCATTTGTCTGACAGTTTCCAGATATTCTGTTTGCCATTCAGTGCGAGTCATGTCAACTCCAGACTGCAGTGGGAGTGTGTGCGCGCGTGGGTTTGAGAATGTATGTATATTTATGTGTGTATGCCTGCATGCATCTTTATCTATGTGGTTAAATGATACTGTAAATAACATCTTTAATGTGATTTTTTTCATTATAAAGTGTTTTAATTTACTTTTTATTGTACCCACTTTCCCCTCAACCTGCCTCACCCACTTCTACTTCAGTGAGTGATTTTCCATGTTACCCAGAAGAACCTATAGAAAATGCAACATGTCTTGTGGGTTGCATTGCATTGCTGGTCTATTGAGGCTACTGTCGGTGGAGAAATTGGAATCTCTGCCTCTTCTACGACGGATTTCCCCCAGTGCCACATGGTGACACCAAAACCTGGATGCTTACTGTTGATGTTCAAGATGGCTTCACATTTTTTTCTGCTATTAAACTCCATTGTAGCCGCAATGGAAATATCTCGACAAACATCAACCCAGGAATGCCAGATACATCACCAATAGCAATTTTTTTTTTTTAACTGTGTGGATGTGTGAGAGCACTTTTGCATGTATGCATATGTATGTGTATGTGGGAGTGTTTGTTTTTCGCAGGCTGGCTAGTGTCAGATAGTGCACATGTTGTTGACCTGCTGTTGACCGACCGGGTTCAGTGAAGGGCTTCCATGGCGGGGCTTGAAAGGCTCGCAGCTTCTATTGCGAGTCTATTGTTGTGTATCACCACCGGCCTTGCTTCCAGTCATACCACCGAACAGGGAACACAAAGCTTTTAATTCAGATGAAAGATTCAGCTCCATTGTTCCTTCCTGAGAGCAATGTAACATTCATTTGCAAATGGGGGCGATATATATATATATATATATATAAAATAAATGTGTGTGTGTGTGTGTGTGTGTGTGTGTGTGTGTGAGAGAGAGAGGAAGAGGGAGTCAGTGTGTGTGTGTTAGAAGTGTCTTTCTTACTTATTTATGCTGCTGAGAAGCTTTAAACACCGACTCCCCTCATCTGTTACAAAAGCCTTTATATTGACACGCAATCGGGTTCCCATCACGAGCAGCAGAACGGGAATACAGGGCTTATCATCACGATCGGGGTACCAAGGATACCGCCGCTAGTCTTGACCATGTTTTTTTTTTTTTTTTTTTCCTCAATTTCCTGTGTAAAAAAGATAACGCTGATATAAAGAACGATAGTCATTGAATATTTATGAAAGATAACAATTGCGAGGAGCATCATTAATGCTGATCATCACAACACTGTATTATCAGCTCAAGAAAAAAAAAAAAAGTACCTTCATTTGTAAAAGGTGGACGTCTCTTACACTTCCATCTCATTTTGCTTTCATGTCACAACTGTGCAGTTATTTTGCAGCCTTCCTACTGAGCGTTCAATTGGCTGGGATTGAACGAACAGACATGGCGTTCAGGCACGTTTGTCCTCCTCGTTGGCCTCGTGGTATTTTTGCTAATATAATTAAATACAAATTAAAACAACCTGTGCAATTCAAGCCACGTACATTTTCAATTCAATTTAAACTAAAAAGGATTCTGCTTGTCTTTTGTAGTTATTCCTTTTGCCAGTTGATAGTTGATTAAATCTGTTCTCCACAAGACACATTTAAACCTTGTGACTTCCAAAGCTTGATTCTCACTTGAATACAGGAAAGAACCATATTCCCACACACACTGTACTTGGTAACCCCCGTCCCTGTTCCACTAACGCTGCTCCTGCATGCCATGCATCGCCCTGGCGGTTTTATTTATATTTATGCACAGTGGAATGATTGACCTCAATGCCAACGATCATGATGCCCTTACCAATGATGTTTTTCCACACAGGCCCTGAATCTCAATGAGACAGTAAAATGCGGTGAGGATGGACCGAATGTGCCGGGGTATATAAACTCTGCACCCCTGGATATTTCAAGCATCACTAAATGATGCTGAGAGCTTTTACAGATTAAAAAGTTAGGGTTGTGAAGTTGTGAAAAATATACTTTGACTGGCGAGTCTCATTAGACCCGGTTGATTCATTAAGTTTCCAGTTGTATTTAAACACACCGCCTTCATCTCCTCCGTAGTGAGCGCGCTACAAGGTTACCACTTAAAAAAAATGGTGAGGAGTTCGCGGAGTTGAGGTGTGCTTGCACGCAAATTAAACGAGTAAACAAAGACGACGAAAGGAAGACGCGATAACAGTCTTCGAGCCAGCAGAAAACAATCAATTCCCGCCTTATGTCTGTCTGCCTTTTCATCGAGACGGTATTAAAAAAAAGGGGGTTTGGCAACCAGACACTTCAATGAGCCGCATCGTATTCGCAACAGGAGTCATTTCACGACTCCCCCAGCTAGGATTGTGTGCCAAGGCTTTTAACTATAGACAATCTATTTCACTGTACTTCCGCCGGTTGCCAGTTCAAGGAAGCGGCCCAAATGAATGGCGGGGTTCGAAATGCTAGTAATTGCGGCGCCAGCAGTGATGCGGGGGGGGGTTTTAATACGCCAGAGTGACCTTGAAATTTACTGGTCTGCGGAGTATTGATCAAACCATATTAGGCTACGTTTCAGAATTCTATTGCGGTTCCTCTGTTTACTACTTACTGGCAGTAGGCGGCGGCTAATTCTATTCTCTAGGTTGATCAACCAGAGAGCATTTGGATGCTAATTTTGCAGAAGCACCTACTTTGGATTCCCCATTATCGTGCGCCGTCACTCTTTGAGCTGTGTGTGTGTGTGTGTGTGTGTCAAATTTGGGATGGGCACAATTAAGCTTTTGAAGCAAATGGTGCATTTGCTTGGAGGCAAAGTGTTTTCATTCCACCTGCTGTCCACCCCTACCGGTCCAGTCATGTGAAAGGCTTGAATCAACAGACACAAACTGCATCGGCGTCGCCTTTCCCCAAGTGGTCTGTTTACATTCAAACGGGGAGTACCATAGGCTTCATAATTGGTACATTTCGCCTGTATTCCTTTTGAATCTCCCGCAGTGCGCCATATGCATGTGTGCACAAGCTCGCGTGCGTATGTGAAGAACTTTTCACCATTTGTAGAATAACATCAGAGTTGGAAAAAAAAAATGTGACAGCCCCAAGAGGATAACTGCTTATGAATGCACTGGGCGTGTTTCACCAGCCATGTTAAATTACTGCAAACTTAATTAATTATTATTGGAATCCTTAAGAGAGGCTGAATCTGCATACAAAAGGGTAATAAATGAGAAGAAATAGAGGCGCTATTAGGCTTATTTACGATGCTGCCCATGCACTGGTGATGATATTAATATGGTTGGGGGGCCTTCTCTCATTCCAGCATCTCGCCGTACTCCGGAGCGTCCCTGTGGACCATAATCACCACATTTGTTGGGTGCAGAGCCCCTGAGATGGCAAAGAGTTAACGACCCTGTAAACAAGCAAACCCAGCCTGCCTAGCCAGCACATCCCTAAATGTCATGAGAGAGAGAGAGAGTAGGAGAGAGAGAGGGGGAGAGAGAGAGAGCATTGATGTGTATCTTATGCTGCCCGGGGCTGGATACTTTCTCTCTCTCTCCCTGTCTATTTCTCTCTCTCTCTCTCTCTCTCTCTCTCTCTCTCATCCCCGTGGGACGGTGGACGAATACAAGCGGAGCAGATCCATCCACATCCATGAGTTACTGGGTCCAAGGTTGAGGGTCATTCATGGACTCATAGATATGTATTGATAAGTGAATCTATTTATTTGTCCCCTCGGGTTATAGAGAAGCGAGCCAATAAAATGAAACCGGCAAAAATCATTCAATCAGCGGCCATACGGGGTCAAACCTCACCTCACCTTTCAGCAGAAAACGTTGAATGTTGTTTGCATCGGGTTGCTGCAATAGGGGGGGGGGGGGGTGTGGACAGGGGGTTAATCCTGGCCTCACTAAAATTCTCTTTCAATATTGTTTAACAAAGTGGAATTCATTTAGGGGGTGCTTAATTTATCTCGCTTGCGTTGAATTTGAGAAGGTTAGACGAGTTAAATTGCCGTAAAACAGACACAGATACACAGAAATGGCGACAAATCAAAGCATCCGTTATTTTTGGTTTTGTCAACGTAGATTTCAAATTAAATAAAAAACATATTTGCCGATTTTGTATTCTCAAGGCTTGGGTGATCGCACGTCTAGCCGCCGACACGGTAAGGCAACAAGTGACTAGAAACAGTCTGAATTGATGCCCTCTATAAGCGCTTTTCAACTCCTTCCTATCAAACAGGAAACAGGTGAAGATAGTATTCCTTCTGTTCTTCATGTCAGATAAGCTCCTTATTCAGTCTGCCACAAAATCCCTCATTAACAGTTTAAACTTACCGAGAGAGAGAGACCAGCTGTTTCAACTTGAAATCATTTTACAGGGGAGCTCCATGAAGAGGAAGCGGAGTACATTAGGGCACATTTGCCTAATTCGGTTCCTACCTTAGGGACCGATAATAAGAACAAATCCTGTGACGGCTAAACGGTAAAAATTTCAGCTTTGCTACTCTCGATATCATTGTGTTTTCACCTCCGCCCTGTTCATGAAAGCTTTAACATTCGCTGTTATGAACCCGATGTGGGTTCGTTTTTCCCCCAGGAGAGATCCTCCAGCGCACAGGAGGTGGTCTCCAGCCGGTGGAATCAGCCGTCCCTTTAGCCTAACACAATTCGGTTTCTGAACTGCTGAGCGGGCTGTCCCAAGCCAGCTGCCGTCCCGTTCGCTTTATTTTTGTTGTTGTTGTTGTTGAAAATCAACAGCGAGTTCAGAAATAATTGAGTATTGTCGGGGGACTAGGGATAAGTCTAAGCGTAGGCACAGGATAGACTGGGTGACCTTTTAGCTGTAGTTGATGTTGAGAGCGAGCGTCGAGGCGGGTGAATCCGGGACGCCAGAAAATCACTGTTGAGCGTCCTGTCGGTGTCGTGGGGCCTAAATCAACAAAACATCGGGAATGGGACGAGACGACTTGATAACCCCAGGTGACATACACACACACACACACACACACACAGCCCTGTAGCATTTAGTTTAGGTAGCTAGTGAATGCTGCTGCCTGTCTGATTGTCCTGTAGATTTATGTCCTCTATAGTCAGTGGGTTAGTACATCACCCTTTCAACATCCGAATTGGGCTTCAGTATGAATGCTCACCTTGAATTATGGATTAGGGTTGCAACAAATAAACGATCAGCGATAGCCACCATGGCCCGAACAGACAAAGGTTAAAAAACGGAAACCTGCAGAAACTCCATCAACAGAAAATCCAAGGAAAAAGAAGTTTCCATTGACAATCAGTCTCTGGGAAGAGCAGTGCAGAAACACCACAATAACAACAAAGATGTCTGCCATTGGTTCTGAAGATACTGGCTCGTTTGGTACTTGGCCGATGCTTGGCAGGCGGTGCTCAGACGTCCTTTACGAAAGCCGATGGTACACTCATAGTGACCGGGCTGTCTCATAGCAACGGAATCTGAAGCTGTGGATCCTACCAGACTACCTCTTCCACCCCTGCCCTCTCAGACTCTTGGAGTATTCTTCTTGTTCATAGCTACTAAAGGGTGTGTCCAAATGGCCTAACTAGCCCTGGATACTGCTACTTCCCTCCTGTCAGCGAGGTCAAGCAATATTTCAGCATTTCCATTGGCTGACAAGAATAACACACAATCATGCTTTCCTCAGTCACATGAATTATTGTTTTATTGTGAATTATCTTTTCGGGAGAAAAAAAAACAAAAGAAAAACTTTCAAAATCACCCCTTAAAATGTGCATTTTTTTTTTTTTTGTCTTCATTTTAATTACAGAAGCCAGCAGAGTTGTTCAGAAGCACCACCGAGTTAAAAAACCAATTAGCCATGTGTGAAACAGTATGAAAAGTGTTTCTATCAAAAAGGGAGTTGACAGCATTATCTGCAGAGACAGAGAGCGGAGAACGGCCGCTTTCTAGAAGTTTCTGCTATAGGCCTCCCCCCGAAAAAAATCGAGGGATGAATGAAATGCCATATTAATTGATTTGATTGATTTCCCTCTCGTCTTTTTTTTTTTTTTTTTTGCACATTGTCAATTGTTTCTGGGGATGAAGTGCGGCACGGACACTGCGGCAAACAACACACACATGCGTGCTTCATGCCTTGCCGTAAATCAGACCCGACGGTGGCTGTTTTTCCACGTTTTGGGATTTGCTGGCTAAAATTCAGAGACAGCAGTCTGAGCAATAGCACTGGAGGCAGATGATGTTCTAGGGGGTCATTAATTAACTCATCCAGAGCCTTTATTAGCTCCTTAATGGATCTGGTTAGAGCATATCAAGGCTTTGATTACCTCCCGTCGGCTATGCGAGAGGTGGACTACGTGTGTGTGTATGTGCATGTGCCTGTTAAAGAGAGTCTGTGTGTGTGTGTGCCTGCGATTGTGTACATGTGTGTGTGAGAGACTGTGTGTGTACACACACATGCACCTACAGAGATCTCGCTAAAAGGCATTCATTTGAAAGAAGGCCAGAAAGGGAAGATGAACTAATAAGGTGAACTTGTTACAGGGTCTTAAGTCTGTCCTCCTACAAACAAGATTTCTTGGCTTCGCATCGTACAATACAATATAGTGCAACATGTTTTGTGCTCGCCGGTACGCCTTGGGGGGACGACTGTAAAGGCTGAACAGTTACAATAGATGAAATGGGGCTCATTCTGCATTGATGAGCTCCGAAAAGCCCTGTCTGACCAGGGCCCAAAGTAAACCTCTATTCCGTGCACTATAACATTGTGCGGCTAATATTGATTGGCATTCACAACATGAGGCGATCATCTCTCCACAGTGTGTGGGTGTGAGTAAAATAAGCCTCCAGACCTTTTAGTTGCCTGTGGTGAATGTTCTTAATTGAGAGGATTTCTGTACTCCCATGCATTAACTCTCTCTTTCTCTCCCTCTTACATCACACACACACACACACACACACCTCAAGCTCAGTAGCGTTCCTTAAATATCAAAACACATGCTGTCCTCCCCGCAGGTCTTCCCACTGTCCTCCTCTCAGTGGGCGAGTCTGCACACTCCACCCTTAGGCTTTCTTTGCTCTGCACTACCGAGGGCTCCTATATTGCCCCCCTAGGGTGCTGGATTGATTGGGGGGGGGTCCTTGAACCCACAAGAGGGGAAAAAGGGGTGGGTGATGATTTATTAAAGAGGCAAGGTTGTAGAGAAGCAGTCATCATGCCCGGCTAAACCTCAGAGAGGTATTGGATTACTCTATTACTCAAGCACAAATGCACACTGTTTTGAACACACACTAACAACACATGCATACACACACACACACACCAGTGTGGCAGGTTTCTCACGCAGGTGGGAGTGAAAGGCACCTCGGTTGAATGGCTCTGTAAGTTAAAGGAAGTAAATGAGCCTTGTTTGATGGATGAGTGGGTGCGTGTGTGTGTGTGTGTGGCGCTTGGGTATCAGCATCTATGTGGAGTTTTGCTCATTCATTTGAATCAAAACTGTTAAGGAAGACAATAACTCGGTGGTATATGTTAAGTAATATACGCAAAACGGCTGCCGACTTGTTAGCGAAATGAGAACGGAGGATATAACGATTCCATCTTCGGTAATTTCACATTGTAGACGGATGTGATGCTTAAGCAAAAGACATATGGCACTGAATTATGAATTTGCGTAAGGGATTGTTTGTAAGCTATGACAGGAGATGCATGGACCCATTCAAAGCTTTACATAACTCTGGCAGTGAGTTTGTGTTGTCTTATAGTAACTGACTGTCATTCAACACAGTGTTCACTCACCTCCTCCTTCTTCAGTTGGGGTCATTGGGTGGGGTTTGGGGTGACAGGGGTACTGGAGATGATGAATCTGCTGGGCCTGACACCATGGACATTTCATTTAGTAGGACTAGCTTGCTAAAAGTTATCCTGTGTTGATTAAATTAAATGTGAATACTGACAGGTTGTTTTTATGTGGGGATATGATGAAGTATGCTAGATGGCTAGCATTGCACACAGCTGGCATGTCTCACATTAGCTAACAGGTTAATTTGCACCACTCACTGACTGATAAACTCACCTTTCTTTTTGTGTTAGCTACTGTCGTCCTCTCTTTCGTTTCTGTCTTTTCCTTTTTCAAAACCATGACTTTGTTTTGGTTTTAGGAGGAGACATGATGCCACACTGCCACTGTCAACAGTTAGTAACTTGAAATTCCCTGACTAGGAAGTGCTGTTGTTGAGAGGGCAGGACTAAACCATTTTGTGTAAATAGAAGGGGGTGAACAAATACAGATGCTGTGTGGTTGTTTAATTTTGCTGGAAAAGAAAAATAAATTGTTAGATTTCTTTATACACATAAGAAAAATATTTTTAGTACTGACAATTTTGATGATTGTTAAAATCTTTTTTAATCAGTGAATTTTGGGTTTATAGATTTAGAAATCAATATCGTTGGTAAGTAAAAGGATATGTAAAATAAAACCTTTTGAATTCAACTTCTTGTTTGCCAACGTGTTAATTGTTATTTGCTTTGCACTAACATTGACATAATTAATATCAGTGAAGTGCCTTAAATTTGATTCTGGTTTGAGGGATGTTATCATTTGTGCCAAAATGCATTTTGCTAGGCTGTATTTTTCAGTCAGTCAATCTGAACTGAACTGGCTGGATAACAATACATTTGTCACATAAACAAGAGGAGAATATAACATGGGAAAGTGCAAGCACGCTTAAATGTCAAAACAATACTGCTCCATTAACTGCTGCAAACAGACTTTGACCTTCGCCGCACAAGGAGTGCCTAATGCTTCACCGGGGGCTCAGCTCAGCACACTGGCGAAACATGAAACCTGTCTTTATTCACTTACGTGCAAATAATTACACCAAAGACATAAAAACCTATATTTTCAAATAAGCCATTTGCAGAGTTAATAATTTCTCTTCCAAAAAAAAAAAAAAAAAAAAAGTCCTTCTTCAGTGACCTTTCCTCACTGGAGGAATGACACTCGGCTCCGCTCTCCTTACAAAGTTTATCTCCCTATCAAGAGAGCATTTCCATTTAATTCCACTTCTTTTCCCACTCTAACCTTTGATACAGCGGTTCAGTATGCAAATGGCTATCTTCATATTGTTAGCGAGGTGAATTAGCATTTGCTTTTTCGCCGTATTATCTCACTTTGGGTTTACATAAACGTTCATTGTTGATGTGGCGGCGGCGGCGGCTCTCCCCCCTGCATTATGCATGAGGCCCTTCCCTCGGCTGAAGCCTAGAATTCGAGATCAGCATATTTGAGATATTTGCCCATTTTTTTTCGCAGCGTATTTTGGCATTAATATGTATCCCTCATCTGAAAATGTGATAGTAACGCCTTTGGGGTGCGCACGGGCCGCACTCTCCCTCAACACAGCCGGGGACATGTGGAAGAGTGCGAGATAACAACTCCCATTCATTTGTCAAAACAAAACACGATACATTTCTAGGTATTTTTGCGATTGGGCAGAAAATAGATTGCAGGCCGGAGTGCTGGTTAGCCTCTCTTACACCCGTTTTTATTTATTTCCTTTCTACATAGTTGAGCGTAATTACAATGGCCGGGGTTGAATGCAAACTAGAATGCAAACACTGCTGAAAATTAAAGTGTTTGAAGTCAACAGAGAGCGGCGATAAGCATATAATTCTGTGTTCCTACTGTCTGGATGAACAGGCGCATTTACCGAGCAATAGCCGAGAACCTTTTTTTTTGGTGATAAATTAGACCGTAGGCTGAGTGTTTGAAAACATATGGCAAGGGGAATTTTAAGGGGGGGGTAACGCTTTCTCCCTCAACAGCGACTATTGAAATGCCCTTGAGCAAGGTACTGAACACTCAACTTCTCTGCTACTGCCCAGATGTGGATGTGTGCAACCATCCTTTTTCCCACCGCAGCGATTCCCCCTAGGTTGCTGCTGTAAATAACAATTCTTCCTGCCAAGTTAAATAAGAGACTGATCGGTGGCTATAGGAGACGTTTACTCCAAGTCAGCGGTTTTGTTGAATAAACCAGCTTTGTTATTTTTTAGATTTAGATTTTAGGTTTATATCAGGACTTTATGAGGGTATTCCTCTATAATATATGAAATAATAACCACTCCTTGTAGGGTTCAAGCATTGTTTAAGTGCTTGATCATCTATCTTCAATAACTTTATCAAACAGAAAATTTGAGCATCATGTAGGCCTGTAGTGCAGCTAAAGTAAAAAAAAAGATGTAGATTGTAGATTCACATTCCTCAGTCTTTCAAATCGCTGCTTCTCTCATCTCAGTCGGCGATATTTCTAATGGAATGATCCACATTTTTCACATCTGATCATTTATGAACGGAGGAAAAAAAAATGGCTGCTCATCATCGACATCATAAATGGCCCGCGTGCAAATGGACATGGACGTGTCAGGGGCATAGTTAAACCCAGAAAGTGAATTAGTGTGTAATAAGTGGTAGTGCTCATTTGATCATCAGGATACCAACTGGTGGACATCTGTTGAAAAACCTCTCACAGGAAGCCCCCCCGTGTTGTGGGCCCCGGGGTGTAGCTTTGCAGCATCTTCCTCATATGCACCGTATATCCGACGAACATCCCACAAGTCCTATTTATTCATGTAGTTTGGTCTAGCTTAGCGGATCAAACCTGCATCAAGATATTGAAAACTACTGCAATAATGTTTACTTTGTTTACTTGCCTAGGCAAAAGGAAATGGAAATGCAGGGGTGAAGGAGAGGACACCGACTATTTTTCCCTGCCGTCCTTTTGATAGATGAGAGAGCGCCTGCCTAGAGTGAGTTCAGCAAACTATAAACAGGGACACCTTGGAGGTTTTGTCGCATATATTTCTTAGACTGATGAGTGAAAATCAACATTGCTGCTTCAGATCCACAGCAGTGCAACCATACGATCAAAATCCCATAATATTGCCAGCCTAACATTGTCAATTATCAATAGAATTTACTGGATTTTTCTGCCTTGTCCCACTTTATCAGACCCAGCTAGATAAGGTGGAACACCATCTTTTAGATAGGGGGCAACAGGACTTTTAGGCTTTTGCAATGGAGGAAAGAAGTCCAATTTATGTCGGGGGGATCACCTGTACTTAAGCCAGGCAAGGTTGCAGGTTCTTGTAGTACTGATATTTTAAAATCAGATCTGAAGCTTTAGCCCACCTGTAGCGAGCCCATCAATTTTTCTATTTTTTATTTTATGATGGAGAGCAAAGATAAAGTTAAGAAAAAGCCAGAAATCTATTTGGAAGCAAAATTCAAACAAGTCAAATTGCAAATAAGCTGCGTGCATCAATAACATAACATATCGGTGCCAGGTTGCGCATGGCAGGGCTTTGCACCATGACGACATGGCCTTTTCTCGCCTGCGCCCGCTTGGTGTTTTGGTGGCTTGCTGTGAAGTGGAGGGAGAGGCACGGTAGTCGTGTCAGTAACGATCAAGCGGCACGGTGCAATTTTTTATGTCAAGGCTGACGGGGAATTGCACTTGTGACATCAGGGCCTGCTCAGAGCACGTCAGAAAAGGCGCAGGCATGGTGCAGGCGGGTTTCTATGCTATTCGTGGCTTTACCAAGCAATGTGTGCATGAACAGATCCTGTTCAAAAGCTTACCAACCTGTTCTGTGGATGATATGTTGGCCAATTTGACTTGGATATAAATCCCTCAAGCGGGAACAGGTGCAACAGTTTTCATTTTTGTGGCTGTGGTGTGAGTGATTGTCATCCAGCACAGAACTCTCAGCATGCACCGATGCACAGAAAGCAACACTGAAGGGAATTTCATAACCCCATGAAAGTGTTTTCTTCATAAAAAAGGCTTCCTGATTGGTTAACTAGGCTGGTGATTCTGCAGCTCCCGCGCAAGGACAGCAGATTCCTCTAGGAGAAGCTTTTGTGGTGGAACCGCTCTGGACTGTGGTGTAGCCCGCACTGCTTTTAAAAAAGGGAAGTAAAAGAGGTAATTTGATTGGTCGTGAATGAAGCCAGGCCCACCACACCTGCTGATGTATGTGTTCCTCCTAATCCAACCCCCGGTGCTCCTCCGCGCACCTCCGGCCATAGATCTAAAAATAGATCCCATTAAGATGTTAACATAGTTTACTCTTGTGTATCAATTCAAATATATTAATGTTTAAATAGTGAAGAAATAAGAGTGCATTCAATTGTAATTGGGGTAGCCTAGAGTAAAGATGAAAATGAAAGCACATAAGTATAGTACCAATTGTCCCAATTGTGGTTAATTCATGCCTCCTGTAAATATAACATGGACTCTTATTCTTTAGCAATTCTGAAATATGTCATGTGCTAGTATATTAGGTAGAGGTGGATAAATGTATTTTGCAAAATGCTTAATTCACTATGAAATCTACAAAGGCAACAGTAAACACATAGTCCCCCATGAGTGATGCAGTCCCCCTCACGGCCAATTAGTAACACATACATCACCTTGTTTTGTAATTATATTGCCCCCTTGGGCCAATTAGTGTAATGTGAAATGCCAAAATGCAATGATGAGATGCATCATTCCCCCAAAGTTTTGTCAAAATCCAATCAACGGTGCCCGAGATATCGTGCCTGACACATGGACAAGCAAACAAATGGAAGGAGTCTCTCCCTCCCCCACCCCCGTTTTCATCGTGAGGGTCATTAATCAAGCACCGCCTTACCCTTTTTAACATCCTTCTAAAGCACCAGGCGATTCACCGACAGACTACCCTCAACAGGCCTACAGGATAATCACAGATCTGCAAATGCAATTCAGATCAAATACAGCCTTACAAAATGATGATTGTTTTATTATCTTTGAATATCCAAGATGGGTACAAGCAAAAGGAATTTACCATTTAAAATAGAAAGGTGCTCTGAGAGGGACAGTTCAGCAAATTGAAAACAGGTTCAGGTAAATATTAAAACGATGAAATAATTTGAAGTATAACGTCATAAAAGTGCCTTCACACATGGATCTAGGTACAATTAAAATAGAGAAAATAAAACCATGCATTAGAAAATAAATCATTAATTATTAATATTGCAATAGGTTGAATTTATTAACTAAATAACTGAAAATGTTCTATGTGAAAATGAGGCAGGCTCTCACATCAAATGACTAAAGGGTGAAGGTGATGTATAAACCATTTTTACTTTTCATTGTAGGATTTTGAAAGTTTAAACAATCCAGATTTGTTGAGCAAATCGGTTTGGAGAAGTTACTAAAGGGACACTCTGCAGCGTTTAGGCTATAATTGGCTAAATAAACGACCAGTGCTCAAGACTCACCCCTTGACTCTGCACTTGATCAGACTTGTGTGGAACAGGAACCTGTGGGGGCCAAACAATCCACTCAGCGCCGGGATCGCGGACCCCGAGAGAACTTGAAAAATCAAAGCCGGGTAAGTGGTGGTTCATTTCTCCACCCCTTTGGCCCTGCCTATACTTGCCCTGTCGCAGGAACACTCCCCCCCCCCCCCCCTATCTTTAGCCGTCTTCCCCCGCCGGCAGTCCTAAGTGACTTTAAATGGCAACCGGTCCCCCTGAAAATGAGTGCAATATCTGCAGCTTGGCTGAACATGCTTGCCCCTTAGCGTCCACCAAACATAACTTCCCGGAGAGACGCGCTCGGTGCCAAGTTCTGCCTTTTTTATCAGTATCCAAGAGTCTCTCTGGCAGTGTGCACACGCAGGTCTAGGTGAAGAAAATTAATTCTCAATTCTGGATGTCAGCCTACCAAAGTCCCCAAATACACTTTATTATGGAATGTAACTCACGCGCTTGGAGAATTAAAGTGTGTTTTTTTTTTCCCTTGCTGACAAAATATATAGAAGTAGGAGCATTAACATCAAAGCAAATATCCATTATTTTCCACCATATCTTGTTTAAATATAATGAACTTCACCACACAAAAATATTCCACTTGCTAAGTGAGAATTGAAATTAGAGATTAGTCCAATCTGCACCATGCTTTTATTGTTTAGGCTCCTTGGGTGGATAGGAATCCTTCATTGAAATGAATAGGTGGGCATCCCTTTTAAATTACGAGAGTGCAGGTGGACAGATGGAGTCGTATCCCTCACTGTCTCCACTGTGCAATAGGTTTTACTTTGCTGGAAGTATTACGCAGCATTTCAAGTTTCAATTTAGGTAATGGATGTCCCCGGATCAATTACCAGAGCCCGGATTGACGGATGTACGGGATTGTATCCGTCTATTGTTCGTTTTTACCGGAAAGTTTTTTTTTGCCGGAAAAAGTTCCAGTGATATGAGATGATTTTGAACCGTAACGCAGCACGTTTTCAAATTAGGTTATGCCTCCAGTTTTTCGGTGGCTTTTATCTTTCAAAACACATTACGCGAACGGAGGAATGCAGTTCTTGATCTTTAATACATTAGAAGAAAACCGTCTCAACGTGAGGAAATGCACACAGCTGCGAAATTCAGACAGGGGCTGTGATTGAACTCGCATTGAATTGACTCAAAATTGCCATGGCTGATATTTCATATAAAACTTCAAAGTGTGATATGAAAACAGCTGTATTCAGGGGATTTTCATACCCATTCCTTACATTGGTTATCTGCGGCCTTCGATTCTGCTTCTTTATCGTTTAAGTTACCGTGACCCAGCATTGCTTTCTGTTGGGGAATGTATAGGCAGTCAAATAAGCTCTGGTGTTAGCTGGTGTTGGACTACAGGCAGGGAAAAAAAAGAGAATATTGTCCCTATCAGGCAACAGTTCAGCCATCGTTCTTACTGCCTCACTCAGTTTGACAAACATAGACTTAACTCCCAGTCAATATGCAATTACCCTTAACCAATTGCTTACAATTGTCCAAAGCTACACATATTTGAATTTGATAGTGATTCATTATTCATGTTGGTGATGCAATATTCATAGTCCTGATAAGAATAAATAATTCAAGACGATCAATTATGTATTGGTTTGGCGTAACTAAAACGCACCGTTTCTTTAGCCTTCTTCCACCCGGATAATTAAGAGACGGAGGATTTTGTTTGTGTCGAGGTTTAAAAACGTCAATCAGCGCACGTTTCAAAATCAATAGCAGCTCATTCGGCTCTACGGATACCCAAACTGTTAAATCCATACAGACCTAAGGGCGTCGACATGTTCTCAGCGTAGATTTAGATGTAGCCGTCCCGAATTCCCACGTTTCCTGTGTGCACTGAACGCCACTGTAATTTAGAACTTCATTATTGCTCTGTCCCTGAGATTAATTGTGCAGAAAATTGTAATTTTCTTCACTCCAGCCATCAGAAGGGGCGCAAGGTATGACGTGCCAAACAAATGACTGAGAGACATGAATTTTGCATTGCACTGCTCTCCATTACAACATACAATTTCACACCCGGGCCCTGCCCCGGCTGGCACAACTGCACTCTTGGCTACTGGGCTGCTCCACTACAGCGGGCTGGCGTTTAAAGAGCCCTTCTCAAGGGCCAGTGGGAAGAAGTTGATGAGGAGAAGGAGTGGTGTGAGTCTTTCACTACTCCTGCCCAGATTGTCCCAGACAGTCTGGGGATTGGAACCAGCAACTCACTTCTCTAACTTTTAGGCTTCCACTACACTCAGATTGCAGTAGGAAGACATCCACAATGGCCACCATAGAACATTGTTCCTCTCTGATCTGCACTGTATGAAACTTTCAATTGAAACTTTATCAATGGAATTACATTCATCAAAGGTTAACATTGAAATGCTACTGATGAAGTAATCTTATTGTTGCTTAGTAGAGTTAATAAAGTAGTGAAAATATTCTTTCACATGCTTTCAGTACCCACACAAATGGGCAAGTGTGCATTCACACTCACACACACCTGCAGAGATGCATCAATACACATTTCAGCTTGGCTCTATGTTTTCGTCGTGCACGTCATCTGAGTCTACATTTATGTAACTCTTTTTTTTAAACAGTTAACAACAAACAACATTAACCATAATTAGAACCAAGAAATATCACTAAAATGCCACGAGTCTGCCATCAATATCAGGAATCTTATGGATGCTGACATTAACGAACCTCAAGACATTGAAATGATAAAACTACACTTACTCCCTTGAACATGCAATGTTAATTACCCTTTAAATCTACAGGAAACTGTCAAAATTGAGGAAAACATCACCATTAAGAGTCTTTATGTTGTTCGTTGTATGTTTATGTTGTTGAACATCCCATTAAAGTTAGATTTTCTTTTTATTTGATACGTATACTAATATATAATATCATTTTCCCTCATGACAGAAGGTTGCTAACACTATCACCTGTTTACTCAAAGCTGGATTATCTCATTACCCGTGCTTTCCATTCAGGCGCCTGTTAGCTGTCTTTCAGTTCAATGATAAGTTTACTGAATACTGACAGGGAAGGTAAGTGGACTGAATTATGTTCATTTATGTTGCAGCTGTCATTCACTTAATTGCTTGCAAACACATTAGCATCCAATCGTCACACACACACACATCCTGTACCTGATAGCATGATAGCCTTGGTTTAACCAGCTTATTTGAACTATATTGCATTTTCATGGACAGAGCTTGTGCAGTGGTTCTCAAAGTGCCATGGAGTCAGTGTCAATGTACCTTTGATATTTTGAGAATGAAACTTCAATCACATTAAAGCATTTGGCCACCTCTTATCCAGGTTGTATTGTGTGTACAGCCTAAATGCACCCAAGACACAAAGAAAGTAGTATTTTGATATGACATGTTACTGGGAGAGTGGCCCATTAGTCACCTTACCTGTAAAAGGAAAAAAATCCACCCCCAGATACTCTCGCACTGTTATAGATCATAAATCGGTGCTGTTCAATACATTCCAGGAGTTATTTTGTGATGAAGTGTTGCAATTTTTTCCGTTTTATTTTACCCACTCCGCCTCAACCTGCCTACTTCAGTTAGTGATTTCCTGTTTCCCAGAATGCCTTGCAGCAACCCCCTCGAGAGTGGGTGTGAACTTGCTCCATTAAAGCACACATTTGTTTTTTTTCCCCCCCACATTCAATAACTTGTAAAGCGAACAAGTAAAAACACAATAATGAATATATTTGTGATTACTGTAAGAAGAAAAGAACAATTTACAACCACTTTTAAAATATTTTTTCTTATGGGCATATCATTTAAGATTAGTTACCATTTAGCTTTAAAGCTGCTATACCTTCTCATTTACCCACCTCTGACATAATGCTAGTCGCCTACTATCACTCAACATAGTGTATGCTAAAATGTTAGCACGGAGCTACCAGTGTGGCAGACTGCAGGAAAAGACTATATCCCCCAGCTGACGACAGCCAGTCGGCCATCTTGCCCCAGCTGAGGGGCCAAGTGGGAGCTGATTGCCTCACCTAGAGGACTTAAGTGTGGTTTTCACAGTCCAAGAGGGAGACCATCCAGGGAGGTTGAGGTTCTTTGAGGGTGATGATTAAAAGGTGAGCGTTTCGGTTTGAGTCCTGCCTGCTGTATGATCTGTGCCAGGAATCTGGGGCTGTGTCACACCTCCTGACAATGGATGATTTTGGTGTCTCTGGGGTCATCATTTAACGGGGCCAATCTCCCAAAATGGCGTATTCCTTTCAGATGTTCATCGAAACCACTTCAGGAGGTACTCAGAGATGCTGAGTCATTTCTGTCTCATTAGATGTGTGTAGCAAAAGGAAGGGTTTGATTAAATGTGCTCTGAAGATTATATTTGTGATAAAAGCATAAACATCATCAAATAAGAAATGAAAGGCATATCTAAAACTAGCTTACAAGATTAGCCAATATCCGTGCTATTGGCCAGTGAATGGATATGATTCTTACGAGTGGCTGGTTGTGATGGGAGTCTCCTGGAGGCTGTGAAGTGCCCTGTGTTGTTACTTCGGTTTCAGTTCATTATTATCCGTGAAAGGTTCTCTCTGGGAGACAGGAGTTGTTGGCCGGGGTCTCCCGACCTCTCTTATGTCTATCTCGCTTGCATTCTGTTTGACTTCCTCCACAGACTCCAATTGAATCTGCTCTCGGTGGCTTGGTAGCCTTTTTCGCTTGACTGGTAGCCCGCGTGGATCTCCTCCGAGGGACGGAGTGGCTCTTCTGGAAGCGATGCAGATTGGATTTCACACTTCTCGCATTTCCTCGACTCAAATCTAAGAATGATTCGATAACAAATATATATAAAACCTTGTATCTGTTAATGAGGCACAGATCATTTCTCAGAAAAGTTATCATGAGACCAAAAATGCCATATTGCATTCAAAAATAAATGTTTCAGTATCAAAGTGAGGCAATGCACATATAGTATCTTGCAAGATGAAAGGGTTTCACACATAGGGAAATAGTTTGATCTTCAGAATGTCATCTAAATCAAATTATTAGTTAATAAGACTGAAGGAGAGAAGGAGTGCGAGGGTCAGAGGAGCGACTGCCTCGCCTGTGTTGTCACAGTTGGGTGGGGAGTTCAAAGACCCAAATATTGCTTGCTGTTTCGGGGTGAGATTGCAATGACATCAATGACATGAAGTGTTACATGCTCCTCGGATGAGATTGGCACATCCTGAGTTTGATCAGGTATCGCTCGGTTCATCTGCATTTTATGATGAGAGAGTGGTCGGTCGACTGTTGTGACAGCAGGTCATCAGTGAGGACGAAGAGGGAGGGATGGCTCCACCGTCACCACCTACATGTAACTCATAATTTCTATTTCACAATTGTGTAATTTTTGCATCTGTTCCCATTTTTTTTATATATATATATAAAAAACAGGGATTTTATTGTGCTCCTTTCAGTCCCTCAACCTGAGGAGCTAGTGTAATGGATAGCCTCTTGATAGATAGATTTTCCCTTTCCCTGACCCTGAGGGTGAAGGCAGGCAGAGGGAGCTCAGCGTTGTACCTTCCACTTGCTGCACCGACGATGATACAGCAGGTTTTCTTCTGCACACACACACACACACACACACACACACACACACACACACACACACACACACTCCAGCATATGCAAGTCGTCCTGCAATGTCTAGCCATGCCACACCCCTTCAAGACAGATGAATTCAATCGCCGGTTCGAAGGCGAGAGGGAAGGGAGGATGGAAGGGATGAGAGGTGGAGGGGGAAGGAGTGAGAGAGAGAGAATATGAACCAGCAAACAGAGAATGATCACCTCAGAGAAAGTTGGTGAGGTGAAGATATATTTGATTCTATTTTTACAGGATAACTCTTTAGCTGTGTGATGACAGATGGGTTTCTCTGTGTCATACACAACAAAGTGCCCCGCTGGGAGCCCCTGTGCTATTTCATGATCTCTCTGACCCTGGCAGTGACAAAGTGAAAGTAAAGAGAGAGACTTCCAAACTGGCCACAGAGAGTGTTACAGCACTGCAAAGGCATATGGTGTGAAATAGGCTAGGTCTATACCACTAGAGTGTGTGTGTGTGTGTGTGTGTGATTGAATTAGAGAGAGAGACAGGTCTGACAATTGATTACTACATGAAGTGTGACCTCATTCAATTGAATATGATATAATGCACTTTAAGCTTGTTCCAGTGCAGATAATCAAAACAGTGTGTGTGTGTGTGTGTGTGTGTGTGTGTGTGTGTGTGTGTGTGTGTGTGTGTGTGTGTGTGTGTGTGTGTGTGTGTGTGTGTGTGTGTGTGTCAAATTGCATAGCTCCGGGACAGACTGTGCAATCACTGCCATTTGGTTCAGGAAGGAAGAACAGGTATTAATCCCAAGAGGCATGCCTTCCCGTTTGACATTGTTGACTCTCTGTACTAACCTCAATTTTTCCACAGACGCCTGAAAATCAATTTGTTCTTGAGATGCTCTGACCTCGCCGCCCACCTTTTTTGATTCTTTCAAAATTCCTATTGATTAGTCCAACTTGCGAGGCCTTGGCTACATTTCTGCTGGTCGTTTTCATGGATTGTTGCATTTGAATTCCCTTTCTTTTGTTTTCCTTTAGTCAAGGAGGGCCGGCTGAGCTGAACCCCCTTTTTTAAGTTACATGGGCGGTGATAGAACGAAGCACGAGTGTCACACAGAAGAGGTGCGCGACAGGAGAAATGCTCCTGGTGGCATCGGATCCAACAACCAGCGAGGGTAGAGGTGAGAAGTAAAGCGAGAAGACAAGAGAAGGAGGAAGAAGAGAGTAAACAGAGGTGATGGGAGTGGACAGGAGAGGAGAGAAGAAGAGAGGGGAGGAGAAAAGTGAGGGTAACTGAAAAATATCAATCCAAAACCAGATATCCACCATATTGAAAAAAAATCAATACCTACTCTGATAAAACATGAAAGTAAAGCACATTATGGGTTACTATTAAAACACTGAAATTCTCATCGCTTAAGAAATACTCTTGCTGTTAGGATCACCTGGTTTTTGAAGACACAAGTTGAGTGCAGGGGAGATCTGAGCGGCAAAGAAAACAGCGGGAGATCAATTTGTCAATTAGACTAATCAAGATCCTGCAGGATTAAGTGCACATGCTCGCACACGGCGCCAATGCATGGACAGACACGCACACAAACGAGAAAACATACATACATAAACGATGATTTAAGGATTTTTTTAAGATATTGCAGCGATTGGATGTATATGTGTATATATGTATGTGTCTGATCTGGCTAATTTGCTGCTGATTGCTTGATTAGAAAACAGAATAATTGCGTAATTGTCTAATTAGACGTGATTAATTCAGATTTAGACGTGAAATGATTTTGGTGGGGGGGGAATATTTAATTTGTGGCACTTGGTCGGGGTTAAATTAATAAATATGAGAATTATCTTCCATGATTAGGTCTAGGCAAACTCCTTCACCTTGCAACACAGGCAGGAAATGGGGCTTCACCCGTGGGAAAATTAACAAGGATGTGTAATGAACATGGCGTCTCAAACCGAGAGGGGGTAACCTGCTGCTAAACTGCACAAGCTTCATATAGGGCAGTGTTTCTCAAACACTGGACCTGGAGACCCACGAGATGTTTCCCCCTCTTCCAACACACCTGATTCAAATGAATGGGTCGTTATCAAACTTCAAATGAATGGCTCGTTATCAAACTCTGCAGACGCCTGATAACGACCCATTCATTTGAATCAGGTGTGTTGGTTGAGAAACACTGATATAGGGGGTTTGTGAATGGGTGGACTGCCTTTATTTTTCTATCACAGAGGCCTATTCTTTACTGAAATCATCTATTTTGTCAAGCTGTGCCAATACAGCTGAAAATTGTTTGAATTCAATGGAAAAAAGAAGAGAACAGAACCCAGCAACGCCCATTGATTATGTGTGTTTATGTATCGGAGTAATTCCTGCTAGAGGCTCATTTTTAAGTCATTATTCAGAGAAGTTATTTTGAAAGAAGAAAAAAAAAAAGTAATTTTAGATTCAATCCGTCCCATTGATTTGTTTCACAATCAGTGTAATCGTCAAGCTAACATTTAAAAAGACGGAATAACAAGTCATTAGGGAAAACACCATGTAATTAAGCTCTGGCATTCCCTTGATGAGAGACAAAGGCATGCAATGCCTCACGCGTTTCGAAAAGTTGATCCTACTGCTCCCATAATCACTGCATATTCTTTTGAGTGTTTACAACTTGCGGACAGGCTGCCAAGCGAAACAGAACAGGTTGCCTGTCTGATATGTTTTGCAAATGAGCCTGTACAGTACCCGCTGTATCTAGACTTTGGAAATATTCCTCGCGAAGTAAACATGGCCACAAAAACACAATTGTCTCCCAAGGGACTCGGCAAGCACAGCGACATCAGGGCGGGCGGGAGAGGGAATGCCAAGTGAACACGGATTGCGGCGACAGCCATTACACTTAGAAATGGGAATTACCACGTGTTATGTACCAGGCTTTCTACTCACTTACACGCACATTTCCCCCCTGAAACCATTCATTGATCATGAAAATTACGCCCGGGTATATTTATTTGCCAGCCAGACTCTTACCACTCAAGTCAGCCCAACATTTGTTTTCCTGGTTGTCACCATGTCTCCAGGGAGCCATGTGCCACCTGTTCTGTTTCCGGGCGAGAAATGATTGTGGGGAAGTGGGAATGGAGGGCCTTTTTTATTTATTTTTTTTTGCCTTCCGGATTTTCAGTGGGAGTTTGGTGGCACATTAGCCTGCAGCTTCGACTCGCATCGCACACCGAACAAGCCTGAAAATTCACAGCGGAAATGATTGATGAGTGGCTCTCAGTCGCGGAATACACTCAGGGATGTTAATCTAAAAAAAAAAGTCAACTTTTCAAAATTGAAAAACTGGATGATTTTTTTTTTTTTTTTTGCTGTTGATGCTCATTTATCATTGACATTATGCAACACTTTCACTGGTTTGGCTTATGAAATATTTTCTACATAGAGAACAATGTCAGATTTTATACATTACAGTATGTAAATATCCTTTATTGGATATACTAAGTATGAATATATAAATAAAATAAAAATATGAAAGTGAAGGACATAAACCCCATTTTTCCATCCCCCAAGCAAAAGATGTGAAATTATAATTTTATTAGATTTTTTTCTTCTGTTAAAGTTTTATAATCATTTGTGTCAAGACACACATAGCATTGCAAACACACCATTATCACTAGTTGGCATGGAAACGTGGCATGTAACCGACGGTTTCAGTGACAGATCAATCAATCGGTCAATTGATGAATCGGCTGACATCCACCAGAAGGTAAAACAGTTTGAGACAAGAACTCCTATTGTCTGAGAACCGTTAGATGGGATTAATTTGCCTTCATACGCAGAGAAAAACACCAAGTCTTCAGTCTTTGTAGCGGCTGTATGAAGCCCACCCACATAGGCAGAGGGAGATGAAAGAGAAGCAGTAAAGTGTCCCCCTCCCCCCCTCCCCCTCCCCATCTTTGTAGTCATCTGGTTTTGGAGGAACAGGCCCTGGTCTGAGGGTGATGCTTCAGTATCACATATGAGCCAGGCTACCATTGCAGGAACTGTTTTCTTTTTTTTCACCCCCTTCAAAAGAATAGAGGTAGAGGGACAGAGAAATGGAGAAAGCCCAGTTGAACGAGGGGGTGGGGGGGGGAGAGAAGAGAAAAAAACTAAAAGGTAGTGACAGAAAGAGAAATGACACATCGAGAGAAATAGAAAGAGAGGGTGGGGGGGGGGAGAGCGAGAGCGGCAGAGATAAGAGTATGGCCTTCTGTAATGAGCCGTGGTTAAGAAGCAGCACTGTGCCGTCTGTCTGTTTTCATCTTATATCAATGCCTCTGTGCATCCCGCTATTTCTTTTTCTAGTTCGTGTTGTCTTGTAGCGCTTCTGTTAAAAGTAAATGGGAAAAGAAACAACAACTCTGCCCTTGGGGTCCCGTATGAGGTGGCTCCCCCTTTTCAGTTCCCGTTTCCGAGATCCAGACTTGAGATGTGCACGATGTTCCCGACGTTTTCCCCCATTCACGGACTCCGGCTCCGTTGTCTCATCTCGGAATGCGCCGAGCCCACAAGACAATGGGGGCGAGAGTACGCCGCCGCCGGCCGCCGCGCCGCCGCCGCCGCCACCCTTGAATCAGATGCAAATAGGTTTCTTCTTGTCAGGAGTGGTCTCTGGATAGTTTGAGTGTCAGCGCTGTATCCTTCACGAACTGAGGCAAGAAGAATTGTAAGTATTCATTTCAATATGAATACTGAAGGATCCAAGTGCCCTGAATCTGAATTAAAAAATAAAAAAATAAAAAGTTGCCTGTAAAGTTTTTGACAGCTGGGGTCTGAACCCATGCAGCAACGATGGCGTTGTTGCCCAGAGAGTTGCCTACAGATCTCTTAAGTCGCTGACGGCGGGAGGGAGGACTCAATTAGTTTGACTGCTGTTGTAATTGACTGGATGGGAGGCCGAGGTGGCGAGGAGAACAGCGTCTATATATCCCAGAGATCGGTTGTGATTCCGTCCCGCAAAAACTGGCAGCTAATTGACGCGTTTCAAAAGATGGCGCAATCTTTTCAAAGAAAAAAAACCCCGCAGCTGTACAGTATAGATTCTATAATTGATTAAAAGCCAGCAGCACTGTGCAAGGTTTGATCATTGCTTTCTTTGTACGTTCGCCATCCATGTGTGTGTCATGTTTCATTGGATAATTTCTCCAGTCCTGAAAGAGAAACCACCCAGCTTACATGGAGGGGTTTTTTTTTTCTTCAGGGGTCAGACTGCTTGCATACCCCAACGTTATTTTGATTCACGCATCTCTGCCTTTTATCACTAGGCTGTTTCTACTGACATAGACAAAATGGGACTCCCCGTGGACCAATTATTTTAGCTTTCTCATTGGCAGTACAGCTTCACCATTAGTGTGGGGTTATGGATAAAGTTGAAGCACAATATGATGTGCTCTCTGTGCTCTGTTGGTGTGTGTGTGTGTGTGTTAGAACTGACAGGATGGTGCGTTTTTTTTTTTTTATTATGAGTTTTCTTCAGAGTCCTCACAATGAGAGCTCTGTCTCTGGAGGGGGAGCCTGCCTAGCTCCACCAGAGAAACAAAATAAATAAGACGGCATTGAAAAAACCAAGCGGAGCTGTCAAGGAAACGTGAAGGGAGCACACTGTGGGCTAATGAAATTGGCATCAAAAAGCATCGGCACTTAGAAGCCGTTTCATGGCAATCTCATGCCAGTGCAACGCGGCCTCGATCGCACCGTTACCAGCCAATTTCAGACAGGTGTTTACTTGGCCCGAGTGGCCAGTGCCTACGGCTGTCTTCACAACAACACATTTAATTTAGATTGGTAGGTCCTACCAAAAAGGGGGGGGGGTGGGGGGAAAACATGGCTCCTATATATTGTATTGCAATCCACTTGAAAACATTCAACGCATCAGTGCCTCCAAGTAAACTTCATCCAGCCAGCTTTTTTTTTTTTTTCTTTTAATTGAAAATACAACAGCTTCAGAGGGGGAAAAGGTTGACGAAGTTCCTCCATTGCACATCATGGCAGTAATTTCGGCGAGTGCATGTCTATGCAAAATCCAAACTAAAATAATTGGGAAACCTCTTGGAAAAAAAACTAAAATGAATTGAAAACAAAATTGAAGAGACCCCTGTACATGGTAGATGCCTTGACAAGACTGAAATGTTGTGATTACAGAAACATTTTTTTGAGAGATCATGTTCGTGTCGTTTGCCAAGAACCAGCGACACAAAGCTCAACGCACGCCGCCTGCATTTGACCGGCTAACCCGCCACTTGCAAGATAAGCACCATCATAGTTTCTGTAATAAAATTCAAATGCATATCCAACGAATGCTCAGGTGCCCTCGTAAAACCTGGCGCGCACACACACACACACATCCAGCTGGGAGGCCGACAATAATAAAGCATAAATCTCGCACTTACGCGCCTTCAGTGGCGCAGGGGTGAAGGGGACTCTTTGACAGGATACATGCTCAGGGACAAGGGGCCTGATGTAGAGCGCCGTTCACCCCCAAGAAGCAATAAAACACTCAAAGAATGGCCTCTTGCTGCCATGGTAACAAATATCTGTATGGGTTACCCCCCTGCGTGCTGCGAACAGACATGGGCTACCACTGTAACAAGGGAAAATAAAAAATGGAACCTCAAAACGGAGGTCAATTACACTGGAAGTTATCCATGGCGGAGACCAGGGACGTTGCGGCCGTCTCACATGATAATAGCCATTACTGACAGGTTGGTAGAAGTCGCAGAGTACAGCGCTGAGCAATAATTTCTCCGGGCCTATATGCCAGCGGCGTCGGCTCACATCAATAAGGTATTCCTTTCTGGAAAAAGGAATAAAAAGGAGAAGGTTCTTATAGGTCAGAGACAACAGGCCTCTGGAAATCTTGATGAATAGTTCCTGGCAAGTCTTCCTGTGCAGCGATTTTCCTCTCCAATTTGTATATTTGTCCGGCCCCCATTGTGATGCATTACAGATCTATACTGTTCCTAATCCTCTGCAACACTGGTTTTGACAGCTTCCCGAATCGGCGCACAGGGGGCAGCAAGCAGCAAATTCCCCTCCCATTGTTTGTATGTAGCCTAAAGTTGTGTCTACTGTAAGTATGTATGTGTGTGTGCATCTATCTCCCAATAAAAAGCGTGATAAAAAACTCCTTAGAGTTTACATTCAAGTCTCCTCCACTTCTTTCATTCCATTTAACAGAGTTTCTCTACCAGTGCAAGCATTTAAAGATTACAGCCACAGTCAATCATTTCAACCAAGATGTGTGTTTAGAGAGGAGCCGAGAAACAACTATTTTAATGTGGGTGAAGAGAAGTCTCTCCCTCTGTCTTTATATCTCCCTCTCTATATCTGTCTCTTGCAGTCCCTCTCTTTCTCCATCCCTATCACTCTTTTTTAACACTCTTTTTTCCCTCTCGCTCCGCCTTTATCTCAGTCTCCAGTTTCTCTACCAACCTCTCTCTCTCTCTGCCATCTCACTCTCTTCCTCCTTCCCCAATTGCTTCTTTCTCTCTTCCCGCTCTCTGAAGACGGCCTTCACGCAGAGTGAAGGGAAAAATGAGCTCGGTGAGAGGCCAGGCAAGTGTGGTGTAGTGTCTGACAAAGAATGAGAAGCAAACTGACAGTTCACACACACACACGCACACACACACACTAATTGAGGAAAGCTCGGCAGGTGTGCTCAAGTTGTGCTGTCCACTGTTGGGAAGTGCTGATGCTTCAGAAATGACCAGCGCTGGTAGTAATGCTCTCGTCACGCATCAATCAGTAGCGCAGGCATCATTATAGGCATCCGGGGGAAGGGCAAAGTCAGTGTGTGTCTGATATTGGCACGCCGCTACTGTGGAGAACAAATCTCTCGATTTATCATCTGCCAGCATAACTTTGAAATTTAAAAAAAGGATAAATCCATCCTAAAAACAACTATTGGAAATGTACTTTGGATTGCATTCCTGGGTCCATTTTGTTGTGTTTAGTGGTGTATTTGTGTTGGGTGTGGAGTGGGCTGCCCATTCGGGGGTCGGTGCATGACACACTGTGGGCAGTGGATATTGACACGGGCTAGTCATTTGCGGCCGGTGCATGGCACGCTGTGGGCTGCCCGCAGTGGGTATTGACATGAGTTGCCCATTTGGGGCCAGGGCATGGCACACTGCGGACTGGCCGAGCCCCAACAGCCCACATGCAGCCCGCATGGGGCCAGTGCTGTGCTGTTTGCTGGGTGTGTACCCTCTGAGAAAGAAGAGTACAACATTGCACTTTTTTGTTAGTGAAAAAGTGCATTCTTGGCAATAAGGTACACCATATCACCACATACGAACACAGCTTTGTTGCAATACATGTTGCGTTGAAAATGTGTGACTAAGTAGACACAGTGAATGATATGATTTTAGCTGCAAAGACACCTCCGTTTTCTCTGATTTTTGTTTCCTTGTGCTCTGGGTGCCAAAAAGTGTCCCTTTCTATGCAAGACTACATTTCCAAAGAGAAAACCTATCATCTGACATGAAAGCCAAGAGAGCCCAAGGGTAATCAAATGATAAGTCTAAAGGGCACCCATGCTTGAATTTGGCCTAAATATTACACCTGTTTTTTCCCCCCCGTTTTCCACAATACAAATTGTGCCCTAAAGAGAGATGTTCATGCTTAATAGGGACAAATTTAGCACAGGTCACCCACTTAGGAGAGCTATTTGTAGGGATGGAGGGGGGTGCCCTTAATATGGGAGTCAGTGCCATTTTAGAAGGGATTTAACTGCATAAACACTTTTATTACTCCATTACAGCAAGTGTTGCAAGATTGAATTTCTTCTGTAATTTCCTCCCAACTGTGTTCTGCTGAAAAGATGAGTCTCATGGTGAATGGGTTGGTTAGATGTTAATGCAATTTGAATGCAACAGTGGCAGCTGCTGTCGAGTCATCAGTGAGACTGACAAAGGCGAACAAGGATCAACAAACAAGGCATGCGATTGTACAATTCAAAAAGGGTGCGGTTCAATCTTCACTCTGAATTGTAGCTTCGCAGTTTCTTTGAGGAAAAGAAGTCTGGTTAGGAGCAAGCGCCTCTTCCCCTTGTATAAGTGTTACGTCCCCAAAATTAGTCCAGGGGATGAAGGGAGTAACACATAAAAGAAGCAAGGAGAACGGAAGTATATGAACAAACCGAGAATTTATTAACAACTTAAATAAAAAGCGATAAATGAAACAAGTTAACACTTAAATTAAACTAGAGCCAAACACAACACTAATAAACACACTCCCCCTAAAAGGGAGCCAAAGTCACCGACCCTGGTACACCACACCTCGAGTTTAGCTGACTATCACAACCACCACACAGCTCAAAGCTGCCGACTGGCCCACTGGCACCGTCTGTCTGTTCCTCCTGGTCTTTATCCTCCAGGCCCTGATGAGCAAGTGAGGTGGGTGCGCTCACTCACGCCATTACTACAGCGGTAGGAAGGGGGGAGGGTGGTAATCTGGGGAGAGACACAGGACAGGAAGAAACATACACCACCACACTACGGCCGTAACAATAAGACATCTCTAAAACTCAAGACTCCTCATCCAATATCAATGTCATTGGTTGGTGAGTAACCCTTGAGCTGGTCAAGTGACACCAGATCATCCTCATAGTGGGAGTTGTAAGTAATGTAATGTGAGTAACACCCCACTAGTTCATGCCCAGAGTTTTTAGGCTGTGTTGGAGCAGCTTTTTCTTCACCCAGCCAGATTTCTGGAGTGTGTCCGGTTGGCATCTCTGCTGTTTGCAGATGATGTCGTCCTTCTGGCTTCATTGGACTGTGATCTCCATTGTACATTGGAGCAGTTTGAAGCTGAGAGTCATGCGGTTGGGATGAAGATCAGCACCTCCCAAGTCTGAGGCCATGGTTCTCTCCTGGAAAAAAGTGTCTGCCCATCCAGATGAGGGATGAGTACCCCTAGTGGAGCAGTTCAGGTATCTCAGGCTCTTATTCACGAGTGAGGACAAGAAGAATCATGAAATTGACCGCTGGTTAGGGGCCTCAGCTGCAGTAATGCAGATGTTGTATCGGGCCGTGTCGGTGAAGAGAGAGCTGAGTTATAAAACAAAGCTCGAGATGAGGTTTCTCTGCACAGTGGCTGGCCTCACTTTTCGCAATAGGGTGAGGAGCTCAGCGATCCGGGTGTCGAGCCACTGCTCCTCAACATTGAGAGCCAGTTGAGGTGGTTCAGGCACCTGGTAAGAATTCCCTCTGGATGCCTCCTTTTGGAAATGTTCTGGGCACCACCGACTGGGACTCCGGGGTAGACCCAGGACATGCTGGAGGGACTACATCTCCAAGAGAACTACCATTTGCTCGCCCCTAAGACAAGAACATTTGAGGAACATGAATAGAGACTTTGACAGCAGTCGGCTAACTATGATTCACCATAACACTAAGCAGGTTGTGGGAAAATTTCTTTGAAATGGCTCCAGATACTAACACTTTTTGGGAAACAAGCCAAATACTCTATCAAGCACACAATTTGGATATCACATTCCCAAGGTGCTCTGTCGTTTAGCAGGCTAAGATGTTTTCCATGTTCTTGCAAGGTTTTGAGTTCCAGTACAGCTCATTTTGTTTCCCATCCCCCCACTACCCCTTTTTGTATTTCTCTCCCCACTGCTCACTACCAGGAAGCAGAAATCCCATAGAATATTCTCTAGAAAAAAACATTTTCTTAGTCATGAAAAATGCATTGGCCCCCATGAAACTTTTAGATGTGTGCACATAATATCGATTCAGACGGGGATCATTCATAGCCATCAGCAGCCATTATGGCTTGTCATGGTTGAAAACACACACCAAAAAATTGAAAATCAAACCATGTGTAGATAATGCAGAAATGCAAAACTGTACTCCCTACACTGCCAATTGTTCTGACAGAAACCAAACAATTTCTCCGTTCAGTTATTTACACTGCTGTTGATTGTCTCAGATACAACTGGGTGGAAAAAAGAAATCATACATATCGTCTGAATTCTGATTAGTTGTTATCGGCCCAATTATTTTGCTCTGTCAACAGAAATGAAGCTGTATTTCTACAAGCATGGCTAACAACCCGCGGGGAGGCCTGTCGGGGGGAGGGGGGGTGGGCGAAGCAAACCATGGGCTACACAGGCCAAACAAATAGTCTGCATCCCTATTGTATCCCCCCCTCCTTTCTTTTCTCTTGTTTTCCCTTCTTCTTCTTCATGTTCTTGATCGCATTCCAGTACTCTCTTTTTCCCCTTTACCTTGCTGCAGGTTCTTGTATTCGCTCATTCTGTGTCTCTATCTCTCTTTCTCTCTCTCTCTTATTATAATTCTACTACTTTCTATGTCTGGCTCTCTCGGTCTTGTTTTCATACAGTCTGTTCCTCTCTCTATCTCTTGTTCTAGCTCTCTGTCTCCCTATCATTTACACTGTTCCTGCTCTAGTGCTGTCTTTATCTGTCTCTCTGCTTTCTTAGTTTCAGGCTTGTGATCTCTTCGTCTCTCACGCTTTTGTTTTCTTTTTTTTTTTTCTATTTCTCATATTCCCTCTTTCTCCTCTCTCCATCTGCATCTGACTCATCAATCAACTGACTGGCCATGTGGCAAAGTTGGCTGATTATTGTCCACCTGGCCCTAAAACACACGCACACACACATACACTTGCAAGAAAACATATACAGATGCACAAGCACAAACAGACATACAGTCACAGTTCTATAGATGCACACACACACACACACACACTAAAACATAGTCATGCACTTGCACAGAGTTATATAGATGTACACACACAAATGGACACGCAGTCACATGCACAATCACCATTCTCTCCTCTGCAAATAAACAGGAGAAAGACACTGACACAATCTCAGACTCGAGTGCAAGAGAGCAAAGGCATAACAGGCCAGAAACAATTAAGCCGAGAGCAGAGACGGGCCCGCTAGTGAGGGACATTTACATTATTGAAAAGGACTTTGAGGGGAAACGGGAGGAAGCTGCATGCCCAGAAAACACACAAGGCTGCCTCCTTCTCTGTTGGACCTGCCAAATAATGATCTCTCTCTCTCCACCTTTTTTTTTTTCTCTCTCTCTCCCTCCCTGACATGCCCTCTGGTACCATCCAAATCATGATCTAATCTTTACAAATAGCACACCTACGGAACGGCGTGATGAGTCACTCCGCATTAGAAACTAGGCCCAAACGGAGGACATCACTCCTGCCTGACATTCTTCCTCCCTCATTTCATCATGTAAAATGTCAAAGTGTGTGTGTGTGTGTGTGTTTGTGTTTATGTAAGCATGCGTATGTATGTGTGTGACTGTGTATATGGATGTGTGTACGGTCTCGACGGCATTGAAGATGCAGATGGGGACACTTCCTTGGCTGGTGCTTCCCTCTCAGCAACAAGACTCAACCAGAGGAAAAGGGTCACACCAGACGGCACTGCAGGGGAGGGAGCTGAGGGTGCTTGTGTATGTGTGTGTGTGTTTGTGCAGAAATGTCTGTGCAAGTTTCTGTGTGTGGTTTTGCTAGATTTGTGTTGATTGAGTAAAAGTGTGTGTGCATGACGGGGTGTGTGTGTGTGTGGTTGTCGGGCACAAGGCCATCACTTTGTAGGCGTGTGCATGTGTGTGGTAGTCTGCATGTGTGTGTGTTTGTGAGACGTGTGTGTGTGTGTAGTGGCACCCTATTTGTGTGTGTGTGTGTGTGTGTGTGTCCATCTCACAGCCAACCTGCGTCCTGGAGGGGAAGACTTCAAAAACACTGTTCTAATCAAGAGCTTGTTAGCCAAACCAGCCGGAGGCCCAATAATCATAAATGATTAGATAATCTTTAAAAAACACACACATGTCGAGCTGTTCTGAGAGTGGAGAGCTGACTGCTTTTGGAAAAAAAACGAGACAAATTTTCGACCATAAGTAGAAGTTATCCAGTTTGAAAATATTCCATCCAAAACTCATTTCTCAATACTGCAGAAATACATGTATGAAGGTTACCATGAACAGCCAATGATCAACAAATGTCAACAAAGATGCTTTATTGCGTTATCTTTATTCTTATTGTCTTATATGGTATTTTCAACACTTTCTGTTCTATTCTTATCTACAGTATATCCTTCACCCTGTTGCCGCACTGAGACAATTTGCCTTTGGGGGATCATTAAAGTTTAATCTAATCTAATCTCTACAAGTTACCACAACAACATGCACCGGATTTGACATGGTTTCAAATATATTATTTGAAAATACCTACCTGAAAGGGTGGAACGGGGCATAACGGGGGTGGGATTAACACCAGAAATAAGCAAAACGTTTCATAATTCATTCATTCAGTAGCAGACAAATAAGCGTACATGAACCCTACAACAATGCTTCCTCCAAAATAAGTAACATTTACCCTACATTCAACATCAAAACATGGACCCATATCAAACCAAAACCATAATGCCCTTATTCCAATTGGATTATTTGTGTCTGTAGTCTGTTGGAGCCCTGTTACTGGAGGTATATGCACTTAACACAGTGGAACCTATTGTAACAGGGTGGACATTTTTGGCTATAGTTCTCCATGGGTTTGTGAGTGATGAAGGTTGAGGGTTTTATGTTTTTCTTTTTTTTTAATCAAACATGTTTAAAATTCTGAAAATATGGGATAGAATAATCATTATAAGAACAGGCTGGGTAAGAACAGACATTTTGTTTAATAGGATGGAAAGTGATATCAGGGAGACAAAAATGTTTAATGATATACATAAATACATGAAATGTTTATATATGATTAGAGAAACTTAGAAAATATTTGCAGTATTGTATTATTTCAGTACAGTTCAGTAAGTAGCACTTGGGGGCATGACAAACATGCTTAGTCTAATGGTTGAAATGCATAAAATTAGATTTACAATCCATATATTGTGTTTATATGGTAAAAAAAAAGCAACAACTTATAATTGAAGCCTTTTGGATTCTACAGAAAATATGAAGACAGAAATGGCACTTGATGGTAGGAATAACCCATATATGTGCAGTTCTGAGAAAAAAACGTTTGTGAACCTCTAGGATAATGACTAATTGAAGTCAGGTGCTCCAATCAATGAGATGACATTCAGGTGTGGGTTAGAGGAGTCCTGTCATGAAAAAAAAGTTTGGTTACCAACAGAGTCTCCTCTCCAAAGTAAGAGCTCTGTTGATGTGGAATCTGCCCCGGTCACAATACATTTCTGTGACCTCCAGAGAAAAGTTGCTGAGGCTCACAAGGCTGGAAAAGGCTACAAAAGCATTTCCAATTCTTGGGCCTCATTCAGTCTACAGTCAGACAGATTGTATACAAATTGGAGAAATGCAGTGCCATTGTTACTCTCCCTAGGAGTGGGCGTCCAGCAAAGATCACAGAAAGGATCTGCAGCCATCTCTTGAACTTTCTAACATCTGTGTCCACAATAAGAAAAACACTAAACAAGAGTGGTGTGTTCATGGGCAGTAGGAAACTCTCCACAAAAAAAAACATTGCTGCACGTCTCAAGTTTGCCAAAGACCACTTGGATGTTCCACATAGCTGCTGGAACAATGTTCTGTGGACAGATGAGAACTTGTTGGCGAAAAGGGCACAAGGCCATGTTTGGAGGAGAAAGAAAACCCCTCATCCCAACCGTGAAGCATGGTGGAGGGAGCTTAATGCTTCGGGGCTGCTTTGCTGCCTCAGGGTCCTGGACGGCTTCAATCATTGAGGGAACAATGAATTCCAAATTGTATCAGGATATTCTCCAGGAGAATATCGGGGGTAACGGTCCGTGATCTGAAGCTTAACAGAGGTTGAACTTTAATCCTACTGAAATGTTGCGGCGCGACCCGAAGCAAGCCGTCTCACGCGACACATCCCAAAAGTATCATTGAACGGGAACGGTCCAAAATACCTCCTGACCGTTGTGCAGGTCTGATCAGCAACTACAGGAAACGTTGGGGTGAGGTTATTGCTGCTAAAGGAGGTTCCACCAGTTACTAAATCTCATGGTTCGCACACTTTTTCCAATATGTTCAATAAAAACATGTAATTAATCTATAGTTATGATGATCAGACAATATTTTAGGAGCCATTTCTACAGGAAGGCAGGAAATTCCTCACAACTCTATATACATTTTGACATTTTCGGGTGGTGGGGGAAAAAAAAAAACCCCCATCAAATCGGACAATGTAAAACACGTCTAGTTACAGTCCTTTTGTTGTTGGCATACACTCACTGCAAACTCTTCCTGCATCCCTGGAGGCATTCAGCTGAAGAATAATAAAAGTCAGCTGTATAATAAATTGCCTCGCTGTACCCAGAAACGTGAGAGCAAGACAAGGAAAAAAAAAAAAAAAAAATAGTGGAAAGGCGCAGTGGTAAATATCGAAAGAGAACATCAATATATATTTTATTTCATTATATAACAGGTACTTAGCACTTAGCGTGGGCCTAACTGCTTGTTTGCTGATATACTACGAGTGTGGCATAGATAAGTCAACCCCTGAGTGTTTTTGTCCCCCCCCCCCCACCGTATACAGGTAGCTAGGTGTAGTCTTCCTTCTCTCTGCTGGCTGGAGAAGTAGAAATAACTTCTCCCCCCTCCGTTAAAATGGCTTCCTTAAAGGAGAAATGGCAGCAGAAGTCTTAAGTTGTTGTGACTGTAGCCCCCGCCGCCACCGCCGACGCTGTTACACATGTATTGATTGTTTTGCAATAGTACAGACCCCTACGCACAAGCATAGGTCCACACACACACACACACCCAGACATCTCATTCAGGCTCTCAGCTGCCTGCCTCCCCCACAGTGTTGTTGCTGGGGGGGGGAGTGGCGTGCTGAAATATCACCTTGAGTCTCGCCATTTCCCAACCTCATTTACTTTATTACAGCGAGTGTCTGCTGTGAGCCGGGGAAACAAATGGGAGAAATAGAAAACTGAAGATAGGGAGGAAAAAAAAAAAAAAAACATACACACACACACACGCTGATGCACATAAAACATACACACACACACAAACCACCACAATCAGTCTCGTGGGGGACTCCATGCTAACATGCAGTGGAGAGGGAGAGATTAATAGAATGGGGAGGTGTGTGTGTGTGTGTGTGTGTGTGTGTGTGTGTGTGTGTGTGTGTGTGTGTGTGTGTGTGTGTGTGTGAGAGAGAGGGGTGGGAGGAAATGACACGGCACTGGTGGAGGTGCACTGGTCTCTTCTATCTATCTTTTCCTCTGCTCTCTCTCTCCATCCCTCTCCCATCATTAGCCTTATCCCCTCTCTCCCGTCTCTCTCTTCCTCCACTCTCTCTATCCCCTCTCCTTTCATTAACTGTCTCTCTCCTGTCCCTTTCTTCCGTCCTCTCTCTCTCCTCCCTCCTTTCTTCCTCGCGCTGCTGTCATCTGACAGAGCCTCTCTATAAACATGCCAGGGACAGTGCTTCCCTCTCTCCCCTCCAAATTGTCTTTCCCCCCCCGTCTGAAACGGCCGTGATGATTGCATTCTCACACTCCATTGTAAAACAAAAAAAGAAAAGAAAAAAAGGAGAACAGATAGTCGCTGTATGCCGCGGCCCCTTTTGTGGACTGCTGTTGGGGGAATCTGAATTGCCTGTCAAGCAAGGGGGCCTTTCCAGCGCCGAGACGAGACACAATGGAGCTGTTTTGACTGGGCTGAGATGCAAAGAGGAAGACAATTCCCCCCCCCCCCACAATGCCGTGCAGTCATCGTGATGTCCTGACTCATCACTCGGCGGGCCTGCGTCATATTGCAACAGGCGCACACACACACAGACACACACGCAGGATGTGGTCGACGTAAATTATAGCTTGGTGATAGGAATCAAATCCAAATTGTATACACAAACTGAGAGAAGCTGACTGGATATAAATGGCATGACAGTCAAATTTGTTTTGCAATGCCAAATACCAATTAAAGGTGCAACAATGCGGGCGTCCTTTCATGTCCCGATGCCATTGACAGCATATTTTTATACTGAGAGATATCATCTTTGAAGGTTTTTTTTGCCATTTCTAATACCAAAACATCCAAATCCTTTATCTGCAATATCCGCCAATTTCCTTTCCCATTGCAGAAGAATGGTTGATTTTTTTTTTTACATCCATGTGTATGATAGATGTTCATCTCTTTTTTTTTTTTTTACCATTACTTCACCAGGCAAGGTGACGAAGAATAATCTTATTTACAAGAATATCCTTGGGGGAGGGAGGGAGGAAGGGGAGGGTTACCCACGCTTATGCACTACTGCTCGAAGCCAGGAGGCGTCACTGACATTTTGGGCGTAAAGGTCTAGATGAAATATTGGTGTTGACTTGCACCGGTGTTGCTAACAAATGCTAAAGGGACACCGGAACAAAAAAAATTCTGGCATCAGAACAGTAGGTTTTAATTTTCTGATGAGGAGGTGAGGGGTTTGATGACTGATCACCAGGGCGGGAGTCTACAAATGCTGCTGTAAAGCGAGCCCGAAACTCTACTGCTTCCTCTCTTCGCTCCACATTACTGCCGTGCAGTCTTGACTCATCTAGGCCAACTTGCAGAATAATAAGCAGAGAGGGATATTTGGTGGGACTTTAAGAGAGCTGAAACTACAGTGCTGTGTTAGTGCCACTTTCACTCAGGCAGATGAAGAAACACTGCCAGTGATTAAGTGATTAAGCTGTGTGTGTGTGTGAGTGAAAATGAGAGCGAGAGACAGTGTGTGTGTGTGTGTGTGTGTGTGTGCCTTGCCTCCTTTGGGAGCCTGTAGCAAAAGCCTTAAATTATACATATGTTCTCATTCCATTACCAGTGGCAACTACTAAAGGCTTCCCAGCATTTCCATTACCAAAATGAAGGAATGCACACACTCGCTCGCTCGCTCACACACACACACGCACACGCTTGAGCAGGACAATGTGCTTATGCAATTAGACTAAACAGTGACAATCCAGTTGGAGAAATGTTCAAGGAAAAGTGTTAATCTTAACAGCCACAAGTACATGTGTGACCAGAATGGGGGGGTACTCTCTCCTGCCTCAACAAGGCATTTAACCCTGGTGGTTGTACTGGACAGTGAAATGGGTGTAACTGCATGTATGGGCAACATTGCTGATAGAGCATGCATGCTCAGCGAAAAATATATGGTGTAAAAAAAAATAAAATGGCGGTACTAATAAAATGTTATGATAGATCAGCTACAGGTATCTTAGCATGGCATATTTTCACTTTGCTCCATTTATTGCGATAGATTCCATGCAAGATGAATAATGCAGTTGCATGCTTTTTGATTTTCCAAAGTAGCGCGTGATGCTAACATGCGATGCTAACATGCATCTATACTAGGAGGTGAAGTTGCAATCCGAGTGGCTCCGCTTGCGTGCTGTGGTTCAGGGTTAGCATGTGTAAGCCAATAACATTACCTGCATTAGCAAATTGTACAACACATGTACAGGGTTGCTAAACGGCGGCGCGTATGGTTCAATAGCCATTAGTGAATGTACTGTCTGAGATATGTTGTTTTCTACTCTATTCTACTGGTATGTTTCACCGCTTTACAGTATATATTTCAGGGAGTTTGGACTCTACTCTTCTCCACTGTGAACTTCTCTACATTCTACGCCCAGCTTGGATGCCAGATCTTAAACCTTCTCCCATAAACGCCGGTACCTTGTCGTGGATGGTTCTCATCAGCCTTCAGATCAGATCGGCCTCTGAAGAGAAGAGAGAGGTCTTATCAGACAGCTGACTGGAGAGGCCTGGCCCGGCGCTGCGAGTCACTTGAGCCTGGCCAGGAGCTGAGACAACATCAGACAAGGATTAAATCAACAAACTTGACTGACCCCTTGGTGACCAGGCAGGCTACTTTACAACTCTGTGGAGAGAGAGGAGTGTTTAGCCTGTTGGGCAGGAAAGAAAAAGGTGGGATGAATGTATGTATGAAGGAAGGTAGGGAGGAAGGAAGGAAGGAAGGGCGGACGGAAAGGAAGGTATATCCAAAGAGACAGCTTTGCAGGGTGAGGAAGCAGCCATTCCCAAAATACCCTCAATTCATGTCAGAAATGTGGAAGAATAATAATGTGCATGTGCCAGTAGAATAATGCCCATGTGCCAGTCATATATCAGTGAGCAACTACCTTCCAATCAAGTCACAAGCGCTGAGTCTGTCTGCAGTCGTTTCTGGTCTGCTCAGCCTGTCATTTGCAATTCCGGGAAGTCTCAAAGACCGGCTCACCTCTCTGCCTTGCCTCTGGAATCTGCACGCCACATACTATTTACTGCAAGAGGCATTTTTCGAGCATACCGGCTGGAAAAATGTTTTTCGTTAAATACCAGCAAAAAATTTCAAGAAATGATTTGGGGAGCATGACACAATATGACGATCGATGCTGATGTTAAAATAAGGATTCAGATTGTGTTGATAGTTGTATTGTGAGGCCTTTTTAGCCGGTGTAACTTTCTATTCATCTCGAGTCAAGAGTGTCAGATGGGGTGGAAGCATGCAATAATAAACCTTGAGACCCGTGTGTCACGGTGGTGTCCGTCAAGCCTATGGAATGAGGCAGGTGTTACAGGATTTGTGGTCTTGGGCAGGCCAACCGGGGGGTGCAGGGCTTACAGCCAATAAGGTTTTGAATCTGCCAAATAAAAATAAAGTGCTCTTGACGTTGCCGACTATTTCTGGCTTCTGCAAAAACATCATCGCGAAAGCACATCAGGAAAAAGAAAAATCTATTTATTGGCATTAATGGAAAAGACCTATTATTGCGGTTATCTTCTATTAAAACATATTTTTTTTACTGCTATCCACCATTGTTGTTGTCGCTATGACTTCCCTGCTCAGCGCCAGCTCGATAGCCACCACCCAGCTCGCTACTGGCCACGCCCCCTCCTCCCCCTCCAGCAAATAGCATGCACTCCAAAACAGCCCAAACATCATCAAAACGCCTGTTTCACTCAAAAGGGGGATTCATGCATGAGAGCACAGGGTCACAGATAGACAAGGGGCTGACAATGCGGGTGGCAGAAGTCGAAGGGCTGTAAGACAACGATGCGAGGAGATGCAGGGCTTCGCACAATCCCGTAGGGGGAATGCCCACTGTTGCAGACTGGAAAGCGATGCCGTTTTTATTTATTTGAGTGATTCATATTCTAAAAACACATCTCTCTCCAAAAACCCAGCGAGGCTCCAGTCTGCCCGGTCTGTCTTTTTGACTTCCAGGAAGTAAAACTTTGTTACCGATCTTCTTTTTTTTCCCTCTCAGATCATGTAAAACTATCAAAATTGTTGAAGTGAGTGAAGGTGAATTAAACCTATCTGAGCTGACTGCATGTTGTCCCTATATTTTTAAGAGCTGAGAAACACACACGGGCAGATACTGTTTCATATGCAGTACAAGTTTTCGCCTCCGGGGCTAAAAATCACACTAGTCAAGTAAAATAAGCAATTTTGCACAGAGTTTTTGGAGATGAGACTGAACTTGAACTTCAGTCTCATTCACAGCTGAGCACCCTGTACTGATAGCAAAGTGGAAAGTGGGCGTCGGTCATTGTATTTGCACACAAATGAACCACATGAACCATTTTATCAGATGCTTCCAAAATGTGCAATGTGGTTCAGGAGCGCCGGTGGATTGAAAATAGGTTTCTATTACACTTCACAAACAATCTGGTAATTTACTTGGCACTTTAGAGAAAGAGATGGAAGTTAGCAAAACAGAGGGACGCGGAAAAAGACACGGGGACAACTGCCAATTCAACGATAATTATAGTCTCAAGAAAGAAAGAAGAAAAAAATCATCAGAAAAAAAACATATTGAGCTATGGATTCGTGCCCGGGGTGAGCTGCTGACAGTATCTCTCCCTGCTATCTGAATCTGTCACAGAGCTTATTCCTCAATTTTAGTTCTCTGGAGTGTAAGAAGAAGAAAAAAAAAAAAAATTCCCCTGCACTCAATCTCATCCACGGGCAAAGCCATCACTCACACGGTCATATTTGAATTAGATGTCTAGACATACAGTTTGCCAAAGGACTGCTCTGCTTTTTGCCGTCAAGGGTTTCAGCGCAGCCCCCTTATCCTCTATCAAAATGATCGAGTTCCAGGAAAGATCCAAGGCTGGGAATGAATGCGGGGTGTAAATGGATGCTATCTGTAGGGTTTCCTGGGATTCGTCCTGTAAAAGAGCCCCATTCCTCTGAAAACGAAAAAAAAAGGGAGAGGAAACATCCATAAAATGCAACCGGATCAATACAATCCGGCGTGATATCACAGGATAAGATACAATGGCACAACAACAATAAAAACAATAATAATGTACGATCAGGGATGATGTAGCGATACTCACTTTACCCATGTTTTTTAAAGGCGATATAAATATATAGATGATGTAAACTCTCTGCACAGGTGGTAGTACCTGCTAGCAACACCAAGCTATAGCTAAAGGTGCTGCTGTGAACTCGAACTCTCAATGACCTTGAGCATGTTGGCTTCACTTTACTCTTCTCAAAGCAAAAAAAAAAAAGATAGAAAAGATCACTGGGCTGCAATATGTCTGCATTTTTTTTTAATACCTTTTTCTTTGCACCAGCAGACAAAATAAAAGCCACTCAACTTGTATTCTATTCTCCCCTCCTTAGAGCAAATAATTGCATGCTTCTTTTACAGGAACTGCGACTGACTGGTCTCGTATGATCTCCGACACAAAAGGAGTCGAGGAGCGATACGTTTGACCCGACTATCTCTCGTGCTGTTAAAGTTGGGCGAGCGCTTGCTGTGGGGGGGGGGGTGGCTCGGATGTCAGACGGATGGAGGGTGGGCGGAAGCCTGGATGTCGTTGGGTTTTTTGTCGAGTGGGAATCTCCCCGTCACAGATGCGCCATTGAATCAGGGCCCACGACAGCTCAAGGAAACCTGGCACCTGAGGAACCCGTCGCCTTCGATGACGCCCAGCCCTCGACGCTGACGAACCTCGCCTCCGCTTTTCGGCGTGCGCTTTTTTTTTTTTACCCGCTTGCACCAATCCCAGGATTCATGAGGCCGCTGGGTGTTTCGCTTTTCTGCCCTGCCGAGAAAATGGGGGCAGCTCAAATGTCCGTGTGACTCGGTGTGTCCGACTATGTGACTTGTGCAGTCACAAGTGTGCATGTGTGTGTTTGTGTGTGTGAGGGGGTTAGTCAATTAAACAAACAGACATTGTCCTTGGATAAGCTCTCTGGGTTTCTCAAGCACCTAGCTTCGATTCAGGGAACACTACAGTACTGTGTGTTCAATTCCCAGCTGTATAACTGGCTCCTTCATACATGCTGTGCACAGAGAGAGAGAGGGAGAGAGAGCAAGGGGGAGAGACAGAAAGAGAGAGAGGGGAGATGGAATGAGGGGGAGAGAAAGAAACAGAACGAGGTAGAAACAGAGACCTAGAAAAGGGAGGAAAGAGAGAGAGAGGAAAGAGAGAATGGAGGAATTAAATCCACCACACAAGAGTGCCATCTAGTGGACTCCTTTTTCATCCATCCCTTCATCCATCCCTCCTTTTTTTGTTTCCCCCCCCCACTGTTCATCTCACTGCCACGGTACCTCCCTAATCTTCTGTTACACAGCTCACACTTCCACCTTTTCCTCGACACACACACACACACACACACTAGCTTGCGTTCCTTGCTATGTAGCGCAATGGATTCTAAAGACACACACACACACACACACACACAGTGAAGGAGTTGAGCTTGCTTTTAGGCGGTATAAAAACACTTGTTTGTCCCTGAAGCCTCCTGCCCTCCTCTTCCTCCTTTCCTTCCTCTGCCTTCTCCTTACCCCCTTTCCCACATCCCCCATCTTTTCTCACCCCTTTTTCCACACTCTCTCTCTCTTTATCTCTCTCTCCGGAGCGCCCCCAGACTGTAAACAGTGGTGATGGATTACTAATTGTCCTGCTCTAGATGCAGTGGGGTGGAGACAGCTGTGGGTGGGTGGATCAGGATGTGGTGGTGTTGCGGTGTGTGTGTGTGTGTGTGTGTGTGTGTGTGTGTGTGTGTGTGTGTGTGTGTGTGTGTGTGTGTGTGTGTGTGTGCACAAACGAATCACACTATCAGAATAGATAGCGGGCTTAGTCAAACACCTCCACACTCCACACACACATGCACACACACTGTATAATGTCACATGTTCACGCGTGGAAATCGGGAGCCTCTACGTGTCTGTACAGTTTTGACCTTCACAGCACAACATACGTCCTTCACTGAGCAGTGTGATACCTCGCCCATTAGCTTTGCTTTGATAGCCTTGATGAGACCCTGGAGGGAGTTATTCCAATCTTCTAGCAGTAAAAATCTGTCATGCAACGTAAAAAAAATAAAGCTGTTTTTCCACAAGGGTGCTCTCCTTAAGTGCAGGTTTCACTAATCAAGATACAGACAGAACAGTGGTGGTGGTGGCATGCTAGTCTAGAGCCTCTTTCACACATGCAGTGCAACCCTGAACTTATCTAGATGTTACTCGGAGGGGTTGTATGTGTGAACGCAAATGTCCGAATCAGTTGGTCTGGAAGTCAAAACGGACTTTACCCACCCAGCACCCTAGTCTGAAATCTGTTTTATCGCAGAGTGAGCCCAAGTGTGAACGGAGCAGAAGATTCTACGTATTTATCGTGCGACTGTCGCGAAACCAGGATAACACAAACATCCAAGGTTGAGGAAGAAGGCAACTAGATCACGTCGATACTGCGGATACGTCTAACTGAGGTACTGAGAGTGAGTCGGTCACTTTGTCCGCAAATCTTCGTGCTGTAAACAAAGCGTACTTTGCGTCATGTCCTGTCTCACCGCACGCTCTACCCAAGCCCCGCCCCTCGCCTGAACTAACCGGAGTATTTTCTGTTGTCGTGAACGCATCCGAAACAGTCCGGAGAACGTCCGGGCAACTTCTTGTCCTGATTCTCTGGAGAATGTCCGAAGTGTATATCTGAAAGAGGCTTAGGGTTGTGCGTCTCAATCTCTGGAGCATGAGGTTCTCATTTACCCCCAACCACATATTCCATCCTCTCTCAAAGAGGAACCTGCAGATATGAAGAGTCTGGTCATGTTTGTGAGTAAGAATTTGGACTAAACATGAAAAATGGCTACTTTTATAAATATAAATAATTTTTGGTACCCTGAAACTGGGAAACCATGTAGCTTTCCTCTCTTGTTTTATATGAGAAAAAGTCATTCAGCTTCCCGAATCAAAATGTCCAAAGTTAGATTCTTGTTTAGGAAGGAAATGCACTTATGATTTCTGGTGACTAGTAGTTCTCTTGCCTACCTATGTTGAATGCACTTATTGTAAGTTGCTTTGGATAAAAGCATCTGCTAAATGCCTGTAATGTAATGTGCATCATATAAGTATAGTTCTAGTTTTTCCTTATCATTATCCATCGATAAGGTAGGTAGGTACTTTATTTCTTTGTTTACAGCAGCCAAGACATAGAATCACACTAAGTTGCTGCCATTTAAAACCCTGGAGGCGTCGCGCACCATCCTGCTCACCCGAACAGTTGTGATCTGTACCATAAACTATTCTGCAGCAATGTGCATTTAATCTGATGGTCGGGTTGTAGTTTGTCTAGCTAAACAGTTGCATAGTAAAAGCCGTAAACAGTAAACTCTTGATGGCGTACTAAAAGCGACACACACACACACCTCACTTTATCTCCATCTCCACCTTCCAATCCATACTTTCCCCTCTACTTCCTTTTTTCCTTCCTCTCTCAATTTCAGTGGTCACATCACGCATCAATCAAACGGACACCAGCCAATGGAGATGTTATCTGAGCGGCTTTGGCTTTGAGGCGGAGGGAGCGAACGAGTTGATCGCCTTAATGAATTGTACATCCATTATTCATAAACCCTACCCAGATACTTTTTTTTGCCCCGGCTTCGATAAATATATATTTATATAACGTGTCACTTTGTCTGATCGTCACGACCTGGCCCTGTTTCCTCAAGCTTCTGGCAAAGAGGGGGGAGGGGGGGGGTGGGGGTTCTAGTCTAGGATTGGTGCCAGCTGTGTTAATATGCAGGTTTGCAGTTTGGATTAGCAGGAAGGAAGTAGCTAGCCTGGCTGCGTTTGCACAGTGGCTAAAAAAAATCTGGCCATCGCACCAAATTTACAGATGAAATGAAATATTTAAAGAGTAAACTAGACAAGAACGACTGATTTTCTCATGCATCGTCAACCCAATGCAACAAAAATGGATGGATGGATGGATATTCCCTGCTGAGAACAACTAGTCTTCTACTACCTCCAGTGCTCAGCAAATGCCATTCATAATTTCAAACGGCAAAAAAAAAAATGACGACATCAGCAAAGCAGGCCAGATCTCATGCACAACACGATAGATTTGATATATTTGATCAATCAATTTCCCCCCCCAAAAAAATCTTCTGCTCCAAATTTGAGCTGTGTGACTCAGGCTTCGTCACTAAGCCGTTCAAATTTGAAAACACATACTTATCTCTCCGTTTTGGCCTCCCGTCAACACTACGGCGGCGTTTTTACCCCCCACAAAACAGAGATTTCCAAAAATGATGACGTTTCACTGCTTGACTGTCACTTGATCCAGCCGTGAGGGTTAGGGGTTAGGTTGGGGGGGGGGGGTGATGGCTTTGCAGAACCAGATCGACATTTCATTGTTCTGCTGCTCCAGTCTGAACAAAGCCAATCTCCTCATTACTGACTCTAACGGCAGCCACATCAAAGTAGGTTCACAGACGCTTTTATCAACAGTTATTGGCAGTGCAGTCATACATTACACTTTTTGGAGGCACGCACACACACACGCACACGCACACGCACACGCACACACACACACACACGGAAAATAAAGAGGGAGCTTGTTTGATCCAGAGCTGATTTAAAAGTGTTCGTTCTACTGATAGCGATGTGAGGCTGGGACACACACACACACCTTCAAATATGCTTGATTATGCTAGTCAAAGTAGACAATAAATGTATCTTCCTCCCCATCACCCTTCTCTGTGTGTGTGTGTGTCACTGGTTGCCGGTGAGAACACTAATTTGTGTTACCTGTCAGAAACAAACTGTTTTCTGGGCTCTGTTAATTTGGATGACAGTCATCCGTGGTAACGTCTCAGTCGTTTATTGTTTACCAGCGGGTCCAAACGGAGACAAAATAACGTGTCACCAATATTGCATTTTCGCAAAAAATGCAATATTGGTGACACGTTATTTTGTCTCAGGACCATCATGGTGACAAGTCTGTCGCTGCCTGTTGCAATCAATAGACAGACTCTCTTCCCTCGCTCCTCTGATCTCAGCAATGGAATAATCTTCACTACCATCAATTGTAATGACTTTTCCCTCTGTACTTTTTGACAGACAGCGAAAGAGCTCCAGATTAAGTAGCTCCGAAATACAGTAGATCTCCTTTTGAGGAGGAAGGAGCAGCAGTAATTGTCGTCATTTCCAGCTGAAAGTCCCTTTCATCTCGCCTGGGTCGCCTGCGAAATTCAACTTGACATTTTGCGAAACGTCAGGCCCCTTTCAGACCCCCACCTTTCCATCTGCTTTCCTTTTCTCTCTCTCTCTCTCTCTCAACTCCCCCCCCCCCCCCCAAAAAAAAACAGAAAATCAAAAAATACCCTCCGCCGACGAGACTGCAAAAGGCAGGCGCAATTACATTTCGAGCCTCGGGGGGCAAAGGGAGAAGAGAGAGGGAGGTAGGAGGGGATGATGGGGGGGGGGGGGGGGAGAGGAGAGGGGGGAGTTGGATGTCTGAGAAGGATGGATGAGAATATCTGGGTGTGATTGGTCATGCCTTACCCTCCCCTGCTGCATCTCAAAGAGACAGAGAGATGAGTGGAATGGGATTGTCCATTTTGTTCCTCGATAGAAGAAGAGAGTCCCCTACCTTCACACACACACACACACAGCCTCTGCTTTGGTCACTGCACCCCGTGGGCCAAAAGATGACTCAGTGCTTTAATCGTATTTGCTGGGGATTGATGCCCAGAGTGGAGTTCCCCCCTTGCAGAAACTGAGAGTGAGAGAAAGCCACCAGAATCTGAGGTGCAGCCATTGAACCAAGATGACTGTTTCACAGCGAACTCATTATTGTTCTCAGCGCCGGGGAAAAAAGACGGCCTTATTATTCTCCCGTGCCTAACAGGGACTCATAACAGCAAGATTGCTGGCAGCATTTGCTCGGTGGGGATATAATGCTCGGGGAGCTCCTCGTCCTTTGGCACACACTGTTCTCGCGTAATCCAATCATTTAAGTATCCCAACGCTTATTTTACTTGTTCGAACTTCACATTCTCCAGCAAAGTAGCGGGGTGGGTGGTAGGAGGTTGAGGGGGGAGGGGGGCGGGGATTAGAAACTAAACTGGGGGAAAAAAAGTCACACTGAGATGCACTCAGGTTAATGCGGCGGTATTTCGACTCCCGACAACTCGGCGTGAATTACAGAGCAGCGTGCTGTCATCCAAACGCCGGAGAGAGAGAAGTTAAAGCCTGTACACTCAACGCTCCGCCACGGCTTAATTTCCCCGACAACACCAGTTTTTCCAAATGTGGATGTTGTACACCGTTATTGTACTCATTCTGTAATATAATCTTTTATAGTTTACTGCTTACCTGCCTAAACATGTAAACAATAAAAAAAAAAAATGAAGTGAGTGAATGAATTGCTGGAATTCCTCCAGGTTATTACTTTTAGTTACGTTTGGTTTTACTGTGACATCTAAATGGTTAATATAAGCCTTTTCATCACCTACACCTGTGACGAAGCATGATTTCAATCTGTTAAACCGATTACAGTTGCCAGAATAATCAGATTATTTAAGTAATCTCCAGCCGTGATGGTGCGTTATACACCGAGAGCGGCTTTGAAGTTGCAGGAGCTGCCAAAACGTCACCGGTTCAGTCTCCTTGTTACTAATCTGCCCCCTGGCGAGTGTCACCATGCAGAAATGAAGCGAAGCTGCAGGGTCAAAAATATGTTCAAATGTGCAAGAAGACGCTCCTCTGTGACTACAGTAATGACGCTAAGGCAAATCCTTGACTGGAACTGGCCATTCAAAATCCATAGGCCATAGTGAACAGGCGACCTTTGGCCGTACAGGTGGTCAATGGGATTTCAGTACTGAGATCAAATCAAGTTAGCCTAAATAATGGGCTTTAAGACACATAATAAGATGGATAACAGAGTATACAGTATTACTGGTCATCCTTAGTGGTACTATTGCCCCTTGAGTAGCCTGGTATCCTGCCTAGTGTGTGTACTACATAGACAGGTGAAAGGTCTTCGACCCTCTATGCCCCACTATGCATGAGTTTGACCCAGCAGTGAACCGTTAGCTTGGAACGGCAGGCGTAACATCGTGTTAGTGAGAGTATACTGTATGTCATTACATGCTTTTGGCCCAGTTGCTACCATAACATGATATTTGGATTGACCACAAGCAACCCATTGATACACAGTCACAGGTATCAACACTGGGAAAAGAGACCTATAAGTATTTGTATTATGGATCTTTATTAGCTCACTTACCCGCTACAGATTCCTTAACACTTACATGTCTGCGTTTCTAAAGTAAATGCACATATGTGAGGCAGTCAGCTGAGAAATTCAGCCGGGCCGCTTCGCACAGCGCTGCATGTGAACCAATACTTTCCAGTCGACTGGTTCAGTAACCTGCTACAAGTGTAAGACTGTTGACTAACCCTAACCCCAACAATACAGATTAGAAGCAAACAGACAATTGGCAAACCAGAAATATTATAAACCCATTCAACACAGTATACAGGCACAGACCCAAATCAGAACCATTCTACAATCCCTCTATCATCGCAAAATCATATCAGCAAAACAAAAAGATTTCCTATTCGGCCCAGACGATCCCCGCCCCCGTCAATTTTATCTTCTGCCCAAAATCCACAAAGAACCCCCAACCTGGACGGTCCCCTGTGAAGTTCCTCCCGGAAGACCTATAGACTGCGGCAGCACCACCTATAACGTGTCGCACCTCATTGACTACTACCTGGGACCCATCTCCACCAGGCACCCTAGCTATATCAAAGACACTTACCATTTTCTACAGATCATCCGGCCCATGGAGGTCCCCTCCCAGGCCCACCTGTTCACCACAGATATAGACAGCTTATACACAAACATTAACACAACCATGGGCGTAGATTCAGTTAGACAAATCATGAACCAGACCAGACAAAGAAATATTACAATTGTTAGAACTCTGCCTCACAAGCAATGACTTTATGTTTGATGACAGATTTTTCAGTTTCAAGTATTAAGTACAATCAATAAATAAATCAATCCAGGACTCGTAATTTCATCCACATCACAATACTTACCTTAGTCTAGGAATGGTCCATCTTTGTCTACAGGACAGAAGCTTAATAACAGATTCAAGGATATTTATCACATCACACATACTACTCACATGCCATTCACCTGGTCTTGATGACATCATTAATAAAAACCGTCCATCATTCTGAGACTCCACTCTGTTTACTCTGTATACTTTATCTCAATAACTTGTTTGGTCATATCCAGGGGGAGCGGTCCTCGGGGGTCCGCCAGTTCTCTTTCTATTTATTCTATTTATTCATTTTATCACTCTTGTGTGCCTTTTATCTACCTTGTGTTTTATTCTCCTTTGGCATGCTCTGTTTGCTGTGATAGCACTTATTTTAAAGCACTTAGCTGAACTGGCTTTTAACCCAGGCCTTCCGGGGTCCTGCTCCCCCTCGGACTCACTCCACTGTTCGTCATGAGGGCCCCGCGGGTCCCACTATTTATTAAGGGAATTCAGAGGGCCGGTTGGGCGTCCCTCGATTATTCAGGGCCAATGGTCCCTGTTCTTATTATATTGTCCTTTTGCTTTGATACCGTTTTTTCTTATATATGTTTTGTCCTAATTGTCGTTTTGTTCTATTTATTTAATTATTGTATTTATTTATTTCTTTACTTGTACATATTTCTCATTATGTTTGCAGTGGCAGCACTTTACTTCTTTACTTTATAGCACTTACCTTTATGACCATTTGGCTCTGTCTAGTCGAGGGACCCGGCCCCACCCACTTGGACCCAGCAATACAAGCACGTGTAACCCATCTACCCTACCTCAGCCTAACCCAAACCCGGTCTATTTATTCTAACCTTAACCATTTCCCTCCCACACGAATAACCACTTCTGCCCATTTGACCACAGGTGCCTAGTTTGACTCGACCAGATCCTCTCCCTCTATTGATGTGGCACTCAAAAGCCACCTTCAAAAGACAAACTGCTCAAATACGAGATCACCACCTCCATAGGCCAGTGCACAAGATTCCCACACCGGAACCCTGAACCCCAATCCTAACCCTCCCGGGCCTTTCTGTGTGGAGTTTGCATGTTCTCCCCGTGCTCACATGGGTCTCCTCCTAGAAAGAACCCCATCTAAAAACATGCAACATCCTGTCCTGTCCCTGACCACGACGAGGACCTACACCTGAAATTGGTCCCCGGGCGCCGGAAAAAGGAGGCTGCCCACTGCTCCCTGGCTGTCCCTGGAGGAAGGTCGGCGGGGATGGGAAAATGCAGAGAACTCATTCAATTCGGACACCCTACCTGCATGTGTGTGTGTGTTGTGTTCGGCGGCCACTTCCCCCCTTGCATGTGTGCACCACGAATTGCAAATAAAACTAATCTTCTAATCTTCTTCTTCATCTTCCTTAGGACGTCACGCTGCGTATCTGCATCTCCCAGTTGATAGGGCAGTAAAAGTGAGGTCGGGTTTCTTTTTTTTTTTGGAAAACATAATGGGGAAACCGACGTATGCACAGTCCCCAGCTATGCCACGAGCTATTGACTAAAGTATTTGCCGTGCAAAGGAAAATGAATAGTTTGGAGTTTATCTCTATTTCTCGCCCTCCACACACGGTCGCGGTTGAATTGGTCATTAATACTGTGAGCACCCAACTTGCAGTGTTCACTCGAGTTAGAAAGCGGTCTGAAGTTTCCCCCCTATCAGCACCAGGACTGCTATCGTAAGTGTTTTGTGCCAAGTGGCTGTGTGCAAAGAGTCCCCCCCCATATATAACACCCTGATTTTTAAGGACAAGGAGTATTTTAATCATCCATTTATGTATTACTTTATTTAGCAGTTAGTGTAAGTTCTGTCTCCGGAACAAGGGAGAGCATTAAACCTCCTGAATTCTTCTTGAAAAAATAATCAACCGAGCCGCGCGACAAAAACAACAAAAGGGTGGCGTAATGAGCAAAAAAGGCTTTTTTCGCGGCGGCATTATCATCCGGCGCGGAGCGATGAGGTTGCCCCTCGCACAATTACGAGTCCCGCACTTATCTTGTCGGAGCAGATTCTGCAGTGTGGGAAAGGGAGCGTATGCTTGTGCACGTGCAAGAATTAAAAAAAAGAAAAAAAGGAAAGGAAAGTGTCCAACAGGCTAACAATCTCTGAAGGTCCAGTATGCCATGTAATTCCAGAAGTCGGACACAGTAACAGTTTTTTCTGATTCCTATCATGTGATGCGAGGGAAGTTGTTATCTCTAGACTTGGTGCCTGGTGTACATCAGGCCTTGTTAACCATTGTAAAGTGCTGAAATGTCATGTAACGATGATGGATTGGATCATAGGGCGTTTATTGTGGGAGCAGCATCTGTGTTAAAAAAAGTGGGCTTTGTGCCCAGACGGTGTAATGGTTAAGACTCCAACCAATGGAACCACACACCGGTTTCCAAGGGACACTTTGGGGATGGGGGGCGGGGCCACGGGTGTTCAGTGTGTCATGGAAGAGCGTGCAGGTTTTTATCCCAACACAGCTGATTTCAACCGATTATCACCTTCGACCAGACAGAACTAAGTTATAAATTTAAACCCTGCAGACTCGTCCGTGGCACATGCAGTGTACGCAGGATGTCACGGGTTTGAATCTGACTCATGACCCTGCTGGTATGTCATCGACGCCCTTAATTTAGCATTTTTTTTCCTGCTGCTCTCTACTGAGCGCTATCTAGTAAAGCAGAAATGGCATAAGAAGTGATTAAAAAAAACATCCCAACACTATAAATTTCAAAGAAAAAGTGATAGAAAAGCAGCAATATACTAGCCAGCCGTACCTCTTGAAAATTAGATGAGTATCTTTTAGATGAGTATGGATCATTCCCATACTCCAGTCCTCCTCCCTGCCTGATGTTCTTCACTTTCTCAATAACTTATTAAATAGACTCGAATGTGACGACTTACGAAACAAATAAGAAATTCATTGTTTTGTGTGTTTTCCCCCGTGTGCGTGATAATCAAGTAAGGCCGAACTTCAGATTTCCTGTAAGGGTCTATTCATGTACATTACAAAATGGAGACCGGAGATGCTCAACTCAAAAAAGCAAAAACATGGTGAAGTGCAAAAGCCTAAGAAAAACAACAAGCTGTGAAAGTGGCCAAAAAACAAATAGCCAATGCCTAATATGAATAAACAATGGTGGGTTTCAGCTAGAAGCCAATTTTCCTTCTAGTGTTCTGGGGAGGAAAAATGATAACCAAGAGCTTCCTAGGTGCACCGTAAAAGAAGCCAATCGTCTTCAAATCAACTATGTGTTGTTTTGAGTGTTTTTTAGTGGATTCACCTGACAGTGCTACCAGGAAGTGCACCGGCCTTCGAACCTCAGTGGGTGTAGTTTAGTTGTTGGTTCTGTTCAACTCAACTTCATTGTCATTCCACCTTCAACAAATGCACGTTGAAATTAAACCCCTTTTTTCTTGGTTAAAGCACATTCCAAACAAGATTAAGACAACAGTTTAACAAGGATGTAGTGGGAGGCAAGTTGCATAGAAGGTGCATAGATTGCATTATGAGCAGTAGTATAAATGACTGCTGCAAGGTAATTCAAGCATTTCAGCATCACAGATTTGAGGGGTTATAAGGTGCATAAGAGCCCAGGACGTAGGCACTAAAGTAACTAGTGCATATAATGTAAGTGCAGATGTATTACACGCTTTCACGATTGCTTTGATTCAATTTTCATGAGTTTTCAAAGTGCAGTGCTCTTAATGCAAAAGTCGATATTCCTACTTTTGGGCTCAAAATCACATCGCGTGGAATATAAAAATAACGGATGAGGTAATACATCATGCAAAAAGTTTTAAGCCTTTCCAAGAGGAAAAAAAATCTTTTTGCTCGAGTCAATCCTGATTCGGAATAATTTTTGCGATCGCCTACATCTGAAAATGTTTCTCCTCAAACCCCCTCAGGAGTAAGGAGGAGATAACAGGGAATACATTCTTGAGACTTCATGAGATAAATTTGAAGACGCTAACGTGCGACATATATATATATATATATATAAAATGGAAATAAGCTCCTATATGGCTGCTGCCCCCATAGGAAATAACGGGGGCCCTTCGATAGGAAATTGCAGCAGGGTGTGAAAACTGTGCACGTTTTGAGAAGAAGGAGCCGTAAAAAAAACATCAGAGTGAGTCGGATTTCAGAAACGGGAGAAAATGCCTTTTTAGTGTTGAAACGAGCTCATTTGTGTCTCGTGGAGATTAAACTGATTCAGTGATTGTACCCTCTGTTCTGCATTAACCTTACTGTAAAGCCACCGAGCCATTAGATATTTTTAGCAACCAAACAGCTTTTCCCTGAAGTACATAATAAGCAGTTATGTTGCAGTGCTACTAACCTGGGCGATGCCAAGACGTGATATAAAAACACAATGTTGAAGTGATTTATTTGCACTGGAGCATTCTACTTGCATGCATTCTGCAGAACAGAATCGCAGTAAATACAGACAGGTACACAGACATGGTGTTGCAGGTAAAGCTCAGTGGAAGGAAGGTAAAAAAAAAATCACAGGGGTGAGTTGTGGGAGTCCTGTTTTGGGAGGTGTGGGTGGGAGGGTTAGTAAAGTTCGCCGGGGTGTATTTTGCGAGAGTCCTCTCCAGTATTCTTATGGCTTCGGGGTAAAAGCTGTTCCCTGCGCTGAACCAACTGCGGTATCATTTGCCAGACAGTAAACAGGTCATGGTTTGGGCTGGGTTAGGTCTCTCGCTGTTTGTTGTAAACATATCCTGTATGGGTGGGAGTGAGGACCCGGTGATGTATCGAGCTGTTTTCACCGGTCTTTTGCAAAGCGGCCTCGCAGTGCGGTTCCCATACCAGCCTGTGATGCAACAAGAGTACGATAACAGTATATACGCGCTCTGTTGTACATCGGAGCCCAATGTTCCACATACATCGTTTAATTGATTCAGCCTAACGTGATGCCTGCTGTTTTAGATTATCTCGCTAATCCTTATCCGGCTAACTCCATTCCTCCAACGCAGATCACAGATTGAATTGTCGGCAGCCTGTGATTTCTTTTAATTTCCAGTCTCTGAGCCAGTGGCAACCAATCAAAATGGTAAACTGTAAATATATTCCCTTATGGACTAAACCTGTATCTTTCAAACACCAAAGGATAGTATAATGTGTATTTCTAATATTGCCTTGATCTATTGGTGCCTCTCAAAGGAAAGGCCCAGTCTTGTCTGAAAATGAGTCAAGCTGCGATGTACCTTGTATCGCCTTGGAGACGACGTGCAGTTACAATGGAGTTTAATTGTCACCGATCTAAAACATCAACGGTAAGCGTCAGGTTTTGGTGTCAGTCACACACGACTCAAAGAGCAAGACGTGCTCTTTCTAGACTCTCCATCTTGCTGTGTTTGAACTCTGAGCAACGTAATCCAAACCAACTGCAGTAAACAAGTTCAAAATGCAAAAGTTTTTTATGGGTACGAGGAGATGCATGTTGACATCTGATAGCCGGCAGTTACACACGCTTTCGGAAGCCGAGCAAAACAAAATGAACCATGGGTAAACTGCAGTCTGAATACGAGGCTCATATTCAGCTATTTCTTCATGTGTTAACTGGTGTGAACACCAGAGGAGGGAAATTACAGCAAAGATCAGACATGCTCCGGATGGATGGATTTGTTCTGACTCCCCTGTTGCCAAAGTATCTAACCTGGTTACCAAAACTCTGTCCAATAAATGAGCTACTTGTGAGTCCATGTGCCTTTTGTTCACAAGCCCTGGGCAGCGTGAACATAAACAAACCAAATGCAAGCTATCGTCAAGAAAAAGGATTCTTGTGTATGTATGTTTTTTCCAGATTGATTGACCCAGTTTGTTGGGTTTTGCTGACGATTCTGAATTGCCATACTCCTGGCTTCACCAATCAGTTGTTCACTGAGTCACTCAATGGTGCTGGAAAGTATACATGTGACAAATGACAGCACTGACAGAGAGTCAGAGCTGTAATTATAACAAATGAGGATGATGATTAATTGAGAGACTGGACCCTGAAGCCAGCGACTAACGTCCCAACAGCGACCTCGTACGATCGGTGATTTTGTAATTGGGACGTTTCCCCGCCTCATGTTGATCCTTGCCTCTGGCCAGTGTGATTCGCTCAGCACAAGTCACAGCGTCCAATTCCTCCAAGACGGCTGCAATCAGCCTCTGAGAGGGTTCAGAGATCAGATGGGGATGAAAGTGAGTCACGTCTGTCGATATATGTGTGGACCTAATCATTTTTTTTTTCTTTTGTCCCTTGATATTCATTTTGTAAAACACATTTTCTCCGATATATATATATAATTTTTATATTATGCACTGAGAAAGTTGTTTTTTTGCTGCAATTTTGCTCCATCCTGAAGAGATATTGTTTGGAAGAATCAAGCTTTGCTCTATTTTCAGTTGTTGACAGTTTCCAAATGCGCAGCTCCATACAAACGTAATTGGGGAAGATGGAAAAGATGACTTGCGACGCTACCCAGCATGATTCTGTGCAGCCCCGAATCAAAAGCGCTCTTAGATGTTGAAGTTCAGATAATTATAGTGTGATTCCACACAGTCAACTGTTCATTGTCAACAGCTCGAGGCTGTCATTACAGATTGCACGGCAAAATTTCAGCCTCAGTTCTCTGCGTCTAGCTTCGAGAAAGAGTCGTTTCATTTTCCACATTTGTTAGACTGTCCCAGGCCATATAATAGCATGCGGGTTCATAATTGATTCTTTCTCCCGTTGCTATATTGTAGTAAGAAAGATAAGAAAATAGCCATATTTTGCTGTAAACACGGCGTTGATGCCTTGAGTGTTGTAATTTCGCCGCTCGATTGCGCGACACGTAGCATGTTTACAGTCAAACAAACATGCAGCGGCTGGGGAGGACGCCAACGCTGCTAGCTTGGCGTTCGCCGAGTGACACTTTTAATACAAGCGCCAGTGGGGGGAAATATGGTAAATGACCTAACATGGAGGCTTACTACTGATGGTCACAATGAGGAGGCTCAGTGTCAAAGCCATTATCCGAGCCGTTGAGGAAACACACACACACACAAAATCAACCTCTCGAAAGCCTTTCGGGGGAGATTTCCCTTTTCAGCAGCTTTTTTTCCTCTTCCTCCAACCAGAACCAGTTAAAAGATTGGGATTTGATATGCTGTCACTCATCTCCCGCCTGGTTTTTTTTGGACGACGGGTTCGTAAGCTACTGTAGAAGCAGAGCCGATGTAAATAAAGCGCTGGGAGACGATTTTTTTTCGAGGCTCTGGAAGATCCCCGCCCCCCCCCGCCGAGCAGAAAAGGCAATCAGTAGGAATTAGAAAAAGGGGGGGAGGAGGGAAGAGGAGAGGACTCGTTCAGGGGAAAGGGGAATAGGCATTGATTTTTATGTACGTTTCTAAAGAGCAAGAGGAGAGCCTGCTCAGTCACGGGCTCTAAGGACCCAAAAGAAGGGTAAAACAGATGAGGGGATATTATCCGCTATCCACTGTGTCGAGTATTTTTCACTATATTGCATCTCTCTCTCTCTGGTCACTCCGACAGCTTCTCATTCACTCAGGCTTTCCCCCCCCCCCTCTCTCATTTTCTCTCTCCCGTCTCCATCCCCCTTTGTATTACTGCCAGCCAGTCAAATGGATGTTGGCATATTTCGGAGCCCTGTTGTCCAACTCCCCTCTCATGCGCGGGCCAAGTCCGTGGCTCAGCAGAGTGCGAGTTGGCAGCCGGCGAGACAAGCACACTAAAGCAATTAGCGTGGCCACCAACAGTCGCTCGGAGAACCGAACGTCCGTTCTGTTCGCGAGTCAAATAGAGGGTATTATTTATATCCAAAAGGTCAATACCCTCCCTGTCAGAGGATTTCAGATCTGTTAATGTGGGGCATTTGCACCACGGACACACACACACACACACAAAAGCAGTCCAAGCCGAATGGTCTTAAAAGGGCAGGATTGTGACAATACCTCCTCCCTACACATGCACATTGGAGGTTGAAGCCTGTTGATGCTAAAAGATCAAGGTTATAACAACCTCCCACACACGGTAACGCACACCCGAACACCCGAGGTCAGTGAACGCGTCGTGATGTTAAAAAGGCGGCAGATGATGACAACCTCGGAGGGTGGCGACCGCCCTCGCTGTCAGAAACCATGACCCTCATCTCGCACTCTTGTTCCGGCGCAAAGGGAGGAAGCGCAGCGGAGACGAACGGCGGGGAGCCTGAGAATAGCCTCAGATACCTGGGAAGTCGCTGACCCGCCCGACGGAAAGGTGCCTGACACGGATGTACCGCCAGTCCCTGCAGCGCATCCCGTGGCAGTGATGTACTTATTTTTTTGATTAGATTAGTAGGTACATTTTCAACAACAACCAGGGCTGATGTAAAATTCCACGACTTTTTACATGACTTTCCATATCCAAGCACTTCCGTGGGTTCGAAATCAGACTTAGAATCTAATGCAACGAAACAAGTGACCATCAAATTCCCTGACTTTCCCTGTCTGGCATACACATTCCATGATATTCCCATATATTCAACAACCAGTGAAAACCCTGAAGAATACACTCTTTACCTTCCTGTTATTAATTGGATATTGCCCCAACAAAGAATAGACATGATTTGTTGTGGATGCTTTTCTGGATTGCTGACAAAGAACAAACTTCTATTTCCAGGTTTCAGTGGTTAGCGCCTCATTAATGATGCTACCTGTAGGTTTTTCCCTCTGTAACTCTGTAGTATTGCTGTGAAATTAGTTGTGAGGACACTTTTTAAAGCTGGCAAAACAGATGCCGGTACAAAAAAAAAAAAAAGTAGCGCCCCCAAACCCGCTATGATCTATTTTTTGATGTAGCTGGCAGGTTTTCAGGGTGCGAAAACATCTGAAGAAATCGAGGCGGATAAAACAGATTACATAAAGAAATCTGGCCCAGTGCAGCTTTAATATCTTATTTTTTTTAGTTTTATATAGTGTTAGATTAAGATTTAGATTGTGGATGTCTGCAGCCGCTGTACCAATCTGCAGTACGACCTCAGATCACTGTTTTCAGTGAGCAGAGGCACTGGAGTCGCCGGTGTCAGTCAATACCTGCAATACCGTCTCATTTGCAGCAGCTGTCGAGGTGACTTACACCCCCGCACACCCAACACACACACACACACACACACGTGTACGCCTCCCCCACCGTCAAAGTAAATTGGGAGCATGTTCTCTAAACTCTATTTACGGGTCTCCTGTTGTTTTTCTTAATGCAGTGTCTGACATGTGGGAGGAAGGGCAAAAGTCATCCACCTATCATCCGCAGAGAAACGTGTGTTGGAAAGTGAGAGAGGAAGACGTGGACAGACGAGAAGAAGAAGAAGAAGAAACAGGCTGGCAGGCAGACGGGATGAGAGAGAGAGAGATAGCGAGACAGGAGGAACGAGAGACAAACAGATAGACAGACCAAGGGAGTGCATGGCATGAACTCAGCTGTCACCCCCCGCCCCCCTTCAACCCCCCCAGCTTCCTGTCAATCACAGCTGATGACAGCCCCCATCCTGTCTCTGCCTCTGTCACCTCAATCACACAAGGACCTGATACTGTCATCACACTATGTGCGCCGTATCAAACCAGTTCACCGGCGTGTGTGTGTGTGCGCGTGTGTTTGTGTGCACCTGATTGGGTATACGACCCCTCGCTGGGGAAAGCGTGTGTGTGTGTGTGTGTGTGTGTGTGTAAATGCCTGATTGTGTGGCACGCGATTTTGACACGCACCCCTTGTTGAGCGAAGGCTGTCTGCCTGTCGGTCTGTATGACAAGCAACTCGTTCTGAAGAAAGCCTATGGATGAGGCCCCCCCGCCCGACACATGCACCCCCCATCATAAATCTCTGTTGTTTACATCCGGGGACGCTCAGATGCTTCGATCTCACGGCGGCCATTGAATACAGATCAAAATGTTGCGGCGCGGGGGGGGGGGGGGGGGGGGGGTCTCCAGCAGGACCTTTCCTCTCTCTCTCGCAAAGTAATCAAAGGCATCCGGCGTATATACGACCCAGAGAATACGGTCTATTGATTGATGTCAATCCAGAAATCCGACGTTTAATCAGAAAAAAATGCATGTTTGCAATTTCAGAAAGATGTAATGTGTAGATGAGATGTGTTTTAGTAGTAGTAGAGTGACTTATATCGCCGCTACATCGCGCCGATTATTGCTTTTATTAAATATTGGATATCGTCCAGTCAGTGTCATCCACCTCCAATATAATGGCTGTTGCCCCCGACTACAGCGACATAAAAACAGCCCATAAAAACCAGCAATGACATTTTATTTTTGCACATTTAATTTTTTTTAATGTTTTTGTAAATAGATTCTTCTTTTCGAAGCCTAGAGTATCCGAGAGTATCCATCACAAACCCTTAAATAGTGTCATTATTCTGGGTTTCAGTGGAGTTTCAGTGTCCCGTGATGGTCTAAATGCAGTTTCAGAGGCTTTTCTACCCTGACAAGAATAAGATGATGGGGGAAAACCACTGAACACTGGTCAGATTTAAAGATGGGCTAGTATCGGCAGCTTCAATACAACCGTTCAAACCCTACCGCAACCTGAAGTGGGCTGATACTTGTTGCTCGGGTGTCGTCTTCGTCATCTTGCAACTTCTTCTGCTTCTGTTGTTGTTGTCCTGTTTTTTTTTTGGTGTGTGTGTGTGTGTGGTTGTTACTCTGAACCCTCCCGAGGCAAGTGTGACTTGCCCTATTCAAATCTATGCAGAGCAGCCACCTATTCAGAGAAACGTCCTTTCCTGCCTGTCCGGCGTCCCATTTCTAAAAAAAAAAAAAAAAAAAAATGTAAGTTATGGATTTATTCATTACCTTTCATTATGTCCACTCAGAGGACAGGAGAGGAGACGACGAGGGGGGAAAAGTGTCTGTCTGTGTGTGTGTGTGTGTGTGTGTGTGCGTGTCCCTTGCACATATGGACAATGATGTGGAGGATTATGGGTAACCTTTAGTTTAAGATGATTAATTTGCCACTGTGTTTTTTAGCTGGAGGGCAGATGCAAGCAGAGAAAACTTATAATTGCCTCAGTACTGTATACCCTTCTCAATGTCAAACCTGTGATAGCGCACCGCTATTCAATAATTCCTAATCTAGCAGGGATTTAATCAGAAAACTGATACAGGCAGTGTGTGTGGTCATTATAATTAACTCAACGTTGAACTGCTCAGTGGCTGGTTGAGGCCCTAGTTGGACTGTGACACACACACACACACACACACAGGAAATTTTAGCAGGGCTTCAGTTAGAAAACTCGGTGAAAACATCCCGCGAGGGTTGATTGCAGACGGATTCTGTTTTACTCTCAAACTAATGCAATGGAAAATTTCATGCTGGGTTCCTTCAGGAATTTGAAATGTTTCCTCTCATCCACTTGTTATGGGAGATTACTGTTTTTTTAAAAAGGGGGCCAATTATTTGAAATCCTCAAGTATACACTTCAAAATATTCTATGTCTATCTTAACAAGTCATTTAGTCTTAAAATCATTTGTTTCACTTTTTTTGTTTTGTTACTTTTGGACTTTATCTGAAACCTCCACTTAAACTGACACTTTGTTCCAATTCCTTGAAAGGGATTTGCCTGGGAGTTGCCTGTGTGCTGATCTGCTCCGACTAGTGTGACATCTCCACAACAATGCCAATTAAAAACAGCACCGGGCAAAAATAATAGGAGTACAGTAACGCATCGCATCCGTCCTTACCCTCCGTGCCGTTTTTATCCTCCTCTTGTTGCACTCCTTCTTGAGCAATCCTGTCCCCATTTGCATTTTAATTCCTGTGCTGGTGCGTCGCGGCGTGGCTAATCCTGCGCTAACCTAAATGAGGCCTGTGTTCTCAGCTAAAGAGTGTGTGTTCCTGCCTCGGCCTCGCCGCTTCGCTGTGGGGGGGAAAAAAAACAAAAAAAACTCTTTTGTTCGTTCCTGTCGGAGATGCACGCGCACACACACACACACACGTGCAGACAAGCATTTAGGTACAGATATACACACAGGCCTTGTTTACACTGATCAGCAATGCTGCAAATATTTATTTCTCACTCTCTCTCTCTGAATCTCTCCCGCTCTCTGTCTCTCTCTCTCTAACCTTGTGTCTTCCTCCCCGGCATCATTTCTCGGCGAAAACAAGATAGCCCATTAAATCAATCCTCACACCTTGTGTATACGCTATGCAAATAGTCCTGCAGCTGAGGGGAAGGGGGTGACAAATTCTCTCTCTCCCACCTACAGTAAAAAAGGTGCTTAGATGGAAAGAGGATTACAGCTTTGCTACCCACCTGAGACGCCTGTTGGGCGGGGGGGGGGGGCTTTTATTGTGTTTGTGCGTGAAAAGCCCTTTTACTAAAGTGCTGACGAGCCGCGGCGAAATGCCAAGACGGAGTGAGAGAGTGTAATGCAAATGGTGCTGTTGGTGAGCGCATCCTGATTGTATTTAGATAATGCCTAACACAGCAGCTGTTCGTTTAGGTGTGAATGTATGTATGTGTGTGTGTGTTTACAGCAGGGGTATGTGCGCATCCAGGTGTAAATGCTTCTTCCCACATGTGGTTTGTGAGTATCTGTTCATCACCGACACCTCTCGCCTTAAAAGCTTCCTATCATTTTGCATCCCCGGGTCCCAGGCTATGCATTTTTAGCGACCCCCATTTATATTTGCGTCATCTTCATCTTATATTTCCATCTCTCTCTCTCTCCTCCACCTGAGTCTGGGTTTCACTGGGTTATGCGAGTGAGACATTTGGAGCAACGCAATTGAATCAACTAGTCATAATGGGTTTGGTTCCCCATGCACCATTTTGCATCCCAACTTGAATTGTGAGGGGGGGTGTCCAGTGAAAGTAAAGGCCCTTTACTTTCCCTCTAAATTAAGTGCATCTCAGTTACGGTACCGGGTCCGTGACAGACACAGGCGGGAAGGTCAACTGGCCAGCAGACCGTTTTATTTCCAGAGTCTATAATTCAGCCCGAACTTGACGGCCGCTCTCAGCGCCGCTCCCTCTGTCCCGATGGGCCAGTCTGCCAGGCTTCCAGGAACATACCAGCTCCAACCCCGACTGACCGGCTCTTGCAGGCTTGCCCCGGGCTGCGTCCTCCGCGGACCTCGGTTGGGCGCCGCTGCTCTCACTCCATAGCCCCGACCTGACTCACCAGCCACCTGTCGGACTCAGCCAGTCTAACCACGTCAGCCTCTCACACTGACGCAACCCGCTCTCGCTCACACACACACGCACACTCAGGTTAAAAAGGCTCAGCCGTAATTGGCCGCAGCCCTGCTGGACCCAGGCAGAGTCACTCCACTGACTCAACTCACTCCTGGATCCAGCCTACGCCTCCCCACCCCCCAAATAACATCATCAGTCATTACTCCAATTTGACCCTAGAATTGCCGTTCATATAAGCCGGTTTGAGTTTTAGTAGCAAATTACATTGAATGCCACACCTAAATAATAAAAGCCTCTATTTGCTGCTTGGTCTTGGTCTGGGCCGCTGCTACCGCCCATTTGCCTTTTATATGTTTCCATTGGTGCTGTGTCCATAAGTTAATGACAGGAAGAGAAGAGAGTTCCCAGTAAACACTGCACACTTAGCTGTTGTTTCACCAGTCCTGTTAGTGCCACGATGCATCATTTTGTCTTATTATTTTGTGAAGTGTAAGTGCGCTTCTGTCGAGTAGTCCATTTATTTGATGAGCGCAGGCTTTTGTTTCGTGAAAGCCTGTAGGTACGCCTTGTGGTGGGGGCGCCAGCTTCTCCCGTAGCGCTCATTTATTAACTGATCGTATTTTTTCCGATAACTAATGAGTATGCCTTTTTGTTGTTGTTGTTGTTGACTATGGGCTTTAATTTGAAGGTGCACAAATAGTACCCTAGCTTGTGAAATCGTCTATTTTTGGCAGACACAAACTTTTGTAGAACAATCGCCAGAACAAACAAAGCTATTCACAATGGAAGTTTAATGGTGATGAGTGACAAAAGCATTGTTTTCCTTAGAGCGTCATGCCTGTGAGTCCCGAGTCCGATGGATGGATGGATTGATGGGTGGACGGATGGATGGATTGGATTGATTGATGGATGGGCGGGCGAGGCCTGCCAAAGCAAAAAAAATGCCCAGGGCCGAATTTTGTTCCCTTCCTTGGGATTTAGTGAATTGATGCCCTTGAGTAAAGGCGCCTGGTGTTTCTCTCCAGCTGATTAAAGGCGGGAGCAAGCGACCGACGTCTCATGTTTCTTTGATGATGTGGTAGCAGAGAATCCTTTTTGGACCTACGTGGATCCTGTAGGACGGCCGGTTTCAATGTCAGCCGCATGGCAACAGATCGGACGTGTGTTTGAACGAGCCCGGGGCACAGGTTGAAAGTAAATGCGCTCAGTTTTTTGGTGCAGGGGAAATAAATAGAAAAAACATTAACCTCTGCTTTGTAAATTTAATTTTCACTTCATTAGAACCACCTGCGCTTTGATTTTTGCGACACCTGTTGTTTGCTTGGTAAGACGGCTGCATGGCGACGTACCGAAAGGGAGACAAATTCACTCTTAACTAAAAGTAATTCGTTTCCAGCTCATATTGTGAGTGCAGTTACAGCTGCGTGCGTGCACACACACACACCGTGGCAGGCATACTCCACATTTGCCATTTGTAGACAGAAAACACGTGGAGTTGATTTGTGAATGCTTTAATGTTTGAATGTAGACATCCATCGGCACACGAGGATTTACAGTGAGGCGAAGTGGGATCTCTCTCTCTTCTCTCGTTCTCTTTTTAGGCCCACAGTCGGAGTCCGAGCGCTCCTCACTCATCATCATTAACATGGCTTACTGGAGAGACCGGGGCGATGCCTCATTTGCCAACCCCCCCCCCTTGTAACCCTATTTAGCTCACCACCCACCGGCACGCACACCCTCATACACACACCCTCACATACACACACTATTTCTCTCTCTTTGTCTCACACACACATGCACGTTTGCCACAGGTTTGCACGTTGAACAGGACCTGAGGTGGCGAGCGTCGCCGACTGCCGCCGCGGCCCATTTAACATTCAACTCGCCGTCCGCTCTCAGGGCGGCGAGCTCTGCAGGGACATCGCGGTGTCGGAGGCTTTTAACATTCTATGGACGGACTCAGCACCGGGAGAGAAACACAGTGAGAGGGAAAGCCAAGGGGGGGGGGAGTAACAGTAAACCCACATAGAAGGGGGAAGAGAGGAAGGGGTGGTAAATGTTCTGTTACCGTGACGATCTGCCAGTCATCCCTCCCCCCCTTGCAATTATGGTATGTAATAGTTTTCAGACTGTGAGGAAATAGTGGCTGAGTACATTGTGAATGCATGGGTAACCAGGAAGAATGTCTGTTTTATCTTATGTGAGTGCTGCGTCTGGGAAGGCCAATCAAGTGCATTTTGGGTATTTCATATATACAAGGGTAAACAAAACCACATTTTCAGCCAGGTTTGAAACTCCAAAAGTATTAAATATACTATATAATGAAGCTTAGCGTAAGTTCAATCAGGAATTCTACCTCTCTCTTCCATTCATACTTATTATCTAATCAGTTGGAGACAAATACGCCCTTTCAGTATTACATCATTACACATCATCCAATCACCACGCTTCATACACCTTCTCTCACGCCTACTCTGGGAACCAATCACAAACCGGTACGTTCTACTTTTCCCGCATGTTGCTGTCATTTCATCAGGCCGACGTGACTCCACTATATGGAAGGCCGTTAGCGCAAATAACGTCTAGAAAGTATGTGTTGACACGTTAAATTCCTACGCGTTGACACGTCAAAAATTAACGTGTTAACACGTCATGTAGATTTTCTACACCTTAAGACGTCAAATTTTGCCATGTTACCTGTCACAGCCAACGGATTGTTCCATTCTAGTGATGTCTACTTTCTAATAGGGGTGTTAGAAAGGAAGCCTGAGGCACAGCGAGTTTTGGCTGTTTCTTCTTCTTCTTTTGTTGTCTAATGGCGGTTGGCAAACAGCTTTTAGGTGCATTACCGCCACCTTCTGGATTGGAGTGTGGATCAGAACGGTTACTATACTATTACATTCAATTATCCTATTAACACTAGAAGCCTCGTTTGGGTTTTTCTGTTGCAAATATCTCTGTTCAAATAAAGAGTATGAGGCCCCTAGTCCATGACCTTGTTTGCAGCAGATGTGGTGGCAGTGTTTAAACCGTCAAGCCTATCACTGACTGGGTCCAACAGGAGGAGGGGGTGAGACCAGGACCATTGCCTACTGGAGGGACTGGCTCCTGCAGGTGGAGGGTAAGAAAGTGCCAAATATAAACACATTGTATTGTTTATGTGAAGTGTTCGTAGGGAAAAGGGCACCTAAACCATTTTCTGTTGTACCTTGTACCGTGGTTAAGCTTCACTGTTAATTAATTGTTTACTGTGTCCTGGTAAATCATTATTCAGGCCAGCATTTATTTACAGTCACACACAGCAGCAGAGGGTGCTCTTAATACTGTACAATGTACATATTGTGAGACACAAATGGCTAGCAGTAGCTAACTCTCGCAGAGAGCAAGTGGAGTGTTGTGCATGCACATGAAGCTACTATGTGCTGGAGTTCGGACTAACACCAAAACACACATCAGTAGTCTAGTCTAGTGTGCAATATTAACATAATCCCCTCTTTTAATTTATTATTATAATTTAAACAATAAAATAACTGTTCATTTTCTTTACATTATTTAGTCCTCAAGTTCATTGATTACAAAAATGTATTTTGACAGATGGAGAACCCTCGCTGAGCCTGGGAGACATCCTCACCTTTGCCACTGGGCTGGAGAAAATCCCAGCTATGGGGTTTCCCTCACAACCTGAGCTGGAGTTTCTCCACCCAGAGGATGGACCAGCCCTTTATCCCACAGCGAATACCTGTGCGCTGATACTTCGCCTTCCAGTACATCAGACGTACAATAAATTCAAGAGTGCCATGGAAACAGGAATTGGCTGTGCTGTTCATTTTGGGGTGCAGTAAGACACTGAAAAGCAGAACCAATTCCTGTTTCCATGGCAAGTAAATTGGTCTTTTGATCAGATTTACCAAAGGTTGACTCAGGAGGAAGATTTGTGTTTTGGATTAGCAAAGTCTAAATTTAAATCAGGACGTAGTCAATCCAAAATGCAAATCTTCCTCCTGAGCCATTCTTTAGTGGATCTGATTGAATGATTGATTATGGTCTTGTTGGAAGACTTACAAGGGGTTCACATACAAGTCCTTTTCTGGGGAAAAATGCACTTTTTCTATTCCCCCCCCGCCCCCCTTCTGTTTTTGTTTACTTGTTTTGATAAGCATACGACTGCAGGCCTGCTCTCAGATGCCCGTGTGCGTGTTAAGGAGTCCTAGTTTGGAAAAATAAAATGCATACAAAATATAAACGCATTCCAAGTGTGATATTTTTCATTTTATTTATTGCATAAGGTGAAAATGTTGAGGGAGAGGGAACAGTTAGACTCATACTATTGTGTTAATAAGTACATTTTATTGTCACTCAAAAAAACACACCAAAATACTCAAAACAAGCATAAATTGTTCAACCAAAGACATTATATAGGAGACATTTCACTTGCTCCTGTCTTTATGTATGTATGCAAAATGGCATCACTGTACAGTCCAATGTTGTTGTTAATCTCTGTTGGATGGACTCCTAGCTTTGGTTCAGCTTAAAATAAAGCTCAGCACTTCCTCCAGAAGATCGACTCCAATCATGTCTCTTGAACCCGCCAAAGGGTTGACTCGTTGCTGGAGTTCTTGAAGGCGAACGGGCTCAAGAACAAAACGATTGGAGGGAACATTAACCCTCTCTGGCCAGTTGAAAGCAGATGCTGGTAGTCTCTGTCCTCCCTCTACTGGCTGCTCATCTGCACCGAAAACCCCTTGAACACCCGTGAGATTTCGTGACTGTAGTTGAAGACATCCCCGCACAAACATTTGATACGGGGACATGTACCGTGCAGTCCTGAGCCCATGGTGGTTCCACTGGTTGACAAAGAGACCCAGGTCTCGGTTGATCCTCGGCAAGTACACGTAGTGTAGAGCCCAAAGGTGCATTTCATTGTTGCAGTCCAAACAAATACAAACAACAACACTAAGGAGCTGAAATCAACTTATGGCCAAACCAGTTAATTGTCTTACCATAACACTGAAATAATAAATCATCTTTAAGGTGATTAAACTTCCATGGAAAGGGGGTAGATGTGTATTTTTCTAACACCCATTGTGGGAAAGACTGAATGACTGAGCGAGCCAGAGAAAGAAGGCGCTCACGACACTAAAACACACAAGCACTAGGGTTTGACTAGGTAAAGTTATATATTTGATCTGCAACTGTGTATTCAAACTCAAAATCAGCAAAAGTAACTTGTTGTGTGCTTATGGCCAGACAAAGCAGCCCATTACTCGGTCTCCACTCTCTGCGGTCACATCTCTAGCTCTCTCGCCCAAGTGAGGGAGCGGTACCGCGGCGTGTAGCGTTTATGTCGGAACTCACATTATTTTGATGTTACCAAATAAATCATACAATGCGCAAGCAATCTAGAGATATCCCCGCAGTTGTGGTCTTGAAAAATAAAATCCCGGGTCCTCTTTGACCGAGACCGAGACAAGACCGAGTAAAAATGCGGCAGATTCCGAGACGAGACCTTCAAAAAATACCGATCTCGAGTACTACAACGCCGATTAATAAATTATTTGGCTTCATCTATTGGTCAAATTGAGGGGACTTACCAGGCCGTCGTTGGTCTTCCCCAATCTCCTGACGAAATTCATTGATGAGACCCAACAAGTGGTCAGCTAACTCCGGTTCAACAAGCCTTCCTCTCGCCCACCGGAGACTTGCTTCCATTGTTTGCATTCTAGGTTATGGAAATAAACACAGCCAGCAAAAACTAGGCTAGGCTAACGTTAAGTAAATGGCAAAAAGAACACACAGTATATGCGATTCAGACCAGCCACTTTATCATATCCTAATTACCTACGATGATTAAAAAGACTGTGGTTTTAACAAATCTAAAGCAACATGGTCTGCTAGGTAGCTAACGTTAAATAGCTTGGCCACATATCTGGCCATTAGATAGCTACAACATAGAGTTAGCGATTACAACATTACAACAGAGTTAGCCATTACAGCATAAAGCTAGCGATTTATTTTACCTTGACAAAGCTGCTCTGATTGTTTCCACATCGTCCGATGTTGCTAGTCTCGTACAATCCCTAAAGGTGCGGTTGCAATTGGAAAGGATGTTCTGCAGCGCCATCTCCAAGTTTCTTCTGCTTCTGAAACTTCACCGTCCCCCGCTGAAAGTTTAAATTGGTTTCTTCTAAACCACACCTCTGGCTTACGTTTCATACACATCATTTCCTTTACGGTATACGTAGGTGCCTGCAGCGTGCCTGTAATGAGTGCGTAGACGTCCACATCAGTAATTTATGCACCACGTCAGTAATTTATGCACAGCGTGGTCGCTTGCGTTGTTGTTCGACATCATTGACGCAACCCTCCTCATGAATACGTATGACTTCCTTGATTCAAGGTCCCTCATTGGCCACAACCAGGAAATGCACGTTAACGTGTCAATTTTTGTCACGTTAACGTGTAGAAATATGACGCGTTAACACGACCAAATTTAACTTGTTAACACGTCATATTTGTACATGTTGACACGTTATTTCTAAGACGGTATTTGCCCTAACGGCGTTCCATAGAATATGACGCGTTAACACAACCAAATTTAACTTGTTAGCACGTCATATTTGTACGTGTTGACACGTGTTGACACGTTTCTAAGACGGTATTTGCCCTAACGGCGTTCCATATATATGTCTTCATCCTTGGGGTGGTGGGGGGGAGTTTCCTGTCTCCAGCTTGTCCATGGAGATCTTCACCCTAGGAATGGATACCTCTTGGGAGCCAAATCATATTTCAATAAAAATCCTTTTGAATTCGTAATCCTAGTCTCTCCTGATTGAACTCATTTTTGGCATCACTCAACGTATAGATAGACACTGAGCGGCAGGGCTCCTCCGGGTGAATCTGCAGTTGGAGATTTGATCTAAACCAGTTTTAAACCAACATCCATATTGTATCTTCTCTTTGGAGGGATGCACGTGAGGTCTGTGTAGGGAATGGAGCATTTGTAGATACTGTGTGTTAACTATGAACTAATCACTCAACTCAAACAACCAAAGACGTGTTTGCGATGTCTCTGTCTTGCAATAAACACGCCCTCCCTATAAAATTCAAAAGGGGGAGATCAATGCAAGCAAGCAAAGCAGCTATGTCTACAGGGTTTACTTGAGGGAGCTTCGGTCCGTGTAGGTAAGATGTTTACTCTATTGGCCATTTTGCACAAAGTAATCAATCTGTTTGCATATCCTAACTCGATACCTTCACTCAGACCTGCACACCTTCTGAATCTGAGGCAGGGGCATAGTTTCTATCTGCCCTGATCGCCTCTATGGCCTACAGACGACATGTTTCCAGAAGGAATTCGCCCCGGGAGCAGCGGAAAAACGCCATATCGGTGTTTTGAATCATATTAAACGTTTAAAAATGATACTTATCTGCTAGCTAGCGGCTACAGCGGCCCGGGGAATGCTATACTGTATGGTGGCCTTCACAGGTCCCCGACTGGCTGATCGGCAGAGAATCCACATGTGAAGAGCTGACTATTTTTTTTGCCCTTTCTCCAAGTCCAGATATGCACCGGGAAATGGGAAGATGCATCATTTTCTTGAGATGAACCACCGTTTTACACCATCATAGAATTTTTTATTTATTTAATTCCTAATAATAGGGAAATCAGTTTCTGGTTATCAAAGCACGAGTGTGCTAATGTGCTATTCTTGTTGCTATGTTTGCTCCAACTAGCGCTGGAGGCCCTTTTCCTTCTCGGTCTCATCCCACAGCTCCAGCTAGGATATATACGGTTTATAGTATCATAATATAGAAAATCCTCAACATAGTAATTACTCATTCTCTTCCTCTGTCTACCCTCTCTGGTTCCCCCCGGTACGGTAATTCTCTGGTTTCCCACTGCCAATAACATATCTCTCTCTCTCTCTCTCTCTTTCCGTCTCTCTCTCTCTCTCCCACCCGTCGCCTCTTTCATTGTCTGTCTAACGATGCTCTGATCTCTTCCTTTCACCTCTCTCTCCGTCTCGCTCTCCTCTCCTAAACAAAGTCAGCGTGGGTGTGATTGGGCCGTGAATTTGCATTAACAAATCATGCAGCATTTTTTTTCGGGTGATTCAGTTTCTCTTCCTCAGAGTGTGTGTGTGTGTGTGTGTGTGTGTGTCTGCGTGTGTGTGTCTGCCTGTGTGTGTCTGCGTGTGTGTGTCTGCCATGTCTACACTGGGAGTTTTGTGTGTTGACTTCCCTCTGCGGGTGTCCTACTTCCCAGCCACCAGTTACACCCCCACACACACCATGCAAACACACACACACATCCCCAAAATGCGTTTGACGTATTAAAGCTTTTGGAAATATTAGCGCGCATGCCGCCACGCCTGCCAAGGATTACTCCATCTGCAAGCAGCCCCTTCCAGTCCTAATGAGAATTCATGTTACATTTTTTTTAAAAAGCCAAGGAGACGACGGCTGCTCCGCTATCGTCTTCCTCGCTCCTTTCAGCTCCCCTGTATTTCCTATTTGACTCCGAGGTGCCAAATTCAAATCCATTCCCGCAAGAAGAAACGTACATTGTAAAATACCTATGGAGCAAGAGAATGCACTTAATCCGCCCAATACGCACTGCGTTAGTTTTGCAGTTTAATGGAGCGACTGTGTGTGTGGTTTTTTTTCGCACTGGCTGGTCTCAAATGAGAAACCTCTAATGAGTGTGAAGCCCGGGCCAAGTTTCAACTCACATTGACTTAAAGTGCACTTGTCTTGCTGAGGGAGATCCAAGCGAGGCTCACAGTTAAGAATATTAGTGTGGGAGTAGTGTGTGTGTGGTTTGTGATGAACAATAAACACCCGGGAGATCGCAGGAAAGTTGCTGCTATTGAATAGAGAGGAGCGTGTGTGTGTGTGTGTGTGTGTGTGTGTGTGTGTGTGTGTGTGTGTGTGTGTGTGTGTGTGTGTGTGTGTGTGTGTGTGTGTGTGTGTGTGTGTGTGTGTGTGTGTGTGTGTCGGAGTAGGCAGGTGTGTATCAGCCTGAGTGCCTTATGGGCCGGCACACGTGGAGGAACATCTTCATCACCATGTGCTGCTCCTCCAGGTACCGCATGTTTGTTTCATCCAGGATAAAAGATATCAAAAATTTTAAAAAAAAAAACATTAAATTCCCTCTTTCATTTGATTCATCTTCTTTTTTTTTTCTGATTGTTCAAAAAAAAAAAAAAAAACCTGTTAAATGAAATTGATTTCTCGTTTCTTTTACACTTTGTGCCTTGTGATGCCAAATTCACACCTTGTCTTTTCTTCTTCCCCCAGCATGACTAACAGTGTGTGGGTGTTAAATATGCTGTGTCTCTTTGCTTCCTAGGGGCTAGTGGGAAAACGAGTGAAGTCTTGGCCCGTGTTGTAAGGCAAAACTGCTTGGCAACAATGTCTTTAACTACTTGGATTGTTCATTCTATTGTCCATTTTGCTGCGTCTCACTTTATTTCCTGGTTTCCTTTTTCATGTAGCCCCAAAGCATTACCTGGTAGATCGCAGCCTTAACAGTCAGATAGAATTAAAGGAATACAACCCCTTAAGTGATGACAACATAGACACAGTGTTAGCATGGAGCACTGGGGTGAATGATCTGCGTTGAGTGACTAGCGTTATCTCCAGTGAGAAAATGATAACGTGTAAGGAGCCGATACGACGGCTTTGTGCACGAGACAATACAAGTGCAATACAAATATCACACCTGGGACTACTTGCACTGTTTACATAGGGAGTGAATGTGGTGGGAGATGGGAGACTGTGCAGCTAACACAATCACTGAGCAGCAGATGAATAACCTACATGGGACACATGGATGATTTTGGTGTCTAAATTGATCAATGCCATTTGACTTTTCTCTCTAATTTGATAAAGGGTAACAGTTGAAGTAAAAAAACAAGTCAAAGATTTGTAGTTTCATAACAATTCTTCCATTATCATGTTGCAAAACCAAAAGAAAAGGAGAAAAAAGTGACATAAGATTTGAAGCCGCAGCGAAGCGGGAGCCTCTGACAGCTACATGAGATTGCCCTCCTCTATTCATTCACCTCTGCCATTCATTCTCCTTATTGGGCTTTTCTCTCTGATCCGTCTCTTGCCGTCTCTTTTCTTCCTCCCCAGCAGAAATGACCTAGAGGGTTGGCAGGCTCTGAGCAGAAGCTAGTCAATCAAGATTGGAGAAGAGAGAAGATCCAAGACATCATGCTGGAGCTCAGACTGCATGGGGTGTGTGTGTGCAGGGGTGCATAAGGGCATGCATGTGTGGTTTGTCCGTGTGTGTGTGTGTGTGTGCGTGCGCTCCAGTTGGGGGTTGTCAGCACAGGTTGGCCTGACACAGCAGTCGGTTTCAGAGGTTGCCTAGGAAATGAGGCGGAAACGATTCCGCTAACTCCGTTGTTAAGACAGACAGGGAAAGTGACTTTGGGGAGTTAACCACTCTCACAAAGGAAAAGGGCAGAGTCGAAGTTAAAAAAAAGGGGTTTTTTTTTGTTTTTTTTTCTTCCACGAGAGTTTTCGAGATTCAAAAATGACCTCGTCATCGATAGAGAATTAGTAATTACCTCAGGAGCGTGACGTTTATCTCATTCCGACACCTTGGCTGCATTATATATATGCCAGAGACAAGCAAATTAAAAATGTATGGAGGTCTGGCACTTTCCCAGAGTTCACGGCTGTATGTTGTTGTTACATAGAGCAGATGGTTGTCAGTATAAGTGGAGGAATGCGGTTTTCCAGCTCCGCAGAACCTGAAATCCTCAGGTTATTTAGGTGAGTGATGGAAATGAAAGACACCGCCCTGAGTTACCCTGAGCTCCTTGGAATGCTATTTGGGAACGGGGATGGAGAAACAAAAAACACCCAAGGTTTATATATTTCTAAACAGGGGGAAGCGGCTGAATCAAAGTGTGATGAAAAGCTAATTAAACACACCATTAAACCAGCAATGAATGTGGTTTGCCCGCGGTGCAGAATGAGGTTCATATTTCATGTCCAGCTGTCCAGGTTTTAGCGGAGGCCGTTTTCATTTGTCACCATTGCGCGGCTCCAGGGTGTCAGCATTCACAAAGATGGCATTTAGCGAGAGTCCTATATGCACACGTATAAATCTCTTGGTATTTTGCTTGCAATAAAACACAGAAACCAGTCTAACCAGTGCTGAAACATCCCTGCCTGCGCCATTATGTTTCATAGAGGATTTCATCTTATAACATTAAAAACCATCTGACAGATTAAAACTGGCCTTTATCAGCTATCAGGTTACACAAACTGATAGGAGCTGATGTAAGATCAGCTCGGAAAAGCTGCAAATGAATGCAAGAGGACATTAATCTTTCCTATATTAATACATATCTCAGCATCTTTTGTTATGGTAAACGCACACTGAGAGATGCTCCGAGCTATTTAAAGACCCAAGTGGCTATCTCGGAATATACCGCGCTCCGAGAAATACCGGGAAGAGGAATTTTCTCCCCGATATCCTGCATAGGACAGGCTTTTTTTAATAAATCGCTTTTTGATGCATCTCGCACGGCATGACGTTCTTTAAAGCATGAGTAAGATACAGCGGAAGCCGTTGTAGAAGTCTACCGTCACACGCATGTAACCTGCATCTATCATGCTTTAGCCCCGCAATGGCTGCAGGAGGTGTCGGGACAAAATCAGCAAACTTGTATCTCTCTGCGTTCCAAAAAAAGGGAGCGACAATTGAATTTCCCGAATCAAGTGGTGCAACAGTGCAAGAAGTAAAATGGGCACATCTATCAAAGTGATATTGTACTAAAGCTTACAGTACAGACCTAGGATCAGTGGCGAGGTCACTAAAATAAAAATGTAAAAAATGACTTCATGCATTTGTTTGTTTTTTTTTATACTGCTGATATCGTATGTTGTCTTCCCAATCATTTAAGAAAAGATAAACCGATGAAAAAAGATCAATTACCCTGGAGAACGGTGCCTTTTTTGTCCGGGAAGTGCCTGTTCGTCACAACAAACCCAACACGGTGATAGAGGTCCACCGTCTCTAATGGAAACTTTCTCATCTTTTTTTTTCGCCTCTCCTACAATATTTTCTCTCTCGGAGCGCCTACGCGTCTTGTGTGGGCGCAATCTACTTTCATAATGAGAGAGAGAGAGAGAGAGAGCGAGAGAGAGAGCGAGAGCGAGAGAGAGAGAGAGAGAGAGAAAAAAAGTATGTTCGCTAATGATCTGTCACTCAAACCCGTGTGGGTGGTCATTTTCCACCGGTTTGCTGCTGACCAGCTTCTGATCTTCGCGTGACACCACCGGGCGTCTCCCGTCTATGTAAAGCCATGAGCATGAAACCCCATCTGTCAAGCGAGCGCGAGACTCAAACCCGCTCGACGGCGAGAGATATTCTCTCATGTCGCTTTAGGCTTTTTAGTGAATGCAAGTGAAGCAGATCAACAAAGTCTCAGAAGGAAGAGAGAGAGAGATGAATTCAAGAGTTTGTTTTTATGTCTCTTTGTCTCTCTCCCGCTCTTTTTCTTTTTATTGTTTGATGCAACACATTGAACTGAAATAAAGCCAGTATCTAATGTATTGAGATAGATGCACGCTGCATATTAACCAGACGCAATTAGAACAATCTTCGAGTCGTGCGCTTGATTGACTCTTTTCCTTTTGTGCAACAGGGTGGCAAGGAAATTCTCAATTAATTTATTGTGTCAGAAAATTGGTACATACGATGCGCTCGGTCCACCCGACACTTTCACAGTCCCTCTGGGAGAAAACGGTTCACATATATATCAGAATTTCAAAAGAAGAGCGTCAAAATTATCCCTCGCCCATTGTTTGGTATTCGGAGGTTTATTTTGAAACACCATCTATCCTTTTGTTCTATTAGAGAAGATACATAATGCATAAGGCCAACTAAAGCTCATTAACTCGTATGATGGACTTTTTGCAGAATGCATGAATAAAATCAATAATAATGCTAAATCTTTACTTACTTTTCTATTCCTTCTGAATATTATTAGCTGGCGTTTTTTGTGCTCGGAGGGACGGAAAAACTCTCTTTTTTCTTTTTCTTCAGAGCACATCGTTGAATAAGAAGCACACTGGCTCTCCCTGATTGTATTGTAAGCACTTTCCTTTTCGAATTTCACCTTTAAAAGATTCTGAAAGGAGATGGAGGAGGAGGAGGAGGAGGAGGAGGAGGAGGAGGAGGAGGAGGAGGAGGAGGAGGGGGGGCAGAGGGAGGAAGGAAATATTGCCATGCTATAGAGTGCTATTTAGCTCCTCAAACAAATAACGTTGGCGTCAGCGCAATGCCAGAAGCGCTTCCTAAACCCGTCCGAGAAAGATAATGACCTGGACACACCCCTCTGTCAGGCAAAATAAAAGCCCTGCTTCATCAGCCTGTTCTTTTTATTATCTGTTTTTGGCATCAAGGCGTGTTTACAAGACAGCTCCTCATTGTATTTCCCCGATCTTATCCTTTTGCCCCCTTTCATTTCCGCCTGGCGCCTTTCATTTAGACGCCGCGCTGCAGCTCCTCTCCACGCCAAGCCTTCGCCGGAGCCCTCTGCTAAATATCCAATGGCCTCAAAAGGTGCTCTTTCCCTCTCTTTCTCTCATCTCTCTTTCTCTACCTCTCTCACCCTCCCCCTCCCCACCCATCCCTCCCTTTCCCCACTGCCTTTTCACTCAAAGCTCAAGAGCAACCGGTGCTCTCAGAGGAAATACAGGCGCTGCCAAAGAATTCATTGAATTTGTTGTACAATTGATCCCTCGGAGGCAAGCTGGGTTCGAGAGAGAGAGGGATGAGGGATGGAGGGGCTGGAGGTACGGAGGGGTCGGGAGAACAGGGAGGGAGGGTTAATGTGAAGGGCTGACACTGCATCAGGGGAGTCTGATTGAAAATAACACCGCAAAGTCTCAATTGGAGCAGATCCTGTTCAACTTTACTCCCTCCCCCCCACCAATCGCCCAACGCTGCGAATTGGGCAGGCGTGATAAAGAGGCATTCATGGGTTTGTTTGCTTCTTTTCCCGCCCGTTGCAATCCAAAAATGTATTTTCCCCACAGTGATTGAAGACACACATTTAGAAAAGCGTGGAAAAAAACAGGACAGAACTGTGAGAGTATAGTTGGTGTGGCAAAATCTAAACACCTATTTGACATTTTATTGTTTTTCTCATGGTTTTCTCACTTTATTTGTGTCTTCACACATTATCAGCAGGCTGAAAAATATTACAAAATGAGTGGGCCTCATTCACGAAATGAGCAATAAGGACCATACTTGACTGTAAAGTGTACTTACAAACGTTTCCACAAGCATTCATATATATATTTTCTTCTTTTCTGAACATTTTCTTACAATCAAAATGTAATTACACTGTAATTACATCACATTTGTGCTTTTGGAAACAGATAGGTATTATACTGAAATGGCTTCAAATAACTTTTTTCCCCCTGCCTCCAATAGCCTTTCCTTATATAAATCACAAACTATAACACCCCATAAACATGCAATTAATCTATGACGCCAACACAAATCTCCTAAATGTGTTTTTCCCCGCTCACCCCTCTCAGAAGCGTTCATATGATAACTCGGGGCTCCATCATGTGCTTTGTCACTGCAAAACAGGCAGTAGGCCCAAACACACTCCGAGGGCTAGAATTGAAAGCCTATTTAAACCATGTTGTTGACTCCGCTCGTGTGTAGGATAACTACTGCCTGCTGTGTCCTGCACAACATCGTCATGGAAGGTGGTGCACCTACCGCCTCCACTGGATGTGCCCCACGACCCACCTCTGGGACCTGACAACAGGCCTGCTGTTCAAGTTCGTCAGCAAGTGATTATGAATATTTTTGCAGCATACATTAGACATGAGACATTTTGTGCTATTGGCATTTAGAGCTGAAATATCTTTTAAAGGAAAAATCCACCCAAAACACAAAGAAAACTAAACAGCTAAACAACATTTTGTTGTTTGGTGGGGTATTTGTCTGTGATTAATTGGCCAACCGTAGACAACGTGACGTCATGTGGAGATATTTCCATTGAGTTTAATAGGAGAAAAAATATCAACAATCTAAAACGGTGTCGGTCATGCAGACTCAGAGAGCAACAGCTTCTTTGTAGAAATCTATCGTAGAAGAGGAAGAGACACCACCACTCAATCTACTGGAGTCCACAGTCCAAGTCCAAGTCAAAAGGCATTCTGGGAAATGTAGAAAATCCCTAATTGAAGTGGTAGTAGACAAGGCAGGTTGAGGGAAATTGGATACGCCAAAAAAGTAAATTACAACACAAAATAACTCGGAATAACAGGAATGCATCACAGATTGATGATATCTAACAGTGTACGGACTTTTTTTTTTTCTTCAATGTTTCAGAAATGCAGCAGACGCCACCTCTGTCCGTCCGGCAGTGGTCGGGGGTCTCGGAGGCAGCTGGTGTGGCAGAGTCACCCATGCTCGTGGAGGACATCAGGGCATCCACAGCGGTCGCAGACACCGCTTGTGTCTGATTAAAGAGAAGTCAATCATTATTCCAGACATGCCTTGTACTTCTTCTTTATATAAAAAAAGGGGGTTACGCATGTGTGGCAGCGAGCAACACAAGTCCAAGAGTCTGTCCATTCCACCAGTACGACCTGACGCTGGTTTACGGCATGTTTTTTTTTCTCAAGAACAAAAGTAAGAAGGATCTAAGAAAAGTTTTGTGAATGAGGCCCGGTGACTTTCAGCCCAAAGTAATATACAGGCACGGTGGCTCGGCCTCACGGCAAGAAGGACCTGAGCTATCCCCGGTCCTGGTTGATTGTCAGGTGGACTCCAAATAGCCCAAAGGTATGAATGTGAGTACGGAGGCCTGGGAAGACGAGCGGTCCCCGAAGCGCCAATTAATGGGGAGAATTAGTTGGTAGGAGGGTGGTCGTATCTGTAGTGGGTTAGCTGCACCCTGGGCCCTCTGGGAAATCCCTGCACCAAGTTATGAATTGTGAATATGTCAATCGGCTATAATACTATTTTATGGTAATAAGACAGAATAACACACACACACACACTCAGTGCGATTACAGTGTTCAACACATCTAACCATGGTAATTGAAGTAATCTATGTCCGGGTGCCTCTGACACGGGGGGTTTTTTGATGGAGTTTCAGGCAGGAATAGCGAGCTAATGGCCCTCACATAGATTTGATCATTAGAGAGTATGAACGCTCGCTTTTGTAGGGCACTGGTGATTATCCACCTGCTCCACTTTGAACCGAGGAATAATTGGACCACCGATGTTTGGATCGGCCCCGGCTTGTATTTATCTTTAGGTCCGCGGTGACATCAAAAAGGATGTGGAGAGGTACTTGGCACTCTCAGGATGACACGCAAGAAAGCCTATCGTATCGCGGCACGGGAGCGTAACGATGGCGACCGATGAGCAGTTTGTACAAAACGGCTTTCCGAATGTGCCGCCCATCGGAGGCATCAGAAGGCTAATAAGAGACGCTGTTAATCCGCCATGATGTTTTAATGAGGTTAAGAGAAAAGAGAAAACACTGAAAAATGAATAATAAAGCCTTTTCGGTCCTAAACTTCAAAAATCTTCCCTTTTTCGCTGCATCCCCTACACCCACTATCCCTTTGGGAGAAAAGAACTCTTGACGAGGGGAAGAAAAAAAGTCTTGTTTCAGAAAAGAGGAAACGTACCAGGGGGATAGAAAGAGAAAGCAGGACAGATGATCTATATCAACCACTAACAAGAAGTGGAATCCAAAACTTCAGTTCTAAGGCTTCCAAACTCACAGCAGTCTCTGTTTGGAGAATAACCAAGACCAGCGGCTAGCTGCCTCCCTTCAAACACATGGAGGCAGGAGGGTGATGCATAAGCCCAAAGTTAGGCCATAGTCTTTTTTCTAAATTGTCATATTTTCTATTCCTCATGCTTCCACGGACAATCTAAATGTAGCTCACTCTGGCAGGTTTTAGAAAAAGTGAGGTGGCCATGTGGGGCTCAAATCCCCCTTTTCTGGCTCGCGGAATACAGCAGGGCTCTTGAGTTGCGCTCTCCCATCCACCAGGCTGATTGGAGGAGAGGAGCTGATTCCCCCTGTTTCACTCTCTGCCTGACTAGTTCTCACAGCGCTTTGAAGTAGCTCGCCCAGACCTCCGGCAATCTGCAGGAGACAGATCTCCAGACATGTTGAAAGAGGAAGAGCGAGAGCACGGAGACGCGTGCACAGACACAACCTTGAATGTGAATCCAAAATAAATGAATGAATATTTCCTTTCTTTGCCCTCGACCACAGTTGAGGTGAATTCACGATCACTTCAATTGAGAATGTGAGTTGAAACTGCTAATTGACTCCACCTTTGTTCTGGCCTAGGTCTGTTAGTCTCCTGTTTGAAGGGGGCCAATCAGAACGTGTCGATGTTCTGGCATTTTGACTGGATTGTCCAATTTTTGGGCATGGTGATGGCGTTTATCGAACAGCGTGAAGGAGGTTAACTCCAGAAGCAAAAGGCGGATTGTTGCGGCCTTAAGGTCCGTTTTTTTCAGAGGCTGGTCTTTTTGTAGCTTGAGTTGCAGACCTGCCCTCCTGCTGTGATTGGCCAGCCCTGGAGCATCTGCACCTGGAGCTCGTTCCCAATCACCAGCCGGGGAAGCAAGTGCCACTCTGCGCCCTGATGGTTACCTGCACCCAGCCATGAAACTGTATAGTGTGGGTGAACATGTAAACATCAATCTTGCAATAGAAGCCACCGTTAAAACGTTGAGTGCAGCTGCTCTATAAGTCGAGTGGGATTCACTTTTTAAAGCTTTTATTCAGGGAAAGGATGCGCTTGGGTAAAAGCTTAACCTATCAACTAGTCCCACTCGTGCATGGCGTGTTGTTACGGTCGCGTCTCCCCTCGTAGCGCTCGCCAAGTAAAGGAGGAGAGTCGGGGTCAGTCAAGGGGTCAATATTTGCAACGAACATTGTTCGCTTTTTGTTCGGGAGCCGCGAAGCACGGCGGCTAAACGATGTGCCGAGGCAGATGGTGCATTCTGAAGCATACTGGAGCAGACTGTGTGGTGTCACTGTGGATGAGGGGCCACATTACATAGAAATGGTAAATGCATTGTTGATGTGCTGTGATGTTGATGATGCAACAAACTTTTGAGGCAATGAATAAAGTCGAGTTGATCTCTTTTGATAGAGGCCAAAAACGTAGCTCATTGAACCGACATGCAGCAGAAAGAAAGCTTTTTAAGGCTTGGGCTGTTATTCCAGTATGACCATCGCATCTTCTATTAAAAACACACCTCGTGCACATATGAGGGGCCAGCTCTGGGGCCCAAGTAACACACACAAGCCAGTGTCAGCAAATCCAACGCTTTGGAGTCTTTCTTGGACCCTGAACACACACCAAGGGCTTTTATCAACGCCTTTTTTTCTTTATCAACACATTCTCACCACAGAGCCGGCACAAATGATCATTTCGCTTTTGTCAGAAGCCGTTACAAAGCCATCACGCTGTGCTATGTTTATGCTTTTTGTCGAAACCCCCGCACTTTCGTAGAACCGTCTTCACCTCCCTTGAACGACGACGCGTTGTAAAGACGGCGCCTCAGACGGCTGGGGACCGGGGCTAACTTTGTACTATTACACTTTAAAATCCACACTGATTCGTCGGCTTGAAATTCACTTCAAGTGGGCGATGTAGCCTTGTCCCCCCCCCCCCCCTGTAATAATGTTACCATCATTACACAGATGACTATTCCTTCCACTTCTTAGCTTCAATGCTTCGAAAATGTACACCGAATCTCTGCCTTGAAATGTGTTTTCCACGGTGCTGCGAGCCATACGCCCTGAGCTTCAATCCATTCAGGGCAATAATTCCATTACTATACAGAGCATAGCATATGAGGGCATTGCTTCTGCCTCAAAACACACTCACCCTGGATTGAAATGTGACTTCAGTCTGCATTACTTCCACAGCTCTCCTTCCCCCAAAGTGAAATAGCAAAGAGTTCAAAGATGGACAGACATGCACACCCACACACGCACACCTAGAAGCGACTTCGCGGCTATCGGAGTTTAGCCATTTCTTTATTTTTATTATTAAAAGGATGAACGGAGAAAAGTGGTTGTTTTTGCAGAGGTGGTAAAATCCCCCAAGGTTGCATTTGAAAATAAATAAATAAAATGAAATCAAGATGATGAACAGAAAATGCAGCTGAATCATAACAGAAACAAGCTGGACTGGATAAAAGCACACTTCAATCGTCTTGTACTGTCGGCCACTGAGAAACCTCACCGCGGGAGTTTTGGTGTTAAGTGTCATGCTCAATGATGCACCAGACCAAGACCGCATTTCCTTACTGCTCTGTGGCCTCGAACTTGGTTGGCTGGAATTCTAACCTTGAGTTTATCGCTACCCGTCTTGCTTTGACCTGCAATACCTCCCCAATATTCTACTATCACTACAAATAACCGTCCACTGCACACTTTTGCCTCTAAACACACTGCGACTCCAACACAGTCCTGCGTAGTGATATCGCAGAAGTTTAGCTGGTTTGTCTGCGGACACATAAACACACACACACACATCCTTATATACATGCATACATGAACACAAACTGTTAGAGGACCATTGCTATACACAATTTACGCCCCTCCCTCTGGTGTGCAGCTGAACGATGTTTGACACCGCCAGGATGTTCATGTTGCGCTGCAAAATGCAGTCAGCTTCAAATTGCCCCGGACTAATTGCGGCTATTCAGCCTTCCAAAAGCCACAATTGCTTTTACAAGCTCCTGCATTAGCGTGTGTCTGATGTTTTGACTTCAGATACAAAAGGTATTTTTGAATGTGGGATGACTTGAGCAAAAGATGGATGGAACGGAATGGTTACATAAATCCACACCTTGGGCGATGTCTTATGTTAGAGCCAAAAAGGGTGGGTGGAAGAAGCAAAAAGCTTTGCAAGCTGTTGCACACAGGGACAGGGAAATGATCCCAGGCATCTTGTTTGCATTGTCTAGAGTGGCCATTGTTTGTGAATGTCATGCAGCAGCTTCCAGCTCTGAATGTGTTAGAGGGTTGAAGCTTAGTACTATGACACATATACACATGCACGGACACACACACACACACACACACATACACACACACACACACACACATACGAGGACACACACACAACACACACACACACACAAAGTGTTGCAGAGGTTTAAAGAGTGGCTTACAGCTTCTCCCTCAAGCCGCAGCCTGGAAAAGCTTGATTACAGTGTTTGCACCGCTCTCTGCTGGCCAACTATGTGAACTGCAGCCGCACAGCTCCACTCTCTGACCCATATTGTCTTGTCTTGAAAAATCCTTGCATGTTTTTATCTTTCTCTTGTCTCCAACATGCCGAACATGTTTTCCAACCATTAAGAATGCTTAGTGAAATATCAAAGATGTGCGAGTGAACACGACCAAATCTACTCTTTCTTGAAAATTGTTCCTGTTGGAGATGTGACGGTTAGTTAAGGTAGTGGTACAAATCTATGCCAGTGATTCTCAAAGTGGGGTTCGGGTGTGTGTGTGTATTCTAGGGGATTCCAGGGGGTTCCCAAGCAAAATGAAGATCTTCGGTTTAATTGTACTATAATTGAATTCACTAGGAGTTATACCAGTTAAAGGATGGATAAGAATGACTATTCCAGTCATAGGTTCCACTGTCTCACACTATTGCCTCCCCATGTACAGATAGACAGTTCTCCAATTCAATACAAGTTCTCTTTAAATCTAAAATCCTTATTGAATTACATTGTCTGAATTTGGGGGTTCTATACATAAATTGCCTTGAAAGGTTTGACTTGCAGTTGGAAAATAAGATTTTTTTTCTTGAAGCCATCGATGATAATTACTGCAACAATTCCAATTGTCAACCATCCGTTCTCAAAATACATGTAGCCTTCTTGTTTAGCAGCCATATGCTGCACTCTCAGTCCTTGTATTAACAGCTCAGACATTTCAGGCCCCATGCCAACACATCACCGTTTAAGCAAAGCCAGAAGTGAGGGGACACCGTACTGTGGTTTTGTATGGGGCCTAAAGGAAAATATAAGGATTACAGCCTTTTCGGCTTAGCCCTGTCATCCCTCCTTTTTACTTCAGGCACACCCAGACCATTGTTCAATACATACTGGGTGTAGTGAGGTATGGAATTGAAAGTCACCTTACCTTTCACTGCTCACAGGATCGCATCGAGTTTGAGACTCATCAAATATCCTGCTCACAAACAGCCTCCTCCATCCGCAGCCAAAATCCATCAATATGAGGTGAGCACTGTCCACCTTTTTTTTTTTCACCTCAACAATTTCCTGGTTTCATCTTTGATAACTGGCAGCCTAAGTAGTGGTTTCATCAACACTCTCCAAAATACGGCTTGCATTGGAAGTCATGGTAAGTCAAAGTAATTTCCTTTTGTGTTTGTTGCGTTTAATGGCAAACAACATGATTCTACCTATATTGTGCAACCTCATTTCTTGGAGGAAGATAGCCCAAAGATAATAACTGTGCAGTGTAATCATTGACATGTGACTTATTTTCTGATTGACATTTTCAGCTGTAGCCGTTTTGGAAAGGTATTTAAGATCCATCGTCTCTTTGTCATGTAACCCTGATGATGTTTTCATGCCGAAACGCGTTGTTTTTTTAGGTACCAATAAAGATCCATCAGCCTCCAACAGTAGCTGAACTTGCTCTTCCTTTCCTTCCTTTTTTTTGATGTGAAAATGACCCCAAAACCCGAAAAAAAAACACCCTTTGAGTCGTATGTGCACGGAAGTGAGGGAAGGTGAAGGTGGCTGATGCAACGCGTGACAACTTCACCAAGAAACCACACATTGTCATTCACTTCCCTCCCTCACCTTGCAAGAGGTGGGGGAGCGTTTATTTTAGTCCTGTCAATTATCAGGAAGTGCCTCACTAGAGGACATATTTCACTATCAAATCAATACATGTTCCGGGAAAAAGACTTAATTCGTGCATAAATGCTTTATTTGAATCAGCGGGATGACCTCTATAGTCCTCTACACCAGGCGTGAGGATATTGGAAATGTTGATACTGGTAACTGTCGGTGTTCGAAGGCCTGCTGTGTTGCACTTCAGGAAATAAGCTTATCTGCTAGCAAGAAACTTTTTATGGGGCCTTTTCTCCTCTCACAGACAGTATATGCAGGGAAATAACAAACTATGGCAAAAACACATTTGAGCCTCGTATATGATATGCTCTTTAGTTGTTTGAGCTATATAGTGTCTTGAAGAAAATATTGATTGAAGTTTCCTCCCTCTCTGTGTAATGCCCCGTCACAGGTTTCCACCGGCTAAAAGGTTTTTTTTTATCAATGAGAGTTCATTATGTGCCTGAAGCTCTGGGGTCCTCGATACGTTTGTTAATTCTTATCGCATGGAATTGCACTGAGTCATAGATGATGAATTTTGAAGGGTTGATGTGTGTGTGTGTGTGTGTGTGTGTGTGTGTGTGTGTGTGTGTGTGTGTGTGTGCGCAATAAACAGCCGTGACGTCTCTGGAATTACATCTGTGTGAGTCAGTAAGATGAAGGAGACAACGTATCCCCTGAATCAGCAAACACACACACACAAACACACACACTAGGACACAAAGATACACACCAGGCAAAACAAAATCAAACTCTCGCTCAGACCGGATATGAACATGATTCAAGGAGTCACCTGGGAGTGTCATTTCTAAGTATCTCCAGTGGGACTCGCCTCAGGTAATCCATAAGCAATTATTCTGGGGAGACAACAGACAGACCTGTCATATCCGCTCTCCTCTGTGCAAACGCACTCAGGCAAGAACAAACCGCATGCACGGGGCGTGCGCGCGTGCACACACACACACACATTTGCACATCCACTAATGCACGCCTTCCTCTTTCTCACCCTCTCCCTCTCTCCCTCGTTCCTCCTCCCTCCTTCACACACAAATACGCTTAATCTCACACATACTCTTTTTTCCTCTTCTACTGCTTCCACATACAAATTCTCTCTCTCTCTCGCCTCTACCTTTTCTCCTTTACACACACACACACACACACACACACACACACACACAATATTACACTATCATTATGACTACATCCTTTCCCTACCTTAACCCTCACCTGTATCTAACCCTAATCCTAACTTTATCAACCGTAAACCCAAATCCTAATCCTAAACTAACCCCTTGAAGAAGTCAGGACCAGCCACTTCTCAAACATGTCCTCACTCCGAAGGTCTAAAACTCAAACTGGTTCTCACAAGTCCACAAGTCAAGCAAACACACACACACACCTACACACACACACACACAAAGACGTGCAGCATTGTTTGTTCTTCCACCTTGCTGGGTCAGAGACCCTCTCTGGTAGTTTCCTTAAAAATGAAAGCCGATGTGTTGCTGATACAAGCAACACTCCCCTGAATCCTAAAATCAGAGATGAAACAGTCCTTAGATGACCCGCGCTGCACGCCGCCCCAGTGGGACTCGCTCAGAAAAAGGTCCGACTCTTACTTTGGATTTAGTCAAGGGAGAAATGAGTAGAAATGGTTGAAACACCTTGCTACCGCTCTGCCCGTGCCTGCTACCTTTTAATTTATGCTTTTATCGTTTCTTGTCGCTTGGTTGCTCTCCTCTCTCCTCTCCCTTATATTTTTTTCCAATTACTTGAGAGCACAAAAGCCCTTGCCCATTTGGAGTGCAATAAATTATCGTCACTTAATTAGGCAGTGAGGCGGTAAAAGCGTGTCTGTCCAAGTTTGTTTCAACCTGACTGAAGATTTTATGATTGAGAGGTGCAAACTAATTGGATTCTTGACTGGCTGTCTGGATGGAATTGCTAGACTATCAAAGAGGGATGAGTGAGTGATTGAGAAGGTAAGAGAGAGAGAGAAGAGAGAGAGGCAGTGAGCGAGTGAGTTTGAAGGAGGAGAAACCCAGAAAACAGAAGTGCTGAGGAGGACAGATTGTCAGGAAGAGAGAGAGTGAGACGGCAAAGGATGGAGAGGGAAGCAAGAGAGACAGACAGAGAGAGGAACAGACACACAGACAATATATACAATAGTACATGACAATATACAGTATATATACTATACACACTGATGTATACATAGACATTTGGATGTTCGATATCCAAAAGTTGTGATTTCTTATGAATCGTAATCAAAAGCATACTTCTATTTAATCGTTTTTAATGATAAATATAGTAGCTCCAGAACTGAGAGAGAAACTTTTTAGTTTTCTCATCGCCCCCTAACCTTATGCTGCCTGCCTGAACTTTCCAAATACCCTTCCATTAGAAAAGTGATCGTTCCTTCCTTTGGCCTTAATTCTGCCCCGGGCCTCATCTGATCAATAGACTAAATTGTTCATCACAAAGGCCTTTGGTGCCTGTCTGGAGCAACAGATTAGAATGCAAGCCTGAGGCATAACAAGTCCCTGATTAAGATCAAATGCAATAAAGTAGAAATGAGGGGTTTCATTCCAAAAATGCTATCAAAAAGACTCAAGATAGCTTTGGCGAGCAGGGGCCGTGGTGTAGCATTAGTCGGGAGGTGGGGAGAGGTGAGGGCCGGCCTGATAAGACATTGAGCAGGGACTGATTCCCATTAGCGTCCCGATATCTGTCTGCTCTCCCCTCAGTAGGTGGTGAAGCCTGGGGATGAGGCCAGAAGAGTTGTTGCATTACTATTAAGTCGTATGAACTGTATACCTGAAAGGGGCAGAAGGACTGGGTTAATTTGTGTTAGATGGAGTTACATGTATCAATAAAAGAGTGCCTTGGTCGAACTCTCCCCATGGTCAAAATACAAGACTTGCTATAGTGGTGCCGAAACCCAGGACAAACAAACATTGGCAGGCAGCGCTGGAATAACGAATACTGCAAATCCTCCAACAGATCGCCAGCATGAAGGAGTCACAGCACCAGACTCTTCTGTCCCTACAACAGCACCAGCAGCAAGGACTTATTAGCCCAGGCTAAGGAGTCTGCTGTAAGCTAACCAGGATTCCCGCTGTGGCCACTGATCCACTCGGCCCACCCCTTGCCTTTTGAACCTCCACGTCTCCAAGATGACGGGCCAACAACGATCTTGAGGCCTTCTTGGAAGTGTTTGAGAGGTCACCAGTGGGTATGGGTGGCCAGACTGCTAGGCCTCCTCACAATGGAGGCCTAGCTGCCAGCCCCACAGCCTTCCAGCTTCCTCCCAGATGGATTATAGCCAGATGAAGAAGGCCACACTAGACCACGTGGACCCTCATGCCAGGAGACCACCAGTGACAGTGCCAGGACCTACAAGGATGTTAGTCGAGCGCTCGCCTTCACGCATGAGTTGCTGGACTCCTTCAGGCAGCAGTTGCAGCCGGTGACCTCCATGGCTTACAATATTCATCAAGGAGGTTAACTAGAAGGTAGAACAGTTTGTCAGCAGCATCCCCAAAAAAGATGGCCTGAGTGCCTCCAGTTCTGCATCTCTGGCACCTAGCAGAGGACCATATCGCCATCCAACCTATGACGGCGTGACGATCCCAGCCAATGGAGAGGCGCTCACTTCTCTCTGCCACCCTCTTAACACTCGACCTCACCCCCACTAGTCACAACAGCTAATACCTTCAATGATAATGTTACCTTCATGCGAGCAATCATTTTGTCAGAGTAGGTACGACATTTTTCAGATAGAGGATCGTGAAAATGCGATGTCTAATAATATTATATTGAATGAATCCCCATGGGGAACTTCTCTTCTCTTGCCCCCTCCACAGGGAGGTCAGAGCATAGGGTCGGCTACAGAACAGCGCTGGAGCTGGTAGGGGGATTTAATGTCTTGCTCAAGGACATTTCAGCGGGGTGCAGGCTTGCTGGCACATAGCGTGAAGCCAGGTTTTCTGGTTGAAGGACGGTCTCTTTAACCACCAGGCCACCTTGCCTCCTGGATATCTCAGACCTCTAGGGAAATCAGTTACCCTGCTCCTAGCCAGACTATTTTAAGTATAACAGCCTGGGAACCTACTTTTATGTAGCTGGCAACTCCGAATCAACAATGAAGAGACTGATGTTGTTCCACCCCCCAATTGTCAGAATAGTGCAACTATTGTCAAAGAAATGGTGTGACAGGCTGAACCGAGTGCACAACTGCGACTGTTTGAATTCAAATGATTCACCACCCGGTTAGACTTACTGCTCCAACAGCTTGGGAGTGAAGATGATTGGGTGAAATGATTGATTTCCTCCTCGCTAGACCTTGCTGCGAAGGAGTTCTCCACTTGCGACGCAAGTAAATCTGTGCCCTTCTTTGAAGCAATTGTGACTGATAGTTTTCAATTTCACAAGGGCACACACACAAATTATTTACATCACAAAAACATACATTATAGGTGTTTAGCTTGATGTTCCCATCCAGATTGACTTGCTATGAGTGCAACAGTAGAAAAGTCAATTCTTAGCAACGTTAACAAACAGACAACAGTAAAAGAGTGCAGGGGTGAAGGCCACAGTGCCAACAGATATTCATGTGTCCCTTCAGTATTCATGTGTAATAAAGTGCTGATTGAGATCACACAGACACATCAAGAAATACACACACACACGCAGAGCAACCAAATCAAGCAACATACAAGCTCCTGATTGCATATTGATCTTTTCGAAACAGTCTGGATTGCAACATTGTGACGGCAATCGAACAATCCGGCTTATTTTTTAGCACATTTTCTCTGCTCTGACCACAATGGGAAAATATGTTACCTATGTTATTCCTATGGTCTTCAATAGTGCAATTGACCTGTGGACTGTCACCCAAAGCAATAAAAATGAGGATTGAAATTGCAGGGCGAACTAGAGACTGAGGTTGTGGAATCACAGATTGCTTGTTGGAGATTTTACATCCAAATGAGTTTTATTTCCTTCTAGCGCTTAAAGTTATGAACCAGAAACCGTGCTCACATTTCATTTCGCAGACTTTCTCATTAAAGTGTAATAAAGTTGAAATTATTAGATGTGAGGAGGTGAGATAAGAAGCATGATAAATGGATGTGGTCATTCTGCGGCTCTCTGAGGTTAGACGAGAAGCTTGGGCAATATTGCCACGTATGAGTTTTACAAGGATCGTTTCAATGCCATGGAATACTTTTTAATGGATGAGATTAGTCACCTTGAAAATATGAGAATCACTTTAATTGCCAAGCATTCTTTGACACACAAACTGGATACCCCCATCAACACACACACACACCAGGTTTTTCATGGCGTGATCCAGTCGGCAGATTGTTTGTCACCAATTACTGTCCATGATCACATGACACGTGTTGACTTGTGTGCATATCTTCCAGAATCACTACAGTGACATCTGCTGGACATTTAGAGAATTAACCTTTTATTAACCTCACTCATTTTTATTTCCATTGGTTTTTACCCAATGTATGGTTTGACTGTGTCATGCTCACTCACTCATAATCACTCAACTATTGTGGCAAGGCAAGGCGCCACTGTTACACACCTTCAGTCGTGAAACGCTGCTGATGTGTTAGGTCAGGGACAATTCACACACACACACACACACACACACACACACACACACACACATACATACCAGCACAGCAAGACCCTCCTGAATAGCCATAGAATATCCCCCAGGGGAACAACGGCAGTGTCTTTTGGAGTCTTGTCTTTCTCTGATGTGGCTCGGCTGAAAAAAAAAATCTCTCTGGGGAATCCAGAGCCTCAAGACTGCCCATACAAGTATTTTCAGCCATATAGTACTATGGATACAAAACACTCAACCAAGTTTGGCCTGATGGTAAGTTTAAGTGGGACAATGCTAGCCTAAAGGATGGAGAAGTGGGCTTGTGAAGGAAGGTCACGGGTTCAAATCCCCAGACCCGCTGGGAAAATCTGTCTGGTGAAAGTGAATGGGTAACAATCTTTCCTCTTTCCCCAAGTAAAGTCAAAGTGCCCTTGAGGGACATAAGGTACTTAACCCTCAGTTGCTGCTGTGAAGCTGCTCGGCAGCCAGGAGTAGAAAATTGCATGTTACCCAGGTGTGAATATACAGTATGTAACTCTATGCATGTGAAGCACGGTGGTGCAGAAAAACAACATGCACGCTCAGCAAGCCCTTCCCCTAGGTTGAAAAAAAAATTGTTCAACCTTTGTGGTGCACTTGAGCCAAACTGCACAAAATCCCAAGACACATTAAGTTATCGATTGCTTGGAAATGTCACACAAAGTCTTATATGAAAACACAAGAGGGTCAGTAAACACATTTAACTGCTGAACATGGCTCAACCTGCATTAACTTGGAGGGAAAGGTCAGATTTTGAGCCCATAAAATTTAAAAATAGAAGTAAATGTTATTATTTGACAATTGGCAAATCTCAAGGCATACCTGACGCTATAATATAACCACAGTGAATGAATTTAGTCCTTTGAGTATTTCGATTTTTGGGGCCTAGGCTGATTAAAACATGGTTTTATTTATTTATTAATCTAGATAAATGCTCTCTATACAAAGATCTATATATCAGGACCACGAGGGAAATGACGTGATTTCTCCTTGGCTTGCTTCTTTCAGAGAGTAGGCCTCATAGTATGTCGCTTTTGAATTCCCAGTACTTTTCCTGTATGTGCAATCGGTCTAATTTCAGGGATATAATACTGTGAAATTGGCTGTGATGGCACATTCTCATGCTAATTAAATAATATGACTGGCAGCATCCACACAGCAACCCAAATGATTAGTTTACGCTTTCATTGTGTTGTGTGTAATATTTCTCGTGCTGAATTCCTCGGCACAATTTAATAAATCTCTCATGGTTACCTGGCGAAAACGCTGGGGAGGCTATAGAAAGCGGCTATAGAAAGTAGCATGGATGACTGTTATCCCCTAACACACACACTCCCAAACACACAAACACACACCTCCGTGCTTGAGGAATGCATCCAGTGAGTTGTGCTCTGTTCTTTATTGTTTGCTCCGTGTAGCGATGGGTAAACTCATTTTTGCCCGCTCACACCACTGAACCCTGTGAACTACACACAAAGGTTCGGGCTAATCCTTTCTGCTCATTGGTGGGAGCCTGCTGAACCCTGTCATTTAAAAACAATTGCTCACGGAAGAATCGGGAAGTGTCCCCTATGTCCACGGGAAGTTCCCATGATAAACTCAACAACTTCCTTTTCCGCGGGAAATTCTCAGGGTGAACTCGAATGAACTCTTACCTTGGGATTTGACATTTTCATTAAGCCTGGATGATTCAGTGGTTGGAGGAATTACAACCTCAACACTAGATTATTTATTTAGTTATTTACTAATTATTTAACCAAGCAACTTGATTAAGAACATACAGTATTCTTGTCTATACTAATTGCTGCATTTTGAGGGTTAAAGGGGCCCTATTATAGCAATCCTCTATTTGTAAACATGGTCAAAGGTGTTTTAATTTGAGTGGTTAAATTCAATGTTATTGCATTTTCAAAAAAACACCCTTTTTCAGACCAACTAAAGTCAATGCATCACAACTGGACTTGGTCCCGATTGGCTCCCCTCACTTTCCTGAAATGTGTCCAATTATCATGACATTTTTCAGATAGAGGATCGTGAGAATGTCCAATCAGGCCAGTTTGAAGCATTTCAACATAAAAGCTTCCCACTCAGCAGCTTTACCTCATTTGAATTATAGGGGCTGGTGTCATCGGCCAATCTGGGTTCAGTATTGTGATTCTTCTGCCTCACAGGATAGAGTCTTGAACAGCAACCTTTCGGTCACAAACTTGCTTCACACCGATATAATCTAAATTTATGGATGTTGTCACAGCTTGAATTCCCCCCCCCCCCCCCAAAAAAAAAGTCATCTTTGTTTCTACCTCTCCCAGATAGAAATGGCTCATGACATTTCTACCTGACCTATTACAAGAATGGCTCTTGACATTCTCATACTGCCAAATTGCTTCAATGGATGAAAAAGCACGCCTTAAGGCCATTAACGAAAAAAAAAAAGGGTGAACAAAGACATAGTAGATCACCGCTTTATTTTTTTGAGCTTCTCAAATGCTTATCTCAGACAAACTGCTACAGAACATATAACACAATGGTCATAAAGCTCAAATGGAAACATTAAATTATATAGTATATATTCGCATTAGATACAATGAAACATACAGTTCAATTTATTGCCCATGAAACATAGAATTTCACAATAGATTGTTATGTTTATTCCAAACAACTCATGGAAGACAAATATAAGTGTACCTGGTATTGAAACAAACAAAAAAACACAATGACAAACACAACAAAATGACTCATGTGTTCGATGTTGCGAATAAAGACTTCTTTCTTTTCTTTTCTTTTATTTACCCCGTTGAGTGCCTCTTCTGTCGTTGTTGGATGTTAAATATTATTACATGTCGAAATGGCCAATAATCTCCCTTCTGGGAGGATTCAATTTCAGGGTCTTGGCCTTCGTGTAATGACGGCTGAGGTGAAGAGTGAGGTGCATCCTAATGACATCATCATTGTGCGACAAATCCCAGGACAACCCCGCCGTATGTAGCCGAGTTGCCATTCACAAGTGAAGCTGTGTTTTACTGAATTGTATGGAGAGTAATTGAGCTTTTGACCCTGCGAAGCAATAAGATGCATGTAAAAAAAAAAAAAAAAAAACGGAGCCCATGTGGAAAAGAAGACTAATGATGTGAGTCTGAAAATGAAACGATAATGTTCAAACACTCTTTGTTCGGGAGTATTGACATACCAACACAAACATGCCTCACAAAACAACCAAAAAGTAGTTCCTTATAGAAAAGTGAGAAAAAAAAAGGTTAAAAAATACTTAAATGTGCACCCATTAGTTACCAATAGTAACCAAGGGTTACAGCTGTAACACAACTCACTTATTATGTATAGTGTGAAATCCTAATGAGAGAACGTGTCTGACTGTCAAAGTAGGAAATTAACACAATAATTCAAAAAGAACATAACACTCCTAATATTAAGTCATGTTAATTGCACCAACATGAATTAGGTGTTCCCCAGCGTTTCCTACAAGACCATAAATAAAGTATGAACAATGTGCAAAAACAAGGACGTCATCTACATTTATGGGAAATTAATGCTATTTTTTAATGCTATTTTCTCCTTTCCACTGTTTAAAATAATTCAGCATCTATTAGAAAAAATGGATGCAAAGACATCTGAGCAGACAGCAATGGCTACTTTGGTTCTTTTTAGATGGGAAAATTGAGGGTAAATGCTATCAATGTACAAAATATACACTTGCTATTCTGAGCTTTACAGCAACTGCAAATGATTAAAGTGTGTGTGTGTATGTGTGTGTTCTTCCAAAGTGCTAGAACTGATAAGGTGGTCATAAAAGGAAAATAAGACATTGACTTGTGGCTTGTTTCCTAGTGGCCATGGTCCAAGTGGTACAAGTCATGGCCCAAAGTGCCTTGGAGTCGGGAGGTTTGGCCCAATCCTGTCCAGCTGGTCCTGTCTAGTCTGGATCAACTCAGGATTTCAGTCTGGGTATTTACCAAGACGGGAGAAGAAGACGAGAACCTTTTGTAATCACAATAAACAATATATTCAACGGGACCTGGTCACTAACCGAAAAATCACTCCCAACTTTGAGAGGCTTGATGAAATAACGCCTCAGGCATGATTCGTAGTCTTTGGGCTTTAAAGCTGCAATAGGCGACTTTGCACGCTGGTGGCAGCAAGAGGTAACTGTTTGAATGTTACAGACTTCAAAACCCAGAAATCCTGCAATGTCGACATCAGTAAACTGCACACGTCGCGCTCATGTTTACCAACCCTTATATCAAAGGATACAAACGGACGAGAGAGGGAAAAGACAGAGACCGTCTTAAATTGACTTCCTTTGGGCAGAGAAGATTCCCCACCGGTGACCATATAATTTGGGCAAATAGAGCAAATCTACAGTGTCTTGATTTAGGGGAATGGGGCGCACTTCTTTGTTGCAGCTCCACTTTGCTGATAAGACGGGTGTATTTTTCTAGAAAAATCTTGCCTAGTGCAGCTTTAACACTCGTCTAATTTGAAACAGATTAAGCCGGTTTGTTCAAAATGTTTGTTTTTAGCTGTGGGGCTCCAGTCCCTCGAGGTGATCGGGGATAGGCAGCCCAGTGAGAACCGTCAGACACTTGTTCCACACGTTGAACACGGGACACACGGGCTGGACGAAGGACACGTGAAAGGTGTGGAGGTGCTGGGAGCCCACGGCGTCGTAGAAGGTCAGATATCCGGCGTCGTAGTCTAGCAGGACCCCCACGCGCCGCAGGTGGGGCGAGGGCTCGATGGCCAGCTCCTTGCTGTTGTGCCGGACCACCCAGGAGTTGTTGCAACGGCAGAGCACCCACGAGGCCGAGTTCTTGCCGATCCACTCGTGCTTGGGGGCGGACTTGTAGGCGATGCCCACAGCATACCTGAGGGTCAGGGGGAAGATTGTGTCAACAATTTCCAATCCCAAAACCTCATAATTCCTCTCTTTATATACCAACAAACAGATTCCCTCAATGATGGCTGTAGAAATGTGTGTTCGTACCATTCAGAAACTCCTGATGATGTGCTTTGATGTAGATACTGCTCACCATATTGTAGTTTTTCTATTGTACTACAGTTACTGCTCCATCTTAACACATCATGCAGTCTATTATTGATTATTTTTCTTAAATGAAGTGTAAAGAAATCTCACTTTTCCAATGCAAATTGGCCTAAATGTCAATGACAATATCTTGACACTAGCGAAGCGATCCACCTCGTTTCAAGATATTGTCACTTGTTTCATGAAATTTCTCAGGCGAAAAGGATGAAACTGCTTTGGAAAGATTTGACAGACTCAATACTAGACTAAATAATTTGTTGCAGTGCTCCGGGCTACTGTTCGCTGCACAGGTCAATAAAGCTCACCATGTGCTCCCACCAATCAAAGCCTCCCAGTAGTGACGGCCGCTGTCGATGAAGACGTTTCCCACCACGCCGTAGCTGCTCTGGCTGGAGAACCGCTCCTGGCTGTGGCCTTTCTTGGACGTGGTCTCGTCCCGCTCCACCGTCAGGTTATCGTGGGAGATCTTCAGCTTTCTGTGGGCGGACTTGGGGTCGAGTTTGAAAGGTTGGCCTGGTGGGGTGGAAGATAAGCAGATTGCATTCATACATTCATTCTTCTGTGTAAAATATTCTGTACTTGACTAGATGTATTTAAAAATTCTAATAAATAATGTCTAAAATCATTTTGAGTTCATTTGAATGGCTCATTAAAGGGAAAACCAGCATTCAAGTCCTGGAGGATTCTTTCTGGCCCGCTGCCCACTGTCCATAATGTGTTTTGGCACTTCTGTGCATGAATGCTTGTGCATGAATGGTCCTTGACGCAGATAGGAGTGTTCATTTTCAGCGGTCGAGCTCTTACTGTTGGTCTTCAGAGTTCCTGGTTCACTGCTTCTGCTTCCCGCTTGGTTAATGGCCTTGACAACAAAGATGTACTTGGTGCCACTCTGCAGACCATGCACCGTATAGTAGTTCTGCTTGATGTTGGGCACAATCATCCAGCTATCCAGCGAGTTACACAGACCTGGGAGGAGAGGAAAAGTGGTGGGGGGAGGGGGGGGAAGTGGAGAGCAGCAGATTGATGCAGTGACAGAGTTACAGTAGAAAACATTGTACGGACAGTGAGTGAGGCCATTCAGGTTCTTAAAAATATACATCACAGCACCGTTCCCAAAGGGTGAATTACTATTTTTTAGTCTGGAGGAATAAAAATTAAATACATTTTTTGTTAAAGCTAATATTTTGGTATGCAGGACATTTTCAGGATATGAAAAACATCTTTTTGTGAAAAAAAACACCCACAACCCTGGATTATTTCCCTCACAATTTCCTACAGAGGACAGATAGAGTCACTTGAGAGGACGACGTACTAAATGATTGGTTGTGTGTGAGCCTGTGGCAGTGGGAACAGGAGGCATCTTCACAGGGATGGTGAGTGGGCGTGAAAAAGCAAGCAAGAGGAAATCATTCACACCTCATTGGCTGTATAGCGGCGCTCGGCTCTCTCTGCTGTGTACTGCATGTGTGTGTACTCTATTCCGTGGCACTTCAGTACTGCTGTGCCATACGGCCTCCTCAGGCTGAATGCCCTCCACTCCGCCACGTCCTGTCGAGGCCATTATGCAGAATGCACTGTGTGTGGGTGAGTGTGTGTGTGTGTGTGTGTGTGTATGTTAATGCACGTTTTCCTTCCCTCCACTCAATCACGGCTTCCATTTCTATCTAGTCCGGAATTTACCACTATATTGCTGTTCTTTGTTGGCCACCCAGCAGTGAAAATACAAACCTCAACCAAGGAGAAATCTCTGTGGTGTAATCTCTATGTTCTATTATTTTCTATGTCCTTCAATGTCACATCATGAAAATGTGCTTCATATTCAAGGCGGGCTCCCATTAAAGTCCATTATTGGTGTGTTTACTTTCCTTGAGACCAAAGCAGTGATGAACACAGCGTCCAACCATGACATCTGCTGACCAAAAGCGGTATTGCGACCAGTGAGCAGCTTATTATTTTGGGAGCATCACATAGTGTGAGTTAGGTTAATTGTTACAACTTTAGCTAAGGTTAAAGCCATACCTATCAGCAAATGATGTTTAGCTCCATTAGAAAGTAATACCTCATATTATTTCTGTCATGCTATTGCCAATCAAATGACTTTTGTACTGCCTTGCTCCCTGCAGTTACTGCTGCACTTTGTTAGCCTGTTAGCATGTTATTAAGATAGAAAAGGTAGATAGTAAACATTATAGCATAACATTGTGTTTCAGCAAGATGGAATTCTGACATGCATTGGGCCTCTGCAGCAAAATGCTGATCCCTTTTTGCATCGTGGTTCATGAGAAATGTTCCAGGGAGATTTTTTAGGCGTGTGATACAGATGCTGCCAGGCAACACCTCTGACATGGTTATTGGATGCGAAAACAGGTGGAGAAGAAATCGCAGCATTTCCAGGAAGAGGCAGGACACAGGGATGTGAAGGAAATGGGCCAAAAGGGAGAAGAAAAAGTGTCACGTTAGTTTAATAGCTACCCTTGCTAAACATGCTCCCAGCTGTAAAGTACAGAGGAGAAAATAGACAAGGTTTATAATCTCAAGAAGGTAGGAAGGAAGGAAGGAAGGAAGGAAGGAAAAGACCGGGAGAGAGAAGGAGAGTGGATTTTGCTGTGAGCGAAATCTGTTTGAATCTAAGAAAAGACTTCAAAAAAGAAAAGATGAAAGACGGGGAAAAGGCAGTTTGATTGAAAGGGAGCAGGAGAGCTCGTCTTCAGATGCCCTGACCCCATTTTCCTTCCCTGTAGTTGTTGCTCACTCAAGTGTGCACATGATTTTCAGGGATTTGTGTGTATGCGAGCGCGCACGTATTTCAGCGTGCGTGCGTGCACTCATGCGTGCACGTGTGTGTGCGTGTACATGACTTTGTTTGTGCGAAACGTGTCTAGGTGTCACTCGGTGTGTGTCTGGGCCGCTGATTCGCGTTACAGCTGTCATCCTCCCTGAGTCGGTTTCTCACTGCCTCAAAGCTGCTTAAGCCTGTCTGTCCCTGTTGGCATTTACACAGATAGGTAGCCATTGTCGAAGTCCGAACTTTTATTGTATGCACTACACACATCAGGAGGCCATTCGGTTATACTTTATGGTAACATGTGTGTGTATCTAGGCATGCATGTGTGTCCTGTACATGCACGATTGCACACGATCGCTGATACTTACTAGCAATGTTGGCTTGTCCAGTGAAGATGGCGTACTGGAGCTCATAGGACACCACCGTGAACTCATCGTCAGGACGTCCAGTGGACAGTGATGGTGTCGTAGGAGGCCGTGCACAGCTCCTCCCTTATGCCCGGAGCACTCGGAGCTGAAGAGGGTGGACAGGGAAAAATAAACGGGATGACGGGGAAGGGAATATCAACTTTTCAGCTAACGAGTGCTTTGATAAACTTGACTGTGGTACAACGAGTAAAGCGGAAGCGTTTCAGCTCATACTATTGGTGCACCGCTACATTGTAGGATGAGTATATTTGTATTTCAAGCTAGCTTTTGCTTTTTGACACTATGAGCTGAAATGCCTCTGCTTCACATTTGCTCTGTGCTGGATCTTCCAATTGATACAGTTGCAAATGATATTAGCAATATTAGTTGTGATGACACACTTCTAGCAAAAAGCCAGCTGTCATTATGACCAGTGGCCCCGATGATCTCCATCATGCGTTCATTTGGATCAATTTGTGAGCTTAAAGGCTTCATTACACACAAAAAATCAAATAACTCCTTTCCAGTAGAGTGGTAAGTTAAGCATCAAAAGCAGTGGGGTGGAGAAATAAAAATCTGATGAAAAGCAGCTCACAGGGACGGAGCGGGGACCGCCATTAGCGATTCTTTTGGCAATATTTAGAGAAAATCTTACTTGACTCATCTTTGCTTCGTTATCACGTGACTTAACCAGAGATCCCACATCCACTCTCTTATACTCATGTATAGATTCATGTATACAATTTATATATCGCAAAATCAAAAAAAATGCATTATTAATGAGTCATGGTAAGATGTAAAGCCACAGTTTAAGTTGATTGTAAAGTCTCTCTCTCTCTCTCTCTCTCTCTCTCTAGCCTTCTGTCATGAGTGGCTGCACATAGTGGAGTGATTCAGTGTGATTCACTTAGTGAAAAGGCCCTCCAGCGAAGCCCTCTCACATCACAGAGAATAAACAAGGGCCAGCCATTTTCAGAGACCTTCACATCCACTTTACAAGATGCCTTGTTTTGTTTGTTCCCGCTATACTCAACATTTATATGGTGACATTTTGAAGGTTCCTTGCAAATGGGACATCAGAAATAAATGTGGGAAATCACTTTTTGAGTTAATACGTTGATGCATTCCTTGAAGACGGGACAATGGAGATTTCAAAGAAAGCAAAAAGTTAAATCTGATTTTTAAACTGGAATAGAATCATAATCAACAGGAAAGTCAGGGTCTTATTAATAAGAAAGTGAATTGAATTGAAACTTGTCGGTCAGAGATCCTCCAGTCTCAGGCCAAAACACCCTCTTTGAGTTCCCGGTTAAATAAGGCTTACCGGTGAGGTAATCTAGGTTCTCCAGTAACTTCTTCTCTCTGGTGAAGTCCAGGGCGAATGTGTCGAAGGTGTCCGTCAAGTGTATCTCAGGGATCAGCACCTGGGTTGATGCAGTCGCCATGGAAACCCTAGGGCCATTAGCAACCGACATTCAAACTTTGCATACTCTATCCATGCATGTTACGTGTCGAGATTAAGAGAGAGGTCAGTCGCTATATACTTGAGAAAACTACAATTGACTACAAACTTGTCTGTGCTTGAACACTAATCAATACACATATATTGATAATATGCACGTCAATATTTTAAAAAGCATTGTCATCTCTGAGCTTCAACGAAGAACAACTGAAAATGAAATGAGTTCAATCGCTGTAAGAAATAAGAAATGTGAAATAGAAATAAGGAATTTGATCAATTTGCCGTATTTTGCTCCAAGCTGGCAGTTGGTATGCAATATCAACACACTGCCTGACGATTGCTTAATTACAAAAAAAAAAAAAAAACTGGGCACACAATTTGAATGAACTCAACCTCCTCATTAGTGAATCTGGGCAGTCGGCGCTACGTTCAAGCAGCTTCCCACTCTCTCTCACTTGAAAGACTCTGATTGGGCCCTGATTGGAGTAGCTGCTTTTGTTTGAACTGAGTCACAAAGGGTCATGATTTTTCATGCCGCCCATCTTTTGCCTCTCCCTTGATGCGCAGAACGGACACCGGTTTTTGAACTCCAATCATTTCCCCAATCAATTAATCATAAAGTTTAAAGTGTGGAGTGAAATAAGATTAGACTAAATAATAGATTCAATCCCTCTCGACTTGGCCTCACTGTTAGGAAAGTCAAGCACAGAAAGTTATTAAATTTCAACAATTTCTTAACATCTGCACATCTTAACATCTTAACATCTAACATCGATGAGCTCTCCTCAACGCTAGACCTCGGTGTGAATTTCCAACGGTCTAGCCATCTAGCGCTCTCTGACCTCTCCGTGATGCACTTGGCGCTCTGCAGGAAGCGAGTGTGGTCCGTCTCCTTCAGCGTCTGGTCGGCCTGCGTGATGAGGGCCGAAGACCTCTCGATGCACTGCTTGCAGTTCGAGATCTGCTGGGCCAGCTTCCTGAGCCTGTGTGTCTAGAAAGAATGGACAAGAAAGGACAGACAGAAAGAAAGAAAGAAAGAAGGGAGGAAAGAGTGTTTTCAAATGGTTCAAGTAATTTGGACCGCTTTAGAGGCTCGTCTAACAGTGTTTTGTTCCATCTTTCATTGAAAGGAGTGAATATCTCATCATGTCTATTCGAACTCTGGAGCGTTTAATAATTTCATCATTGATCATTTTATTTTAAATGTGTTTGGTTTCAGGCAGGTGAGAAAAACGCCATTCAAACATATTAAATAAAACATGATGGACAGTCCTTTACCTGTGAAGTATAACAGGGATTGGAATCCGATTTGGTCTGTCACCCAGGTCATTTCTATTACTGGATTTGTCCAGGGTTATCTAGGATTCTGTTGCAAAGCAAATCCACGTTTGCGTTGGAATTTATTTCTTCCTCTCTTTCATCCCCTGTCCCTATCTACAGGGATTTAAAGAGACGGATTGAGGTCGGTGGCCTAATTGAGGTCGAAGGGACATTTCACACGCAGATTTGACCATAATGAACTCAGAACACCCAAATCCATTGAAATTGTGTACGCCACAAATTCAGCCCCAAAGGAAAATACCACTCTTTCATTTGTTTCATTTTTGAACATGTAGACTTCATAGGTTTGAGACCAGGAAGGAAGGAAGGAAGGAAGAAAGGAAGGAAGAGGTACCACCCTTTGGATGACGGAAGACAGGAACATTCTGACAACTCCTACAGCATCTCTTAAAATAGCTGAACTTCCTGATGACACCAGCCAGTCAACACCAAACACCAACAGCCGGGCAACATTTCCCCTGCTGTTTCCAATCATCTTGGCCAAAATGCAATCTGCAGAAATGTTTCATTTTGTTTGCCTGTATCTCATCATATCTATTCTCTGTACCTCTTTCTTCTCAGTTGGCTGTGATGATCATTCTGAAAAAAAAAAATCCCCCAGTGCTTTCCAAGTCTCATTAGAGATAGTTAGAGATAAAAAAAATAACATCAAGGTTTAGAGTCCAATTGAATTCGCCCTTCCATATGCTCTGGGATCTACTTTTGGAGCGGTCAGGCTGTTCCCCCCCCCCCCCCACACGTCTGTTCATAATGTGTTGAAGGGCTTGCTTTTGACGCAGTTGAACAGTTCACCGTCTGTTCGCGAAATGTTAATAAGGATCAGTGCAGTGTTTCCAATGTGAGCATGTTTTTTATAGTGATGGGGTTTAAAAACATGCGTGCATTGGCAGCACTCACACAGATGGGTTGAAAATGGTGTTTTGACATTTGTCTGAGTAACAAGCTGCCTTGTAAATGTGAATGATTGTAATATACACATTGGTATATTGAGCACACATTATGGCGATCCTCCAAAAATTGAGTTGCAGGATGTATTTTCAAGGGAATGTTAGTAGCTGCAAAATCATACCCATACTAATGCTATTGAGCAATAAAGAAAGTACATTAAAGTGGGAATTCAAAGTAAATTCACCATTTTGAAGCAGTAAGAGCTAAGAAAAAGTACGAGGGGTATGAAGTGCAGGAGAAATGTAAAAAGACAACCGGGGATAACAAATGGACCTCTCACCCCACCCATGTGTTCACCTCACCTTCCCCTCCTTGATCTTGGTGCCAATGATCTGCCTCCTCTGCTGAATAATGTCAATCAGAAGATCGCACTCCTCCAGAAGCTTGCCCTCCTGGCGGGACGCGTTCACCTGAGAACCGAATGCACAGAGGGAGCGTTATATAGGGGCAAACGAAAAAGGGGGATGGATGGATGGTGAGACAGGGATGGACGCTTAAGAGGCAGATATGTTTATTGGATCCAGATCATGTCATCCGAGGAGGAACGGGAGGTCATTTTCATCCATCAGCCGGCCCCCTCCTTGTCTGGGTGCGTTCACCTGAGGAAGACGAGGCACTTTTCGGGCCGAGATGTAGAAGAGCATCGGTGAAAGACGCTATATTCCCTATATACAGTTTTGTACAGCTCGTTTGAGTCTCTTTTTAAACTTCTAAAATCAAAAATATCCACGTTAAATGTATATTTTAGGTTTTGCTATATGCACTCTGCAAAAATGAGGTGTGTGGGTAAAGTCCTAATGATGCTACAACTGTTTAGCCGCCATGCTAGGAAGTTCACGACAAAAAAGACGGCGTTCGACTCTGTTCTGTTGAGGTATTTATGTCACATTGCAGTTGGAGCCGTTGTAATTGCAACAGGCTATAAAAGTATGTTCGAATCATTTTGAAGACCGCGGGGTCCTGAGGTGTAATTTGTCGGTAATTTCCCCTTGTGTTTATTTCCTAGCGGCCCCTTTTCAGCACCTTGTTAAGCGTTTTCTTGCTGAGGCAAAGCGATAGCAGAGGGAGCCATGAAAGGGGACGACTGCTATGAGTGTTGCCAGGCCGAAGAGAGATTGCACAGTCACACACACACACACACACACACCTACACACACATTCATTTGCTTTCCCGCTACAGAGCCAAACGGGATTGGAAAGCGCTTACTCAATATCCGTATTGCTCAGCGTCTCCCCCCCCGAAACAACATTTATGTGATTTTTTTTTTTTTTCTAGCATCTCATTGCCAACAGAAACAATTCGCCACCTGGGTTACTTTGCAGTGCTGATATGAAACATGTTGACCTGGCATCGGCAATAACGCCTCAGCTCTGCCATGGCGAGTCGCTGGAAATCTGTCTTTTCAACCACTGGTGATTGGTTACTTCAACGTCAATGTTCAAGCCGTGGCCATGACTCGGAGTTAAAAATTGAATCGAATGAATTGAATTGACCTTTTCTCTGTTAATCATATTTGTAGTTTCATTATTATACTTGTTTGTCAAGTCAAAATGAAAGCACTACAGCACAGTCAGGGTACGCTGCATTCAGGCTTTTATCCTGCCGACAGGTCTCCAAAACAACTTCGAAATCTGTCCAACCTGCTCCTCTGTTGCTACTTTCACCCCGATTTTATTTGACAAACACGGTATGAAGGCAACAGCTCTAAGTGGCCCTTCATCTAGTTTTCAAAAGCCTGATGGAACGAGAAACTCTTTCAAACCCCCAGATCTAAGATGTACGATTCTCAGTCGGAGGCCTTTTTCTGAATCGAGACCCAAAAGCCAACATTAAAGCTAGAAAGTTTTCGGAGGCAGCTCTTTCAAACTCCTTCAGTGGATTTTGTTTGTTTTTCACCGTGTTGTCGATGTCCAGCGAAGAGGAATCAAAATTCACTTTGGTGCTTGTTCCCTGAAGGAAATTGCAGCCATGAAGTAACGATTGAGGTTCTCCTAATGACTTGTTCAATTCCTCTTTCACTACTTTACTGTTACTTTCTGTAACATTTTAGGAATTTTTATCTCTCAAAAACTCGATGGGAATGAAGATATTTCTCTGGAACAACCTCCCACACAAGCATGCATGGACACACACAGGGCCATAAAAAATGACAGTAGTAAATCTGGCATTTTATGTGCATGCTCTCACACACACACACACACACACACACACACAGATTGAGACCATGGTATGTCATGTGTTTTCTGCATGGATGTAAGCAGAGCCCTCTGGAGCATGTGATTAGTATGACTGATCATAGTGTGGCAGGGACAGTACGTGATTCATTTAAATCACCCCAGGACACACACACACACGCACACACACGCGCACACACACACACACACACACACACACACACACACACACACACACACACACACACACACACACACACAGCTCCTACACGACATCCAAACTTTTGGAAGGGCACATCAACACAACTTTCTACAGAGGAGGCTTAACGTATGAAGTGACATTTTCATTTTCATTTCATTTTCACACCGCTCCGCCTGTTTGTACAGCCTGATGTCACCGATGTGGGAGTTAAAGCCCCTGCTCTAGTTTCTGCTAATAAGACTCTCTGACTGCCCCAGTGCCAACAACAAAAACAGTAATGCTTTTTCTTTGACTGGCTTGGATTTTTTTTTTTTTTTTTTTTTTTACTGCTATTAATAAAACGGCACAGCCTCCCAGAATCACCCGGCAATCTCTGACTTCCTGAATCACCCGGCAGCGCTGCTCCTCTGTGTTAACCTGTAGGTAGCAATAATGCACAATCTTCTTTTATTTGTGATCATTTTATCACGTGCAAAAAAAGCTCATCAGCCAGATTGAAAGCCACAATGTCATGAGGTCCACTGAGTCACCAGTGCTGCATCTTTCAACATGTGAAAGGAAGCAATTATTAAGTGTGGTATTCCTTTTTTAAAGGCATTTTGAGAGTGTTTTGTTTCCGTAATTTGACATATTTCTAGTTGAAACAGAACACTGGTTTAAAAGTGGGCAAGGGTGGACCATAGCAAACATGGGAAGTGACTGGGAAGCCTAGATGCTACCCTGCACTTTTCCAGGAAGGAAAAGTGTTGAGTTTTGAGCTAACAAAGTGAAAAAGTCACTTTTCACTTAGTTTTGCAAAGCTAATGCAATACAAACAAAGTATGTGCACACTCGCATGTAAGTATGCACACTGTACACACTCCACAACCTTCACAACATCTCAAGTCTCGAGGACGTCAAAGAATCTCAGCGAATCTCAGCACCCATCTGCAGAGGAGCTCGGGAATGGATTAATCTGGTGTGAAATATTCAGAGAGGTCTGCCAAAAACACGCCAAGCTGCTTGTGTACTCCGACCTAAGTGCTGTGAGCCCCCCGCGCTTCTCAGCACGGCCTCCTTCACCTCTCTCGTCGGCAGCTGCATCTGCGCAATCAAAGTTAACACGCATCAAACATCTTCATCCGCTGAAGGCATGTGAGCTTTCGCATTAATTCCCAGCTCGTGATCATCACTTTAACATGCAAGTTAAATCACTGCGGGCAACTCTGCAACGTGAATGCTCACACACACATCACACACAACCTGCGATACTGTAAAACCCCTAAAATAACTTGAGGGTTGTAGAGTGTGCTGTGAAAACCGTACACTATGTGCATTCGTTGACCATAATGCAGTAGGAAAAAAATAGGTCACGTATTTTTTTTTGCCCTGCCCTCGTGCATCATTTATTTATACCTGATTTTAAAGGGAACTCTTTACCTTCTTTGGTCCTCCTATGATGACTAAATGGCTCAAAGTGGGAGATATTTTGGGTGTTTAAAATTCCTGCATCATCAAAAATGCATTCAAGTCCGCAGAAAACATCTTTGCGTGATGGCCACACACATGCATGCACACAAACAAAATGTGTACACATCATTTTAGTCAACAGCGAAATTCTAAGTCTCCTTAATAAATCTCAATCCTCTTTGCTTTCAGTTTTCTAACGGCCTTGCCAGGCAGAGAGACTATTCTCCGTCGTCTCGAAACTAAGATGTCACTGCCTTTTAACCCTGTGGCGCTGCTTTATTTAAAGCTTCTTAGTAGGCCAGCGTAACATGAACAGACAGGCTTAGTACAAAATTGCCTTCACTAGAACATCCAAATACACACACACACACACACACACACGTTATTATCCCAGTATTAGCATACTAAAGCAAGATAAACTGATTAAGGAAAACCAGATGTTTAGTGATGTGATGTCTACTAAGTCATATGTATACAAAATCTTTTTTTTTTTAAATGAATTCCAATTGCTCATGGCAAGTTCAGCACAAATTAAGCTGCAGTTGATACAATTATTGACATTTTGTTAAATAAGAGCTAAACATTATGCTAGTAGAGTGTTTAAATAATGGAAGACCTAAAGTTGGGACAGAATCAACGGTTGATACAGTCCATTTTTCACAACTCACAAGTGAAAGCATGGAGTGCTGTGAATACAATGTAACACGCAAAATAGTTAAAGTCCTATAATCTAAATTTATAGCAATAACTTCTTCATAAGCATTAAAATAACATTTTAAACGCATTACAGCTTTGCAGCTGAATTTGCACAACTTAATTTTCACGTCAGAAATTTGACACACATCCAGAAAGTATACCGTTTGTAGATTTGTTTTAGACAATTCTCGAAATATTAGCTTAGCTGCTAGCTTTAGCTGCATGCTAAGCAATTTTGGTGTCCATCGACATGATGCACGTCAAGTAGAAGACAATGGGTCAGTGGCCCAATCTACTTTTTTTCCCCTTAAAAAACAAATATGTGTTAAATAATTCCAAGTAAACCTCAATATGGAATAGTGAAAGTGACAAAAACAGGAAAACATAGGACAGTAACAGTGTAGTATAATGTTGAAACATTACAAATAGAATATTTGTGTATTATAGGTAGCATTAAAGATTTTTTTTCCCAAATCATTAAACGGTATACATTTTTAAATAATGTGGGTCACTGGTGACCTCAGAGGACTCACCTCTACATGTTGACAAGTCTGGATCAGTTTGCCCATAAGAGACTCCAGCTCGTTGTTCCTCTTGATCAAATGACTCAGGTTGGAGTCCAGGGCTTGCTGTAGCAAACACAGAAAGAGACAGGGGGGAAAAAAATGAAAATGGTTGCGACATGAATGCAAAGAAATAGAAGTTGGGAGCAAAGCCGTAACTGAAAAGCGAATGAGACGTAAAAAGTGCAACAGATCTTCCCCACAGTTTTCTATGCTTGCACACGCCAAAGAAGTTGTAAGACAGCCTCGGGGCTCCGCATCAAAACACAAACTTCTAAGACGAGTGAAAAACATTCATAATCTAGAAAACAATACAAAAACACAGACAAAATGAGCAGAAATGTCTCATCCTACATCACCACTGCAGATTCAGCAAAGAGGAATTTTCTAAATAAGAGTAGAGCTGTTTTTCCTCCTCTTTTTCTTCATAAGCGTTCCCAGTTGTCATATTTGGGGTATGTGTATTGTCCACATACCTCTGGACGCTGGTGATGCCCCTCATCCCTGTATTGCCTCCTCATCCTGCCCCCGTCTGAGCCTCCGACCGAGAAGCCTACACTAGGAGACTAGTGCGACTGTGAGAGCCACTCCACTGAGGACCAAGCCATGCGCAAACCCGGCCAACCGGCAAATGAGGCATCAAAAGCTCTCCCCTCTACGAGAGCACGCACCGTCCTTGGCTAACGAACCGGCAAACAGGTGACAGTACGTCAGCGCTGTCACTCCCTGCTTTATCCCTTTTTTTGCTTCCCCTTTTCCCTTTCATTCCCTTTTATCTGCCTGGGTACAAGCTGTCTCCTTTACTTCCAAGACTGTCATATTATTGCCAAACCAAGCGTGTTAAGCCGCTCTGAGGCTGCGTCGCCACTGTGCTGTTTACAACTGTATTTTAAGCTTAGCCTTGGCGGATATAGCAATTTCCTGCACAGCTCAAAAGCTGGTGTGCAGGTGCATAGGAGCAGCAAGGCGGGCCACACTTCATGTAAAAGACACCCGGACACCGTCTTCACTTGCACGTCAAAAATCAGTTTTATTAATGCATTTTTTTGAAGCTTAGGGAAGGGATATATTTAGTAATACTGAAGTGGTTTAAGTCTCAGATAAGAAAAGTCAACAAGATGGATATGCTGCATTTAGAGCTCAAATCAGTTCACTAATTGTTTTTCCGCCACTTTTGAGCGACAGTGTGAACGAGGTCAAGTTTGATTGTGGTGTTGGGGGATTAAAGGGAGCAGCCCAGAGGGAATACTGAATAAACAACAGAGAGAACAGAGATAGATGCTGGGACTTGAGACAGAGATACAGTAGAGAGAGAGTGTGTGTGTTTAAGTGCATCTATGCGCCTGTGTGGTAGCGGTGGTGGTGGTGGGGGCTTAATGGATGGCCTTAATACGACGATGACACACAAAAGCAAAAAGCGGCATAAAGGTCTGTGGGGAGAGGAAGATGACAATGTCGCTATTATCATCAGTGGAGATTAAAAAAATAAACTAAACCTCTTAAAAGGATGAGGAGGAGGAAAACGACAACAATCAATAAGTCAGCAGCCACGTCACATGCTGCTTGCTTAGCCTAAACACAAACCCTCACACACATCCATGCACACCCAAATGCAAAGGGAAAAACACACACACACACACACTTACATGAAATACATACATGAAAAATATGCAGTAACATGGAAAGAACTACAGCTAAAATCAACATCACAAGAATTCAAAACATGAAACCTGCTGTTAGTCTATATAGTCTCCACTGTGTGTGTGTGGTCAGATGTTTTTGGTGTTTCCAAAGGGACTCACAGGATTTGGAGGGGGGGGGGTTGAGTCACATGCACAGTGTCCCACTGGTATTAAGGTCATAGGAATTAAACTGGAAGGTTCCTTGTCTGTGTGTGTTTCTGTGAGACATGGAGGCAACGGTGCTGTGGAGAATAAAATGGCTGTAAATACTGTATATTTTGGGCTTTTGGTTAATCTGCCTTTACATCGCTCCCTAGGTCTGAGTAGAAATAACTACTATCCTAAAACCACTACTACTAAACTGTGGGTTGAATTGCACTTTCTTCCTCCCAGGTCACTGAATTTTTATTTTTTTATTTTTACCGCATCAGTGCATTAAAACCACGTGACGACAACACCCTCCTTGCAACCCTAACCCTAACCCTAGCCCGCCGCACCTCTCCCAAGACTGTGAACCCACACGGCGATGTTTGGCAGTGGAACGAATTCCCCCCCCCCCCCCCCGATGTGTGTGGGAGAGAGAGAGAGGCGCGGCATTGCGAGATTCACTTGAAATGTAAATACACTTCTCTTAAAAATAAGTGGACCTTTCCTGAAGTGGGGTCAGCTTGTGCAGGAGGGCGGTTGTGGTGGGGGTTTTCTTCAAAAGCAAGCAGTTTCCTTCCATTGCATCTGCACTTGATCTGTGGAAAACTGCAGCACGCTGAGAGTTTAAGTCTCTCTGAGCTTCTTATATGATTCGATGAGGATCTGTTGCTTGAAACCAAAGCACCTAATGACTCTTTATTCTGCACTGTCAGAATAAAGTGTCATCATTTTATGTATGATATTATTTGTGTGTGTGTGTGTGTCTGTATGTAATTCCCCCTGCAGCTCACAGTTGATGCTGGGGTATCTCACACACACACACACACTACAATAGATGCAGACAGGTAGGCAACTCCACTCAAAACTTCAGAGGAACTACATCTTTTCAAGCCTCACTGTGACATTGAGTAGGGATGTATTCCCTGGAAATCACGCTCTGCTGCCAATAAGTCACTCCATTTCCCCCCCCCCCCCCCCCCCAAGATTCAAGATTCAAGAAGTTTATTTGTCACATACACACACGAGGTGTGCAGTGAAATGTAAAGTGGCAATGCTCAGCAGAAATGTGCAAAATAACAGGTTCACACTATTTACAATAAACCAACACAATATTTACAGTGTTTGCATGTGTGCGTGAGAGAGATGACAGTCACACAGACAAGGACAGAGACAGCAAGACGGGCACAGAGAGAGTGCAAAGGCAGACAGAAATAGAAATAAAAAAAGAGGAAACCGACAACTAAAGACAGTGACGGTGAGACGGGTACAGAAAGAGCCGTCTCCCCAGATTTATTTGTTTACTGTCGTGTTTTCTCTCCATCCATCTTTACGCATCTCTGTATCCATCAGTGTCATCGCCGTATGGGTGCTCTCTATTTGAAGCAGGGTACCCGTTTGTTTACGTTTTCCTGCTGTAAAGCTCTTCCTTCAGATGGAAATAATGTGACTGACTTTAAGGACGTGAGTGGGTTTCTGTGTGTGTGTGTGTAAGAGAGAGAGAGACAGAGAAAGAGAAAGAAATGTCTCTTGCAGAAGCATTAGCCCTGATTCATGAGGAAAGCACAGCAGAAAAACAACACTGCAAGGGAGGAAGTAATGGGGAAAAGTGTGTGTGTGTGTGTGTGTGTGTGTGTGTGTGTGTGTGTGTGTGTGTGTGTGTGTGTGTGTGTGTGTGTGTGGCTGAAGCACTGGGCACAAAGTAAGAGGAGCACACGGAAATAAAAAAAGAGATATACTGAGAGAAAAGTGTAAAGTACAAACATGAAAAGACCTTCGCGTCAAAAGATGAGATGAAAGATGAAAAAAGTCCACCATCCATGTCAAACGCCCCACCTGCTATAAACCATGTGGTGTTGGAGAGTTCACCAAAGAAGGGAAGCTCATTGGACGCAATGGAAAACCATAAACAAGCAAGCAAGTGTGTGTGTGTGTGTGTGTGTGTGTGTGTGTGTGTGTGTGTGTGTGTGTGTGTGTGTGAGAGCTGTGAAGCCATTATTCCCGGGAGGTTGTTACTCGACTGTTTTGTGTCCGTTAAGAGTTTTATTGTCCTTCTCGGTGCTTTGCAATCTAAACTAGGGTGTTGCTGCAGTCGAAACCCTCAATCAAAATGACTGAAGCAAATGGAGGAAAGAGACCACACAAACACAACAGATGCATCAGATGCATGAGTCAAAACTAAAGTTGGCACAGCGGCAGCCGTGTTGCTCTCCTCGGACCTCAAAGACCTCAAAAGCTATTTCTAGCCGCCTTCTCCGTCATTTTCCTGTGGCTGGGGGTAATTTTATCTCTGAAAAAGGATGGGTGTTCCCCACAATAACCTCCTCAGCCCTTATCAGACAGGCCACCGCTGCCACTGAAAAAAATAAAAAAAGCAAAACTGTTCCAATTATCTGATATTCTCTTTCTTGTGTAGAATGGGGTTATCTCAAATTCCAGCAGATCGGGACAAAAAAAAAGGGACGCTCGTGGAATGGCCCCGCAAAAATGTAACCAAAAAAGTTTTGACGTGTCAGACACTTGAATGCTCCAAAATGGGAAAAAAGTAGAAGTGTTTTAAGTATTTCAAACCACAGCAAGTTTTAATCATATCTGAATTATCACGCTGTGAATCTTTTCGTCTTTCTCTCAGAAAATGTTCCCAAAACTTTTATTTTTTATGAATTAAAAATCAAACATGTTGTTCGGTATCAATATTACATGGCGGTTGAGTTGTTTTCCGGTCGTAAGTAGCTTAGATCCAGACCTCTATTTGCCCCGTTTCTGTCACTAGTAAAAGATGTCAGAAGACTAATCATTTACCGCAAAACGTTAAATATTTTAGGAAGGTTCAACTCCATTCAGAATAGATGTTTCGTGTCTAGTTTGTCCTGGACACAAGTACGCTTTTACTGTGAAAGACAAGTTAAAAGTCATTTTCTCTAAACTATTGATTCAGGTGAGGAATCGTATGTTTTAAGTTTTCAAATCAAAACTGACGTATATTGTACCCTGTCTTTGAATGCACCATTCGCATTTTAACACAACAATTATCTTGTCTTATGTCATCATAATCTATAATTGAAGATGATATTAAGGTTACTGTGTTTATGTCAGTATGTCTTTACCATTAGTTTTTATGCCTGCCATGAAAATTGCCCTGCACATATAAATAAAGTTTATGGAAGAGATCTGAATTGAAGCTACACAATGCACCTTTTTGCCTTGAGGCAGGAGGTGTATTGTTAGTCCTGCCCTCCTCCCCCTCAGTTGGTCAAGTTCCCATCCCAACACTTGTCACTCATCTTGAGGAGCTGTCTACTTTGAAACGGTATCTAGCCTGATGCCGAGGTAGGCGTTGGAGATAGACAGTGAACCCAGGCAACCCAAAAAAAAAAGAAAAAAGCAATGGCGATGTTCACACTGTTTTTGAACAGGCCTTGTTGACTTGACTTCCCTGCCCCTGTGTTGTAGCCTCACCTTGATATCCACTGGCCACACCCATGAGACAAACACAAGACACAAACTTTCCGTGCAAAGCTAACATGTTGACTTGGTGTGGAAGTGATGGCAGTCTGGAACAGAACTCACTTAGCCTGTTAGTGAACCTACTAGCTAACGTTGCACAATTGTACCAGTTAAACCAGTGGTCTTGGTTTACTTATACGTCTCCGTATACATCTCAAAACATCCCAAACATCATTGAAAAGTCAATTTTAGACAAACGGGCGGATTTAGACATGTACACACAAAGTCACAGACATACACAGACTGATAATGTGTAATAGATCCTGTTTATTTATTGCTTTAAATTCACTGTGCTTGGAGGATGCCCCTCCCCCCTTTTAATACTGTTGCTCTGTCTAAATGCTGAGGGTCTTAGGAATGTCAGCTCAGGGCCAACAGGGTCTTAACTATGGTTGTAACAAAGTCACGGCATGTGCCAGCTGGCTGGCGTGAGGTTTCTGAGGGTCTTGACAGGTGGTCAAACCCCCGCTAACTTGGCCACTTGTGGCTGCAAAGGCAAAGGTTAATTTTGTGCTGTTTGTGTGTGTGTGTGTGTGTGTGTGTGTGTACAGGGGCAGTACAGTATGTGGGTGTGCATGCTTGCATACGTGTGCAGGCCATGCATGCTTGTCGGCAACAGTGAAGTCGCTTTAACCCCCCCAACTGCTTCATTCAGAAGAGATGCTCAGCGTTCCACAGTACCAGCTATATAAGTGCGTGCACAAGTATAATCCTTTTTAAACTACAAATTCTACCCCAGGCAATAAATTCAAACTTAATGGGTCAAACGTCGGTTAAACGGTACGCTTCTTGCTTTTGTGCTTTCGCATTTGTATCCTCTCGTGCAAAGCATTTGTGTTGAAATTAATTCTAGATATTTCTCGGTGGGGATGGAAATAAACATGTGCTGCACATTGTCTATTGTCATAAATGCGTAAACAACCCTGCGTCCCTGATGAGAACACCCGGTGTACTGCTAAACGAAACATGAAAAACCCAGTATGGCAAACATCTCGGAGTCAGTCGTACATTTATGGTCTTTTTTGCTCATTGGGGGCAATATGTTGCAGCCCGCCAGCACGCGAGAGCAAGACGGATCCTGCCATAGGTTTGGTTTTGAGAGTTACAGTGGGTAATTAGCCTGTATGATCATTACTGGGTGCACTGACCCGCGGTGTTCAACATTATCTCTCGCTGGATGGAGGCAGGGCGAGAAACAGAGAGAGAGAGAACCGTGATAATTAGAGGAACGCGGTGACCCGTATACTTTTCCTGCTAATTCGTCTTCGCCCGGAGCACGCGAGGCGAAACTGCATGGATACACGCGTCGACTCTGCTGACGTTAAAAAACACAGAGCCTACCGTGTTTGTGTTGGGGTTAAACACAAAAAAATAACGGGCCACAATACCAGCAAGGGGCCCCCAGGCATTAGCGGCTCCAGATAGTGTTATGGCGACCCCAGAAGAATAAACAAAAATGTGCATTGTGTTGTTTGTTGAAATGTCAGTGTCGGTGCCCCGGTGCACATACTGAAAATAGATAGTTCTGCTTTCACCGTGTCATTACCTTGTTGCCATTCACGATTGAACTCTTTGTTATTTCATTAAAAAGAAGAAGTGTTAGCCACCAACATTGTAGTAACAGCAATCTCAAGTCTCAAACGAGGGACTGTCCTCCATCAACAGCCACGATATGGATGATGTTTTTCCCCGTCTCTTTTCTTCAGTGGGAATTTCTACACCTTTTGAATCATTTTGTAGTAATTTCAGCTTCTAAAGTCTTCCGTCATATCACTGCAGGCAAGCTGCCTCTCTGAGGACATATTAGAAAATGCTGCCAGACTTGGGCGTGTGTTTCAGAACTTTCAGGTAAAAAAAAAAAAAAAGGAAAGAACTGTTTTCTCAAGTCAGGAGTGGGGCCACGCCACTTCACTTGGGAACATTTAGTGAGGCTGGATAAAGATTATTGGAATGAGGGCGCGGCTGGGTGTTGTTCGCTTTGGATATTTGCCCTGGGTAAATGAGGCTAGACATATTTACTAGCTCATTGTTAGCTAAGAAAACTGATGTCTAACTAATGTGTGGGATAATTAAAAAAAAAAAAAGTTGTTGGATGGATTAAGTGAGGCTGACTCTGAACCTGAACAAAACCCTCGACTTTGTTTTCACCCAAAAGTGTGACCCTGTAGTGTGACATGGGCTTGGACAGCACACACACACACACACATATACCATCCCTATGGGCATCACTGGCACATTCTAACAGCCGTGCTCAATTAACCACACCTACACCCGGCAGGCAATCGGTGCTCGTTAACCTGCAACCTCATTGAAGACGCCATGCCCCGTCACTAATGATACTTCCCATACTGTGTCTGCGCTCCTGAATCCCACGTCGGGCGGTGTAGTGATTATGTTAATGGCTTAATTATTCAGCAGAGATAATGAATCAGCATGAGATGATAAAATCTCACTTGATAATCCAGTTAAGATACCTCGGCATGGGTAATGGGAAATTTCACGCTGCACATGACAATAAAACGTTAAAATTAAACGTTTATACCACTATATGTTCAAGATAACTAATGGAGCCGAACCTTTACTTTGATATACATCTATCATTGGAATTCATCAGGATCCTTCTCTCAAAGTGGCACCAGGTTATATTTTGAACTTTATTTCTAACATGTTTTTTTTTATGTTTTTTATAAAACCACATCTCAAAAAAAAATAAACACATTCTCAAAATAAAAAAAATTCTCCACTTACCCTGAGTTTTTCATAGCGGTCACTCAGTGCTGCCACCTGGTGGTCTCTGTGCCTTCCGACCAGTTTGCACAGCGAGCAGATCAGCTGATCGTCGGTGACACAGTACATATTCACCTTCTCCTCCTCGTGTTCGAGGCACTGGAGCCCCCGGAGGTGGGAGTCGGGCATGGGCTCGATAAGCCGGTGGCCCGTGAACGGCTTCTTGTTGGGGTGCGTGGCGCGCAGGCACTCGTCGCAGTACGACACCTCGCACGTCACGCACGTCTTGACCGCATCCTGCGGCGGGTCCTGCTCGCAGAACTGGCACTGGACCGGCTCCGGAGGCGTGCCGGGGCTGGACATGGCGGCGCTGACTGGGACCAGCGCTAGTCGGTTGCTCCCTTCCTCACTGGGGGAGTTGGGCCCGCTGTGGGGCGCAGGCAGCGCTAATGGCAGCACAGCCGAAGACGAGGCGCGCTGGACTCGATCGATAATGTTCTGCAGGGTCACGTTTCTCTTAAGTCCTTCTAGTCCTCGCTGGGGACTCAGGGAAATGACATATCTACAGGTGGGGCACTGGAAGGCGGCGATGCTATGAACGGACTCGTTGGTGGCGCAGTGGGAGACGAGGATGCGGTGGGCGCAGCCGAAGCAGAGGCTGTGGGCGCAAGGGAGCAGCAGTGGGTCTTCGAAGAGCTCCAGGCAGATTGGGCAGGTCAGCTCTGACTCCAGAGTGTCCATCCTGTTCAGAGGAGGCCAGGCGGGACCAGGCGCAGCTTCAGCGTCAGCGAAATCCAGGAGAGCTGCTCGGCCGTCTGCAGGACAGAGACACACAGAATTGCAATTGAATTGGGTCGTAAGGGTTTACATCTCCATGGAGTTGACCATGGAGACATACACAGTGGACTGACAGAGTGTGAACTGCTGGATTTTGTGTGTGAAAACTGAAAATGATAATTGATAACTGAAGACCAGACAAGCAGAATACTTCAGAAGTTCAGTTCCAAGTCCAGTGCCTGTACGCTTTGGCATCAGACCTTTAAAACCAACACCAGACAATATTCAGGGTATGAAACTTCCACTTGAATCAACTGGCCACAGTTGCTTCTGGAATTTAGACTAGAATAGACTTATATAGACAAATCATTTCTGGATTGTACAACTGGCTGCAGTTGTACTGTAACAGAGCTACCAGAGGGTAACAGAGCTTTTCAGCAAGGCAGCGACACATTTCAGCACACCAACCTTGATTCAACAATGCTGTGGACAGAAATACTTTGCCTCAGACACACACACACACTTCTGTCTACCCAAAACTACACCTATAGTTAATACCATGTGACAAGATTCTGCAAAAAAGGTATCCTGCTATTACCCCCGCGGTGTCAACAAGGTCTGATAGACATTGTTAAAACTGATGCTGCAGGGGAGCCGTCTGCTTCAGTCTCTGCTTCACACTCACTACTCAACAGGACACACTGGTGAAGTACCTCTCAGTGTTATTCCTGCCAGATTGTCTCAAACATAGTATATCAACATGGCTAGGTAGACGAAGGTAGAAGGTAGAAGTACGACTAACGGTGTACGAAGATGTAAGAAAAGATGATGGATAAAGACCGGTTGGGATCGTAATTGCTTCACTTTCAGTCCAATTTATATCCATCCATCATTTTCTTTCCACACAAAATCAGCCTGTCCATAACTAAAGGTCCAGTCCACAAAATAATAACACATAAAAGGGGAGCAGCCTCTGAAAATTATAGGCTGCATGGTTGTTTTTCCCTTCAATTATGAATTGAGCCACAGGGCTGTCGACATAACGACTTCCATTTAGTTTGTAGCAGCTAATTTGAGTTTCAAAAGTATTTCAAAGCCACAATAACTTTGTTTTGTTTTTTTGATGAAATGCAACTTAAATGATCCCCGTGGGGAAATTGAATTATCACAGCAGCAAGGTAAAGGATGCAGATAAGAATAGAACAATTAGAAGATACTGAAGATAATATGACAACTAATTACAATACAGGCAATGCATTGAAGATAATACAACAAAGAGAATATATTGGAGATAAAGACTAGCGCGTTTTCGTCACAACCTAACCCCTATTGGCATCAACACTGGAATACAACAGACCAAAGGAAGGAAACGCTTATTTTTGATCCCTCGAACTCAAATAATCTCCAGAGCACCACCTTCATTGTGGACATGCAAACTGAATGCTAATATGAATGCTAACACTAAAGCTAATACTAATTTGAACACTACAGGAATCTATCACTATGGGTTATTCCCAGAGTGAGGTATTTTCAGCAGATGTCACTGTTTACTGAGCTGGAGGCTTGTGTGCGCGCCTGTGGCTGCTGCAAAAACTCTGACCTAGATTGCCATCGACTATTACGCTCAGAATATTCCGTCTTGTCACTAATTCTTTCTCTCTCTATCTATTTTTCTCTCCGTTTCATCTTTCGCCCATGTATGTTTTCCGTTGCGCCCTCTGGAAAAGCTGCGAACAGCTGCTGTCCCCTTACCCTCCGAGCGCTTTTGTCATACGTGACATTTGGGGGGCGAGGATGAGCTGAAAGAGCAGAAAATGGAAGTTGACGGAGTGAGGCGCTGTAGCGTGAGTGTTGCTCAGCCTTTAAACGTATATATTACTGTGCAAAAGTCTAAAATCCGTAAAGAATTAAATTAAAAGTTTCTAAACATCAAAACCTTTACTAGAAAGAGAAGAAATGGAAATCACTGATGCAGAAAACAAATAAAATAAACATCTAAGACCAAATTTTGCACTTTTGCACAGTACTGTACTGTAAGGGCGCAAAAAGCACATTGAAGTCATAAGCATCATTACGCTATGAGCTATTAGAGGATGACTGATGTCAGTCAAACCTCCTTGATCTCTCTGAGTAAGAAACAGTAAGAAACAGAAATAGGAAAGTGCGAGAGACAGAGAGAGGTTGGTAGAGAAAGGAAGAGAGAGAGAGAGAAAGAGGGTGAGAGTGGTTAGAGGGAAAGAGAAATTGAGCCGGGAAGGTGGAAGTGAGCGCGAGAGCACACAGCAATCAAATGAGATGGACCGGGGGCGGGGGTGTCAAACTCCCTCATATCGGGCTCAATCATCTGATACAGCCAAGATCCTTCTAGTACAAATACAGGAAAGCCCTTTATCCACATGCACACACACACACACTTAAACGCTTCACATACAGACATACCTACACGTGAATCATCCACGTGTCCCCGGTGCTCCGTGCTAACACTTTACGACTAGCATGATCGCAAAAGTGACAAAATGAGAACTTGTTGCAAGTACTAATTAGTAGTCATTTTAAAATGTACACAATATGATATAAAAATAACATACTATTTTGAACGACCATGAACTACTTCCCTGTACTGGAGGACCACCTGCTGAGCACCTGGCACAACCCCCACCCATCTATACCAGACAGTGATGGAGCTCTGATAGGATGTTAGCGCTTGACAGGGGGACACCTGTAGGCGATGGGGGCTGGGGGTACGTGAGGACGGTGAGAATGAACCCACCTCGTTCTGACAGACGAACGCACACACACACACACACACACACATACATATTGTCCATACACATAAACATGCACGCATGCACAGTCACACGAACGCAAAGCGGCAGTTCGAGGCAGAGTGAAATGCCTCCCTGCACACCGTAGGTGACACTGTTGAACCACGCAGTGAGGTGAGGCAGCACGAAACAGAGGAGAGGGGAGGAAATGGAGGAGTGTGGGAGGTTAGAGAGGAGAACAGGGGGATGGAGAGGAGAATCGGAATGGGGAAAAGAGAGAGGGGGCAGAGACGGGAGTTCAGACAGGAGGAGGAAGTTGAAAATCCAGGCGAAGTGGTTTGTTTTTCCACTGTCATTTTGTTTCCTTGTGAATGTTGGAGCTGCCACTGGCTGTGAAAATGTGTCAGTACCGATAATCAAACAGGATTCCTCTACTCTTTCTCCTTCTCCTTCCCTTTCAGTGAGGTTTCACGCAGCTTGTTGATGTTTCTGTTAAAACATTCACCTTTAAAGGAAATCGGCAACATTCAGGGCAACTCGCTTGGCATCATCCCTTTAATCGCCTTCTTGCAGAGACACATTGGAATAGATTTTTTTCAAACCCTGTCGCTCACTTTATCGCCTGTTGCAAGGAGAGTCACCGATCTACAGGGTTTCACCTTACAGTGCTGCAGCATCTCTATTGGTATTTGTCATCATAATTTGACTTTTCCGCAAGCAGGCCCGGAGACGTTGAGGTCGGGCTGCCAAAGGAATTTCATGTTCTTACGCTGATCCCTGTAAAGAGAATAGCCTCTTTCTTTCCCTCTGCCCTCAATGACGAGCGTAACTGAAACCAAACCCGGTGTATCATCCATCTATTCAACATTTTTCTCACAACAACGGTCATATGATACCTGCTGGAAAGTTGCGCACCCTTACTTCAGTTAAAGTCGGGCAACTAAAACGACTGTGGTTCAGGTTCAGGTGAAGGTTAGGCAATGAAAGCAAGGGAATACGCCAAATCTGCCTTTCCACTACACCATGTTAACGTCAAACCAGCGCCTGTTTCAGTCATGTGAGCTCCACCTCCTGTTTTCACTCTTAGAATTTCATACAAATACAAACAAATAGCATGGTCCTTTTTGTTTTGATGTGCCTGAGGTTATCTGAGGAGAGGTTGGCACATAGGGCAGGTTGGCATGGAGGTACCACATGGTCGGTATGATCTTCAACACTCCAGAAAGGCAGGCATTTCCAAGCTACCACCCCCCCCAGAGTACACACCCCGTGGGTAGCTGTTATTGTGCAGGGCTTGAACAGCTGCAGGGGCATTGCATTGACTGACTCTCGGCACTCTGAACTGTCTGAATGCGTGTATGTTGTATAAAGGAGAGATATGCAAGACAAATCCCAGTTATCTGATGAAAATATCAAATAATTCAATAATAATTCTTCCATTCTTCCTGTGTAATAAACTAAGCACACTGTAAAAGGCTGTGATTTAAAGCTAGAATAGACCGGCATTGTTGGAAGAACCGTATCGAGTGTATTTGAGTGTGTGTGTGTGTGTGTGTGTGTGTGTGTGTGTGTGTGGGCCCATGGGCATGCATTTGTGTCCATCATCGTGTCTGTTTGTGCAGGAAATGACAGGTTGAAGCGATGGATCGTGACAGTCAGAACCTCTCTGTTTGGCCGGGAGATGTGTCCGGCGTCCAGAATAACATCTGCAGCATTCGGGGTATCTTACTCTGCATCTGTATCTTTCTTCCTCTCTTTTCGATATTCCTTCGTCTCTCAGAGGAACAGGAGATTGAATAGCAACAGGAGACGAAACCAACCAACCGAGTAACAACTATTTAAAAACTAAACTTTTTTATCTCTTGTTGTTTCTATTTGAGCCGGCTCGCCCCATTAGTCTGCGCTCTGCTTCTAAATCATTCATCACCGTTGGTCCGAGGAGGTTGTGGCTTTCCTTTCCCACTCGTAGTTTAATCTGCTGAATTTTTCATAGGACCTCTTTCTGTCCATTTTCTTAAAAAAAAAAAAAATGATTCATCAACCCGGAGGGGGAATGTCGGCAAAAACAGAGGCGAGAGGAAGTCTGTGTGGGATTTCCGAAATGGGAAAAGAACGAGGGGTTCCTGTGATTATACATAATGCATAGCTCATAACGCTGATGTACTATAATAAAATAAATGTTGGTCTCTTTCAATGAAAAAGCCGCAGTCTCCTTTGATGTTTTAACAAAAAAAGAAGACTGAAACATGCTTTGTACTCTTAAAACTAAGCCACAGGGTTGGATTTTCTTTTATTTCTGTTGAACTTTTCATTGGAATGAATATTTCAACCACATAGCCAGACAAGTTGAACTTGCTGGAGAGTAATTCCAGTGTTGGACCAAAACACCGAAAAACGATACCTCGGATAATAATGGCTACGCTGCGCCAGAAGAGGGGGGGAAAAAATCACACAAAATAAATAAATATAGGAACCAGCCAAAAGCTGCTTTCACAAAATGGAGGGGGGAGGAATGGTCCATCCAGCAGGGTGATGTGAGCGACTGTGGCGTAGCACAACCGAGAAGTAGGTCATACCCGTTGACCTAGCTAACGTAATCAGCATACAGTGTGTGTGTGTGTGTGTGTGTGTGTGTCACTGTGTGATTGTGCCGTTCCAATTCTCTCATATGAGACAAAAAAAAAATAGCAGATAGGCAGCGAGATGTTAGCAACCGAGCGGCAGAGGACAAACGTAATGATGTTGGCCTGTCATGCTGTCATGGTGTTGCCACGTTCTGGACCAGGAACTCCTGCTGCCTCATCAACATTTGAGATGAAAACCTGTTTTGAAATGTGACTTCAATTTTCTGACATTTAGTGTCGCCCGCCATGGGGTACAACATCAGAGGTGACCACGACTTAATTTCTCCAACGGCTTGCCACATATGACTTTTAATGCTTTTGCACCACTGAAATTGAAGTTTTTTCGAAGAGCTCTTTTGCAGCCAATTGCAAATATGTGACGTATCACACGTAAACTTGAGAAGCCCCAAAACAGAGGAGGAGCTCATGCTCAATAATTTACAACTTTTTTGTGAAAACAAATGAATAATTGACCTTTTCTTTGTGAATTATGGAGCGCCACTCCTTCCCTCCGTGTGAGGTCTTTAAAAATGTTCCCTTTCTGTTCGGGTCTACATCTGATGACACCGAAACCTTTTGCTTTGTTTACCTCTTATCTGTCCAAGAATTTTAAAGACCTCCTCAACCGCTTACGGGATTTGTTGATTCAGCATAATCTGCTTCCAAACAAGCAGTGAGGGATTAACCCTTGACCCCCATAGAGAAGAAACCACGTTTTCATCTCAAGGTCTTATGAAAAATGGAATGGAAAAGAGGGTTTATTCTACTTTCATATACGGGATAGATGCAGCCATGGAAAAGTCCTATTGCAAGAGTGATGAAATGCTCACCGGTTTTTGGAGTGAAGCGTTCAGAGCTTCACGGGGTAAAATAATCTCCTTCTTCCTGGCATTTCCTCTTTTTCGGGTACTGTTGTCTGGGACGCCGCGCTCCACATATCAGTGCCTCAACATGCTTGCTGCACTGACGCCTCACTGTTCACCACCTCAGAGAGGAAGTATGTGAAAAATCTTGCAGTGCTAGTGCTGGAGGAACTTTTTTATTATTGGCTGCCTGCTGTAGTCCACGGCCTACAGGCTTGCAGGTGCATTGTAGGTGGGTCCAAGCCAAAAAAAGTATACTTGCTCAGAACTGAACCCAAAGCGCTTGAAATGCCACTTTTTGACTGTGATAAATGTCGAAGAGAATTAGATTTGATATCTCTCTCATCACCCCCCACCTCCCTTTCCCTCCTCTCCTCTCTCCCCTTGTCAACTTCCCCTCTTTGCTCCCTCCCCTGTTGTGTGCACAATCCCCATAATCACCCCCCCGACATCCCGACCGCAGACCACATTCCCTGGATCATTAACAACTTAACAACAGTAACCGCTACAACGTTTAGCCTACTGCCCCCCCCCCCCCCCACACACACACACACACACACACACACACACACACACAAACGTCTTTGTCTGCTTCCAGACACCCTGCCATGTTTATCCCTAATCCGCTTCCTGCCACACTGGCCGTGACCAATCGCGGCCTTTCATGTTCGGAAGCGGTCAGTCACACCTAACAGGATTGGCTGGTTATAGTCTGGGATGGCAGCGCTATTAGTGATTATGAGAGAGAGGGTGTGGGATGCGGGGACTGATAATGGGCAGTGACTGTGTGTGTGTGTGTGTGTGTGTGTGGCTGCCAATCTGGTTGATCTGCGGGGTCTGTCTGGGATCGCTATCTTGCTGGTAGTGACCCAGATAGGGTAGCGCTGCATGTAAAATTAAATGTGATGTTTTGGCCCGGAGATTACGGCAGACAAAAACAAAGCAAAGCTGTTGTTGTCAAGGACATATTTAATGAGAGTGTGTGACCTTCCCATCCTACACACACACACACACACACACACACACACACACACAGACCTTTGTAGTTGTTTTAAACGGCATGAAGCGCCACATTCGGTGGGCTTTACTGCATTGCAACAATTCAGAGTGACAGGTATCGTGTCATTGAAAACTACATACACGCTTTCCTTCAAAGTTGCAACTTCACTTCTGCTTTTCTGGCACTTATTTTATTGACTTACGTGGCAAACACACCGCCCACGTATTTGGAAGTACTGGGTTTTTTTTTGCACAGGTCTACCAGTCACTCACAATCACACGCAGGTCCCCGAGTCATGTTAGATTGACAGCGGAGAAAATAGAGGAGGAGAGATGGGAGGGGATGCATTGTTACTGAGCTCAGCCGTGCAGTGTGGACTCTCTGGTCTGGTTAGTGGAGAGGCGGGGGAGTAAATGGACTAAAACGGGAGGGGTGCAGAAAGTAACGTTACCTGGGGTCCTAGGAATGTTATTTGGAACGAGGGAGCCTCGAGTTAACCGAGTGCTTAAGGTCTCATATGAGTCAGATAGTTTCCATTATATCTATTTTTTACATTCTGAAATCATTTCATCCTTATGCTGGATTATGACTGATGATTACTCTGCTGCAAAATATGTCCTTTTAGAATGAAAGAGATGAAAGCGATCAAGCGTGGGTTACTGACTAGAGGCACTATGGCGTAAAAGTTTGACGCGCTGATGAAATGTTTTCATCATGAAAGCACCGCGGAGAGCTGGTAAGACGGCGTTGGCAGCTCACGGTGTATGCATGCGTGAACAGGGGGGCGCGAGTAGAATCAATCCATCCATCATCATCTGCTCCAACGGTGCAGCGTATCTGCGGAGGGATGTCGTACGGCGGTAGCAACATTCTCTCGTGTGACATTAACTTGGAGAGAGTGTGATCAAGCGGCGCTCTCTACATGCGACGTAAACCTCTGGCCCCGTTACACGCCTGACCTCAGCTTAACCTTAACATGCCTAAAATGACCCTTCCCAGACCCCCTCTCTTTTAACACATCGCATGTCATAATACCTAACATATGGGACTGGAATATGTTCACAATTATATTTTGAACTTTGAACCCTTTTGAGTATGGATATTGTAGAGTGTTCGTACAGAAAGTGCATATTGCTTTGGAAGGCAAAGAATGTCATAAAACGTGACGGTGCTGAACTTTCGAGAACTCTCTCAAGTGACATATACACCGAAAGGATGCGGACTTTTTAACGTCGAGGCTTGCTCGAGGCTTATCAAATGACCACAACATATCTTCTAGAAGCGGCCTAGAATGGGAAAACAAAACTGTATCAGTAGGAAACCGAACCCCGTCTGACACCAGCGAGAAGACGTCCACCAGCCAATACTCACATCGAGGACTGATCACTATCCTCCTGGAGGCAAAACTGGAAGGGCCAGTTTTTTTTATCAAGGATTTCAGAGAGCTTTGCTTCTAATAAATAACAGATGTCTGTTTTTTTACAGAATCACAAAGTGCATGCATTTTTTTTTTGCACGGGTGACCCTTGTGGGAATGGAAACCCCTGACTGAGGAATGTTACTGCTGTGTTGTATCCATTAAGTGCAGATCTTGAAAGACGGGTTCCTCTGGTATAACCTGAGCCATGTTGAAGCATGATGTAGCAAAATGCCAAACAGCAAGAGTGATTGAGTGCAACTGTCGTACAATGGGCCCCCATCTATCCTGTATTTCGTAGTACTGCAGTAACCACCAAAGAGAATTCTTGAATGGTTTGAAGTTGAACAAAATCTGTGTATTTTAATGCTTTTGTCTCTCGAATACAGTACAAAAATCTCTTCGGTAATATCACACTTTTCTCATTTGGGATTTCTATAGTAACATACTGTAGAGGTTCCTGTGACAACTGTGAAAAAGTTTCAACAACCCTACTTGTCCACTCCAACAACGACTGCGCAGGCTGCCAAAATCTCACTCAACAGATTGTTACTCGTCGTCTCCCGCTTCTGAAGTTTCCATAGCAACATTGCACTCTCATCTTCTTCGCCGGGTGATTAAATGCATTGGGGTAAAAAAAAAAAAAAAAAAAGAGTCTTCCAATCTTCCTTCCTTTTTTGAGGGATTTTTTAGATATCAATTAGCAGATTGTCCCTCAAGGCTCTGAAGTTGGGCGACTGTTGACGCTTTGAAGCTCAAATTAACCAATTAGCCAGAGATAAGAGTCTCATGAGCTGCCTCCCATTTGATTACGTTAACTAAGTATATGTAAGATATCAGGCTTTTTTTTGGGGGGGGGGCAACGTAGATAGGCAACGCTGCCAGCAACAGGCAACAAACTGGGTTGAAAATCTGTTCAGAGGTGCAAAGGCAACATGCTCCTAATCCAGTACAGCAAAAGTGCTGAGGCAAACCATTGGGCAATGTTGGGCAGAGTTGCACAATTTATTTTTTTGTCCCCTGTGTTTCACTGCCCAACACATCAGGGTTGAGTCTCTCAAAGGCATTGCAGCACTATAAATACATACACATGCAGCTTTTGAGGCCATGTAGATGGATGTTATTGCCCTTGGCCCGTGGTGTTAATTTAATCTGCTTCACAGAAATGGAAACAACAGCTGACTTGCTCTTGAGAAAAGCCACAGAATAACATTAATTAACTCGTTCCAGGCTTAATGATGTAAGGAGAGCACCTTTTCCTCCCCCCCCCCCCCCTCTTTAAACAAACTGAGAGGCAACACAATGTGGCTTCATCGTGTCACTAGGACAGGAAAAGGAACGACAATGTTCCCACAGTCAATCTTCAGGTTGGAGGAAAAAAAAAAAAGAGGATCTCAGAGCTAAGATGCTTTTCTCAAACCCACCCGGGCTGACAATGCAATTGAAATGTGTCGGTGGGGGTGGTGGGGGGTGGGGGGGGGGACAGGAAAAGAAACAGCAACAGTGCTATTGTTGCTATATTTGGCAGCATCGTTACAACCGCAAACCAAAGCAAAGGATAATTCAAGTGTTCCCACACTCACTCTTGGTCAAAGCAGTTATGTGGAGTAGCAACAAAATAGGACCGTTAACTTAACCAGGTTAAACGAGGCACCTTCTCCATAATAATAACTAACTAATAAGAACTTTCTGGAATTTATTGAATTTATCTAAGATGAAACTGTACTGTCATAGGAAACAGCCATGCGAGGTATCAGGAAGTAAGTCAGGTGGTTTGCAACACTAAAATGCCCATAGATGTGAGTGTGTCTCTGCCTGTGTGTTCGGCGACCTGCCTTCCACCTAATGCATGCTGGGATAGGCTCCAGCGGCCTGTTACCCTGAGGCGGGTGGAGGTGATGAATGAATGAAGTCAAACCAAAAGTAAATGACACATTTAACCATGAAGATGCTGTACGTGTTGGAAAAAAACATTTTCAACGAGTTGTCGACGCGATGTCTGTCCACAAGATGGCGTCGCGTTGTCTCTTCATCAAATCTGTCTCCCATAGAAATGAATGGTTTATCGTAAGCTAACATTACAAAAAGATGTGAACGTGGCATTACACTCTTTTCCCCTTGCTTTGGAAACATCCCTCTTCATTACTGCTTAAACTACTGCAAATAAACTCAAGTACACGACAAAGACGATAGCCTCCTTTTCCTTCCGTTTCCTGTGGTCTTGCAGATCAAACACTGGATATGGCTTTCCTTGATCCCTTTGTGACCCATAGCAGGTGAGAAGTATCAGTAGTAGCACTGAGCCTGTGGCAGCCAGCTGGCACACACACGGTTCAGCACGCAGGACACACACACACACACACACACACACAGAAACACGCCTCAGCACACAGGAGATGCTGCAAAATGAAATAACCACACACATAAATACACACAATCACACACACTTGCACAAACATGAACGGACGACGAAAAAAAACATGCGCACTGTCGCTCATGGCGATATGCTGAGAGCTTTTGAGACCTCAGCGTGGAAGTATCGAGCTTACATTTAACAAGCCTGCACTGTAAAGCCTCGCACACACCAATACACACTCACCTACGCACTCCGCCACACCCACAAGTAACGCATGATGTAGGGCTCCTATATATGTGTGTAACATTCGTGCACGCACACACACACACACACATACTCTACGCAGAAAAATCAAAGATGTAAATAATCTCCTCTCCTTTCATGACTTGAGTAAACGCCATTCAGCGTTGTAAGATTAACAGTGTCGAACTTCAATCGAGGCAATCAGGACTTCTCAAGTCACACACACACACGTACACACACACACTTTAGGCACTCAAGTACGCTCGTATTTTAAGCATCCCTTAAGGCACTGTCTCCCATCCTTATGTCTCACGGTTTCCAAGCATCACCGAAAACACATTGGCTTCCCGAAATTGGGTCACATGAAACGAGACATACCCCCCCCCAAACCACACACACACACACAATCTAACACACTGCTTTTCTGTATATAAGTGTTAAGTGTCACACCCAGTACTTGTGTCCACCTCGGCTTTCCAATGCTTCTTGAAAAAACAAAAAACACAGTCAACGTCTTAAAACCACTCTTTGAAATTCTGCATTTACTGAAGTTGATGAGACATCAACTCAACACAACTCTCAACAGCTGAGTGTCCCCCGAAGTTGCCCAGTACTCAAAGAATTAGAGTAACACATTTAAAGGACAGACAGAAGTCAATATATAAAGTTAAAACATGCTTAGACTGTAAATTGCAACTGTTTGCGCAGAAGTTCGGGCTTTCAGAAACTATGCTAGACCTCGGTACAGATGGCTCCACAATAGTTATTGGCTCCGTCCCCTAAGCCACTGCTCTATCATTATCATTCCAGTAATGCTGGCACTCATCGCTTCCACTCTTCTCTCCCACTGAGAATGTCTGAGTAAAGAACTAGGGGGGGAAAGCATGCAAGATATTCCCCGGAGACTTCTGGACAAAGTAAACTCAGAGAAGCAGCTCCCCTGAGACACAGTAGAGCATGCTGTTGAGAAAACAAAACAATACCCCCCACCCCCTCCTCTTCCTCCTCTCCTCCTTCTCTCTTACCTTCCACATGATTAAAATCCCATCATCCACAAACAGAGTGAAAAGAGAGAGAGTTAGAGAGAGAGAAGGGCTTGGGGGGGGGTGGTGGTGGAGGGTGGGAGAAAGAATGAAAGCCCAAGCTATCTTTGGCTCCCTCTCTCCTCTGTGGGACGGAGCGACGGCGGCGGGCAGAAGCAGCGAACTTGGGAGCCAGTGTGAATGTGAGTAGGTCTCTCTGGCTGTGTCATCACCTCTCATGACATGTTTCCTCCCCTGCCTGTAAGCCTTTCCATCCTGGCCCCGGCAGAGAGAGCGAGAGAGAGAGAGAGAGAGAGAGAGAGAGGGAGAGAGAGAGAGAGAGACCATACACAGGAAGAAAATAGTGCACCGCCCCCCTTTCTGTCTCTCCTCCCCTGCTCCTTTCTGTCCATCCCTCCCTCCCTCCCTCTTTCCCTGTATTCAAATCTGCCAGTGGGCTGCCCTGCCTGTAAGTAGGCCAATCACTGAACAAGGGGGTGGAGACTGACAGCCCGTGTGTGTGTGTGTGTGTGTGTGTGAGTGTGAGAGTGTGTGTTTGCCCTCAGACATGTCAGCATCCATGCATGCATTCTGTTTGTATGTGTGTGTGTGTGTGTGTATGCAGGTATGCCTAGCAAAGTTTCGGCAAAGTCACGCATGCAACCTTATATGTGTGTGTGTGTGTGTGTGTGTGTGTGTGTGTGTGTGTGTATGAAACGAGGAGGGCTTATGGAAGAAGGTATTTACTGTGATCTTCATCTCTGCTCCCCGCGTGACGCTCCCTCGGTAATAATTCTCCCTCTGTGATTCTCTCTCTCTTCGCTTTCTACATTTCGTCTCGTCACAAAAACAAAGTATTTTTTTCTTCTTTTTCTTTTTCCCCTCCCCAGAAGGAAAGCGGCTTAAAGTAATCTCCGAGATACAAGCCACTCATTTTACTCTCCGACACGAGGCGGGCTGTTCCGGGCCCGGCTATAATCTTTGATCGAAAAATCTTCAACATCCATCAACTGTCTCATTGAAAATTATACCTCTGTCATGTTCAATTCAGCCGCGAATCCTCTGAGCCCTGGCAATTAAGCGGAACGGAAAGCAGCGGAACGGCAAGATGGAGGGGGAAACTATCAACCCAAACTATTACTCAAATTGTTACAGTCCTTGTGATCCGAAAGCCGACTGCTCATTGCTAGCTAGATCCCAAATAATCCCCCCTAACGTTTCGCCCGAAGGGGAGAGAGTCCTGTGTAGGTGGAAAGATGGAACATGTTGCTGACATGGCAAAGGTTCAACTCTACCCTAGGACTGTAAGACCTCAGAGACTGAAGTGATATTTTTTTTATTAAGTTGTATGTATCAAATGAAACCTCTTGTTTCGGTGTCTGTTGGGTTGCAGAAAGTCCAAAACTGAATCCACCACTGGAATGCCAAGCGTTAAAAGAGAGAGCCATGAGTGTTTTGGCATCCCTGTAAGGTTGTAATGTACTTTTACAATTGTGGCTCAACAGCTGATACATGCTACAAGGCCATTATTATAGGTGGCAAGTTTCATGAACAATTATGTACAGTATTCTTCTTTAACTAGGTTTTTGCTCCTTATAAGCCACTATGTTAGACAACGTTTTTGAAGAGAGTGGGGGATATTGCCTCCAGTAGTCATGGGGATTGGCAAATGAGCCTATATTTGCTAAGAATTACAGTATGAAGCAAACTAATGTTTCTAACGTTATCAAAGATATCTCTGCAGTGATCATGCAGTGCAGTCTTGCTTTTATTAGGCCCAAAGAGCACAGGACAAATCCTGGACTCTGGAGTCTGAGTGCTTGGATGGTTAGGCTAAGTGCCCTGTGTTTGCATGCTTCTGGGTTTATGTGTGTGCCTATGCGTGCCCTTTCTGCGGTGGGGAGATTCTCTGCTCTGTATTTCTGGCAGTTGGAGCAGGATCAGTCAGGGTGAGGCTGCTTTGCGAAAGAATGTTCTTTTGGAAAAGGACAAGGAAAGAGTTTCCAGCCCGGGTCAGCTCTCTGCAAGAGCAAGACCACTAACTTTTCCGTACACTCTTTACCACTCCGCCAGGACAGAAAGACGTGTTCCCTCATCTTTGCAATTATGAGAGGAAAAAGTGAAAATCCTGGCAGCCCAGCTGGTAAAACTCAAATTATTAAAACCTTGGCTTTTACACACAGAGATGATATGAGTGATAAAAATGACCGGGTTAATATCTACAATTATGAAACATCTCAAACACTCAAATTATTAATCTGAATGACTCGATAGTGGTCATAATTTCAAACAATATTATATCTTGCCATTTTCAAGACTCAGATTAGCAACCTGAAGACGAAAAACTGAGATACTGAACTGGTTAAATAGGGGAATATCATCAACATATATGATGATAACCCACAGACCTGGGGTAGATCAACTCTTCCCTTTAAACCAGCAAAACCAAGACTATAATCTGGGATGTCATCAAGATGCACAGCCTGAAGCTACAATGTATAGAAGACTGACTTTACTCTCTCAGTGTTATGATGTGACGATTTGATTTTTTTATTGTTTGAGCTTTTCCACCAAATAACTTTATACTACAGCAAACTGCTCTGAAACAGAACAGCCCTTCCCCAAAATTGTACTGGGTTCTTTCAAAGTCAGTTTCTCCTTTCTCCCATTTTACAGTATCGGTGTAACATCCCATCTTTCTTGTTTCTACCTATATTATATACTAGTGAATATCTGGTCAATACAAACTAAACTGCACTTGGACTTACAAAAAGCATTTGAATGCAAACATTCAGTTGTGCTTCTGGAGCTTTGTCTGGAGACAGACTGTTATGGAGTCACTTGTATGACTCCAATACTATCCAGTCATTGCTTAACTATTTACTGGCACATTAAAAAAAAGAGGCAGTGGTGATTGCATTAACATTTCTTTGGTTGCTGGAACTCTTCGGAGGGATTGTGGACGTCGTTTTAATCAAGTTAAAGTAGATGGCCATAAAACCTCTTCATTCATCAGCTTAAGTCTGTCAGCAGATCGCTCAAGCGGTGTCAAGTGTCCTCTACCTCAGCACTGCAAAGTCAAGTGGATGGTTGTCGCCTTGAACTATTGTGTGTTCCCGTCAAGGCCCCTGGTGATATTTCGATTGTGCTTCGAAATGACATTGTGCAAATAGAGGAGAGTATTATTTTCGGAATTCGGAGTTACTTTATTCCCCAAGCACAATGAATGTGCAGAAACGGGCCATATCAGTCCACATATCAGTGGACAAAATAACAGAAACAACAGGAACAACTAACAATATATTATTACAGTATGTAATAATGAGTAGGGCCACCCTTTACCTACAGAGCTTCCATCCTCCTTGGATTGCTGTCATACAACTCCTGATTCATACAGTTTTTGTTGAGACTGCAATTCTGTGGCAATTTTTGAGGCCATAGTTTTATGAAGTGTGCGGTTGGTTGCCCCTGCTGGTTGCCTCATGTTGCTCAGGCCTTTTTTCATGTGGTGTTTCTGTTATTTTATCCACCCGTGTAGATACATACATTCTGTCACTATGTACTGCCCTTGTCGTAACAGTACTAGAAATCAAGCAAAACTGAGAGGCTTAACCCTCAGGCATCAGTTTAATTTACTACCCTCTTAAGTCATTAAGGACAAAAATGTCCACTTCCAAAAACTGCTATAAAAATAATATTTTTTTCTGCTTTTTTGGGTTAAGTCTTTTGATCAACTTCAGTCCTGATCAAAACTATCAAATATTGAATAATTATCAGGATTTTAACCCTTTAAATGCCAGTTTGATTACATGATGCTAATATGTTTTTTGGAAAAAACAGACATTTTTGTGTTTTTTTCAAAAATAACAACAGTGACATCAAGTAATCAAACTGGCATTTAAAGGGTTAAAATCCTCAAAATGATTGAATGTTTGGTAGTTTTGAGCAGGGCTGAAGTTGTTTAAGAGATTTATGCAGAACAAAGCAGAAACAAATATTAATCTGTTAAGTTTTTATAGCAGTTTTTTGGAAGTGGACATTTTTGTCCTTAATGACTTAAGAGGGTAGTAAATTTTTTTCACAGTGTTCTATTGATCTATTAGAAAAATTAAATTTGAATTCCAAAATGTGTCAAGAGAGAGACTTTCTTACAAAAAAATTGTGCCATATGCACTAACACAGCCAAAATGATGGCCAGATCAAGAGGAAAAATTTGCTCAAATGGACAAAAATGTCCATAATGATGCCTGAGGGTTAAACAATTAAAAAAATAAAAAGTGTTGAAGTATGAAAAGCAAAAATGTGGCTTTTGGATTTGGCTTTATGCTTTGGAAAGTTGCTGTTTATGCTTTGGAAGTCCTTGCTCTTCGCCTTTAAACTGCACCGCTACACGTTTCTTTGATGACTTTAGGAAAGCTGGCCTGTATTGCTACAGCGAGTCTGGAGGAGCATTAGTTCACAGCCTGGAATGACTGGAATGCGGTGCGGATCGCCTCCTCTCTCTGGGCAAGACCGTTACAGGGATAAACCTTGACGGGGTTACGACCGAGACCCTTCAGAGGGCACTGACACCGTGGGTAGCCTGGGCTTTACAGGGCATACATGACCCTTGTTAAATAAATTAGACTTTGGTCTCAGTCTGCCTGGTTAAGTAAACAAGAATACACAAACACATACATACACATGCAGCTCATGTACACACACACACACATACATGCAGAAAAGCTCCATCATCATCAGCATATTATCTTCCAGAGGCATCTTTATGACTCAGATATACAGCATCTTAAAACCTCCACAAAGATTCACTGATTCCCCATCTGAGGCAGGACACTCACTCAAGGTATTAAGCTATGCTCCACAGCTTGCAGTGTGTGTGTGCATGCATTCATTCACTTGTGAGTGTGTGTGCACAAAAATATCCGTGCGCGAGCTTTTAGCGCATCTTAACAGCCACAGCTGAGGCCCCCCCCCGTCCAAAAATGCCGAGCACATTTCCCCTCTCACCGACCTCTGGCCTTCTAACGGGGTTCATATGCGGGCGGTAAAGAACTGGTTTTAATCATCGAGGCAAGATGTACGACTGGTACCAGCTGAGCAGAGACACCACGGCACTGAGCCAACTGCTTTAAAGCTCTCTCTGGGATTAGGGTTGAAGGAAGGAAGGAAGGAAAGGAAGGAAGGAAGGAAGTGTAGCGCCATTTGTTGAGGAAAGTCAGGTACTACTGTAGTGTAGCGCCTTATCTAATAAGTTGACAATACAAACTTTGCTGCAACCGTTGCTGTGAAATACGATACCGTGAGATCTGCCTGGAAAGACTGGACCACTTTTGATTGAATCAGAGAGAGAAAATCTACAGATACACACAAAACACAAAAGAGAGATTGACACAGAGGGAGAGGATGGAGGGAGTCTCGGTGATTCATCTGAAATTGATATTCTTGGTATGCATTGCTGTCCAATAAACAGTTAAACAGAGAGAGAGAGAGGGAGAGAGAGAGAGATAAAGTTACACTATGGTCTCATTTTCACCGCCAGTTAACAAAATGACCTCAGTCTTTTCAAAAATGGCCTTTGCTTCTCTCTATTGCCGATGTGACGTCACAAAAGTGATTGAACCTATACACACTACATGAAAGCTGATACATGTGTTATTCCAAACACCCAGTGATGGCTAGGTCTTTTCCCGGGAAAACCCCTCTGGTGAAGGAAGTGATGCGTTTGTTTGGAATAAATATAGAAGAAGAAGTGGGTAGCTAGCACGAGCAGAGATAGCCGCCGTGACTGTACAGACAAAGAAAAGAGCGCCACCTACAGAAACTCAAACTTCATTCATATAAAATCCAAGTAAAAAAGACGTCACAGTGCCGAACACACTTGATTGATTGACAGGTGATTTCTCTGCTCTTGCAACTGCAGCAACACCACAGCAATGAGCGTTTCACACCAAAAGTAACCTGCAGATACTTTTGCCACCTGAACAAAGGTGCAACACTGTGAAACTGTTTGCATGGCAACCACACTGCCAAGGTGGGGGGGGGGGGGTGTGATGCACTCTGGGGCCGGCCATGCTAAAAATAACATGCATGTACTCATAGCACTAGAAGGCACTGTACATAAAAGTGTACACTACATGGCATATGTTATGTTAAGAATAGCTGCAAAACGAGAAAGTGGAAAGAATTGTGAGCATAGACTGTCTCAGTGAGTGAATCAGCAAGTGTAGGTTTGTGTGTGTGTGTGTGTGTGTGTGTGTGTGTGTGTGTGTGTGTGTGTGCTTAGTCTAACCTGACAGACAAAAGCAGAAATGTTTCCCTGAGGTGCTCGAAGAGAGTTACAGATCATTAGATTCTCTAAAAAAAAAAAGCTCCATGAAATATTACTCACATTGCGATAAACATCATCAAACAAACAGAGGTCACCCGATCAAATGTTTTGATTCACTGCTGTTTGTAAAGGATCTAATGGGGCAGGCGAGGCGACCGGGGCCACAGGGGCAATAATAAAAATCCTCTGACTCAATAGAACGACGACAGTAGTCATGATCATCTTTACCCAGAGTGGCTCCTTTCAAGCGTAAGATAAGAGCGGCTGCAGCAATAACAACATATTCCTGAACGATGAAACAATAACCCCGTGTTCTTCGTCGACTTGCCTTCGATTTTTATGCTCGGGGTTTAGTTCAGGTTGAGAGCATCGAGTGTTTTTTTTTTCTGCACTGCATGATGAAAATAAGTTGTGGTCATGCCTGGAAGTGTTTGTACACATATATATATATACACACACACACACACACACACACACACGTAGCTAGATCTCTTGCCTGAAATCTGACAGATTCACCAGTAGCTCAAGGTCATTCTGTCACACCAGGGAAATTCACTACAACATCATCCAGGCTAATCCAAATATGCACACACACACACACACACACACACACACACACAGACTTCTCCTATCTGTAAGTCTCATACTATACATAATGTATATCATAAATACCACTGTCTCTCTATAGTGATTTGTTTGTGTCTAATTCCAGTACTGACAAAGTAAAAGCCGAGGTCATCCAAGGAATGAGGACCATTTACCGCACGGTGACCTTCCATCCATGCTCTAAGTTGTGCTGTTCAACCAATGTGCTGGTGGACCTGGTGCCAAGGCTGCTGCTGAGCCTGATGCACCAGACGGCTCAAACTCCCACCCATGACCTGAGCGACCTGGCTGTCACCATGGTGCTGGAGGTGTTGAGAAGGCTGCCTTCTGCTCTGAAGAGTCCGGACACCCAAGTCCACTACTCCAGAGCCACCGGGATCTGCATGGTCCGCTCTGTCCGACGCAGGATTGCTAAACTCGGCAGCAGCGAGGAGCTTAACAGCGCTCTGGACTCCTGGAGCCCCAGCCTGATCAGGAGCATCACCGAAGCAGTGACCACCCAGGTCCAGAAGCTGTTTGGGAACCCTCAAGACTCCATCCTGCCCCAAGCCATCTTGAGCTGGCTGTCAGAGAGCAGGGCAAATGCTCAAAACAGCACAGTGCCACCAAAATACCACCAGGAACTAGTGCTGCACCTTGAAACCATCAGGAAGATAATTGGTCTGACCGTTATCTACATACACGATGGAAACACTGAGTCTCCTATTGAGCTAGACAACTGGCCCATTATTGCTGGGGTGGAGAACATGCTTGCTCAACACAATGTGAAGGTGTCCAAGAGGGTGGAGATCCACTAGAGATCCCCAACATGGTGACCCAGATCCACAAAAGCCTCCACAGTCTATTTGGCACCAAGCTCAATTTGAAGATGGCCCTTTCTCACAGGGTCCACACGATGACCAGAGCCATCACTCACTATGTAGTCCAGCAGATCCTCACACTGAGGGACACACTCTGTTGTAAGGACACAGTTGAGGAATATGTTAATCAATGTTATGAAAAATCCTGTAACTCCCTTGACTCCCCTGACGACTGCCTGGAACGCATCATCATATTGTTCCTAAAGAAGCTCCTCACTGCAACGGAGGAGACAGGAGACCATTTGAAGCCTGTTTGTGTCGCTGTGTCTGCTCTCATTTCCACGCTGGTCTGCAACATTGCAGACGGAGAAAGGCAGACCAGAATGCTGTGTCAGGAGCTGGAGAAGCTTAAGACTTCTGGTGGTTTCGGCCCCATGGCCGACATGCTTTATGTGGACTACAGGAGCAGGTTCTGCTCCTCCCTCGGCCTGGATGCCTTCACAGACCCAAAGAGAAGTCTACTGGTGGCCAACATGTTGGCCGATAAGCTGCTGTCCCGTTCCACCACCCACATTGAGCTGAACCAGGTGGGGAGTGCAACAGCTGAGTGCCGGTCTGGTAAGTCATCTATCTGCTTCCCCAGTGTCTCATCAACAATTTAGAAGCCTGTTGTTTCATACAGGACATTTACATGATGATGATGTGGATTTCCTCTGTTTGGTTTCCAGCCCAGAAGAACAAGCCCAAGAAAAGTGACATCGCTGGTTTCTTCCGCAGAATGTTCAGATGCTGCTGCTGCATCTCCAAGCAGGATGTGAACAACTGAGGCGTATCACCTCTCCACGTTACACACTACCTCACCTGCAACACATGTGCCAATATTTACTGTATGATTCTGTGATTTTAATGTGATTTTTACTGTGATTTAGGTTTTTTTTAGCTAAGCAAAATGTAGTTTATTTGTTTGGAGGGATTGGGAGTGTCTTGGGGAGATTGTGGTATCGATCAACAACCCGATCAACCCCTATCATCCCTATAGAGATGTTATAGTGCTTTTTTATTAGGAAAGTTATGAAAATGTGATTCATATAAACTTGTGTGCCAGGACGCACTTATACTGTAAATGATCATTGTTGTTTTATGAATGAAAACGTTTTAATGTCAAATCAAATGTTGAATAAATAAAGTAATTGAATGAAAGTAATTTGTATGGTATCATATTTTCTTGATATGTTGTACCGCAATTTCACTAGGTGGTGTTTAGTGAGCTGCAGCTAACAGCGTGTTTCACAATTAATTGTGTGTGTTTTGTCAGGTTATTTGAATTGGCAGGCTAATACAGTTTTTTACTGTTTTCTTTAATCACTTTGTCACTAATTTCAGAACCTTGATGTAATTTTTCAAAACTCTAGACACAAAACTCACAACCGATGATCAAAATGCACATTTTTCAAAACTCTAACACTTTTTCCGATTGCTTGGATACAATACTCATAAACCTAAGATCATTTGTTCATTGAACTAAAATAACCTGTTCAAAATGACACAACTTAACATCAAAGTATTACCAATTCAAAATGCAATTCACACATTACATCTGAGATGACTGTCTGTCCAACAATATTCCATGTTTAGATTATGAAAGTTTCAGGATAAGGAGATCCATTGACACCAATTACCGTAGAACATGAACCAATTGGACTACATTATCTATGGATGTACTATTTCATCATCATTCTTTATCAGACACTATTTTTATGGTCCCATGTACCACTTTCCAGGCCATGGATGACGTATGCCATCACGGCAGACCAGTGTCAGGCCTGGATTCACCATGCCTGAAGATTTTTCCCAACATGTTTGGGATGAAAACATCCATTGTGATGTGGATGAGAACTTGTGGCCAAATCCACAAGACAGGGTTGATGGAAATATAGAAGTACAGTAATCAATCCTTTGTTTTGCTTTGCAGTAAGCCAGGTGAGGAACACTGCAGTTGACGTTTTAGTTTTTTTTCTTTTTTGTAGCTAATTATTTTTGCTTTGATTCAAAGAAACCTATGTTGTGATTTTACTGTATTTCATTTCAGATTTTGTTCAATGATTCCACTGTATCTGTAGTATTCTCTCTACTAGTCCTTTTACAGTGATGTATTTATGTGTAGTACCATAATGAAACATGTATCACATATTTTGTACTACAATATTTAATGATTGTACGAACAACTAAACAGTGAAACTATCGGTATCTTGTGTGTGTGTGATCTAAATGAATGTTCCTCTGGTATTTCATGATAAATGAGTTATATGAACCAGTGATTCTGCAAGTGCAAGGTTTTTTTAAAGATATGAACGCACAAAGCAATGTTTTGAACATTGGACAGCCTGTGTTGCAAGTGATGACCGTTTTGTGTCTAGAGTTTTGAAAAATGACATCAAGGTTCTGAAATTAGTGACAAAGTGATTGTAAAAAACTGTAAGTCCACACACACACACACACACACACACAGGTGCATGTAGAAGCGCGTATACACATAACGTGCATATTCGCACAAAAGATGTTGATAGATGCTGATAAACACACACACACACACTTGCAGAGACACACACACATAAACACACACACACACACACAAATATACGGGTGTCAGGCAGCATCATCATTAGCTGGCAGCGGTCTCCATGTGTCCTCAAACTGTCACGAAAGGAGTCACATCACCCACTGCTCGCCCTCAACCCACCCCAACACCAGCTGGCTTTGGCAACGCCACATAATCGCAAACAAACAGCCTTTCATGCAATCATTAAATAAATGTTTGCATCAGCTTAAGTGTTCAAAATGTCAAAATTATCTCTCTCAACAAGTCAGCTTTTAGTCTTGCATCGAGTCTTACCAGCCTCTATGCTGCATTTTACATTGCGTACCACTGAGTCGGATTTTACAGGAAATCTGCAGGATTGTTTTACAGCAAAAATTCTTTCTTTTTTTTGCAAGTCATACGATGCCAGCAGGGTTGCCAACTCTCTTCCCAGGAAAGCTATCTATTGGCCGCTCAAAAAGTCGCCAGATGACAACGTCACATACACATTTACATTTGAAATCTAAAGTCACAACTCAGGCGAGTATGTTCCTGATCATCGGTTCATAAAGGGTGCAGCAAATGGCTCGCCGAACAAGGTCATGGAAATATGTGACCGGACTGCGTTATGTATTGCAGCATTGCAGATAGTACCGTACCACGTCGACTGCATCATACATCAGTGGATGTCATGCATCACTTGGTGAGCATCATCCTTCTCTCAGGCGGCCGATGTCACACACAACTAATCTGCTATTCCTAGCAAAACCACATTAGCTACTAGATCTCCCTGTATAGAGTGATGTACAGTATATCGTCTTGAGTGAAGTAGAGGCACGATAGAGCAAAAGTGTGAAATGCATGTTGCACTGTGTCGTGTCATTACTGAAGTCCTGAGTATTTAATAGCAACACACACTTGCAGTTATTAAAAGGACAATGTAGAGACAGAGTTACGCACAATCTGCAAACCCTGCAATCTGTTTGGGCATCCAATAGCCATTCACACGCCTCTCCACATCACTTTGCTTGTATTTTGCATCATCATACCATCTCACCATTCCTCTCCCAAGCATAACCCCATCACCTCCTCATTATACAGTAAATGGTGCTGTGGGGGGAGTTTCGGAAGCTTGACTCCCAATAGAGGACAAACATAATTTGCTGTGTCCCAAGCGTCCCCCTCCACTATTATTAAAGTGTTAATATGTGGAATATGGAACTAGTGGGAAGCCATTTGGCAGACGCTTCTGAAGTGCCCTGGCCTCAATGGGAATGAAAACTAACTCAAGCAGTATCATTGCCATTCTCTGTCCATTGAGCCCACTATATACAGGACCATGAAATAATCCATCATTTGCATGCTGGGGGCTCAGAGGCTACACCACACACAGTGTACTTGTGACACTGCAGGTTTGAATCTGGCTCCCCTCCCCAACCTTCCTGTCACTCAACTCTGCACAGTATGCGATGCAGCACCAGTGGTGCAGAACAGCTTAAGTGGAAGAGCCTGAAACTGCTGCGCTTGGGGAGACTCCCACTGGGACCGCTCATTCTCAATATGAATACTTTCATAATACTGTGTTGCGCTTTGGATGAAAGTGTCTACAAAATGGCATATATGTTCATGGCAGAAAAATGTCAGAAAATAATCTGAAAATATAGTGTACTCCGTGTCATTTGAAGCCACAGAGGAGGTAATAGGCTGCTGCTTCAGATGAGCCCGGGGTGAAAAAGATGACTTTTCTCCAGGTGTGCAGACTGACTGTGAAGCATGAATAAGTTATAAGTAAAAGTCAGGCTCTGAAACCTCGCCTGCTCTTGTCCCTGTGGCAGCTGTGTGTGTGTGTGTGTGTGTGTGTGTGTGTGTGTGTGTGTGTGTGTGTGTGTGTGTGCGCGTGTGTGTGTGTGCATGTGTGTATTAATGCAATGGTTAATGTACTATACTCCACCTGGCAGTGAGGAAAGATTCTGATTTATGGGCCTGCCATCACCAGTGACAAAGAGAGTATGCACACACACACACACACACACACACACACACATAAAATCACCTATGAGGGAACATCTTACTTTGCACTAATATGAAAGTGATGTATATTCTATGGCCATAAAGAAGTGTCAAGAGTCAGAGTTGCGAGATGGGGCCACCGAGGACTATGAAATGAAGTACAAAGACACTGAAAGGAACTGAAAGACGGATGAGCTGGAACATTAATCAGAAAACATGCATTTTGCATGAGGGCGAAGGCGGTGTGACTACAGCTATAAGAGCAATGAATTATAAATTGAATAAATGATGATCTCCATTGGATCATTAATAGCCTGAATTATTGATAAAGCCTGCTGGAGTCAGGTTAGGTCTCATGCTGTAGAGCTGGCTCCATTGATTGGTCGGTTTAGGCATTCTTAAATAACAGATAGAGTACAGTATACAGTCAAACGTTCTTGATGATTTTGAAGTTATTGCCCATTTTTACCAATACCCATTCATCACAGAGCTTTAGAATGGTGGAACTAGGGCATATAGCCATCACTGTGCCTTTGACGAAGAAGGATTGATCAAATAGTCTCACTATAGTATCTGAGTTTAAAAAACTACAGCCCTATTCACATGGGACTAGTGATTAATGAATTACCCGCCAACCTCCGCCGCTTGTGAAACACATTTGCGAAATGAAATTCGCTGACATCACCATTGCCCTGGATACAGTTGTATAATGTCAGGAGCTGTGATTCAGCAAAGCAAAACTTAACGTTAACCTTCCTGTTTAGATTCCACTGCTGAATCCATTTTTCACGACAGGAGGAAGTTGGAAATTATATGTGAAAAAAAGAGTTGCATTGGATTATTATTATCGGGGGACCTCTGTCCTCAGCAAAATATGGTGGGGTAATTTGTGCTGCAGTCCAAAGTAATTGCACATGAAGGTTCATCCCGGGGGGTAAAGCGCCCCAAAGTGAATGCTATTTGCTTCCAACATGGTCGCTGCCCCGCTGTACGTGTCTCGTTTCTCTATCCGGAGCTCTAGCTGTCCCCTCAGGCCACGCCAGCACCTTGTCTCTATCCTTCTAACATCAGCACAGACACACACACACACACACTCACAGTCACACACAGTCACACACACACTCATTGACCTCAGTACCATGGGTTCAATCAATAAACCACCCACAGCACTTTTACAAAGCTTGGAGAGAGAGACACTGTGTGACTCTGTGCTATGTGTGTGTGTGTGTGTGTGTGTGTGTGTGGGTGGGTGTGTGTTTTGTTGTCGCTCTCCAAAACAAAGAAATCCATAAGCCCATTAGTTATATTGCATTACTCTCCCTTGGAATGCACAGCTTTGAACATCTGAGCATGTGTTATCTGCTTGCACAGAGGAATCCATTCTGAATAGTTGAGACTGAGTAGAGGAAAAAGCTCCAATGTCCCGCATTAGAGTTTGGCTCTTTCATGGAAAAGTGTACCCCCCAACCCCCCCCACCCCACCCACACTTAATACATATCAAATTATAGATGAAATAGATTGTGAAAAGAGCAACATTGAGCGGCCTAACTGAGCTGAGCACATAACGGAGAGTGGGCCGGAGTCAATGGCATGCAATAAGCAGTGTTTGAACCAGAAGTTGACTGGTTCATTTGCACAGACAGTGCCTTAAACTGCTCATGGTATATTATGGCCAAAATATACAGAACTAATCTCAATCTACACAAGTTTGAGGCGTATGTTAGCATCTTGTAATATTACTTCTGGAAAAGTTAAAAAAAAGGTATTTTCTCGCAAAGACTCTGATTCAGGGAGTTGGAGATGTCTGTAACTGCTAACTGGGCTGTGTTTTATTTATTTCTTTTTAACGTTCAATGGAATTTTTAATCTCTAAGTAAAAGCTTGATTATGTCAAATAAGATTCAGTGTCGTAAGTGTTAATTTCCTCCACCGTCATATTTGCAGACACATCCCCTCTGAGACTTTCTTCACAGGCTAACACCGAAAGTAATGAAATATTAGTGTCTGTCATGAAATCCCAGACACAGTTATTATAGATAGACAGTTTTGAGACAGTATAATCATTTGTCATTATGAAACTGGTTGCCATAGTAACGACGCAAGTGCGTGCACGGCGACAGGACAAGCTAGTAACATGGAAGTTTCACTGTTGTTATTCTGACTGTTTTTATGATGCATTTTCTAAACGCATTGGTGAGAGGAGACAAAAAACCTCTAGATTTGTCCAGGTAGCGATATACTCTTGGCTGTCCTCCATGTTTGCTCTTGTCAAAGTGTGTTACATCAAATGCGTGTCTTGTGGGGAACAAAAAACACTTGCAATCTGATCTGAATGATCAGACTGCGTTGCATTCTTCCCGATGTTACAAGTAGGAGCATGATGTAACACCGGGACACTGTCATGAAACCGCTCGTCGGTATGCACGTTTGTATGTGGCTCTGCTCTCCGAGTTTATGAATTCTCCTCATGGACCGATCGATCCACTTCTACTTGTAGGCCAGTCATTGACGATGAGCTTCAGAGAATCAAAGAGCCAATTAATGCAGACAGCAGAGTACACAGTGTGCTGTAGCTTTTATCAATGGCATACTAAGCTGCATCGGCACAAAGACTTTGGGAGCCAGATAACAGTGTCAGCCATTATCTCAGATCAACTATTTTATCTGTAGAGATGCAGGTAGGTGATCTCTTTGTATTAGCTTCTGCATATGGGAGATTCTATTCTATTCTATTAACAGTTTTCAAAGCCATGTTTTCTTGATTTCATCATGGATGGAACAATGAATTGGTCTCCTGTCATTAATTTGATCAGATTTTGACAAAACATGGGGAAATGATGAATCTCACATGATCGCAAATGATGACGCTACAATTACAGTTCAAAGCAAGGTGACATATGTGTTACTGGACTGCACCATTTACTGTTGTCTTGTTTCAGTAAAATTGTCAGGCCCTATCACTATAGAGAGATTAGATATGTGAGGAGTATGTGTGTATCTCTTTTAGGTTTACTCTGTTTTTTTCTGTTCTATTCAAGATTGTGGGTTTGTCCACTAAAACATCCCTTTGACACTGAGCAGTACCTCCGTTCTAGCCCGTCAGTTCTCACAGTGTGGTCCGGAGGTTCCCAGCGAAATGAAGAATAGTTTGATTCCTTTGGTTACTTTATAGCGTCTGGCACAAATTCCCGTTGTATTGAGAGGAGTGGGACGCTGACCACGGCCAAAGCTGTAGTCTAGCCAAAGCTGTGTGTTCAGAGGGAGATGGAACAGAACAGGCCACTTGACTAGTTCATGGTCCATCTCACCACCAAGTGTTTTTGGCTCTCTCAAGCTTTTTCTTTGTCCAGATGAACATTCAAGTGCCATGTTTGGTCACCCGTAGAACAAACCAGCCCATTCAAACAGTCCAATACCCCCAGGGTGGATGAAAAGGGGCCATTGCAAACAAATGCCTCCGCTTCCATTCAAACTCCCCATGCATCCATTCAAACTCATCCCACCTTTCTTTTGAAATCCAACCTCTCTCTATTCATACTCATTTTCTTAGTATTCGTACTTCAGCATTCTTGTAAGACTAGGAGGTGGCGAGGAGCCAGTGTCAGGCTGCTGGGGAGCTAGAACTTGTGAATGCCAAGCTCTTGAGTCCTCAGCAGAGAGAGGTGGGATTTTAGAGCTGGAATGTGGGGGTCTGGCTAGGCATGAAAAAGATTGGACACATTGGCAATGGCTGATGCCAAGGCCTCCTTACTCTAGCCTGAGACCATGCTGGGTTCCAAATATCGCAGCGAGGGTGTTAAAAACCCAGAATATTTTGAGCATACCGGCAAATAGGAACATCAAAAGGAAAGATACTGCATGGTTTGTGTTTAATGTGTCAAGTCACACCGAAGTACATCTACAATATTTTCATATAAATAAATGTCTGTCTTGCTACTCTCAATCACCCCGTTGCCACAGGTCTAAAGTCCTCTAGTGCACAGCAAGCGATCCGTTTTACATTTCTGGCAGCGGCAGCAGCGGTTTGTTTGGAATAAACAGAAGAAGAACCGGGTAGCCACCGAGGCTGAACAGACAAAGAAAAGAGCGCCACCTACAGAGACACAAACTTCATCAAGAGAAAATCCAAGGAAAAAGACGTCACAGTACTGGCCACACAAGTGAACGCTGGGCAGTGCAGAAACACCACACCAACGATCGCTTAGCACCGAAGATGACGCCAAAACCCCCGAAAAAGAGGAACTGGCAGATTACAATACATTTCATGTTACAATGATGCCCACAAGATGCACAGCCCACTTGCTGCTATCTGAGTATCTTTGTTTCTTAGTCCTCAACTGTAACTAGTCCAGGTTAGTGTCGGTGAGCCAGACCTTTCTCCACACGCTGTTTCACTTCATTTTTACCGGTGTGCCAGTAGCGCCAGGTACAGTATATAACTGTCAAATCCTGCTGTTATCACCAACCCTTCCCTCTCCACATGTCAACAGTGGTAAGGGAACTGAGTGTTTTGAAAATCCATAATGTGGGGGCTGACTAAAACTCTTACGACCTATAAATAAACACTGCCAAGAACCGAGGCAGTCGTGATTCTTCCCAGGTCCTCCCCAATGGTCTCTCTGGGCTTCGGAAGTGCATTTCGTTCATCTTGAAGCAAAAGGTTAACGCACACCACCCGGGACTCCCGACAAATGTAATATACAAAAGATAAGCATCATTTAATGTGCTTCAGGCCTCATGAATAAAAGAAGAATTCCTCAAAAAAAACTGACTATGTTTCATTTATCTTGCACTTAAGTTCGTAGTGGATTCATGCTGCTCAATCAGCCGTTGAGGAATCTCACCGACGGCACCGGCGGCTAAATGCATTTTGCATCATTGTTCAATATTTAGGGTGCTGTTTGCATGTGTGTCCTTCATAAACGAACCAGGGCGACACTTTACATAGGGCACTAGCATTGCCAACCATTTGAAAAGTTCCCTATATGTTCTGCATTCAGTGCAGAAACCTTGTCCATTATTAATAATAGTATATACTATTTGTATTATTCAGTGACCGCGTCAGTTGGAATTCACTTTACATTGCAGTGAACCATGGGGGAATATTTCACGTCGGAATTTCACAGATATTCCTGAAGGAATTTAAACTACTTATCATTTTTGCAGCCGCATTTTTAATCTTTGCAGAACACATATTTGCATGTGTCAAAGCCCTGCGGCCCAAAGCAGAGGAGGAACAGCTTTGCCAGAAAGAAATCTTCAATTTGGCAACATCTGAGAGGCCCAAACAATCACTTGAAACTGTATCATTCCACCAAACTCTCATACACACACAGATTATGGATTCATCTCACAGTTTATCAGACTTGCTGGTCTTTGTGAGCTTCCTGCTTCATAAAACAACTAATACGACCTCTTTCATTTGCAGTTTCTACCCACTTACCCACAATACGCATTTTCTAAATTCCAGCCACACGTACAGACCTGCATAAAGAGCTAAATAAATAACTTATTTTTTTGCCAAAATGTCAGATGCAACCTCATAATTCAAAACGCACGAGTTCTCCCCGGTGCCTCGACCAGACAATGAGGACAAAGTCTCATCTCAGCTCAAGGCAAACAAACAAGGCCTATTATACTGACGAGCAGTGGGTTGAGACTTGATGAGGTAGCCACTTCAAATCTGGGACATCAGCTTCCATATAGTTTGGACACTGGTCTAAATAAGTAATTTGTCCATAGACCTACTTAGGTAGAGAACAAACAGTAAATTGGTTATTATTTTGGAATAGATACACAAAGGCCTTCCGGGTACTTGCGGGGTTCAGCTAACTAGCTAGTGGTAACTGCTTACAACATAAACAAACTGTGCACAATATAAATTGGATAGTTGCGGACCTCAGTTCTGATTGGCTGAGTCGTATCAGGACCCACTGTAAAATATCTAATATACACACGGTTACTTTTAACATTGATGCACTAAGAGGAAATCAAGGTTATGTATCACTTAGCAACCACATATAGCAACTGAAAGATTCCTTTAACATTTTTATTATCTTTTTATTGCAACTCAAGGCCTTGAGCTACAGCGATTTTATTATCAAACTATCATCATATATAGGTTGTGCTCCTACCATTCATTTCAGAAACTCAATTCACAATGCCTGCTTAGCAACAAAGCAGTAAAATAGTAATAGTAAAATATAGTAAATATATATACTATAAAATATATACTATAAGTAAAATCTCTCAAGTCTTAATAAAAACACACAATATATAGCCATTTCAAAGTCAATAAATAATAGAGCAATTCAAGTTTAAAACTAAAGAAAAAGCTGTGCAAAAGCTACATGGAGACAATGACAGCGCACACGTGCATTCGGCTCCCATGCTTTGACCACATGGAGCAATCAAGCCCCCAAAACACTCCCCCACTCCTCACCCCCACCCCCATCGCTTTGTACATGTGCTGCGAGAAAGAAAAAAAAAAAAAGAAAAAAAGACCCTTAACCAATTGCCTCTAAAGAGATGCTCCCAAACAAATTGAATTAGGCAACAAAGGAAGCACTTACATTCAAGAGCCTCACATGGTCCTCCGACAGAGAAGTGGAGAGGCGTGCAATGATTCCAGTCAAGGAAAAACTATAGTGAGTAACCTTGAGAGAGAGAGAGAGAGAGAGAGAGAGAGAGAGAGTCACACATCCACACCCAGCGCGCACTCCAATCAAAACACTTAGGATCTTTTCTTGCATCTCCCCTACCCCCTCCTCTTCTTCTTTGTCTTTGCCTCCCCCCTGTGCCTTCGGGTTTTAGTTGTCATGTGTTCAGGCTCAGGCAAGCGTGAAGCAGGCTGAAGAAACCGGTGCTCCAAGTGCTTTGTCCAGCGGTTGGGGAAACTCATGCTTCCATTACATGGAACGTTGAGCATCTGGGCAAAACCCCATAGCCTCCTTCTATGTGCTTGATCCAGTGCAGCTGGATGGACAGCATCAGCATCTCGGCTGGCCCACCACACCTTCCTAGGATTTCATCTTTTAAAAAAAAAAAGAAACAAGGTTGTCTCTCTGTGTGTGTCTTAAATAAATCTCCTTCAGAGACCAAAAACATCTTAGCTCCTTTTCTAATAAGGGAACAAGAACAATAAAAGTCCCAAGATGCTTTTTGAGTACACGTACCACAAATCACATTACCCTGACTTGATGAATTGGAACAAGGGTTCTTGCTGTGCAACCATTCGGTGATTACACAAAATATTATATTGCATACTGAATGTAGTTTTTCCTTAAAAAGCTGACGCAAACCGGCTCAGTTTTTAGTAATGTTTGCAATTTTTTTTTTTTTAGCATCACATTTCTTCGAGCTGCTTTTAACTTTAAGTGGTTGTACCCCGAGGGGATAACAGCACAGAGCAGTGGGATGATTTCACACTCAAACTCTGGACTCTCAGAGCTGAAGCCCTTATTTTGCCAAACAACCGTCTCCCTCTAATGTCTCTGACGACCAGCACCGACCCAAGGCTGCAGGTCAGTCTATTCTGTGTCGACCAGAGGAGACCAAACTAAACCAGACCAGAACACAGTTGGAATGAAACTGACGTCACCAGGACCAAACGGACCAGATCATGCTTCCCTAAGAGTCAGCATTGTCGTCTTTTCCTTGACCCACATCATCCTGGAGTGGAGCGTTCATATTGCTAGGTCACACAGCTTTGGGAAGGCAATACAATTTTGGACCCCCCCCTGCTGACACTGGTTAGGATTTTAATGACCTAAGCTGTTCCAGAAGCCTCAACAACATGATCAGCAGCCAAGTTGAGCTCCACCAGGGAGCATGAATCTCCGCAAAGACCTGCTGATGAGAGCAGACATGCCTAACCATCTGTGCTCCACCGCTAGTTCCCGGCGCAAAACAACAACAACAACAAAAAAAAACAGCTTAAAGTGAATATTGAGTTTTCCATGCTTTTGAGTGAAAAGCATGTAGAGCTGACTTTCTCATTTCTGTCTCTCCCCTCCGCCCACGGACATGTAGGGAGATAATCTGCGATGCAATGGATTGCCAGGGAAGTGGCAGAATAATCTCCCAAGCCACTCAGGAGTAGACCTTAATTTTTCATGGGTGTTATATGAATCAGAAAATCTGTGTACATCCATTTTTGGATTTTTGCTAAAAGGCTAAAACCTGCTCCCTCGCTGCAACGTTGCTTTGATAATAAGTATTCTTGTATATTGTGCACAGTACTAGAATAGCGATGAGAGATGAGTGAAGTATAATAATAAGAAATAATAACAGCAACTGCCCTGTACATTGTAGATTACAAGAGAAGCACATTTCAAAGCTGCATTGCTTTGTGTTTGTGGGGTTTACAACTGTCTCCATTTCCCCCCAGAGCTCAAAGATCAGTCTTAATATGTGCCACGCCGACCACCGGCACTTTTTCAGGCTTGCATCTTTTTCTTGTTGGGTGCAATGGAACAGATTATGAAAGACTGCTAGTTGGACTTCACCAACTCCACCCACATGAGCCACGAAGAAGAAGAAAGTCAGGTCTGAGAAGTGCAGAGTTCACTTACGTCACTTTACGTGACTTCTGGGTAACTTTTCTTTCAAAGCTTTCTTCTTGCTGCCACTTGGTGCGGCCGACCTGCAAAATTGCCAAGTGCAGATTTAAGCAGCATGATGGAGTTTATGGTTTATTACCCACAAAGTATGTCAAAGAAGGTAATTTACGAGATCAATATGTTCCAAAATAAAACATTACTTTCATTCGGTGCCAGCAAACTGTGCACATACAGCACAGCTGTGTACTACATACAGTTGGAAAAAGAAACAGTTCAAAGCTGCTTTTGTAGTGGGCATCAGCAGTTAGCTTTTTCTCTGACGAGTCTCCACAGGCAGAAGGTCAACTCTGGATCAGAAGGGAATAATTGACACAAATCTACCCTCTGTTGACCCATTTAGCTCATCTGTACAGCAAAAAAAGAAACAATATTTTGAGGCAACATAAATGGGCAGTTTTATAACTGAGTACCTCACAGGCCACTGTGTCATCCACATAATGCTCCAGTTACTTCATTTCCTGTCCCTGCTAAAGGTGAAATTGTCACTTTCCACTGCATCCAAACGTTGTCCATGTATCATCACACTAACAGCAGGAGGGCAAAGTTTGGGGTCGAAGACAGGTAATACGGTAAAAGAGGACATGCAACCACTGGGCCACTTTATACAGCCCCCTTACACTAACTCGTGTTGTCAGGTGACCTTTTGACTGCAAGGGATTCTTGGTAATTTGGTGGCCAGAGGTGTGCGGCACACTGGTGGTGCGGTTGGAAACATCAGTAGGTGTGGTGGGTCTGTCTTCAGTCACGACCAATCAAATCACGTCTTTTCCTTCCCTTTAAAAAGCAGCGCGCTCCACGCCACAGGCACACTGACAATCTGGTGATACCAAGATATCGATGACACCGAGTGAAGTGCCAAACAAGAGTTGGCGGCGAAACGCAGGGACTGGTTTTCATCAAGTCAAGTTGAGTTTACTGTCATTGCCATAGCAACAGTAAGCATTGTTATACTGTAGGTAGATATACAGAGTATCAGACCTCTCTTTCTCCTACCTGAACCAAACACCCTCTGTATCAGTTGAAGCAATAAGACAGACAGATTTGTTTCATGGCCAAGAGGACTGACTTGTTTAACAACCGTCGAGATGGAAGTGGAAATTAAATGCTTTTTTTCCCCACAATTCTTCTGCAAAATACTGTATACTAACAAGGACAGGGGGTTGTTTACGTAATGTGTTCTAACAAGGGAGACGGCCTGTGATCAAAACCGAACCCAATCGCCATTTCCCAGAAGGGTCCCCCCTTTACGTAACTCTTAAGAAATCAGCGTTGAGTCGAAAGGGAACGATGGCTGGAGGATGACATAAAAGCACAGAGGTCCACGCTGCCCTTGGGGCTATAATCATAGCGAAGGAAATAATCGCAGCAAAGGACAAATGAGTCAAATAGAAATTAATTTTCTTTCCAAGTGTTGCCTTTAGCCCATGAAACAGTGCATGACCTATTTACTCATAGGGCTATATGTCTTATGACAAGGTTTATCGTATTATGCTGAAACCCTTAACCTTACCATAAAAAAACCCACTCACAAAGGGGGGTGTGAAGTCCATGTTAAGACCTAACCCACTATTTTGTGGCATCAGGCAGGATCCACAGCACCGTATGAATAGAAAAGTCTCAAAACAATCTTCCTCTTCATTATTTTCCAATTGTTCACAGTTGCCTAGCAGAGAAATTCTCACCAGGAAAAGATGAACCAGTGTGCTCCATTATCACAGGAAGTCTGAATCTGTGTTTTTAATGTGGATTTGACTTTCGGGGCTTCATTCAGCGGTGCGTAGTTTATTCCAACAGAGATGGCATTTTTCCTTGACCGCTCTCTGCTTGTGGATTCTTGGCAGTGTCCCTGTCCCCTCGTTGTTCCAGGTGATTCTGCTCCTCCCTTTTTTAGAAAAAGCCCAACAAATGTAATCCACCACAACAGAAACTGGCATTTACACTTCTGTCTCTGCCTGCCCAGTCTTCCATGGCTTTTCCCATTTACCTCTGCCATCGCTTTGGATGCATCTGCCTCTCGTCTAAGCACTCCCGCAACCTCAGGCGATGCCTCGGGGGCTTTGGAACATGTGAAGGAGGGAAGGACAAGTGTGCCATGACCATTTACTCTTTCATGCCAACGTCTCCTGCCCAACTCCCCTGACCCTTGGACCTCCCTTTTTAATTATGCTATATGGGTTGTGCTAACAGTAGGGGCTGAAACCTAGCTGGGAGAAGCAAGCATGTGAGCTGACCTGGAAAAAGAAGGCCTTCACTCTGAAGGGGCCCTACGGGCTTAAAGGGCACTATATAGGAGAGAGTGGCTGGCAGGGCTGAAAGCATTGGCAATATCGCTTCTCTCAGCCCTGTCTCTGCTGGTTCATCATGCCCTGCTGTTCGAAAACCCATGTGCAACGAAGAGGAGATTCGCCAGCCTTCACGTGGAAAGGCAGTAGCTGTAGTTTTTCCGTGTGCTTTTGCTTTTTCTCTGTGCAGAATCCTGATATTATAGTAGTTATTGAAGGACTCAGAGGACACTTCCTATGGCTCTCACTCTCATTAGATAAGGGATGGAGAGCTGGCTCGGCTCTGCTTTACAAGGCTATTTCCTACTTCTTCCTCCTCCAAGCATGCATGGTAATTTAATTAAGTCCACTGACTTTTCTAAAGGGCAATTGCTAAAACCAACACAATTAATAAAATGGCTCTTTGTTGATCTTTGTTCCCCCTTCTCATTTGAGTGGCTCAGCAGAATCCCCTCAAGGCCCTGACTCCATTTGCATTTAGAAAAGTGAAATCTGGCCTCCTGTTCATATTCATACATTTTAAGTACAAAGTCAATAGCACGTGAAGACTTTGCCAAGTTTTAGTTCTGACAAAACTTTTAGCTTTTAGCATTTATACAAGCGTCATTTGTATGCAAGGGTGACGCTACAAACTGGAACTGCAATAAGCTTCATAATGAGAAAAGTATTAAACACATTTTCCCCTCCATCCACAGTCTGTATGGATGCGCAGCTCAAAAAATACCACCTACAAGTTGGAGATTTTGGCTCGATAACAAGCGATGGTGTGAGCGTCGGTTGTTTCAACACTACTAGATTGTGGCTTCAACACAAGCAGGGTCTTTGGGGGAATCTGCTGAAATGTCACAGTGTTGAGCTGATGTCTCTTTCCAAAATAGTTGCTTCTCATTGGGATTGGCTCTATAAATTCCAAGGTTATCACCAGGCTGAGTGAGTCTCACAGTTGGCTTAAGTTTCCCCAAAGGACAGTTCAAAGTGTAACGAGGTTAATTGGCAAGAATCACAACCCAGAGCAAAGAACCCTGCTCTTAGTGTACAGTAGAAGAATCTGGGCAAAGCCAGACAAAGAACAACATAAGCACCATGTACAGCTGATCTACGTTTTATGAGTTTTTCCAAGCTGATACAGATACCGATATTTTCAGGCTGAATCTGGCAAAAGTTGATATTTTCTGTTGATGTTCGGTATCTTTACATTTCTGCATCTTCATGCCAAAAATTGCCATTTATACCACATTGGTATAGAGTGTCGTCTAAAAAGGGAACACTCAAGAAGAAAAAAAATACAAGATATATGAAATAGTCTCTAATTCAAAATGTCAAAAGTGTGAAATGCACGCCTACACACACACACACACACACACACACACACACACACTCCCAGTAGACTGGGTCCAGAGGGGTGGGCAGACGAAACATTGGTCAGCCACCTCCAGAAGGTCAGCATCTAGATGACTGTTCCCCACGGCAGTAAACTCAGTCAGGTTTTAAAGGTCAACCACAGTGTGTGTGTGTGTGTGTCATCAATTAAAATTATCCCATGAATTGGCCTTGCGGTCCAATCAACGTGCCATATATCATAGTTCACCTCATCAGATCACGTAACATGCACGAGTGTGTTCATAATATGTGTGCCTGTGTATGCATGCATGTCCGTGTGCCCGTGCCCCTTGCGTTTTCTGCATGCCTGCCCGTATGAGTTCATGCGCCGCACATGTTGCGCCGAAACATGTGAGACGCGTTGAGAGGATTATTGGTCTTTCAAACCTCACCAGTATACCAACATCTGTTTCCCATCGTAGGTCTTGAAATATGTATCTCCTCAGCTGCTTTTAGCATCAGAGTCAGTCATACAGCTTTACAAACATAACTATATATATATATGGTGCATGTGGTATTTTTGTCAGTGAGTTTTATATTTCAGTGCATTGGGAGTTTACTCACATACACTTCATTCCAACTCGAGTTCGATTCATTATCTAAAATTGAAGCAGTCATTTTCGAAAAGCGCATCAAGCTGCGTCTGGGGCGTAAGAAATCATTTATTTTATATCCAGAAGGAAAACATTGCTTTTTTTGTTTTTTTTGCTTTGTCACTCCCATTGACTGCGATTACTTCTATACGTTTAAGAAACTACCCTTCAAGTCTTCTTGGCGTGTAGAAATGACACAGTGTGGACCACTGCATGTTCGTTGAACACTTCCAACTCTTTCCTAGTAGGTCAAGAACATATGGAGTTGTTTCTATTTCTATTTCCTTTATCATCCGCCTCTAAATCGAGATCATGTTGAGACCTTTTTCAAATAAAAAGGCAAACCTCAGCATCCACTTTCCTCCATGCATATTTCATGTCCTCTGATTCTTATATTTCTACATCTGTATAAATATATATTTTTACTTTTACCAAGTAGGTCCCTGAACAATGCCACCTTTGGCTCTCAGGAAGCATTAAGGTCTGTCAGACGAATCAGAAAAATCACGCTTCGAGAGGGGAATGAAAAGCTCTCAAAACCCACATGAAATCTTAAACACTTTCAGAGCTTTTCATTTGAGCGAGGAGAGCTAAACCCATGAACAAACTCAAAGGTTTGAGTGGGTGTACATACGCTCGTGTTCTGTTTGCACACTTGTTTGACATGTACTCCGACTGCCGAGAAATGTTGACTGTCAACAGCGCTAAAACCCAAAAGTGTCAGCACCAGCACGAGTTTGGAAAGGAGATCTTTTGTTTTGCTTTGTTGAAATGTGAAACCGATGCACCTGTGAGTCAGATTGCAGTCAGACTTCATCGGCGCCTCATTCTGAAGCGTACATTATACATAGTCACAACTCAGAGCTGTCAGTCAGGAGAAAAGTCATTTAAGTCGTTCCTTTTAAAAAAAAAAAGCACATTTCAGGCACGTTGAGGGCCAAACCACTCCCTAATTTCTCAGCCTACCTTCTCTCTGATGCATTACCCACTCCCAACCATGGTGGCCCGGTGACTCAGTAGACTAAGGGTGCGATCACACCTACAGTTCTTTGGTCCAAACCACAGTGGAAAAGCTGATTTTGTTTATGTTTGGTTGATTTAGGTCCACACTGCCCAATTACAAGTGAATCAGGGCTTTAATTCACATGAACTCACAAGTAGATTGTTTATTGGAGTTTTTGTAATCAAAACAAATCTGAACTTTAGCTAAGCACGATGCACTTGTCTGCCCTCTTTGTCATAATTGACCTTCTCTGTTAAGAACAAATAAGGAAATGGTTGAATATGAGCATTAGTGGAGACAGAAGCTTGACTTTGTTCATCGGTACCAAGAAGCACAAGTAACTGCTGGCTATCAGATGTCAACATCTGTCTCCTTATACCCATTAAACCTTGTATTTTGGGATTGGGTTTTTTTTTTCTCGGATTTGGATCGGATTTGTTCTCACCACTAATAAAAAAACGCACCACAATTCGCTTAGAAGCTGACCGAGACCCACATTTTCAAATGTGTTTTATCGCTTGTCTCTCAGTCTTTTCTTTCACTGTCCAGTGCAGAAACGTCCTAAAAATATATTGAAAAATTGGCACAGATATTATTCCAACAGTGATTTGTAGTATTGTGAAACTGGTTCAAGTACAAATGCACAACATTTTAAATCCTTTTCCAGTATTAGTTTAATGTTTGCGTTTTGTGCTGTTGCCCCTAATATGTCTTTTTGCAGATGGTGCAGTGGAACATGTTGCACTTTCCCCAGGCATCCAGGGCCTGCCCAGCGGTATGATACGCTACTTTCCACTCCTGGTGACGATCATCTCAACACACACACACATACACACGCGCAAGGGCATGTTTTGTGTGTGTGTGTGTACATACCTTAGGATAGAGCTGGGCAGATGTGGCCTGTTTGAAGTCGATGCACAACTGAAGTAAATGTGGAATTGATGTTCAGAACTGTTTGCAAAGGAGCAACATCTGTTTGCAACTGGAACTACCAAAAGTGTCACGATGCTCTGCTCTGATCCTGCAAAACACCTTTCTCTCATTTTCATCGCGACATGAGCGTTTGCAAGGAATACATTATTTGAAAAAGGTTGATTGGAATTTAACACGTTTTATCTTCTGTGGAAAACAGATGTCGTTGTGAAGAAAACTGATGGAAGCACTGGAAGGGGGAAAAAAATGCCTCATTGCAATTGTCTCTCTATGACTGATTTGGTGTGCCAGTTCCTGCAAAAACAGCCTGGACAACCTCTGCGCTAGTAAGGACTTAATCCTTTTTGGGACAGGTCCTAATATGGGGTGGAGATCTTTTAGTTCCTTGGACAACACACACAAACACACACCACATAAGTCACTTTTTCCATTGTATTTCCATTGAGCCTTTGGTATCTGGCCTGTCTAAACCTCAACGATCTATATGTGCTCCAACTTTCCAGTGATCATCCCGTGTCTAGACATGCACATCGTATCTATATCACCACTAAGTGCTTAACATTACGAGGAATATCACTGAATTTCAATTTTTTGTTTGGCAGCATTTCGTATTGTTTCCATTTTTTCGCGAAGCATCTCGTATTTATCAACACATTTGTTGGAGTTGGCATGAAAAGTGACACCGTGACGTGGCGTGGTGCGCCAACGTAAAATGAATGGGGGGCAGTATTGTTATTGGAGGTGACGCGACTGCCCTTTACACGGCGTGGAGCGCGGATAGTCTGCAATTCACACATGTTCTGGTGCGTAACAGTGTTTTATTCCCCCCCTCGAGACTGACATTATTTTAGATAGTTTTAATTTGACGATGATATCTTTAGGCAGTTATGATTCACTCCACTGACAGATGAGTACTTCACAGTCACATCTGCCTCAGTGAGAAGCATTTGTAATCACAGATACACTAACCAGACCCTCCAAAAACAACCAGACCCTATTGGAGTCCTGGCAACACTGGGAAAGGTTTTCTTTGCTGACACACATAAATGAAATGTCATATAAATAGCAGTGAGGATCAATTTGTTGATTTTATTCCACAACACGTCGCACCAAATGATCGGTTTGAATTTCTTTCAGCAATTGACAGGCAATGTTTGACATACTGACTGCTGGAATCACGATAGGATCACATAGGATCACGAATTTGCGCACCGTGAGGGGAAGGGGAAAGGACTAGACGCTGATGCAGAAGTGGAAAACCCACAGATGTGGATGGACACACCAGCCACAAACTTAATATTTCCCTCACTAAGGACAGGAAGCATTTTACACTGGATTACTTCAGAAGAACTTTTTTGACAGTGCTGAAAATGTGGGTCTGTGTTGTTTTATTCAGCAGAGGAGATCAAATAACATCCCCTTTCAAGTTAAGCATAGGGGGAAAATACATAATAAAACTAAGCTATACGGGGTGGGCTTTCCCAGAAGACAAACATATCTCCATTGGAAGACAAAGGGTAAAAGATCTTTGTGCCTTCTGGGGAAAAACTGGGCCCTGCCTGGTCAACATACTTAACTCCACTCTGCTTTCCTGTCATTCATAGCCCAAGGATGAAATGCTGTCCGCAGGAACACGGCAAAACAAATGTTCAAGGAGTTTTGTGTGATTGTAAACAGCATGTCAGCTCGCATCAGCCTTGAACACGCCTCGCCTATACGCCCGCACACGTCAGATGCGGTTGCTGTGTGTATAGTGACAATTCTAGTCTTTTCCTACAAATCCAATCTCTTTTCTAGGTAGTTGTGAAGAAGAATGCAAGAAGTGTTAAGAGGTGAGTTACTTTATGAAAGGGAAAAGGTTAGAGCTACTAATATGGGCTTGGGAAAGGAAAGGAAAGTTCTTTCACTGAGATTCACAGTAGATAAAGGCTGCTTTCATACTGGGGACATCAAGTTGTAGCGCATGAGAACAGGAAGTGGTAAAAATATTGTCCTAAATGTCCTCAGAAAAAGGAAATCTTTCAACTTTAGCTTATTCATTGTTAGGTGGGGAGGTTATTGGCTCTCATCCTTCTCGCTCTTCAAAACAAACACACTTTGAGTTTCATTTGCCAAGCGCTTGTCCTTGCAGACGACCTGGATTGAAGTAAAGTTACATATGGGGAGGAGGTGCACTTACGATTTCTGGTGACTAGTAGTTCTCTTGCCTCTGGATAAAAGTCTGCTAAATGACTGTAATGTAATAATGATACACAACATATTTTGATTGGGGAGTTGTTTGTCCACTGTTCTGTGGCGGATGGTCAAAACTATCAAATAACTCTGATGGGTGTGGACTTAGAGAAGGCTTAGTGCTGAATTTTACACTCTCAAAATTAAATGAACATTGACACTTTTTGTACTGTTTGGATCCTGAAGAAGAAACCAAAAGAAGGGAGGAGACACCTAAACATAGGTTGGTGATGTGCAGACTACAAGGCACAATTGAAAACCTCTGTTATGCCACGGTTTATGCAATGACAAAACGGCAAGGGATCATATAAAAAGGTCATAGAGAGAATAAAACCTGTGCCAACCAAAGACATATACTGCTATATACTGTAGATTACAAGCTTCTCTGCCCTCCCTCCTGTGCCATATAGCCATAAATAATGAATGAGAAATTTGTATTCCTTCCAGTGGGAAAGGGGAGAGAGAGAAAGAGAGAAATCCCACGTAAGGAGAGAAAGGTGGTGAAAATAAGAAGGAAAGCTCTGTAGTGAAACAGAGCTAATATGCCCACCGTGCATGCCATGGGCACCGCTGCACTTTTTCGGACAGACTAATTTCCCTGCTGGTGAAAAAATGAAGTCATGCTTACGCTGCACGGTGCCCATAAACTCATACCGCGGGCTTGTACTGCACTTTGGTCTGATTTCCTCGGGCTTCATAAACACGAGGGGCCGGCTGGCTGCGGGACAATGAAAACGCCGAGAGGTTTCCCCCCCCCCCTCTCAGAGAAAAAGCCAAAGCAGACATTTCCCCTGGAAACCGCCGGTGAACTCGACATTAAAGCACCCCGGGATGCTAATTGCGGTGTTTTAGAGCGATTTCCCGCTGTGGCCCGGGCACAGAGAACACGCGGAGTAAGCCACGGTGTGAGGAGGGATTGGGAGAGGATGAGGAGGAGGGTGGCGTGGAGGAGGAAAATGAGGGAGGTGACAGTAGGAAAACCCGGTTACACCAGTTACTTGAGGGGTACCAGTCTCTCTTCATGCCTATTATGTACTGTGGATGAGGGGAAGGAGGGATACGCTAAAAGAGCAGCAGATGTGCACCGGCTCTCACATACTGCAATTACAGCACTGCTATCGCATCTTCCTCTCCTCCTGTCACTCCTTCTGCTTAACCCCCAACCTCTCGCTTCCTCTCTCCATCTCCAATCGCCGCCTCTCCTCGCCCCCCCCTCCTGCCCTGTCATTTGTCATTTCCATACCACTCTTTTCTTTTTTGCTTTCCCTCTTTGCTCCTCCTGGAGAGATCTGGGCCATTTGACTTTTGTGGCCACGGGGGGGGGGAAAGGCTTGCCTATTAACTCATCCCTCAGAGTCCCGTCTCTGGAATGCAAAAAAGCGCTGCTGTTTTTGTCACACGCAATTGCCGTAGCAAGGCAGATATCGAATCGGATCCAGGCCCGAGACGCGCGGGTCACTCGAGGGCTTGTGGGCCTCTGTGCCGGGGCATCGTGACTGTCAAATTAACTGTGATACCTTGGTATTACGACCTTAAAAGGTACACTAGGGTACGCCCACCCCGCCTCCCCTAGCTCTGTATATAATATATAAACACTTGACAAGCCAACTGGGCTTTGCTGTCATCAGCCCTGCACAGCAAGACCCGTGTGGCCTGGTTCTGAGTAATGTGGAAATGAGGTATTAGAGCTAGCTAGTAGGGCTGGACCAGTTTCCCCAGTAGCATTAGTCCAGATTACAAATTGAGCTGTCCAGGGAAGAGATGTCTCAACTCTAGCATCAGTTTTAATTCCCTTCGGTCTGTCTGAGGTTCCCTGTTGTTGCTTCGGTCACTACATCAAGGGTACGACGTGGTATCGCATGCACACGGAGGTCAAAAAATGTTGTTTTCCGGACAGAAAGGAGACCTGAAACTTGCTCACAAACTCAAAGTGTGTCCTGTGTGTTCCCCGGGATCCTCCCCAAAAAAGGAAAAGGCAAGGAAAAATCTCCATTCACGTCTTACAAGAAACAACATCTGCACAACAACATTAGAGTAGAGAATCAATATTTCACAATGTCTCCTGCGCTACGCCCTAGGCCTGCAGGCGGGCCTTAGACAAACAATAGGCAGTCTGACCTGCATTATTCATCCCATCTCTCTCTCTTCTCACTCTCTCTCTCTCTCTCTCTCTCTGTCTCTCTCTCTCTCCCCTGTTCAGTCCTCTCTGAAAGAACACACACGGGGGATTCAACTTTCCCAAACTAAACTTCAGATAAGTAAACCTTTCAAAACATCCGCTTCTCCATCCATGGAACCTCTGTGGTATTTTGAGCCGCCTCGTACCATCCCTAATAATGTTAACCGCGTTGAATAATGCATCGCTGATTCATATCTCACAGCCAGGGCCACGCCAGGAGCCCTTCGGTTCAGCAGAATGTCAATGAGTGAAGCAAACAAACAAAAATTTCACAGGAATGTTTTTTTTTTTTTGGGGTTGAAAATATTTCCAATGCAAATCTTTGGGGCTTGATTGTCTTGATGATTCAAGGTCCCCGTGGAAGCGATTCGATGACATTTCAAAATAAAATGTCCAATCTGAAAAGGTTACATTTTTTGACAATATAACCCCAGCATGTTTGCCTGGGCAAGGGGTGCCTGACACTGGAAAAACCCAGTGACCTCGCGTTGCGTGTGAAAACCATCCATCCAACGTCAGCAATAGATGCAGGTCTAGATTTAGAACTACTACTGTGCGTCTAATCTCCGTTAAATCTAAGTTTAGACAGTCCAACAGCTATGACGGACACTTATTAGAGAGCCGCTCGACTACTGGCGGTGGATTGTTAATGAACTTGACATTTAATGCTGCACGGCTTTTAGGAGGATTCCCTAATGTCTTTTCATAATGTGCAATTAGGCACGGACCCCCAAATGATGTGCATGCAAACGTTCCCAACACAGTAGATGAGTATCACTCTGCTTCAATCACTGTATTATCTCTGCTCGAGCCCATTACCGAGGCTGGCTACTTTAATAGGCTCTGAATTAGATGTGGGGCTGATTGCACATTGGTTATAAGTGAAAGAGGGGAGCGAATGTCAATCTCAACAGCCAAAGTGACTTTAAAGAGAGTTTGCAGAGAGAGAGAGAGAGAGAGAGCGAGAGAGAGAGAGTGCAACACCTGCATACGCGCAGACGTGTCAGGATGCCCTAGCAGATTAGAAGAGAAGGACCACTACTAACTGTATTCTGATACTTGTAAAAACCTAGAGGATTACTTCTGGGAATATTTTCAAAGTAAAAGCAAGAAACACAGGAGAATGTGTTCTACATCTTCATAAAATGTGGCCCAGGAGAAAATTTGTATTTGTATCCAAACCTGAAATACATTTCCTGAACTTTGTAATTTTTCTTAGCTGTACTTTTACATCTCATATAAGGCAACGTAATCTGAAAGAACGTGAAAGTCATCAGTTGGACTGGTGGACTAGTTTATGGAATAGATTTTAAAAGGAACCTACCCAATCTAATGACAGACAGACAGACAGACAGAGGGCTAGGCACAGGAGTGAAACAGTCAGACTGTTCTCTGTTCCCTGCCTCTGTCTTTGCCCTGCGTAGGTGTTACTCAACCCATCATTTTCTCTCTCTCATACACACACACACACACACACATACAAATTGATTTGAGATTGTTTGGTTCTGTTCATTTCACATCACTTTGCAACTTACCAAAAGCAGTACACAGATCGAATTATATTACTGCTCAACAGAAATGTGATGATTTGATTTGTTTTACTGTAAACCCACAAAGAACAAGCCTGGCAGCTGAGAAATAACCCACTTCTTGGTGAATGTTGAATGAAACCTCAGTTCAGGATCACCGGTACTTTGCCGTCACTGGACTGACAGCAGCTCCCACAGCCCCAAACAATCAATCATGGGCTGTTCGACTGAGACGAGTGAAGCCACCGCAAATAAGAATGACTCAGGAATGAATTGAAGCCAGTGCCTAAGAGTGACCGTGTCTACAGAGACAGTGACTACACTGCAACTCAATGTAGTCACTGGTCCAACATAATAATGAAGACCTCAATGTATCCTGCAGCAAACAAACAACAGCAGGAATCTACCAGTCCAGGAAAAGAAAAGAGCCACATCTGCATCGCTCCTCATCTTGGAGTGCTCTTTATCTTGGAAAATCGACGCCGGTGTTCCCTCTGGTTTTGGCTCAGAGACGGTCGCTTATCTTGCTAACACACGCTCGCCCTCCTCTGAGCGATTAATCTGTTGGTGGCTATCGCTGCTCGCGTTAACTACCCAGGTTCTTCTTTTTATTTAGTCCAAAAGAACTGCTGTTGCTGCTTCTGTAAATGTAAAGCGCATCACTTCCTGTGAAAGTGGAGGAGTTTTCCCAGGAAAGACCTACCCGCTCACACAGTACGTGTTTATGCCAAAGCTTTCATCAACTGAGTAAAAGACTGACTCGCTATTGTATGCTATCAATCAGCGATAGCGTCATATATTTCTATACAAAAGCTGCAGGTTATTCCTTTAAAGACTGTGCTGGGACGGGGTGTCATGCATGCAAGAAGCCAAACTTTTCCAGTGCCATTCAGCCAAAGGGGAAAGCCTCCCTGGCCAAGGATACGTGGGGGTTTTACCAGGACTAAGCCAGGATACCGCTGCACTAACATTGCGCTAGTTCCTGTTTCCTCCTAAATATGACCATGTGTCCTGGCCGTAACGCCGAGCAGGTGAAAGAGGGCTACAGTGACCTCATCCGAGCTCTGTTTTTGATGGCCGTATCACAGGACACGGTGTGAATTGAAGCCAAATGGCCGGCTACAGCGCCGTGCCAAACGCTACGGATCCTCCCAATCTCACAACACTGCACAGAGCACGAGGCTGAGCAGGGTTCAAGATGAACCAGCTGGACAGCAGGCTTAGAAGCTCATCTATAAAAAAAAAATACATTTCAATCCTCATTTCATCTTGCTTTTTAAGGGGTCATTTTTTTCAGATTGTGATATAAAGTTGCACGCACACAGTCCATTTATAAAGGGCACATACTGTTTTAATGCACTTCAACAAGCTTCAGTTGTCCATACTCTATTTTAAGTGTTTCATGTTTCATTGAGATATTCAGTTTGAAAAATGTGACTCCTATTTGGACAAAATGATAAATGAAAATGCCACGAAATCAAGTCCGTGTCCAATAAAAGAGTGACATTTTAAAATATGTTTTTAAAAATTGCACAATGAACAAAAGGTAACACTTTTTTCTGAGCATCACGTGTTCATCTTTCTCCCCCTGTCAGTACAAATAATATAAGGAACAAAAAACAAGGGCTACATCTCTAGTGTCCACATTAGAAGGAGTATCTGTGGGTTGGTCATGTTGGCATAGAGCTGGAAACCTTTTTAAAGTAAAGTTTAAGGTTTATAAATGACAGCACTAATTTATACCCCTTGACATTTAAACCGGGCTGGATTTAACTTATCACACACTCCGATGGCAACGAAAGTGAACACTTCATCTGCAATTTATAATTCAAATGTTTTATCCAGCTAAATGTATGAAAGCTGTCTCTGTCACACACTCGCATGAACACACAATTGAATCACTAGCCACACAGGATTTACAGGACATGGAGAGAAAACACCCTGTTCTAGGCCAGCATCACCACATCTGGCTGTGTGTGTGTGTGTGTGTGTGTCTTATCTGACATCAAACATCTGAAACATCTTATTCTCAGAGCATAAAATAATAACAGATCTGAGTTGTCCTACACGGACTGCACCTGATAAACTCAGACAACTGACCCGATACTTTTTTTTGGGACGACAGTTTTCATCATCGTCTTGCAGGGGATTTCATTATTGATATTTTGCTTCGTGCCAAATGTGAAAAACATCTGTAATTCAATTGAATAAAAGAAACAAATGGATTCATGAACTCCTTGCGCAACTTGTCTTTTCAGCTCGTGTCCATTGCCAGATAGATGCAGTGATTTCCTCATGAGATCGTTGCTTACCAGCACAGTAAACTATGAAGCATGACCTCGTTAGAAATATTGATGCAGTTGAATGGGAAATAACAAATCGACTGTGTCAGCTTTACTACCAGTGTGCCAGTGCAGATCTGTGCCATGCGGTAGCGATGCATATCGATACTGTGTGACGCCTGAAGATGGCAGTGTGTATGTGTGTGTGTGTGTGTGTGTGTGTGTGGCGAGTGCGTGTTTATATCTGTGCGGGGTGAACATGTGTAGTCCATCCTTGTGCGCACACGCCCCCCAAGGGCAGATCAGAACATGTCACGGTTGGTTGGACCACTGCTCTTGTCCTCCCGTCACATGGCTACACACACACACACACACACACACACCACTAAGAATAAGCCATCTTCTGGCTACACAGCTCTACTACAGTAGTTTAAGCTCCAACGCTACAATTAAAGCCCTGTGTGAAGTAAAGCCGTGAAGATAGCACCTGACAACCCTGTTGGACGTGAAGCAAATTCATCATCAGTTTTCTTTCAAGTTGCCATGACATTTGTTTACCTACATTAGTCCCGGTGATCTTGACTCATCAGTGTGGGGAAAAAACAGCAGACATTGATTTTTAGCAGACGTTTTGGAAAGGATGTATCACTTCTGTCAAAAGGTGCAAATCTCATTTTGGAATGAAACATTTGCTGACCAAACTTCTTTTGGTAATCCTCGATCAGGATTGTGCTCATGAGAGAGAATTTAGCTTGTCGGTTGTAGGTAGTACTGTGAAAAAGTCTTTATTTTCTCAGGCAAGGGATCAGGTTTCTCCGGCGATGATGACTAAGACCGGGGTGAATTCAGGACAGCAACCTTTTTCCGCTTTTCACGTTGAGGGCCAGTCAGGTTTTGGACCATGATGAGAATGAACCGTGTCGGCTAACGAGGACCTCCTGGGTACAAACTGCCTCTCAGAGTGGGGAATGTTGATCTGCACACAGGCTACATGTGTATACGCTACATGGAAAAACAGTGTTGAAAGAGTGCATGCACCGCTTGCACATCCAGATAAAAAATCACTGAAATACACAACTTTTGTTTGCTGACAAGCCTGAATACTTACCTCAGAAGTACTGCTCAACTGTTGTATTGGAAATGTGCGCGTGTGTGTGTGTGTGTATACCTATTTGTGCGCGAGCGCGTGTGTTTATTTCCGACAAATTTTTCTTTTAGTTTGGCCAACTGGATAATGATACTGGGGCCAAGTCATTAGACAGAAATAAAGCAGCTTTGTTTTGTTGTCACGGTCCACAAAATTCTATTTAAAACCAGGCTCCCCTCCAGAAAAACAAGACAAAAGCATGGACAAAAGAAGATAAAAGAAGCACGCCCAGAGCACAATATCTGAAAAAGACTGCATCCATGCCGTCAAGCACACTGATTACAATTAATTGAACTTCTTTGAGCAAAACAACAAAATGTTCATTTCAGACATCATCAGTGACACGCGGTACACAGTGGAACGGTTCATTGTTATTGTTCTGGCGGATGAAAACTGGAATTGGATTGCTGTGCCTCAGACACATAATGGAGTGTTCAGTGGAAACAGGAAGCAGACAATGAGGAAAGTGTAGACCTGCAAGACATGAAAAGGCCCCCGTGTTGCTGTTGAGGCTGGAAATGTGTGTGTATCTACAAGGGATATGTCATCTTCTGTTGCTACTGATGCTGTTGCAGTATTAATAACCTATACATCAATTTAACCTCTTATTATTTTTTAGTTTGCCAGTTTTGGGTCCACACACTCTTATATGTAAGACTTGCTGATGTAAAATGAACTTTCAAACACCCACCCAATGGGTAACTGCCCAATACCAGCTGAGATGACCATGGCGTTATTGTGCTACACTTCTCGTAGTACTATATCTACACACACACACAATTCTAGACTTCCAATTCTGGGACTTTGAAGTAATCTGCACTAACTAAACATCAAGCTTTGTTGCTCTCTATCTATAACACAATAGTGAGCCAACCTATAGCCAGTTCAGAAGAAGAACTGGGTAGTTAGCACGAGCAGCGATAGCCACGGTGGCTGAAAACACCACCTACAGAAACGTCACACACGGAAAAGTAAAAAAAAGACGTCACACACGTACTGGACACTGTTTGATTGACAGGTGATCTCTGGGAAGTGCAGTCCAGAAACACCACAGCGATGAGGCTGAGAGACAAAGATGGCACCAAAATTTAAAGAAAAAAAAAAAACAAGGAAACTGGCAGATTACCACTTTAAAGTTGGATAGGTTAGAAAGATGAAAAGAGTAAATCCTTTATTCCACCGTCTCCATTGCTACTTAGCAATCGACTCACTTCTTAGTATCCCTTCAGTTCATTAGAGGAATGAGAGAAAGGCACATTCTCTCTCTCCTTCATCGCTCTCACTCTCCCACACACACACACACACACACACACACACACACACAGTTACACACCCAATAGCTAATGCATTACCTTTTAGAATGTGTGTAATAGTCTGCTAACAGTTAATTTCAGCTCTCTAGGGCCTGTAAGGTGATTTAATACGCCGCCAGGCAGGGCTGAGGAGAATTAAAGCCAAAAAGCTATGAAATCTTTTAATCTCTTATTTGTTTCGTTCCAATTAGCATTACCACAGGTCCTCACACTTATTCCTTTCTCTGTGTCTTTTAGCTCAGAATTCCCTCCACTGATCTGCTGCTAAATGACTAGTGTGTGTGATTTAGCTATTGTAACGTTTTCATTCATTAGCGATCGTGGCTTGTGAGACGTGCAATGCAAAGGAGAAATGATAGTGCGTTCGGCCTCGAGAGGTGTCGGCAACCATATCAAACTTGTGTATCCGCTTCAGAAGTCTATCCAAGGCTCTAGATTGACCTCTAGTGGCTTTAACGGGGAAGTTACACCAATCACTGAAAGCACTGCACACAATTCTGCAGTTTTCTGTATTGTAAGATGTTCCAGATGACTCTTTCCAGGGTCACAGACTGATTCAGTTAAGGACAATGTTCGTTTAATGACAAGATTCAAACACACTGTGGGCAGAGACCCCTGCTAGGAAGGAGTACTCCAGGTAGCTGCCAAAAAATAATAACACTAACATGAAGTGTCTTAATACGCCGCTGGTTCAACCCGGGCCACCAGAACAGCTTCATCGGGCCCTTGGCGTAAACATTTTTGGAGCTCCTGCTGGAGGGATGTGATGCCATTTCTTCCACCAGAAATCCATCATTTTGGTGTTTCGATGACAGGTGGTGGAAAATGCTGTCTCATGCTCTCCCGTAAATGCTCAATGGGGTTGAGATCTAGTGGCTGGAACGACCATATTATAGGGTTTGCATCATTTTCATGACCTTCAAACTGTTGAATGGGGGTATTGTCTTCCTGGAAGATTCCACTCCCATCAGGAGAGAAATGCTCCATCACAACACAATCACTCAGAATGGCTTTGCTTTGATTTGCATCCAACTTTCCCTTTATTTAAGGGATTCGGTCAGGAAAATGCAGCCCATACCATAACAGAGCGCTCAGGACTCCCATGTGAAACAAGCACTCAGACCTGTAGACGTCTATCGGCCCCTGCCACACATGTACTTGTCTGCTTGTTGAAACGAGGGGGAAAGATGACTCATCTGACCATGTGACATTTTTCCACTGCTCAGTAGACCACTGCCTGTATCCTCTGCACCACTTCACTCACAGACACGTATTTCTTAGGTATAATAAGGGGGTTTATGCACTAGAGTCCAACCATCGTATCCCTCTCTGTGAAGTTTTCGACAGCCCTTCCCTTATGAAGCATGCTCACGCCTTAAATTGACATTTAGACTCTATTGATTCAGAATTGCTTGTCTGTTTTTCAGGGTCAACACCTACTGGTTTCAGTATCCTTTGACAAAAATAAAGGGAACACCTGAGTAAATGACGAATAGAAACCAACAAATACACAATATTATTTTTTAACACAAAGTGCTTCTTGTGATATGATATGATAATACATTTGTCCCTTTTATTTTGAAGGGTACTAACGTCAGTATGAAGGTTTTGCACGTAAAAAGCCTTTAATTTTTTAAAATGAACAATGTCTCTTCAATTGTTAATGAAATCATCTTCAAAAGAAAACCTCATGTTCCATTCATCTTTTATGAAACTCTGGCTGCAAGTGTGTGGGTGAGCGTGTCAGAGAGAGAGAGAGAGAGAGAGAGAGAGAGAGCGAGAGAGAGAGAGAGAGAGAGAGAGAGAGAGAGAGAGAGAGAGAGAGAGAGAGAGAGAGAAACCAGCACACACACTTTAGTGAGCCACACACCAACGAAAGTGTCCAAGCCACCCCCAAAACCATATTAGAAGAAGCTATTACACTGCAGACAGACTAGAAAGGGCTTTCAAACTATTTAAAGGAAAATCCACCCTAAACACGAAATGTAGACGATGCTACAAATATTGAAACAAGCTGTTGTAAATTGTTCGTCCTCTTCCTGTAATCACACATATATCCATTGATGTGCTTTTACTTGTTTGCCTTACAAGTTATTGAATGTGTAACAAGAAACAGCCACTGAATGTTCAATACCAAGCTAACTATCATCCAGTGATCATTGTTCCATCAAATGAAAATTACACTTGCTCACTCACTCATGAGATTCAAAGTGCTTCAACAAGAAAGCATAAAAAATCAATTCTTGCAGGTCAACTTTATTTGGAGCGGTGCAGCACATTTTCCTGTCAATAAATAAATATGAATCTGAGCTGCCTCAAAGCTTCCACAAGAGAGCGCCCTTGACCAGGGAGGAAAGTCACCTTCAGGATCTCTGCAGTGTGTGTGGTACCTACTGATGAGTGTTTCACTGTAGTGGGGTAAATTCATTTCAGCCTGCTATGATACACCTCCCTGCTTACACACGTCATGTGACCGTGACCGTGATATAAAGCACACAGACAGGACCGAGAGGTGCGGTTACTGTTCGTTAGGATGTTAGAATGGACTTTGAAGTGACAGAATATATTTTGTTGTACTGTACTATAACATACACTCTATGACACACTATATCTATATACATATACACATATTACAATATACTATACTTTGTTACTGTACTATTTCAACTGTACCATGTGATACTATGACATGCCTTAATATCATTGTGTAGTATTAAGGCATGTCATAGTATCACATGCCTTAATACTACACAATGATATTCTATACAATGATATTCTATATTCTAACGTACTGCTATATTGTGTACTATGACATACTATATACTATGACATACTGTTCTATGACATACTATATACTATGACATACTGTTCTATGACATACTATATACTATGACATAGTGTACTATGACATACTATATACTATGACATACTATATACTATGACATACTTTTCTATGACATACTATATACTATGACATAGTGTACTATGACATACTATATACTATGACATACTATATACTATGACATACTGTTCTATGACATACTATATACTATGACATAGTGTACTATGACATACTATATACTATGACATACTATATACTATGACATACTACAGTATATACTATGACATACTATTCTATGACATAGTGTACTATGACATACTATATATTGTGACCGTGACTCATTGTATTACCTTTCTATTATGACATACTATAATATGATATAATATACTATGACATAGTGTATAGTATAGAATGACATTCTATACTATGCTATGACTTACTGTTTTATGATATACTATGCTATGATGATATATATATTCTATAATATGACATGCTAAATGATGACATACTGCACTATGACATACTATACAATATGCTACCTGTGCTATGCAATATACTCACACTATGCTATATAGGAGGGGTTCACAGTGTTCATTGAGAATACTCAGAGGGCAAATATAGCAATTGTATTATTCTATAGCTTTATTGTAGTGTTTTATTTTGTTGTTTATTTAACAATTATCTCAAGTGTGAGTCATTGCTGTGACAGTTGAATCCCCTTGGGTAGATTAAGTATCTGTCCATCTGTCTAACTATCAGTGTATAGTACAGTTAATATACTGTTCCATGTGTATGTACACAATTCGGGCAGAGCATGAGTCACATTGCAGAGACCCTATAGTGTTTACTGTAGGGCCTTCATGAGATTCACTTCTTTTTCGAACCAGCACCAGCCACCTTCCTGAAGCAATTCACACCGTAAACTTTATCATGTTTAATTCCATCGTAGCATATTGATGACGACACACAGTACAAAAGCAGTTACCAGACATTCCATCACGACGTGGACCCAGATAACCTCACCAAAAACACACCATAGCACTGAGTTCACCTTGGCTTCATGGTGAAGTCAAACAAGACAAAGACGATCTTAGAGCTAAGATGCATTGGGGAAACAAACCCAGGGCCATACAAAATTTTCTTTTTTTTGTTTTGAATAAAAAAAAAACTGTTACACTGTATTTATATATTACAATACTCAACAGACAATAAAGTAATACAAAAGTTTTCACAAAATATGAAATAATATTAACTCATGAACTTGAGCAATGTATGGAAAACATTTTTTAAAGGGCAAGACCTATGGCACGTTTAATTCCACACACAGATTTACAGAAAAAAGGTGCTTATAATCACAAACTACTGTAAGCATTAATTCTAAACTTCACACAGATGGATCCTCTATTTATAAAAACTTTTTTTTCACCATGGAAACAATGAAGACTGGCTGAACTTTATGCAGCAACATTATGCTCACGTACGTGGTTGTACAATAGATGGCGCCATAACCCAACCGCAATCTTTTGCAAGTCAACATTCTCGCAGTTGTAATGCTTTGTTCCATCGTCTCTTCAAAGTCACATACAAAATGAAAAACAACATAACAAGACATGGAAATATATACATATAGTGTCTAGAGATTGAATGCTGAAGTGGCTAAAAAATGAGCAAATATCAGACCACTGTTTGAGAAAATGTGAAATATTTGCCAGCAAATACCCACTTGACGATGACATTTGAGACGATTTTGCCAGGTTGGTCATGGTTGGTGAAGACACTATGAAATGACATAATTCGAATTTATTTCAGCACCTCAATCGGACAAAAAAAACAACCCATAATAGTATCTCTAGAATGCTATGGGTGACCACTACTTTACTTCCTACCTGTCAGACAGGAAATGGTAATCTGGAACAAGCTTTAACAGTCTAGTGTGACAGAGGCAACTATATCCAATGGGCCGAAGGGGGGGGCGTTAATAGAATTCTTTATTGGTAATATCATTATATATGTACTTATATACTGCATATATATGTTGTAAATAAGACCCCTGGTCAGTGATTCTGGTTCTGGGGCCTCACTAGATGAAAAAGTAGAGTTTGATCTTACAAAAGTGCATACTGTAAGTACAAATTCACAGAAGTATTGTTTTATACAGTCTAAACCTTAACCCTTGAAAATGGAAAAAAGTAACCGTAGCTGTAGTCCATCTACTTGATTTGGCATGCACCTGACCTGGGTCAAATCATTATTTGGAACTCATTTTTAGTGTTTGTTTTAACCAGCATGGATGGATAGAATTCGCCACACAAGATGATTGTAATGAAGTCTGGAAAATATTTTGCCAATTTATTACACTTCTCTGCGATTGATATCTTAACACCATTTGAATTCTCCTGATGCAGTAAATCACGTGCATCTGGCCTTCCAAGCAGGTTAAAAAAATAGCTAAGCATTATTTGAAAATCCTGTCATATGACTGACATCAACACATCTTAAAGAGATCTTGTAGAGGCTCCTATTCTCTATTATGCTTTAAATAGTTGCAGTATTTTTTGCATGCACACGCTGCTTTGAAAAGAGGAAAAGGCCTTGATCAATGAAAATTACTTTAGGACATGTATTGCATGGGTGACTGAAGCGTAATCTTGTTTAATCTTAATTTGCGCGTGTGTGTGTGTGTGCAGCGTAAGGTATGCACAGTTGGGGAAAATGATCCTAGGACCAACTTGAAGATGAAATCCAAGTACTTCTTTATAAATGAGGCTCTTGTTCTCCTACACTGAAATGAGGAACAACGGAGTCAAATAGACAAACACAACTGTAAAATAAACATCCTCAAGTGAAAGAAGAGACTTTGGCACATGATTCCTGCAGTTCAGGTGGCAAGAGCACATAAAAGCAAAACTCGTAGCCTAGCGCTTTAAAGTTAGGTCCAAGCGTTTAAACATAAGTGAGGCATTTTACATTCAATATTAAACACAAAACAGCAGTCTGACATAAACACCAACATTTAGACTGCCTGTTAAAGGGCTAACTTACTTTTTAGGTAGATTGACAAAGTATATACTTTACATTTGAATTTACATTTATATTTGTATATATACACAAACTGTTGACAAATGGGTCATCGCGTTGAAACATTCCATGACCTTGAACGTAACTCGACATTTGATCTTCTCGCTCTGCCCGTGGCTGAGCAACGTTACCAGTACGCACACACAAATCCTACATTTAGCAGCAATTACTAATGTGTACAACTTAGGTCTGGACGGTGAAAGAAAGAAAAAAACAGGCGAAATGAAAAGGTCAGACAAAAAAAACAAAACAACAAAAGTTTGCTCTTTCCTACTTTTTGTTACCTCTATATATCTTTGAGATATGAAGATGAAACTCACTCCGAACTCAAAACAAAGGTATGGTCATGGTAACATTCAGACGAGTCGCAAACAGATAGATCCAACATCATTTTTGAGGTATTTCTGACAGGCAGTTTCTTTTAATTGCTCCCAACTCAAGACATTATGGAGAAAACAAATATGGGCTAGGAACAGGAGCGGTTTTTGAACATCAATTGTAGCTCCATAGAAGAAAAAAAAGAAATACTAGTGGCTCTTGAATGTAAAAGTCCATGTAAGGCAGCAGCTGCACACGTAAACAAACGCAATGGTGCTAAGATGCAGGGAAAGAATGGAAGGAGAGGGTAAAGGAAGGGATGGATGGATGGAGAGAAAAACACATGTGAGGACAGGTGAATGTGGTATGAACGGAAGGAGGGATTGATAAAAGAAGAGGAGAGGGATAGGAAGTGATTGTCAATGGAGAAAGGGTTTTAGCATGGGTTTTGATCATGCCATTCGTTTGGCTAGCAGAGCAGATTCTCTATAGCAGAGTTCCTCAAATCCAGGCCTCGGGGTCCAGAGTGCTGCTGGTTTTCTCTCCTTACCAGGAAGTTAACTGCATTCCACCTGGCATTGCCAGGTCTTAACCAATCCCTGATTAGACAGCTAGAATGGAAACTGCCTGGCAGAGTAGAAAACCAGCAGTACTCTGGACCCCCGAGGCCCGGATTGGAGGACCACTGCTCTATAGAATGGGCGATCAGCTGCAGTTCATGGTCCAAGCTCACACCAACGTTTCAGGGAGAGTGTCAGCATTGTCCGAGGACAGCAGTTGCCAGATCTGCCACCGGTCCCTCTGCCAGTCCTGCCACTCTGGGGTCATTGGTACCATTTGGGCCTCCGTCGTTGAGGCTGAGTTATTCTGCACTGTAGTTGACCTCCCAGGCTGCAGAGGGGGCCGTTGAGCCGTTGCAAGTTGAGGTGAAGATTGAGAACTAGCCAGTCGGTGTTGGGCGTTATAAGGGGGAGGGAAGCGGACGTCGTTAAGCGTGGCGGGGCCACCGTCACCAATGTTCACCACCCCTTGAGGTCTGGAGGTTGGGTCAACTGTGTGTCCACTTCCTCGAGGGAGGCCCGCCGTGTTGGAGATGGCGCCGCGCGATGAGCTGTTGAGATGTGACGTCACAGAGGGGTTAAGGTTGAGCCGTAGGCGCGGTCGCCCGGCCTCTCCGTACGGGCTGGAGCACACCCTGGTTACGGGAGGGTGGGGTCTACACTCGGCGATGCCAGACACCGTCTGAGTCCGTCGTACTGGTGGCTGCTGCTGCTGCTGCTTGGCATCGCCGTGGAAACTGTCGAGACCCTCCTGCGAGCTGCGGGAACTTTCCTCTGACATGTTGCCATGGGAACCTAGAAACAATGAACACCAGTAATATCAGTGGAATTAATTCTTTTGAATCAATAGTTAAATAAATACATAATTTCTCTAACTGATGTGAGTGGGAGGTTTGTCTGTTGCAAATAGATGTATTTTATACTCTATATACTATTACTGAATCAAATTACTACTGTATTATTTGGTCACAAGCTACAACCCTTTTCTGCTGAGTATAAAATGTTGTGAGGCCAATAAGCTGCTGTGATTTCTTTAAGCTGTGTACCTGTGTATGAGTGGTCCTTGAGTGTTGGTTTCAGGGTAGCATGCCACGCCCCCCAAATGTTAGCATGCTCCTCTGATATAGTGTCTGATAGAAACAAAAGAAAGAGTTCACCTTCTTCCTCATCATCATCACCCACAAGTGAAAACTACATATATGGATGGATAAACACAGTATAGAAAAGCACCTGACTGGCTACGGTCTCAAACCTGCCTTTCACTGCTATTGTCATATAGTCTCAAAATGAATGAGGTAATGATTTATTGATGCTAAAATGCTACACGTAGCATCTTTATCTCAATCAAACCAGTTACTCCAAGCCATTTGCAGTTTCAGACTCACCTTTGGCAGCCCAGGCGTTGGCTCCAGGCTCCCTGCTCCGGCCGGCCACCTGCCCCACCAGGGTGTACTGCTCTGGGACGCGGAAGAGCTGCTCACTCCCCGGGCTCCCTGGTTCTCTGCGCTCGCTCATGACGGGGGAGTTGTTGTCGTAAGGCGAGAGCTCGCCGCTGGACACCTTGTTGGAGTCGCTGGAGGAACGGCGCTCGCTCAGGGTGAAAGGCTCCTCCGACTGCAGCAGGTCTGGACTCCTGGGATGGATGGATGGAGGGAGAGAAACAGTGATCAGTAGCTAAACCAATGCAGTGCAGTCATTTATCTTGTTTGTGTGTATAGAGAGAGCAAAAGAGAGTGTGTGTACATGGGTGCACAGTTGACCAAATGCATTTCCGTGTGTGTGTGAGACTCACTGTGATGCTTTTCTCCTCAGCAGGTAGTCCACCACATCCGGATCCGTCTCCAACAGGCTCATCAAAACCTCATTCTGCAGTTCAGGAGGCACCTAAACAATCAACATGTGCAAAGCAAGACATGTTATGTGCAGAAAAAAAACAACAAAACACTGTAAAGCCATGCTGTTTAGCCCTACATGACCGTAAATCATCTGACCTGACTTCATACCTTTTGAAATCTGCGGGGTTCACAAGAAACATTCTGACCTCAATTAGGGATGATCTTCCAAACAGAGATTGGAGACCCCTATGTAAAGGTCGTGTCGACACAGCGTGATATTTCTCCTGTACTTACAAATTCCAATGGCCAGAAAAATGAACATGACTTTACTTGACTTCTACCTAATAGACCGTAAATCCAGCCATCTTTCACCCTTTCCTTTTCATTCATCCTGTTATATATATTGCGGCAGTGGCCTAAAGTCCTGTGACTCTGAAGTGCATGCTGCCTAGTCAAGCGGACATGTCAGAGAAATAATCTCAGGGCAGGAAGAAGAGGAGAGGGATGACGAAGGTGGTTGCAAGGTGGAAACTACTTGTGGCAGGTTTTAATTCTTTGAATGCGTGTCTTGGCGAGCGGACTTTGTTTCCAGTGCACTTCTGGTTAACGTTATTTGTTAATCTTCTTGTCTGCTGGTTAACCCGGGTTCTTGCTCATCTAACGGCGTTGAATACTGTCCAAATTCCCACTGTCTCTTGAGTGACATCCATCCTCACAATCTTTGACGTTAAAAATTGCCAGAACGTTAATAAACTCGGAGCCTACACTGCGTTCTAAAACAACCTTTAGATCTCATTCATATAAATTGAGATGTTTACGGCTCTGTTTCTGCTCACCGAGACCGAGCACGTCAGTCCCAATTCACTATATACGATTAGTACGTCTTTATTGGCTTACTGGAGGAATGTAAGCCTCGGGGGAACGGCAGTGGCAGATTACAAAACATTACGGTATAAGGTTGCAGACCTGAAATGACCTGCGCTGCCTGTCTGCCACGGCTGAGAATCCCCGGGAACAAAAAAAGGAACAAAACAACTGACGAAGCAGCGATCCGTGCAAAAACCGTGACCTCCACCGCCAGAATTCTCTACTTTATTTCGGAAAGAATAAGTTCAAGTATCTGGAAAAAAGTACCCGATGTTCACTGTTGGCGAAGTTGCAGGCCAATAACTTCCAAGGACTTCCCTTAGGGATTTTACTTTCCTGCCGTTTTGACTCACAATAAAACTCTTTAAAAATAAACAATAAATGGCAAAACAGTCCAAGGGGGGAAAACGGGATTTTCTGACCATTGCAAAGTCAGAAAATAACAATACTGCGTGATTAGAGTGCATGGGAAATGCATTCAACGTAAAAACAATTTTAGCGTTTGCACATTCCATCAGAAGGTTTGGCGCTTTTATTTATTTTTGAACTGGGATGAGAACTGGGGTCGCATCAAGAGGTCAAAGCGTTTCCAACAAAGTTCTGGTGCTGTTCTGACCCAAAGTCTGTGGTGGAAATTGGGACAACAGACAGTTAGTCCCTTTTGGCACCGGCTCAAAGCTTTCCTCTGATATGGAACTCCGACGGGGCCTGGCAACTTCCAAGCTTGGCCCCAAATATAACTAACAGCAATAACAACCCACTCACTAGTGTCGTTTGCTCTTTATCTCCTCTCTCTTTCTGTGCCCTCTCTCACACACTCCTCATCCATCATGCCATCTATCTCTCCGTCTCATTTTCTCTCTCACTTTCCCCCCTTCTTTGTCATTCTGACTGCCTGTCTCTCTGTCGCTCTCTCTTGCCCTGTCCACTAAGCTGGGCAGAGCTCTGTTTTCATTTGCTAAAACACAACCATTGTCTGCTAAGCCAGTAGGATTGTCTTACTTTAAGCCCGCATAGGAATGTGTGCAACGACTGAGTGTGTGTATGTAAAGGGGGGGGGGGGATGCGGAGAGATAGACAAATCAAAAAAGGAGGAAGTAAGGATGATTCCCTCGCTCCCAACTGACCATGAAGAGGGTGTGGAAGCTGGCGATCATCCTCTGCAGCACGGCGATGACGGCGGTGCTCTCCTCAGCCCTGGCCGAGCTCTGGACGCTGAACTCCTTATCGGAGCTCTTCTGCTTGTGGAGCAGGTTGGGGCCAAAGATGGTGGCCAGGTTGAGAGGCGTCATCTTGTTCCCGGTCATCTGCGATTGAAATAAGAGCACATTTTTAACTCAAAGCACCTTGGATTCACATGCATTTGGGTTCCAGATTCGAAGGGTTTGACGTGTAACATTCAAAATAATCTCTTAAGAACGTCATCATGATCTCAAAGTAAATTTCAGCTTTATTCCAATGTTGACGCAACAAGCCTCAAGATACACAGGTTTCCTGCTGGATTCATCAAGTTAAACAAGCATTTAAGACCTTTTTAATGCCTGTAATGGTAGATCATTCAGAATCAACTTAAGTTTAGGCATGTATAGTACGTGTTAGGGTTTGGGGAATGAATGCAGTCAATTGTAGTCCTCACGTGTGTTTGCCTTTATGTGTGTGTGTGTATCCTGTGTTTCAGATCCTGAGATAGTCCAGGACTGGCTGTGACTGGCTGTGCGTCAGCGAGACAAGACAACATCACTGTGTTTCGGTGGGATTACACGGCCCTCGAGTCCTCGGCCTTCCTCCTCCACTCCCCCTTCTTCCTCCTCCATCCCATCTTGTTTTTCTCTCCCTTTCTCCTCCTCCCTCTCGTCCCTCTCCCCTCTCCTGTCTCTGACTTCAGCAAAAGCTCATCGTCCATGTTGAGGCTACGGCGCCTCTATATCTATGAGGTTTTGGGGCGATAGTTCTTTCCCAGGTTCCTCCCTCTCCTCTCCCAGTCCCGGAGGAGCGACGGGAGCCACAAGCGCCAAAAAAAAAAAAAAGTGTTGATGTGTTGTTCCCGCCCGAGCACGAAAATGCTCTGACTTCCTGTCACGATCTCAGATACAGATACTGGAGCTGTGGAGCCGCGAGGGGAAACACCATTCATGGACGTCCATTCTCACATACACACACACAGACGCTAAAACACACACTCACTCTATCTCTTACACACTCATACACACATTAATTTGTCCATTCACAAGGATACATGCTCACAAACACTATAATACACACATACACAAACATGTCCATTCATATGCACTCATACTCAGACACCACAGTCTCTCTCTTGGCACATTCTCACACACACACACACACACTTTAGTGGGAATGTATAGCAGGCACTATCTAAGCCATGCAGAACCTTGATCACAGACCATGATGGCCTGCCTCCATCCCAACCTCAACTCCCCTCATGGCCACTATCACAGGATGAAATAGCCTCGGGCGTTTTCACAAACCAAGAAAGCCTAGGTAAAAATTTCTTTAGTAGACTGAACAAAGTCCACGAGGAAGTACACTTGTAATCTGAGGGTAACATTCTGTAGAAGAAGTAGAAGAACGTTCAGTTTTGTACAGCATCCTTTTAAGATGTTGTGATGGGGGGGGCGGGGTCGCAAAGCCAACCGCGGACAACCAGGGTTTCAAAAAGCTATTCTTTACGCGAACAGCCACTAAATCTGCGTAAACAGACTATGGGAAGGGAGAACGAAGGAGATAAGGGAGAACTAAAATAATCCCGAGGTTCCCCTACAAGGAATATAAAGATGAACAGAAATCAACTCACAACGGGCGATAGTCTCTTGAAGAACTAACAGAAAACTACCCTGAACAGGCGATAAATTCCCTGGTGTTAAAATGGTGAAGGAGGGAGATCCAAATGGACAACCGCCCCCAGTGGCTGTGTCCGTCACTGAACCATGACAGATGTCTTTTTTTGTCAAGGTCTACTGTTAGCTACTGAGCAGCTCCATGAAGCAATTTGAAGTTTAATACCTTGCTCAAGGGCACCCGTTCAGGGAGGTGAGAACGATACTCATCTACTTTAACTCCCCAGAATTCCCCCCGTTTGGTCCGGAGATTCAAATTGGCGACCTTCCAGTCAGAAGCTGGCTCCTCTAACCTCAGGGCTACTGGTTCCTTGTGCATTAAAAAGCCATTAGTAACAAAAAAAATGTTATTTACTTCCATAGAGTCAAGTACACATCACACATTTCAGAGTGCTGATCTGGAGTAGGTTCATTTTTTTCAGATAATGATAGATGTGACCCTGTTTGGGAGGTATTTCCTCAAACAGTAAGATTATTGTTGCAGGACCAAACAAACTGATTCCTATCAGTTCTCTGCTAATTTCCTCCCAACGAGGTGCTAACACAAGGCAAACAAAATGCTAGGAAGCTGCTCATTCAAACTGCAGAGGGCCCCTCCCACTGTGTGTGTTTGCATGTGACTGTATGGTTGCCAGCATGTATGTTTCCCTTTTTGTAATTTGGGCCTAGCGCTCACCTCCTGTCCGTCTTTGTCCTGCCGGTCGTGGGCGTGGTCGGCCACGGTGGACAGGAACTCCAGGAGGCGGTGGAGAGTGTCGCTGTTGCATGCTGGGAGCAGGTAGACCAGTAGCTGGGTCACACTCTGCTGCTCCTCTCGGTCCAACACTGCAACATAAATAAGGATGGATCGGGGTAAGAGAGAGGAAGAGGACGAGGAGGAGGAGGAGAAAAAGAAGATGAAGAGGGAGGAGGGTGAGGAACTGAAGAGGAAAAAGAGGAATATTATGAAGAAGAAATAAGGAAAATAGATGTCATGATGTGTTCAGGGTGGACTTGGATTTTACAGTGTCCTTCAGCAACAGGAGGAGGAGAAGGAAGGGACAGCAGGGAAAAAAGGGGTTTTTTTGCTCACGCATGGTGTTGATGAAGGCGGTGTAGAGCTCCTTGGTGAGGAGAGGGTCAGGCCATGTCCCTGAGGAACTCCTTCAGCAGAGCAGCCACATCATGGACGCTGTGCTCCTCATCCAACTGGACGTCTACCCCGCGATCAAACTCCTCACGTAGCTGAAAGAGAGAGAAAACAAGAGAGAGAGACAGAGAGAGAGAAGTGAATGTAATGAGGTTGAAATCCTGCTGGTAATCCAAGCGACCTCATACGCTCTCAGCTCGGACGAGTTTTACCAGTTACAACTCTGAAATCTTAAATCTCATCTGCGATCCGACCCCTGCACGACTTCTGCAGACTATTGTCCAACCGTTCTGGCAGATACTCACGGCCCATGAGCTGACTCACTTTACTATTATAGTTAAAGCGAACAAAGTTGGAAAATGGATGTTCACCCATGATCTAAAAATAAGTGGTTTGAATCGGAAGATAGGGCCATCAGATTAATGTTCCTCTCTCTCCAAGTTGGATCTATTTCATTTACTGAGCTTGTAATACAAAACTAGTGTCATAAAATATATTTTCTAATAGAGCTACATCATGCAATATTAAGCTTTATATTATTTTGATCAACACACTATCATTACCCAATTAACCGAGCTTGACCGTGTTATCGAATGAATGCCGTCACATAGGGTACATTTTTATCGTCTAATTCCATTGTGGTCCCTGAACCAGGGAGCATATGAAAATAAATCCCTTTGACCGGGGGAATTTCCCTTCAAAGGACAACAAAGGCTCGGCCAACAAAACACAACCCTTCAAGAACGCAGCGTGAAATCATGAATGTTGCTTCTGCTAAGAGAGCAAGCGGAGGATGAGGATCTGCAATTGCAAACGTGAGAGCTGCAGAAACAGAGGAAGAGGGTTCTCATCTCATCGCATAGACTCTACGGCCTTTAGTCCTCTAGAGAGACATGCAAAAGTGTGTGTGTGTGTGTGTGTGTGTGTGTGTGTGCAAGAGAGTAGCATCTGAGACTTAAGAAAAGGAACGAGAGGCCACTTACATTAACAGGAGGATGAATGCAACAGAAAGTGGCTTGGCACCGTGAAAGACATGTTCTGGTGCACTCGGTTAGCTTTCATATATTCTATTCATAGAAGGGTTTGTTTTGTTTGATGATGGCAGACAGATGGGGGGAAAAAATGGAGGATATTGAATTATGCAATGTGGCAACACGCCAAGTAGGCTAGGTGAAGTACCTTTTGCTATTCATGAAAAGCTTCACAGAAAGGAAAAAAAAAAGTGTATATCTAATGTATATATCTATGGTATTGTGAAGTGCTTTGGATGAAAAAAAGCTCCGTCAAACATATGTTACTCAATGCAAACTCACCTGTCGGACTCTCTTCTTGGAGCTTCCCACTCTGAAGATCCCCACCGTCTGCAAACCTGGGTGGAGAAGAGACAAAAAAGTTCATCTCAAAAACGTCATGTTAAACAAAGATCTATCTATATATCAAAGCCATATGGTATAACTGTGCTCAAGTCAGCGTCATTGCAGAAGCACTTTTGCTGCAGCAGTACAACGGTGTCTCGCCATGGCAACAGCTGGGGAAACTGAATGGGTACCTCCTTCAAAAACAACTGCAGAGCTGCTCAGTGTCTCTCACAGTAGAAGACTACTGTGAGAGACACTGGCTGATCGGCTGCACCCTACCGCTGCAAAAGTAAGACATTCACCGTATTTCTCCAGGTGCTGACAGCAGCTGTCGACCACCCGGGGCACCTGTCTGTAGATGGGGTTGAGGCTCAGCCGCTTGTCCCGGTGCTTCTCCTTCTTGCTGGGCGTCTCGGCGGGCAGAGACAGCTGCAGCGCCTCCAGCAGGCGGGACTGGTTGTCGTCCAGGTCCGTGATGGAGTCCACTGACATGCCTCCCTGGAGGAAAACCGTGTATTTCATTCTTACAGATTCAACTGAGAAATTTTTTTTTTCTTTTCATAGGCGAATGGGTTTTATATGCTATTTGTTTTAGATTTGTATGATTTTTTTTTAACAGATGCACATGGTTGGGTGGAATCAGGGTGGGATTTGGATGCATTTCTTACTCTCCTTTTAAACTAATTGCACAAGCACATATATCACAATCACAATATCTCAATATCAATATCTATTTTAGAAGTAGTAATAACCGGTAATGTCATGATGCTAAACGATGCTCGTATCATCAATATTACTCTATCACACATAGGTTTGAGAGGTGGGATGAATTGCAGTTCACATCCCTCACCCTCCTGCGCGCCCGCGGTGCAGCCTCGGGCGTGTTGGGTGACGTCGACTCGTTGGCCGTCTCCGACGTGGAGCTGAGTGAGGAGTTACTGCTGGACAGCTCCTTATTGGACGGCCGCTTGGTGGCAAACTGCAGCACAGAGGACCCATGAGTGAGATTAGGCGTGAGTTGGCACATAACGTTGGAGGGAGAGATTGACGCATAAAATCCATATAGACCTGTAAAATGGATGAGACGAGGTCGGAGGAGTCCTTGTGCTCCTCGCGTTGAGGAGGGTCCTGGCGATAGCTGTCCTGACGCTGCCTGTGTGTCCTGTCATTAGCAATGACCTGGGACAGGGGTATGCTGAAGGCCTGGGGTGCACATTCTGGCAGGGAGGAGAGAGGGGGTGGATTAAAAAAGAGAGAGGGAAGTTGAGGAAAGTGGACGGCCGAGAAATGGAGGCAGGAAGGGGGAAAGGAAAGGAAAGGAAAGGAAAGGGAGCGAGGAGGTGAGGTAAAACAAAAGACAGAGAAGCGAAAGTTGGAGAAAACACCATTCTAAGTGAAAACAGCCTCAATAAAACCAAAAGTACATTTAAAGTAGATTTATGAAAGAAGAGAGAGAAAAAGCGGTATCGGGAACATCCAGAAATACTTGTTTACAGACCGACGTTGATGATCTCGCGCGGCATGAGATCACGCAAACAAGTCGCCAATTTCCCTTTATGACTCCTGTTGGCGCGCCGCGTTTTTACAGACAGCACCATAAAAGCATCGCGGCACATGTTTACCATCAAACCGAGCTCAATTAAAAGTCTTTAAACACTTCTTATACAGCTGTTTTCCACAAATAAGACATCACAGAGAGTCAAGTAATCAAAAAGCCGGCTCGGAAACGCCACTTATCTTCGCGTGTTTGACCAAAAGGCATTTTTAGAAGCAGCTCACCGCCGCCACATAAACTGAGTTAACAGCTAGCGTGTGATGTGCCCCGTCTCGCTTTCCTTTGTATTTTTTTTCCCCTGTTTACTATGAAGAGAGGCAACACACCGTGTAAATGGAGAGAAGTGATAAGAGAGGTCGAGGGAACAAAAGTTGACACAAAAACCTGCTGCAGCAACGAACCTCCGACTAACCTGGTGCAGATTGGACTAAAACAGTCCACCATGTTTTACCGTGCTTACCTTCTTGATATATTTTCGCCATTGATAGATAAATGGTTTCATGTACACAACAAATACGTTTTTTTAGTTTTTTACTGCTCACAGATGCACAAGGACATGCACACACACACACACACACACACACACTGAAGATCAGAGCAGGGCTCGCTCCAGAGAGAAATGACGTCACACTAAGCCATCACAGGCCATATATTACATTACGCAGAACCCCAAAGCCTGCGCCAAGAGCTGAGAAAAAACAGTCCAGCTGTTCTGTGTGTGTGTGTGTGTGTGTGTGTGTGTGTGTAAAGAGGAGAGCGAGAGGGCAGAAGGCATTTGGATCCGACAACCGCAAGTGAAGGGATGTGGTTCGTGAACGACAAGACCGCTAACACTGTGACACAATGAATTTGCTCAGCAACCTCACCACTGTGAGCAGGAGTAACTAACACACACACACACACACACACACACACACACACACACACACACAGGCAATCTGGATCGCATGATGTACAGTGCTTAGCCCACATAATGTGCGGTGCTTCATTGTGCGTTTGTGGCCAAACCGCATTTTATGTAGCTTACGGCCATGTCACATTTCCATAAATCCACGTTTTCCATCCCTCTTGAACCGCTACAGTATTTTAGGAACAACACTCCGGACTATTCCCTTTCATTCTAGTGTGTTTATATTAGCTGGAGCTATGACTTGGGTAAAGTAGTCAAAATTTGAGACAGATTAGTCAAACGTTTCTGTGACAGATTTATTTGACACTTTTCTGTGATTTCAAACTTTTTTGATACTATCTGAGGCAAAACCCACCCATCTAGTCGGCCATCTTGCCCCAGCTGAACCACATCACCAATCAGCCAGGTGGTTAGCTGATTGCGTGACATAGACTTAAGAGTGGAATCTGCAGTCCTCAGGGGGGAGAGATGACCCAGATCCCTCTAGTTTAAGTTGCCATTTAATAAAAGAAAGTAAAAGTGTAGTTTTTGTTTCAACCCTGTCTCAAGTGTGACCCTGCTGGAGGTCGTAGTTTACCCACCTTTTATATTTACCACTACATCCCTGGGTGCAGCTAACTCGCGAGTGATGCTAGCAGTCATTCCTCAGTAGCGTTTAGCGTTATTAATGCCTGCTGACAGTGGAGAGCCAAAGGTGCAAAAAGTCAGCGTTGGTAATAGCGTGACGGGCTACCCAAAATAAAGAGTGGATGTGTGCATGTGTATTTATTGTGAATGAGACGGTGCTGGAGGGATTGGGCTAGTCCAACGACCTGAGATCAGCACTCAGCACTCCTACTAATTTGATAAGGAAGGCCCATTGTTTTTCCTCCTGCTCCTACTCTCCATCAGCACTCCCTTTGCCTCAGATCCTCTTTCACTCTCTGCCAAATATGCTTCGCAAGAGTGGCTGCTTCTCAGAGCCGGTCCCCTTACAAGGAGTCCCTCCACTTTAGCTAAATATAAACTGTCGAGGCCCAGTAAACAGAAACTGTTTTTATAACCTTGCCGTTCACCTGCCTGAGGGGCGGAGACCGAAGACTGGCCTTCTGGAGGGAGAAGGAGAGGCAGAGAAAGAATGAAACAGAGAGAGAAAACCCTCTGGGCTGGAAAAAACGTCAGTGCATATTATAAGAAAGAACTTGGCGTACCTTTGTCCTTATTCTTCTCTTTCGCTAAAGAGTCCAGCTTCCTCCGCAGGGACTTTTTCCTCTTCTCTCCATCTGCACAGGGGGAAAAAAAAGAGGAAAGACTTATCCTGCTCGTTGTATCTAATACGCTCATGTCAGATATGCAGACACAAATTACACATTGGAGAAAGTCGTAAGAACCTAGACACCGAACTGATAGCGTCTCCTGAAGCTACGGTATACGTTGAGTACCAGAAAATTCCAATGCCATAGGCTTTCTTGGCCAGGTCTCTCTTGCAAAAGAATCTATGGATCTCAACAACACAAAAAAAACAATGTTATAAACCTACAGTACTAGTCTTGATCTTGAAGCATTTTTGGTTACCGTGCACAAAGCTGGTGTAACAATCAGCAAAGAATGGAAGGGAAACGGTATCAGCTTGATTTATCGCAAACAATCCCACCGATTGCTTTGAAGAGGGCATTTGAGTGTGTTGCAATGTGGCTTTTTTTTTTTTGTATTTGAGCGCTCTGAGCAGAGGAAGGCCACTTTGTCAGCTGTCAGCATGATGAACGACTCCGAAATGTCTTGATTAATGGTCAGGAAGCCCTGGGAAATCACGGCATAAAGGCCTGGAATCCTTGCCGGGGTTTAAAAGGAAGCCGTCTTGTCTCTTGTTTTTTGTGGAAACGTCAGCACACCTTTTTAAAACGTTCGGTCACTCAGCTGAGCAAAACTCTTCACATGTTGCAGATCATTTCCAATTGGTTCAGAGTGCTTTGCCATGATCCGATGGTTTAGCAACCTCAGTTTGAACCTCAGACTCCCCTCCCTCCCTGTGACGCTCAGGGAATTTTACCCAGAGTCTCATAACTCTCTCTATGGTGCGTACTAGCTTCTTCATCACATGACGGTGATGTCCTTCTTCAAGAATCCATTCATTGCTACTGACATGATACATGCAAGAAGTACGCCTGAGATTACTGACTGAGATATAAAGTAAGTCGCACCTTGGAGTAGGAGGGAACCAGAGGGAGGATTGTTAAGGTCTTGGGGTGCAGGAGGGAAAAATAGAGGAGAGAAGGTGAGAGAGAGAGGGCTGTGTGAGATAGAGGGAGAAGGAAAAGCAGATCTTATGATGGAGAGGAAAGGAGAGAGAGAGAGAGAAGGGAGAAGTAGAGATAGGAAATGGTTTAGATTTTTGACAGATGGCTCCCAAAGCTGTGCGGAAATCCCCTGGACCTCCGAAGCCTCCCCGGTTCAACTCCAGCCACTCGTGAAACCGTCCGACGAGCCGCTCGTGCTTTTCTCTCTCTCTCTCTCTCATCACGCCCTTCCTCACCCCGCTCTATCTCTCTCTCTCTCTCTTTCTTTCTTTCTCAGTTCTTTCTTTCTTTCTTGGAGAGACGCTGGCAACATGACCCCGGGCACTCCGGGATGAATATCAGAAACAGCGGGCTGAAAAACCCACATTGGTGGTGCTGAAATAGCACTCACACACACACACACACACACACACACACACAAGTTGAAATATTTCCCTTGGTAACACATGGCGGCCGTCAGGGGCTCTGGAATTCATAAGCAACACAGACAAGTACGTATTAAATCATGGTGGGGAGAGGTTTAACCTTCAGCTGGAATGCAAGGCCCTGGATAATCTAGTGGCTGCTGCATATACTATACTGCTGCTATGGCTGCCACTCCAATCCTACACACTCTGAAGGCATAAGGTGCACCACATTCTGTCCATGTTAAGCTGTCGTTTTACACGGTGCCCACTGCTGAGTGTGTTGGGCACTTCATTTTTTGTGCTGGACGTGCTATCATGTGCTTGGCTCGACTGGATGTGTGTGATGTTGATGTACGATGTGTGGTGTGCCAGCCTTTGCTACCTGGATTCTCTCCAGGATAGTAGATGGTATTGTATTGTGTTGGGAGGGGATCACAGTGGGAATCAAACCCCTAACTCTACCCTGAAAAAAAAAAAATGTTCCTTACGCGTTCACCTGCCAGGACAAAAATATTTTTTGCCGCATTGAAAAGTATTTTAGAGTGTACATGGTGACTAGTAGGGTTACTCCCCTCGGCTACAGCGGAAAGGGAGTCGCGTGTCGCTGCGGGAGGGGGGGGGGTCACCAGATACCATGTCAGACAGGAAGCAACCGATCCCGATGTGAAGTATGGTTTACATCTAAATCCACGTGTTGTCACAACGTCTCTAAACATAGACTATACATGACTTCCCTTAAATGCACTCGACGCGAGGATGTGGTCAGAGACTCGCGCGTAGGCTTTACTTTACGGGGACAGCTTGAGAGATGCACACACAGCAGATCTGCTGCAGTAACGCTATTTTAGTCCCTTTACAGTGCAAGATGGGCGTCGCTCGCAACGTAGGACAATACAATGAGTGCCAGAGAGTTTAGCCAATCACGGAAAGCAGTTGGAAGTCAATTGTTAGTTGTTGATTTTATCTGAATTGTCCTGATGCAGTAAACCCCACCCATCCGGTACTCCAAGCACATCGACACAAAATATATACATATATTGAAAAATCCACCCTCAGCTACTCCTGCACTGTTAGATATCATCAGTCTGTGATCTTCAATGCATTCCAGGAATTTTGTGATGAAGTGTTCCTACATTTCCATGAATGACTTTCCCCAATTGTTGCATTCAGCTATGGGTTATACATGTGAGAGGTAGTGAGTGATAGGGTAGAAAGAGCAAGAGAGAGAGAGAGAGAGAGAGTTTTTCCAGTTGAGAAAAAGTGAGAGTCACGTCCATTACTCAAAGCGCAACATGTCTAGTGGCTGCATTGCATTCTGGTCTATTGAGGCTACTGTCAGTGGAGAAATTGGTGTCTCTTCCTCTTCTATAATGGATTTCTCCCCATATGATTGTTGAACGTCTGTCTAGAAAGAAGCTCTTGCTCTCTGGTTCTGAGGGACTGACTTCAAAACCTGACATTGAAAGCTGTACATAAACAATAGCTTTTTTTTTAGCGTGTTAAAGTCCTTTAGGGTGGATTTTTGCTTTGACTGAGGCATGTTCCTACCTTTCGGCATGGTTATCTGACATCCCAGGTCATAGTCCTGGTGTAAGCGGGCGTAGGCCACTTCCTGCAGCCTGGCCCTCTCCAGCTCCGACAGGCTCTGGATGGCAACCGGTGTCAGGCGAACGCTCCGCCCCGACAGGCTGCTCCAGGTGAAATCACCCTGGGGGGGTGGAGACAAGAGGAAACTTTATACAGGTAACAATACAACAATATATAGGGACACATAAAGGGCTTTCAGGTATTGTGATGCACCCTCTTGCAGCCATGGTGCAGGTAATAATGGGGGCAAAAATAACTATACATGTTAGAGTATCCATTTACAATGTGTGTCAATAGGATGAAAAGTAAAAATTGATGGATGGATGCAGTCATCCTAGATTGCAAATGGCAAGAAAGACATATATTGATAAACGGATTATAGACTGATATATAAATGAAACTAGATGACTAATGAAACTTTAAAGGGGAAACGGATTGTCATGCCAGCAAATAGGATGCCACAATGAAAAAATATAAAGAATAAAAATATAAATGGGGTGGAATCAAGCATAAGAACAGTAGAACATAATGAATATATGAAATGTATATAGCTTACAAAGACCGACAGGTAAACACATCCTAGACAGAGCAACAAAGAGCAAGTGAGGACGTCTACCAGCACTGATGTGGCCTTGCACTGATGGATTTGCAGTATGGTCTCCACACACACACACACAAACTAGGAGGAGAGATTGTGAGTATAGGAGCAGAGGAGAATTGGAAGGCAGTCTTTGAAACACGAGTCATCTCAGTCATTTTTCAACAGATAGAATAGAATTGAATAGAATTGCATCGTCTGTGTCTACTGAGGGGAGACGTCAGGAGGAAGGCTTACTAGTGTCGATGGATGGAGAGCTTTAGCCAGATACGTTTGGTATGGAAGTTTATATGCGTTGAAAAGGTCCTTTGTTTCTTAAAGTTGCCGGTTAAAGAAACGATGGTTAGTCGACTGACAGTCAGAGAAAGAAGACATTTAGCCCCTTGCGCTTCACTTCGCTCTTGGTGGCCAGGCAACGCTGCTTTCATCAACAATATTTTCATGCCGTCATTCCTCCCACAGTCAACTCTCTGTTATTTGAGCCACTCAACACTCCGGTTAACACTATGCAGCAACAGAGCCATCATTCAGCAATCTGGGAAAAACAAGATGTGGATAGAGCCATCCCGCAGAGCCGTGTGTGTGAATGTGTGCGTGCAAGCTTCTCACCTTTCCCTGGCCTCGTAAAAAGCGTCCAGGGACAGGCAAGTTGCATATTACTCTCTATAGCAAGCACAGTATCAAAGAACTGTGTGTGAGCGTGCATGGCCATTCCTTTTTTTTTTTTTTTTCCGGTCTCGGTTGACTTCACACACAGCTTGAAGGGTACACACATGCACGCGTGTGTCCACACCCACACACGCGCGCACGGCGAAAGAAAAGACAAACAGTTGGAAAAGTGAAGTAAGAGGCCTCTCCTCGGTCGAGCTGGTCGGCCCAGCAGGGCTCCTGAAGGGGATGGATGAGCTTCGGTTCTCGAGCGTCAAACTATGAAACCCCTATGGAATGTTTATGCAAGAGTGGAGTGAAACTAACTACTAGTATCACTGCTGGGCTCCAGCTGAAGTCATCGGCAAGCTCTATATAACGCTCAGTGACTCACTGTAATTATAAATAAAGTTTTAAAAACCTGCACGGTTGCTAACGAGAACAATCAAACCTCCGCCGACGCTGAACAATCCTCCCACTTGCAACCTGGAAACATCTCCCCGTTCTCCTCTCAAAGTCAACATCACCTCCTCATTCTCCTCTCTAGCTGTCTTATGTTGTCTTAAATGTCTCTCTCTCTCTCTCTCTCTCTCTCTCTCTCTATTTTGTCCAACCGTGTGGGAAGCACCGGGTGGCCCCAGTGGGACTCAACCCTCTCACCCTCATAGTGTTGAAGGAATTGGTCATCTCACCCACAAAGTGATGAGAACATGAACACCGAGATCATGCAAGTGTCCCTCGTGGATCATTCGGACCATGCTAACACTTTAGCATGCACTGTGTTGAGTGACAGTCGGCGACTAGCATTATCCAAAGTAAGAAGACCGCAATCATCTGCTGCTATTTCCTACATAAAACCAGATTTGACCACATTTAGCTTCAGAGCTGCTACAAGTTTTCATTTTCTCAGTTTTGAGATAGCAACCGACTATCACTCAACATAGTGTATGTTAAAATGCATGGAGCACCGGGGGACACATGGATGATATTTGCTTCTATGTTCTCATCTCCCACAACTATTCCTTTTATTTTGGTTATTATGTCAAGCTGCACTTCACTTTAACATCCAACGCCTTTGGAAGACACAACCGGAGCATTCGTTATCATGGATATGTAGTAGATGGTTTGTGAGATGCAACAGTGTATGAACTGATTGCTTACTGTCACCATCCTTTAAACTCCTAATGTTTGTTTCCCAAATAGATGGTTGCTAAGCCTCTACTCATCTGTCTTTATAAAACTCCGAGAGAGAGATGATGAGATGACGCTTGCTGAAAAGGTTGTGCAGCAATAATCAAATAATAGCAGGTATAACAAATGGTATTTTCTGCTATCTAATTCAATTTGGGGGGGGGGGGGAAATCCACATAAATCATTAATATCCCTTGCATGAAATGTTGAACATGCTTCTTCAATTACATGTTTTCACCTGACTGAAACGGTTAAATGTTTTAAAGGGCTGTTACCTGCATGAGTCAGGCAAGAAAGAAACAAAGGGATTAGACAAGGATGGGAAAAAAAGTGATATAAATTTGCAGTAATTATAGCCAAACAACAGCTGGAAAGATGACTGGCACTGGCACTGCGGAGTCAGATGACTAATATCATTTGGACATACAGCATGTGGTTTTTTGCTCTCTTCCAGACAAAGGGTGCAAAAACCACAGGCAAAAGAATATGTCAGTTTCCGTGGCAACGCGTACACAGAGACTAAAAAAAGGGGTGAGGAAGTGAGAGAAATATCGCTATGGCAACGCACCTCGAATGCACAGGCGCCGGGACACTTGTTGCTCTGACGCACTGCATAAATCATCACCGATTCAGGGTGAACAACACATCATATTTTCACAATTGAAAGCCTCTTCCACTTGTCTTTTCTGACTTTGTATGGCAAGGTCCTCGCATGCACGCACACACACACACGCACACACACACACTCCAACAACATGATAATAACAAATCACCATCAGCATCTCACCATCCTCATCTTTATGCAGAGAGCACTTTTTACAAATAGACTATGACTACAAGTACTAACATGAACATTACTAAGAAAGCATCAAAAACAACTGTAAACATATTGAATATACAGTAGTTATACTGTATATCACACGTCTACAGCGAACCAGGTCAAAAGAACAGAGGGAAAGCAAATTAATCAATAACTCATATCAAGGAAGACAACAACTGTGAGTCTACTGTCAGACGTATCAATCAACAGGGAAGAAAGATCAATAAATGTCACTTGATGACTGGACTGAGAATAAAGTAAGCGGGGGTCCTTTCTGGACCATTGTTGTAAAAGATGACAGCGCCAGGCCATAATGTAGCAATTAGTAAACAACAACAACACAACACCTCAATAGTCCATATAGCAGAGGGACGGGAGTGACCGGGATTATTGTGCAGGGAGCGCTGCAGCAGAACTAGGTTATTATTGATACCCATCTGCTTTTGTGTGTGTGTGTGTGTGTGTGTGTGTGTGTGTGTGTGTGTGTGTGTGAGTGTGTGAGTGAGTGAGTGAGAGAGATAGTGTCAAAGAGATAGTACAGAGGTACATGCATGCTGCCAGAGTGCTGTTAGAAATAGCGCAGTTGCAAGCTGAGCGCACGTGACCCAACAAATGGTAAATACAGAATCCGCTCTTGATGAAAAAGTTTGAAAGGCTTTAATCTGTTGGCTTGTTCAATGACAAAACCGCAAAACTCTTTCAGCCTTGGAGAGACTCTGTATGTGCTGCTGTGCTCCCTGATGAAGGCCAAAATGCGTTGGTGTTTTGTAATTTTTTTTAACTTTGAAAACCGGTGGATTAGAGGGCGTTTTAATTTGTTTTCATGAAGAGGGCCTTGGATTTGCTTTTCTTTTCTGGTGCATTAAGCCCACGCCAAATGGCACATTTTTGACACAACAACCGATGGTATCAGTTAACATTAATTGTATGCCTTGTGCACATTTTTCCCGATTGCAGCACAAAGTAACTCTGATTGCTCCTTGATTTCAAAAATAAAACAGACCACTAAAAAAACAACTACTTTCATCACAGGGTCCGTTTTGGTATTACTTTCATCAAAAGCACTTGAATGTGTGAAAGTATTTACAACTTTACATCTCGGAAATAGGAGCTTACGAGGAGCACTTGAAGGCAACAGACACACAAAATACCAGTTCAGGGGTGGGGATCACTCCAATCAATTCAATGTGTTATCTCAAAATAGTCCTTGCCATACTGTATCAATACATTGATGCATCATGTCAATACTTGCAATCACAGCTCTGCTAAAATACCGCCGTCTCTCTCGGTTGCTCTCTCTCTCCGACACACACTCACACACATCTGGTGATGGCCAAAACATATTGGCTGTCTCTCCGTAAGCTACACAACAGGATCACATCTGTGTAGCGATATCCCAGGAAAAGGCCTGTAAAATATCTTGGAATACCAACTGGTGTACCACAGGCCCGGGAAGCGATCCCTTACGGGGCTTAGGGACGCTAAAGGAACATTCCTGAATTCTTCGTGTTGTAGATTTAGTTTGCTTTCTTTTGGTTACAGGTGGCTTCAAATGACCCTTGGACAGAGTTTCTGTGCTACAAGTAGTTTTCAACACTTTATTCTTCCTTTCCTCTTTTTTTTTTGTTGGTTCTTTTACAGGTTGATTTCATGCTGGCGGTTAATGGATTGCTTTTGCTGACCTGGAACCTCCTCGAGGTTCACATCTGCTAGTAATTACTGGTCGACCCTCTCTGTCAACCTGCGTGTGCTATGAGTGCATGTTTGTGTGTGTACCTGTCACATACCCAAAGATTAATAGGCCCCTCCACCTGTTTTGGGTTGTCCCTGACACTGCCTGAGGAAAATAACTAACAAAATTACATAGAACTATACACCCCCTGTAACTTTAACAGGCCAAATGTTACACAGCCCACCAAGAGGGAAGTCAATAAGTGGCATGAGGCTTATCGTTAGCCTGTTATGGTTGCAAAACGGTCATACCATCCATTCCAATGCACAGAAATGTGTGTTCTGCCAGTAACTTCCTCATGACTCATGCTTGCTTGATAATTCAAGGTTTTATTCCTCACATAGTCATAGTGGTACAAAAGTGCAGTGAAATGTGCGGTGGTATACTTCCGAGTCACTATGCTAAAGTGAAAAGGAAAGGGGGCCAAAACTAGGAGATGAAGTAAAAAATTACAAGAAATAAAAGTAAATTTAACAATAAAATTAATAGACACGTGTATTCACATGTGCAAAAAATGTATGTGCAATGTAAAAAACCAGAAAGCAAAAAAGAAATTTGCAAGTCATTCTTGGTTGGATGTGTGTGAGTTTCGTGTCCTAATGGCCTGAGGATAGCAGCTCCTCCGTCTTGGCCATGTATGCATGTATAACAGAAACAAATTATCTTAGTCATAAATCTGTCAGGCAGACAGGCTAGGACTCACACGCAGAGAAGAACACACACACGCTAGTAAAAGTTCAACACCAATTTATTAGTGTGAGGTCCAAAAAAAAATGTAGTCAAGACATGTCCGGGTCGAACAGGCAACAGGGCTAACGTACCAAAAACCGGAGTTGAGAGCAGGCAGACAGGACCAGTAGGGAGCAGGCAAAAGGCTGGTCAGAAAACAGGTGGCAAATAACAGCTCTGCTACTCAGGCTATTCCATCTAGGGAAGCTAAAACGTTCTGGCGGGGAATTGCAGGAACAGGTCTCTACTTATACTAAATGCTGATTACAAATTGCATTCAAGTGTGGAGGTTGGAATTGAGTGACTCCTCTGATAGGCTGGGCAGGAACAGGTGACAAGCAGGCAGGAGGGGGGGGAAACCGGGTCGGTGGGCGGGGACAGGGAGACAGGCTATGAGGGAAGAACTGCTGCAGTGAACCCACAAAACTTCACACAGCTAATCATCAAGTTCATGACCTCATCGACCCTTAAATTACTCTGCAATAAAGCCTCAAGTGTATCTAGTGAATCATGACGTCTTTTCACCACGATGAAATCACATTTTTGTCCTGGCGCTCTCCCCACTTTCTGCATGTGCTCTCCTCCATCACAGCGGCAGGGAAAATCTATTACGCCTCCTAAATCTTACGATGACATGATTAATGTTGTGTACGGTCGGTTGCTTAGACACGAGGGGGCGGCTCGTCTCACCCACGGGCTCGACTTGTAATTGGAATTGTTATTTTTTGTGACAGGCTTGAGAAATAAGTCCAATTTTCATAGTATTTACATTTTTTTTCCTGGCTGTGGTGAAACGAGGGAACACTGGATTTGAAAATGAGCACAAAAGTACAATTAGGATGATTACGGCTACACCCGCAGGCCGATAAATACGTGGATGTCATATTTCTGGGTTTCTGGCTCAACTCGGGGTGTGTGCTCAAATGATTCCCCCCCCCCCGAATCACTGGCAGGCACATCTGAAGTCACTTCGGGGCGAACTTCAAACATTTTAAGGACCGATTAATGTGTGTGTGTGTCCTGCGGCAATAATGAGGCCTGACCTTGAAGACTGAGGAGGTTGCATAATGGTTACATAAGCCCCAAAAGCAAAGCAAATCAGCCAGTGGAGCAAACAGCACAAGTGATTGGAGGAGAAGCGGAGGTACTTCAGGATTATGTGTGTGTGTGTGTGTGTGTGTGTGTGTGTGTGTGTGTGTTTTATTGGCATTTGCAGCCATAGATCTGTCAAGGTATGACTCTATCAGCTATCATTTTCATTTCTGAGATGTGACACTTCCTTTAAACGTCCAAACCTTTGAAAAAAACTGTTTGAGAACATTGAACTCGATCCATACTAACTTGATTTTCCGGATTCAAAATGAAGCGTTTTAAAAGGTGCGTCTGATGGAAATGGAAACCTGAGGTGGACGTGCAGACATGTTTGAATTCTGGGCTTACTCATGACGGTTGGTGGACTCAAATGAAGCTTTTGCAATGTGTGAGTGCTGTATAAGGTGAGAGAAAATACAAACACCTGCACACCTCTGGAAGGCAGACACCAAATAAGGAGATGCCCCATTAACGCCAATGTTAAAATTGACGTCTCCTTTTTCCTCCTTTTCTCATAATAATACAACTATTACATCATGTTGTTTTCTCATGTTGTAAGCCGTGATGAAAGTGATGAAAGTTTGATGAGGAGCGAAGTGTCTCCCCCCCCCCGCCCCCCCGACCGACTGACCTGAATTTGCCTCTTGATTCCCATGATGCCGCGGTAAAAGGAGATGTCTGATTATTTTCCAACAATCCCAGTCACAACAAGGCTCAGTTGTGTGGCAGGAGAACCGGAGTGCAGTAGACTACAGCCGTGTTTCAAAATGGCAGGAATTGGTTCTCACTCCTGCTTTGCCTTGCAAACCGATGACTGGCTTTGCAAGGCGTGTTGGGAAAAATGTTCACCTGTTACTGGAGCTGTGTAATTCACTGCCATTTTATTCCTCCCTCCCACTTTCTCCTATACCAAAATCTCATCCTCCATCAATTCATCTCTCTCTCCTTGTCACCAGCCATCAATAGTCTCTCTCTCTCTCCCCCCCTGCCCCCCCATCACATTTTACACACACACTCCGGGACCTTCCCATCCAAGGAATGTGTGTAATCTCCACTGCATGCCGGTCAGTAAATGCCCCTCCTCTCTCTCTCTCAGAGCAGCTGCCTGAGCTAATGAAGCTGGTTAATCATTACTAATACAGTGTGGAAAGTGGGGCGCCTTCAATGATTGGTGTGTGTGTGTGTCAATGCTTGCAGGCGTGTGTGTGTGTGTGTGTGTGTGTGTGTGTTGTAGGGTGAGGTCATGTGTGTTACACCATGAATAAGTGGAGAAATGCCTTACTTGCTCCACTTAAACTGTGACAAACTGATTGTGGCCTGATGGCAGCAGCGTGGACTGAGCAATCTCAGTCCTTGACCTCTGTGTGTGTGTGTGTGTGTGTGTGTGTGTGTGTGTGTGTGTGTGTGTGTGTTTTCAAACTTTCAGATTAGGGTCACAACTCAGCGGAGAAAATTGTAAATTCCAGTGTTTTCAAGTGCCTGAGGTGAGGGGATGGTAGTCTTGTGTGCAAAGGAAATTGAGTCGTGGCGTTTTTTTCGCCTCTAATGACAAATGGCACTGACACTACACGTTCAAGTGACACAAAATCTGCCATCCTTGCTCTACAGTTTTGCCTGCAGGACCATCAAGGCACGCCATGCTGGTTTTGAGCTTCCTGAAACTTTCCTGAGGCTTCTGTAAGTACAATGCAAATAGCCCTACAACAATGTCTTTGCATCGGAACACAACAGACCTCAAATGTTCACATGTGTATAACTAACTGGCCCAAAGGGTGACTGCATAAGTTGTAGGGAAGCAAATGTTTTTTGCAAATGTTCAAATGAGTCCCAACCAAAACCTGAAAAAAAGCATACAAGTGAGACAAAAGCTCAAATTCAGCACCATGTGTTCTGGTAGATGTCCCTGTATTATGATGCTGCTGGATGATAGTTGGCCCTGCACTGGTTACAGAGAAGTATGGAGAAGCTAGGTATTGCTTTCCAAAAGTTACCTGCAGAGTTAAGGCTGACGTGAAGATTAATCCTAGACTAAAATGCCGGACGCCTTTTTAACCTGTGTGTGCATGTGAGAGAGTGCCGAGAGCGTCAGTGCGAGAGCCTGACGGAGTGCGTGGGTCGGACGGGAGATCGGGAGGATCGAGAGTCGGGACTATGGAGCGGCGAGAGCGAGCGGGACCAGCAGCAGCAGCGGCGACCGACCAAGGTCCGCGGAGGATGCAGCCGGGAGCAGTCTGGAAGAGCTGCCCAGTCGGGGTTGTCTCCGTCTGTCATGATCTTAGTCAAAACCTTCCATCAGACAGATTGATCGATGTCATGTTGTGTCTACTTGTCTGACTTGTCTGACTGAACAAAGTGATCAGTTCCATCCAAACTTGACTGACAGCTTTGATTTCTATCCCTTGTAGTGGTGAGCATGTCTCACATCGTCACATCGCCCCGAGTTCGCCGATTCAATTGTCCGTCGTTCATTGTGTCTTTTTACCACAACGAAAACAACAACCGTCTGAAATTCTTTGTAGAATTCGATGCCGTCAATCACACAGTCACAGTTTCCATGCGCTCAGAGGGAAAACGCCTTCAAAGACTCGATTGAGACTGTAATCACAAAGTAATCAAAGGCTGATTGGGAAACCCTTTCACTTGAAAAATGCCTCTTGTTCATCTCTCTCTCTCTCTCTCTCTCTCTCTCTCTCTCTCTCTCTCTCTCTCTCTCTCTCTCTCTCTCTCTCTCTCTCTCTCTCTCTCTCTCTCTCTCACTCTCACTCACACACACACAGCCATCTGCAGAGCACATGCCAATTATTATGTTTGCAAGTGGACATCAGCAGCGGCGAACCCTCAGCCTTCCTGCTACACACTAGGCATCGATCATACAAGACTGGGGGCCATTTTACAGTGTGTGCAGGCGTTTGTGTGTGTGTGTGTTGATGTACAGTAAGTGTGCATGTGTGTGTGTGTGTGTTTCGGAGAGGGGTAATTGATAGAGCCTGCAGGCTGGACAGGGAGATCACTTACGATTTTGCTTTTCTTGTCAGTCATAATCCGTTTCTCCACCTGAGGAACCTCCACCTGTGAATGACTACTCTCATCACTCCCACTGTCATCTCTCCATGTCAGGTGTAGCCTGTGCCACTGCATGTCTGTCAATCAGTCATGTTGGATGGGTAAGTAGCCCAGTGGGTATTAGTTTCCCATAGAAGCCTTCACAATCTGAGCACTCTGACCATATCAGCACCGTGAGAACAAGGTCACACACACACACACACACACACACAGTCATTACAGAAACCACTCCCAAAGAAATAATGTGCCACTCTGTCATGCTTGGAATGTTCTGAGAAATAGATTCAGAGATTTGGAACCGGCATCCACGCCAAAAAGGCATAACAGAGCATCAGGCCTCGGGGCGTATCATACAGGGGGACACCGATTCATGCGCTGTGGCATCAACGTGCCTTCTCACATACCTTCCTTAAGCCGAACGCTGCTGTAAAACACACACGCATGTGGATAGAAACATGTACGCACACACACACACACACAACCATACCAGAGACAATCTGGGCCCACCACTTCCTGTCCAGACAGACACATGACAGCCATGATGCTGAAGAGGGTGGGAGGAGGAGGAGGGGGATTTTAAGCTGGTGAGAAGCAGCAGGATGCTTCCGCCGTCAAATACACCTAAAGAATTGATGATGTTCTTGCAATTGAAATGTATTTCTTAGATGCTGACTACCGACTGAGACGATTCAAAAGCGCACTCTCGATTTCCACGAGGAATAGTATGGTTTAACAAAGGAGAGAGTTGGAGTCACATCCCTGCATCCATTTAGCCCAACCATCTATTGCCTGCTACATCACAGAGCCGTTTAACACCACAGCCTTTCTTTCGTTTCATGAGTGTTAAGTGTGTGCGGGGATTATGTGTTAATCCTATTAAAGAATACTCTGTTTATTTTTCACACCGGTGGCAAGACCATTAGCCGATGAAAGTACAGCGCATTCTCTCTTTCACTATATCCACCTCGCGCAGCGGGATCCGGAGTAAAGTCTCCGTAAAACTCCTTCATTCTCCACGTGTGTGCCAGGAGCGTTAATCCCGCGCAGGCAGTCGAAGAGAGAGCGAGGGGGGATTACAACCCCGATCCGGATGATGGGTGACGACGACGGCGGCGATGACGGAGCGAGGCCAAGCGGTGGTCACTTTTACGAGACACATGGCAGCGTTTACGGGGGGCGCCGCGCTTACCGTGCACGCCGTTCAAAAAACATTTACGTGCACACATCTACACACACACACACACACACACACATGCTTGACAGATCCTGTTAAGAAGGAGGGGTTGCTTGGAACTGGTGTAAAACAGAGACAAAAATAAACATGGTGTCATTTTATAGAGGTCTATTAAAAGTAATAGAAAGTTAGATGTGGCTCCATGTGTCCTGCAAAAGAAAAAACAGAGTTTTCCTGAACGCATCGCGCAACCCGATGTCTCAGCCGGGTTTTCGTGGACGTCTTTCTTCTCGCCGTTGACGTTTTCCAGTCCGCTTCCAATCGACTTTTGACATTGTCCTTGCATGAGCGCCGTGACGCGATCGATGCGTCTCACTTTATCAACTTCGGTGAGGTTTTTGTATCGCCGGGGGCTCTTGCCTGGTCTTTGCGTGACTTTCTTCCTTGCATGATCTTGAGAGCGTTTCAATGAGCGGATAGGAATGCGTGACGCGGCTGGGGCGCTGCGCAATTTCAGCCCCCGGGGCGACTAGAGGTTACCTATACTTGATGGTTGAGCGACTGAGAGCACTTCCTTCAGACTAAGCAGAGAACCGGATAATGTGTAACTTCACACGGTTAAGGGCTACACATAGAAATGACAGTGAGTGTATTGTGTACATGATGTGTATTATGCCCAGAATGTGGGGCTAAAGACGTTATGGTCCCACCACGGGTTTTACTGCATAGGACAATAATCTACACAACATTTCTGAGTTTTCTCCTTGTTATCCAAACTGGATCCATGCAAGAATTTACTTACTTACTTAAGGCCGAGGCCCCTTTTACATCTGGTCTTAAAATGCAATCTATATCCGGATAATCGCTTTCTGTTTGCATGGTGATCTCATTTTGCCCACACACAACGCAATGCAGGCGACGACGCGCTGAGGTGGCATTGTCAACAAAAAAACAAAACACGGCGGGTGTGGAGTGGCTAAACGTGATACCGCACGGCCTGTATTTACTTTTCGTCGGAGGTAGAAAGGGTCGTCTTTGCTGTGTACCGTTCACGCCTTTTTTTTTTCCCTCGCCCAGATAAGATATCCAGACACGGATCGCAATTTAATACCGGGGCGTAAACGGGGTCGTTAGAACAACAGCCCATCCGCCCGTCAATCGGTCAGCCGTTTCAACGTTTGACTGAAATATCAATCGACTGATACATCGATGAACGTATCATGATCGGTAACCATGTGACGTTAAAGCATTTCAATGAACTGAAACAGCGCCCGTGAGAAATACTCCAAAAGTATTCAAGTAACCCTTAAAAATCATCAGCCTGGTTTCAGTCCAGGAAGTGCGAGCCGAGCGTTACTTCCTGGCGACCAAAGCCACACCCCTCACTCCCCGGCACTGCTTTGTTCTCCTGGACAGTGGGTGGTAGTGTGGGTTTGTGGATGTGCATGCAACACAGGTCACAGACGGGTCAGCTGTTATTGATTTCCTAGCGGAAAGAGTGATCATAGCGCTCCAGTGCCACCGTCCTGCCCAGTGCACCAACCGACCTTCAACTGACCTCACCCTGCGTGTGTGTGTGTGTGTGTGTGTGTGTGTGTGTGTAGGGAACACTGTAGAGACTTTCACTTTCAAAGTAAGTGTTTATTAGTTCATGGCGACGGCTTAGTGTAGAACAGTTTAAACAGAGGCTGATAAGTGCTAATGGGGTGTCACCTTCCCACCTGCACCGCTCTGTGTGGGCAATCAGCTCTCAGCTTCTGAGTCTCTTTCTCTTTCTCAGACCCAACGTAGTGTAAACTTGGCGAAGGTAAGTGGTGGTTCAGGGACGGCAGAACTAACTGTTGTGGCTCCTGGAGGCATCCTGGTACTAAATCAACACCTACAGCACTATAGTTACGTTATAGTTACGTGCCATGCCCTATGCATGCATTTGTTTTTTCTCTGCATCCGATCCCGGTTCTACACCTTGTCTCCTCCCTGATTGGTCCCTTACCAGCTCCTCAAGTCCCTGCCGATTGGCCGAAGCAACGGCAGGAACCAATCCCTGGCATCCACCTCCTATATATATACAGTATATTACCTGCATGGGGGCCCTTTTCTTAGTGTCGCCATTTTGTGTATGCCCTTCTGACCAGTATGCCATTTGCAGCCGGTAGCTTGAATTGCGTTCTGTCCTCGTTGTGTTCTCCTCTACTGTTGATTGATGTGGTTCCATTTTAGCTCATCTATCAACTGGCTGCTGTGTTATGGCGTGACTCTTCTCCTTCTTCTGCTTGATGGACATAGTACACTAAGTTTTGGGAGATCGGGCTGTTGGTGATGATGACGTGGACACCAAAATCATCCATGTGTCCCTGGTAGATCATCTGTTTCAGTGCTCCATGCTAACACTTACATATACTGCGTTGAGTGATAGTAGGCGACTAGCGTTATCTCAAAAGTCACCTCCCTCCAAACTGTATTTGGCTTGTCAGTCTCCCTTTAAATAAGATCCTCCATATGGGTAAATGAGTATTGGCTGTGTTGAGTTAGTGTCTCATACTAAACTAAACACCCTCACACCTGCACTGTAAGCAATAAAACACTCAGAGGCTCTCATTTCTCTCTCTCTCTCTCTCCCTTTCATATCTTTTGTTAAATGAAGTGTCAATGACACTAGCTGCTTAGACTTGTTGCAAAACATGTTCAAAAATAAGAACATTTGTGAAATCCGATGTGGGTCTTTGCCCAAACAAAAGAAGATACTGTTTCCTTGAACTCATGCCACCGCTTCGGTTTCCCTCGTCCAGCAAAACGTCAGCCTCTGGACTTTGTGTTTTGTCCGAGAATTTGAGAAGTTAAAAAAAATTAATAAATAAATAAAAACACAACCGAAAACAAAAGCGTTCTTTACCTTTTAGGAGGCGGTTTGCTCCGTCTGCCAGAGCCACAAAGTCTTTTTCCTGACCACGAACATGAGGAATTCTGTCTTTTTTTTTTTTTTTAATAGAAAAGAGCCCTCCAGGGGGAAACAGGAGGGATAAACACGCAACAGCTGTGTGTTCACTGAGACTTCGAAACTGAATTCACTCCAACATTTGTGGAGGAATCCGTGTCACTGATGAATGAATCGTCTTATTCACCCTTTACAGTGTATTTGTACTCCTATACATTCTGTAACAATTTGAAGCTGGAGATATCATCAGCAGTGTATTAGGGACCAGGTAAGTCGGCATCATAGAACACCACGAGTGTCCGAAGCGATGGCGAGGTGCGAAACTGCGCTTGGAAACGTGCAGGAGAGGCGTTGACTTTCGGTGGGTAAATGGGGGAGACTGGAGACGCAGCCATGCAGAAGACAAACTGTGATGGATGGGGTTCATGCAGGTCCTCACTCATCTATCCCGCCTGCAGTGACACACACACACGGTGACCTTTCCTGTTTACATACTCTCGTCTTATTACTATAAACAAGTGTCAGCCGACGCGGACGCCTACAAGACACCCTGAGGGCTTTCCATCCATCTAGCTTTTTTCTTTTTTCTTTCCCTTTTTCTTCTGCCTTTACTCTTCTGTATTTCTTTTCTGTTTACCCTTTTTTGGGGGATTTTCTTGAAGAATGGGCCTGCCCGCCATTCAACCTTATTACAGCTGAACCAGACAGAATAGACTGAGCTGCATGAGTATTTTGACACGCGTACGAATAGCACAAACGAGGGAATGAATGGGTTCAGCGATAGAGGGCGGAGCTACGAGTGGCAAGATATTTCAGCTACGAAGGCTAAAAAGCAAAAAGCAAAGCAGTGTTATTATAACAGTATTTTGTCATCTGTTGGATCTCTGTCCTAATTGGCTAGCTCACTCGTCTTTTTTTTTTTTTGTGCGCATTGAAAAAATCTGTGTGTGAAAGAGTGTGTGCGCTGCCCTGACACACTTGATCCCCATATTCTAGTGGGCAGCCTTGAGAGCAGCTCATCCAGTCTTAGTACAAGGCCCCTTGACCTCCCAGGTCGCACTGCTTTCCACTCTAACAACATATGTACAAGGCACACACACATACCCCTTTGTAATATACAATAGTATATAATGCACACACACACACACACACACACACACTGCAAGCATAAATTGTGTGTGTTATTCCTCGTCTGCTTCGGGATGTCTTCATCACCATGACTCTCAGTGATGTCACCAGAGCAACAAAGGAAAAATGGAAGTCAGGTTTCACTTTTGACCTCCGCCGATTTGTCTGTCTGCTCGTCTGTCTTTTTAGTCCACCTGTCGCTGCCTGTCAACCTTCTTGTCCGTCAGACCGTCTGTCTTTCTGTCTTTGGTTTTCTCCTCAGTGGAGCTTGCACCTTCAGGTGGATCCGTCATACACAAAACAGTGGCTATCGGTTAATCCCCGAGAGGCTATTTAAAGCTGCCAATGTGCAATTTAAGACGCAACGGTGATGTCCACCATGTGCAGCTGCACGTTTAGCTTCACCGTTCTTTTATTTCGTACTGCATTGTTGCTCTGACTTCCCTGCATGCTGGCCGCTAGCCTCAACTTGACAGCCACCACCCAGCTCACTGTTGGCCACGCTCATATGACCAACAGCGTATGGTTACGCCCCAAAACGTTCCAAACATCACTGAAAAGCCAATTTCTGGCAATGTACACACACCATCACAGACAGACACACACTGATATCCTATTTTTGTTGTTATTTTAATGTAAAAGAAAAATGTCAGAAAATGGTCAGAGGTCAGAGGTCAGGGTCAGCTACAGAACAGCATCCCTGGAGCTGGTAGGGATTCCACGTCTGACGGTATATCTACCATGTATTGAAGTACCATGATATGTAGCACAGATGCACACACACACACACACATTGCACACGCAGTCACACACACACATTTTGCCCCACGCCCTTTGACCTTCAGAGACACGCTGAAGCAGTTTAACAGATGACTCTGATGCTGCGATCCCAGCCTTTTTCACTCACCGGCGTTCCCTAAAACTTCCCGGGAAATTTCTCCTCCCAAGTTAATGGGGTAATGACGCATTTACTGCCGTACTTCATTTGTCTCTCGGTTGTGTTTGCGTTCACAATTTTTTTTTTTCACCTGCGCTGAAACTTGGAACTCGAAAAAACCCCCACTTGCTTCAAATACTAAAAATGTGTTATGCCGTGAAATGTATTCCAACGCTAGCTGCTGAGTCTCAACAGCTTCGGCTAGTTTTTGGCATCGCAGTTGCTGCTGAGGTCCGTCGAAGACCAACAGCTGTCTGAGGTGTTGAAACATATTAGTGGAAATTTTCTCCACAAGACAGCACAGCCTGTTCTTATTATTTTCTCTGTTTTCTCTGTTCTGCTCTGTGTGCAATGACTCATGCACATGTGGGTGTGCAGTGTTTGTTGTGTGTCTGTGCATCTATGGTGCACGAGTGTCCCGAGTAGCCCTTTTGAAAATCCCAGTCGATTACGCTTTGCAAGGCCTGGCAAATCAGGGAGAACATGCAGTTATAGTCCCTTTTAAAATTCCCAAGTCATGATGCAATTCCCCTGCAGCGGCACGGTGATTGATGATGCATCGTGCCCCCTCGCGGCTCTCGTGGCAACAGATAGGGGACCATGTCTAACTCGTTCTTCAAAACCTACTGAACTGCACATCAGCAAGGCCCCCGACCAGCTAAACCTCTTGCCAGGACATCTCAGTCGACTGAAACTGTGTCAGCAGCAAGCTTTGCTTAGTTTGACACCAGAAAAAGCGCCAAAACTTTCAAGTCTCAAGAGCAACACCTAGACTGCATGTTTGTTCGGGCCCGGAGAAAGATCCCTGAACCGCATCCCCCCCCCCCCCCGGGCAAACGTTGGATCAAATCTTGCCAGAACCTTCTCTCCTGTGTTTCCTCGACTCTCTTGGTTTTGTTTTTTTTTCTAAGCCTTCCTACCGTCTCCATAAAAAGACAAGTCTTGAGGAGGGCTGGACTGCTCACTCGCTGTTGATAATAAAACAGTGCCTTTCCTTGACGGGGTCTAGAAAGGAAAAACAAGGAACGGACAGCGTTGTCATGGCGAGCCAGATCTGACGGCGACAGGAACGGAGCTACAAAGAGGCCGACTTTCAACTATCCGGGTTAAACGTTTTCTCGTGCAAAGTGGGCGAGGCATGCTGCTGCACATGCAACACCAGAGTGAAGTCAATAAATGTACAGGAATTTATCTAGAAGGCATTGGTGGAGAGTTTCACAATAGATAGATAGATAGATAGATAGATAGATAGATAGATAGATAGATAGATAGATAGATAGATAGATTATTAGCAATGAATTGCAGGTATTTTCACTGAAACAGCATTTGGAAAGGAGCTCCTTATACGTGCAGCACACTCAGCATTCAGTATCGATGTGCGTTCACCAGATTCCTAGTACCTGCACCCCATTTGAACAAACTGTCCACTCCTGATTGTCCTCGTTCTGGGTCAGTGTGTGCTTAGGAAAACTTGTGATCACTGTAAATAAACTCGCTGTGCTGATGACTAAGAAGCTGCGTGGATGGTGGATGCCATCCACCCACACACGCACACACACACACACACACACACACACAAGTATGAAACTATGTATGAAAAGTGTATTGTATATACATTTTGGCTAAAAAATGTCAATCAATCAGGATTCAATCATTTGATTGTCTAAAGATAAAAGATATAATCCGTACAACAGGAAAACCAACTCCACCCTTGTGCCTTTCTCAGCCAGGGCTGTTTGTACTGGGAGTGGCAGTGGCGTAAAACAAACACACCTTCTGCAAAAGACCAAGGTCACACATCGGCAGGTAAGGAAACCAGAGTGTATTACAAAATGTTTACTCTCAGCATTATGGACCGAGAGGGAGAGAAAGAGAGAGAGCGAGAGAGGGGAGAGGAATGATTCAAGGTTTCTGTGTACATTGAAACAATGGGGCACTTTGACGTGAAATAAGCGAAGCCCAGAGAGACGGAGAAGGACAGGGAGGTAGAGAAAATGGGGAAACAAAGGGAGGAATTCGGAGCTTGTCTAAACAGGCAAGTTGGCTCTGAGGCCGACGAGGGTCCCCGGATGCTCTGAAGGTCTGAAGGAAGACAGAGCGTTTGGTCAGTGATGAGAGAGGGGGACAGAAAGGTAGATAAACAGGACAAAGAGAGACAGAGTCAAAGATGAAAGGAAGGGTAGCGAAGGAGTGTAATCAATCACTTCGTCAATATCCCGTTGGTCTGACCCGCTGTCTCACACTGTCCATCGCAGAGGAGGGCGAGTCTTTCAATCCGGGATTCTGTGAGCTGATTAAAGAAAAATCAATGGCAGTCCGACATGTTTTTCAAGATGTTTGCTCAAAGGAAGCCCAAAGTCTTCACACTGATCCTTGTGCCAGATGAAGGTTTGTGACAGAAGACAACACAATGAGTACCTCAAAGTTGAGATGATCACCGGAAAACACTTTAGATTATCTTTCTGTGACAACAACTGTGGTACAACAACTGCTAAAAACGTTTGCAGCTTTATTTGACCCCAATCTGTAATCCCATGTCATTTCTCAGACCACTTCTCAAAGCGTCCTGACATGAAAACACGTTCTAAGATTGCAAATTCGATTCAAAAGTACATGAAGCCCGAGAGACAACACTTGGAAGCAATACAGCACGGTCATTTTTCCAATCTTTATCATGCTAAATGCTTTTCTGATCACCCCAAATTCTTGTTGTTTCCAGTCGCAGGCAATGTTGCCGGTTTCTGTCGCCTAAAAAGGCCCGCCTGCACCGTCTTGTAACCCTGGTACCTTCGTGTACATCTGCAGTTCTGCACAAGTCTAAAACAAAACCCCTTCCAAGTAAGAAGCAAAGAGCAATCAATCCAGACTTTTGTTATATCTAATCCTTGGTGGTATTCCATTTCTACAATACACTGATGCCATAACTAGAATACCTCGCACGTCACTACAAATGGAACAAACGCATGGCTGCCTAGAAGGGGGATTAGACGTTTACGCACTGGCAACCGAGAGGTGCTGCTACACATCTCTCACTCCCCTTTCTGTCTGTCTGTCTCTCTCTCTCTCTCTCTACTCCATCCCTCTGCGTCTGCAGGCCAGTAACCTGGAATCTGAAGTATTTCTCCTGCCGTGGCAGGAATGACGGAATACGCCGTTTGTTTATCGGAGGACTGACGAAGAAAGGAAGGTTCCTGAAAGGGCATAATCCTCCATTACCACAAATGAGGAGGCCATTTTTCCTTGGATCCTCTTCTTCGTCGTTCAACTAAGTGCCTGGGGTTTGTAACGCGACTGTGAGCAGCCTGGCTGAAACTCCACTACTGGATTGCGATACAGTCTCAGTTGTTTGCTTTCCCATGAAGTACAGACCAACAACAAAAACTGCGTGTTCATCACCCACATGCTCCCGGCACTACTCATTTGTACTCGTGCAAATGGTGGGAAACCAAATGACATGAAAATTTAGCTGACTCGTTTTTCCAATACAGCGCTCCGTGATACCGCCACCGCCTCCCCTTTAAGGTCATAGTGCACGGTATGCCGTTGACACAAAGACAAGACACAAATCTACTCAACTACATGTGTGGCAATCAGAGCTGATAGAGGGTTGAAGGTTATAGCCTAGTGCGCCCTGGTCAACATTGTCACATTTTTTTGATACCTGATGACTTTACCTCCCCCGTGCATTCAAGAGGATACTCACAATAAAACTGGATAATCGGGAGTATTGCTTAGTATGGTTCAGCACACTTGAGACTCATCAGGCACACACACACACACACACACACAAGCCACAAAACACTAACTCCACTGTGGGAGACCACGGCATGTGGCAAGTTGAGCCAAAGAAAATTGTATTGTTTTTCAATCTACGGTTGTAGTTTTATGAGGGCTTCCAGCCACAGAAACATCAGTCATAAAAGAGAGACGGACCGCTGAAGCACTCAGCAGAGGATTACTCACAACTGGAGAGGAGTGGCGGGGGGGTGTAGTGTGTGTGTGTATGTGTGTGCATGTGTGTGCGTGTCCAACTTGTTGATTGCCACGTTCCAATGACCTGCAAAATCTGCACAAAATCAGGTCTATGTCAAAAATATGCTAAGAAAAGCGCTGAGGAGCAGTTTTTTAAGGAGCAGTTCCCATCAGAGAGCCACTGGTCCTCACCGCCTTGACCCACATCTGTGTATTTTGCCCTTATCTTGCCACCGTGCTTTGTGGCGTCCGATGTCAAACACAACACCTTGGATCCCTGCGCCAGCAAAAACAGGAGTCGCGAGGTTTTTTTCCGTGTCTTTTATTGAAGTCATTTCACAGCTAAGCTCTCCCCTTCCGAAACCTGGGCGGTCCTGTGCGTATTACAAAGGCTGCCTGCCTTCACCTCCCCACACACACACACACACACACACACACACACACACATGCCTCTTAAAGCGTTCCATCACAGGAAGTTACTGTTGAGGCCCCCTTTGCTCAGCTCAGCTTCTGCTTTCTGTTTCATCGTCAGTTTTAAAACACAGAAACTCTGTTGTTGATTTGTGAAAACGCTGACAAAGTCATCATGTCGGTTTGTATCATTCATAAAAAAGTACATTTTGGTATATATATATATGTGGCACAATATATGATGGTTATTTAGGATAAGGGTACTAGAAGGGGGGGTGTTGAATTGAGGAGACATAAAGAGTTAATAATAAAAACAGGTGACTGATCAGTCTGCAGCTGCAAAATTGTCTGCAAGTCCTCTTCATGCAGGAAATTAACGTCCACTCTCTTTCTCTCTCGTGCGCACACACACACACACACACACACACTCTCTCTCTCTCTTTCTCTCTCACAAATACACACACGCTCACACAAGCGAGACGCGCGCACCTCTGTCCTCGAGGCTTATCAGTGCACAGGCACGATTCAGTTGAGTCGTTGTAATTAATTTACTGCCAATAAACCCCGAGTACTCACAAGATAGGAATTGTGCCTGTCGAGGAACACGGAGTCTCCCATGGTCCCGAATAAGCATCCACATAAAAACACCCAGAAATGAACCAAAAAAAAATTAGATGCAACAAAAAAGGATATCCTATTAAAGAAATAATAATAACTCCAAGAAAAGTGTGCACGCGGCGGAACGGGGCGTAGAAAAAAAAAAAGTCTCCACTACCCAATTGCGTCTTCTCCCTCTCTCCTACATTAAAACAAGAGAAGGGAAACGCGAGGAGTTGTTGCTTTTAGGAGTTGATGTCTTTGCACCATGCAGCGGTGTGTGTCAGAAAGTCCTCCGTGCCAGAAAGGACACCATGGTGCGTAATGCGTAACGGATCCATACTGCGCTCTGTGGACTCTGGCGAAGACAGATGCTGAACCGCGGAGAGACGGGGAGACCAGTGTGAAGTCAGCGAGAATGAGTAACGAGGCTTCCGGTTGAAATTTTCAAAATAAAAGATGGGTTTCTAGCGCCCAAAAAAATGCAACGTAGAGTGTATTGGATCAAAAGGGCTGAATGGAAATGGATGGATTTCCATAAAATGTGTTTTATTGAAACAGTTTTAGCTCAGAGACATAATGTTATTTTTGCCAATAAATGAATTATGCATTAAATAGAAATGCAAACATATTTGTCAAACACAATGATTAAGGCTGTGTGTGATGGGCTTAACGCATAGTTCAGTCTTGTTGCACACCAGTTGAACAGTGGCTTTGAAATATTTTCAAGTGCTTGTCCCGTCTACACTGAGAACCCAATGCAACGCTCCTTCCCTGCTTTTTTTCTTCTTTTTTTGTAAAGTTGATGCTTTTATTTTGTAGTCCAAATCACTTACTTCCTGGTGTTATTCTGGTTAACACTGACTGGCTTGACGCAGCAAGACGGAGCGCGGCAGAGAAGGAGGGGCGGGGCACTGAAGGGGAAACAGCAGTGGAAGAAGCCTCTGATTATCTACAGCGGGGCCCCTCAGATGTTGATGTTTCCTGACACATGGAGCCAAATTAGACCAAGGAGCCCCCAAATGATAAGATTTCGCCTGAGAGACCCCCCATATGGAGAGTCTTTTGTTGTTGGATATTGGTGCAGAACTGGAAAACTTCTTATACTGTAAGTGATAAGCGATCAAAATAGAGAGCTTGTGTCATTCTCTCACTGTTCTCACTTCAAATTAATGAAATAAAAGTGAAATGAAACTATTCCTCTTTTAGCTTCGGGAACCACAGATGTACTTATTATTCTAGGGGGAAATCTACAGGTTAATTTTATCAATTTTATTAGGATAGAATGTATCAAATGTACTCAAGGCAACAACTGAAATACAGCCAATAGTGTGGCCTGAGGGAATGAATCACGGGGATAGCATTCACTGGACAAACCACAAAAAATGTATGATCGATTCCTTTTCCATTGTATAATCGGGAGTAATTTTTATTTATGTACTTTCCCTCCTCTTCAAATATGCTCTTAGGAGCCACCAAGGGAGGCTAGTTTACCGCTAGAAGACTCTAGATGGGAGGAGTGGACATTACTGGGTTTGTGCAATTCTTGGTGTGGAACCAATATTGGGCAATCTGTGTCAAAGGATTTTTGCTTGCATCCAAACTCGTAAAAAAAAGAGGTATGCAAAACAAAAGAGAGCACAACACTGTTTTATCAAGGACACGGTGGCCAAAGTGTATGAGCTGGCCTCAGCGGAGAGGTTTAACATGCACACACACACACACACACACACACACACACAATTACTTGGGGTTAATGAAAACCATTTGCTTTGCTCTGCTTTGGCAGACTAGGACACAAACAGACAAAGTCTCTGTCTCTGTCTTCATATTTTGTCCTGAGAGGCTTTGGTGTGTAGAAGTTTTACTGTCGTGCCCTGGAGCATGGTTGTTAGTCACACACACACACACACACACACACACACACACACACACACACACAGCAGTAATAGTTTTCTGATTTGGGCAGATGTGTATTTCCAACACACACACTAAAACCTCTCTCTCTTTTTATGTCTTTTCTCGTGTGTGTGTGTGTGTGTGTGTGTGTGTGTGTGTGTGAGAGAGATAGTGAATTCCACTGCTTATCAGATAGAGGTGTAACCATTTAAAGAATGCTTGAAGAGACGTAAAGAGGGACACTTCTTCTTTCACTATGAAATCAGTTGACAACAGACAAGCTGCTAAACACTGACAGAGCCACAAACCAGACCTGAATACCTGATTTAACAGATTGTTTTCAGATTTGGGGGATTTTTTTTCAGCAATTTCCAATATTAACAATATATACTACCGGTCAAAAGTTTTAGAACAGCCCCATTTTTCCAGTTTTTATTGAAATTGAAGCAATTCAAGTCCAGTGAATAACCTGAAATGGTACAAAGGTAAGCGATAAACTGCTAGAGGTACAGTTTCCTACACCATCAAAAGGCTCTTGGAAACTGGAGGAAACTGGAGGAAGCAAGTCTCAGTTTCAACTGTGAAGAGAAGACGTCGAGCTGCAGGTTCGACAGGTCGGGGCCGGAAGAAAGCCATTGCTGAGATGGCAAAACTAGAAAAAGAGGCTTTCCTGGGCCATTGGACTACTGAAGACTGGAAGAAGGTGTTTTGGACCGTTGAATCAAATTGGAAAAATGGGGGAGTAAGAGACACATGCAAAATAAAATTGAGGAGCATAATAGCGATAACATTCAGATGTGGGAAAATGTTGAGTTTCAATCACTTCATTTGAGCGGCTGAAGTGAAGACGCTGCATTCAAGATGCAGCTTAACGTTTTAGCTCGACCCAAACCAAAAAGAAATGCTATCCGAAAAGTTTTGCACCAGCCTGCCGATGAGGCAAAACCCTGATGAAATTGCCGGTGCAGATCAGGTCGGCGCATGTCTGGTTAGTGGGCAATAATACTGGAATAAAGACAATCATGCACATGAAATCAAGACATCATGAGAAATATAGGAGATCTACATTCCTGAGGATGATGTAGTGGGAATGGAGAAGGAGGGAGGAGAAAGACTGAGAGAGGGAAGTTTTCTTTTTTTTTCTCCCCCCCCTACAGACATTTAAGTTCAGTCATAAGGTCAGAAGTTGTGTTTTATGGTGCTGTAGGAGGAGCCCATTGTCTCCTAAAATGGTGTTTCAGTGGTCTGAGGGTGACCACAGCTGGCACACACACACAGAGAGAGAGAGAGAGAGAGAGAGAGAGAGAGAGAGAGAGAGAGAGAGAGAGAGAGAGAGAGAGAGAGAGAGAGAGAGAGAGAGAGAGAGAGAGAGCGAGAGAGAGAGAGAGCGAGAAGGCCTTAGGAAACGGAGTGGAAGAAGAAGAAGAAGGGAGAGAAAAGGAGGAATGGGAGGGAAAGGGGAAAAGAAAGGGATGGGCTTGAAGAAGAGTTAGAGGGATGAAGGGAGAAAGAGAGGGAAGGGGGGGTAAGGAGAGAGAGAGAGAGGGAGGGGCCGTGGCAGAACGTCTCCTAAGTCCAGATGTGCAGTATCAACTGCAACATGGAGAAATCTGCGAGAGGGAGAGAGAGAGAGAGAGAGAGAGAGGGAGAGAGACAGCGTGCATGTGTGTGAGTGACCTCCTTAGAGTTGGCAGCGAGGGGTTGTTTGTTTGGACTCAGAGTCGGGGGGGGGGGGACTAACTCCACAGCAACACAACTGTTACCAGTTAGTCCATCACAATCACCAAGGAGGTTTCAATACAGAATGGAGGCGATAAAAAACACCCAAGCGTCAAATCATCGAATCGATCCAGTCCCGTCGGATGCAGAGGATCCTTCTTCTAACCCCTGACCCTCTCTCTCTCTCTCTCTCTCTCTCTCTCTCTCTCTCTCTCCATGTCTGTCTATGTCCAAGTAAAAGGAGCTTGGCCACTGAACCTCCTCACCCCCGTTCACATTTCGACAACTTCTTCTGAAAAAACGCCTAGGTCTGACTCCATCCGTCAAAAATGGGATCGAGGTGCTCCTCCTCTGGCCTTGTAAAATGAATTGAAATGGTTCAAATGACAGAAATGAGGACGTTTTTAAGGGGTTGCGCATCTGGATTCGCACCGCGCGTGATTTGGCTCTCGATTGAAGTGATTGTTTCAAAGCTGAAGAGTTTCCACTGTTGAGTTTGGCAGGGCGCGTTTGCGTTGATGTGTCTTATCCCCCTGCAGTTAATGACGAGTGAGCGGAGAACAGTTTGGAGGAGAGTTGAGAAATAACTTTGTATAGTATTTACAGTAGTAACTTCCCATGCAGCCTCAGGATCACATCCAGAGCTTTCTGCCCCATGCATTTATTCTTTACCACGTTTTCCTCATCGGCCTCTCATATATCTGGAGAATCAACAATGCCACTAACTGACATCCATCTCAAGTATACATAATTGTCCCCAAACTGTCTTTTTAATATTATTTAACACTAGCAATGAATGTAAAAGGGAGAAAAAAAACCATAATCCCAGCGCTATATAGCTGAGACGAGCTGCAAAACGCTAATGTTTACATCGCTCAGTTAGGAGGTGCAGCACCCTCCTTCCAAAAGGGGCGAATGCCTGAGTTGTGAAATCACTCCATCGGGGTGGAAAGTATTCTGTTAAAGTGCTTTAAGGCGATCCAGTAAATGACAGAGAAAAAAAAATCCCCCGAGGGCTTCGATCTGTTTAATAAACACTCGCCGAAATAGATGTCGCAAGGCTTTGAGATCGAAATATTGCATCACGCGCACCGACCGAGCACCATGGCACACAGACGGACTTGGGGAAGGTTACGCGGTAATCTATTACAGATTACCAGTGAGCTGCTGACAATTGGGATTGGATTTCTCCGTTTGGTGACGTCATCTGATGACTTCCAGATACCTTTTAGATTACGTCAACCACGAAACCTATACTAACCCATAGACACAGCTGATCAAATTCAACGAAACTCCAGCATAGGTGATAAAACGCAACAAAAGATCATGAATCTAGTAAATATTTGCTTATTATACTTTGATAAAATGCAACAAAAGACTCATTCGCCATACCTTGATATAAAGCTATGGAGGAAAAGAGCTCCACATTTTACAGTGCTGTTTTTTTTTTATTTGTATGAAGTCTCTCGGTTTTATCTGTCGTTCTTTCAGACGCTGAACTTCGACCTTAGTTTCACAAGACAGCCGTAGGAATGGGTCGAAGGGAAAGAAAACGAGAGAAAGGGGAGAGGGTGGGGGGGGGGGGGGGGGGAAATGGTAAAAACTGGGCACACATAAACGAATTTACAGCAGGAGCTGCACAAAGCAGCTCTGGGGGATGACCTCAGAACTGGGGAATGTGTGTGTGTGTGTGTGTGTGTGTGTGTGTGTGTGTGTGTGAGAGAGAGAGAGAGAGAGAGACAGAGAGAGAGAGAGAGAGCAGCCGATGTGGGCTCACCCCTTCCCTGGGGAGGGAAAGAGAGAAGACACACATACATAAATGTGCGCACACACACACACACACACACACACACACACGCACACACACACACACATACCCCTACACAAGTCTGTCTTGTCGAGGGTCTCCGACGACACGCCCACTCCAGAGATGACCCTTGTTCAGCAGAAAAGGTCTTTTTTTAGAGGAACCAATCACTCAACATCCACCAAACACCACACACACACACACACACACACATTTAAGTGACGACAGTGTGGGTCTGGATTCAATCTGGAGGCTTCTATCAACAGGCCAAGCCACTTGTCCTAAATCTCCATACTCCTGTCCTGAGGGCCAATAGACAGCGAAGGAGAGCGAAAGGAGGCGGGAATGGATTGGGAGTGAGGAATTCTGGGTACTCGCCCGCCCAGCATGGCTATAGGGCTTTCATCTCCATACCATCTCCATTAGACCATGCTTAACCTGGCTGGCTAGTGTGGACTGCTGGCTTGCACTGGAAATGCAGCCCTACATTGAAGACCACGCCAATAGAGACATGTTGCATGGAGGTGAAGTGATTGGCCCCCTGATGAGTGGACTGCACAAATACATGTATAATAACATTTCATATATTGTTATGATGATGATGATCATAATGGATTACTTCAGGTAAAAGTGTGACCGAGCACATCGGAGTAGCTGCAGATCATTCTTTTGTTTTAAACTGACCAGATGGGACCAGACGAGTTTGACTGCAGAAGTCAAGTCAGGTGTCAGTCACAGACAAGTATTGAATTGAAGGTCAAACACTTTTCTGTGACCCTGCCTAAATGTACTCCCATTCATTTGACAGCAGGCCTTGTCACCTCTTTTGTCCTCACCTCTTTAGCAAAAAAGCCTCACAGGAGACCGAGGTAAAGCCAGAAGAGAGAAAGAGCAACAGGACTGGACGTCAAAGCCCTGCCCTCCCGCAACATGCTGTCAAGGAGCCCTTAAGCAAGGCACTTTTAACCGGTGGAGCTGCCCAGTCGCCGCCAGTAGAAGAGGGCGGCGGTACTGAGCTGGGCTCCCAGGTGTGAATGTGTGTAACTTGTAAATGAAAGAGAGGCGGGGCGTCGCTGGGAAAAGGGCATGTGTGCTCAGCAAACCTTCCTTAGACAAATACTGGTTAGAAAAAGCGGCAAGAGAGAGGAAAACAGGATGTGATTTTTTTGACCGTTTAACTGCATGAAAAGTGCTTCTAGAGCATTCTAAACTGTGTGTGTGTGCGTGTGTGTGTGTGTGTGTGTGTGTGTGGGTGTGTGTTATCCATGTGAGCGTACGTCAAGCTTGCCTGACCCTGGGTGTTTTCATCGCCTGACTTGTTTTTATTGGTGAGCCCTGTTGGCTGTTTCTACACCGTCTTGTCTGTCTGCCTCTCCGCTCATGTGAACGTCGGCCTAGCTGCCCTCCGGCCCTCTCCGTGTTTCTGCATGATGGTCGCTGGGCTTCTTTGTCCGTCTGGCTGTCTGGCTGTCTGGCTGCTGGCTTTCACCGACACACCACGGGTCAGGTCCTTCTGACCCGTAATGGAGCGGAGTATGAGCAGCACGAGAAGCTCACGTTCTTTTAACAAGGGCAAAGAGGAGAGTCTGTTACATCCTGGCAAGTGAGGAGAAAGCCCAGAGAAAATAGAGAACATACCCAAGAGATGCCTACTCTTAAATGTGTTTGCAGACAAACCGCAAATGGGAAATTGTTGATGTTATCAGCCGCCGTAAGACTTTTGCCTGCAATAAAGCAGCAATTTGGAGGATGCAGTCACCTGATCTTGGGGTAGCGATTGAAGCATTTGATTCACATCCATTTTTTTCGGGGGGGAGGGAGGGGGACTTCAGCATTCAATATCAATAACATATGAAGGAATCGGTGAGTAAAAGGCATCAGTTTGTCAAAAGTACCATCATTTGTTTCAGTTTTGTGCTTTTGATCATTTTGTAAGAGTAGACGTCACTCTGAATGGCCTCATTTTCTGTTTACTAAAAGCTTGTTTTTCAACTAAAGATACCCTGTATCTCAGCTCCACACACACACACACACGCACAGTATAGACAGAGTCCTCCACCTCCACCCACGCCTCCTTAATGTTTTCTGCCACAACAGTTGCCATGGTGCCTCAGCTCACCGGCTGTGGTGGACAGCACAATAGCAAGGATGGTGTGTGTGTGTGTGTGTGTGTGGATGTGTCAGAGTATAACGTGATGTGTTAATGCAGTCTAATAGAACAGAAACCGGTAACGTGTTATTATGTTTCAGCCACCAGCACAATTTGCAATTCAAGTATGATAAAACGTCTGAATATCATGTTGGTAGGAAATCTGTCTGAACAAGATGCTGAATCTTGTTCTGAAGCCTCCCCTCCCGGCAAGCCACCCCGCCTGAAAACACATTCCAAAATGTCATGAGAAAAATAGCAAAAAATAATTATGGAGATATGAGCTTTTGGCATTTTCACGTTGCGAGGCTTGTTTTTGCGGACAGCAGAAAATAGCCTTTACCCCTGTTGCCATGGCGGCGTTGTGAATCCGCCTCGATCGTTATGGGGGAAAAAAACCAAAGAGAGCACGTGAGATCGGGGATGGTTGTTACGAGGCGAGTCGGACGTCCCAGAGATGTAGGCGTTATATCAGTAAATATCAGATGAAGTATTACGTCTTGGGGCTTGGGACCCCGTCCAAAGAAAACACACTCCTGTCATTTGGGCACCTCAACCAAACGCAGACCCCTGTGGCCCGCGTCGGTCCTGACCCGTAGTTACGCCGGCCTTCGCTCCAGTGTCTCAATTCATTTAGTAGTGAAAGCGGACGCTGTGACAGAGCGCCGCCGTGGGTCCAAATGAATTTAGCCCACACGACAAAGTGAGGCGCGCCGTAACTCAGCCTCCCTCTGTCCGCCTGGCTCATGCACTTCACACATTCTTTTCTCTCTCTTCTTTTTTTTTTTCTACTTTAATGTAAGGTGGCAGGACTTTAGAAAACACCAGCTCCACGCTACTCGCTTTGAACAACAACAACGAAACAACTTTCCACCGTTTCCCTTTTTTTCGCCTAAAGGGTTCTGTCTGACGGGGGGGGGGGGAGGTTTTGGACCGGCTATTGTGAGAAAAAAAAAAGGGAACAGCCATTGAGGAGCCTCTCTGGTTAGCAAACCTCCAGAGACGCTTGTTTTAAAGCTGCTGCTGAGTGGAGGGGTTGGAATACCTTGAGAAATAGGATGAAAACGTCCACTGAGTGATGTGACGTTGGTGTGTTGCCTTAGCCTCCCTCGGCTGACGGATAGCGCCTCTCTCTCTCTGCACTTCTATCTAAACACCATGTGTGTGTGAGTGTTTGCATGCATGTTTGTGTGTGTGTGTGTGTGTGTGTGTGTGTGTGTGCGCGCTTCCATCTAAACATGCCATCATGGGTGTTCTCGTCCTTACGAAAACATTTTGGGACATTCTGAGGATTCAACTTATTCTGAGTGTTTGGTTCGTAAGCAGGGATCGAGTTTATAGGAGTGCACGCACACACACACACACACACACACACACACACACACACACATATTTAAGATTCTCTTTCTGATCTGAAGTATTTATAGCCCGAGATAAATGGTGTTGACCTTGAGACACAGTCGAGTGAATGTGACGGACGATGTACAATCCTAATATCCTCACACACTTGAACACATTCAGAGGCAGATAAAGAAAATCATATCTCATCTATTGTCTTCTTACTCTCTGCCTGTGTTATTGTGTGTGTTACAGCAGATTTTACTGTGTAAACAAGGCTAGAGGTCTTTAGAGTCTCTTGATTGTCCCTTTCTTCCACTCTGGCCTCATATACACATGTGCTTTAAAACACTTTGAGGAACATTTTACTTTGAAGGCCTAGTGAAATGCTTTTAAAGCCACTGTAAGTTTGAGAGTGTGTACAGTCACTGGAAAGCCACTAAACTAAAATGTGTCCGGAACAAAAATAAATGGAAAATCATAGTGAATTGGCCTACGCTGCAAAAAAATGTCTTAACAAGTCATTTAGTCACATTCAGTCTTAACATCTTATTTTGTTGAAGTGAACAAATCCACCAATGGGATCAGATAATTGAACTTGTTTCAAGATACTGACACTATTCCTGATATAAGTGAAAAGGCATTGGACAGAAATTGAATTATCTCACCCCGCTGGCCGACCTTTGTGCTTGTTTTATGAAAAATACGATAAGGAATACAAGGAGTAAATGACTTAAGATGGACATTTTTTGCAGTGCACTCCCACTTTCACCATTTCTGTCTCAATGTCTCAGCTCGTCTCCCTCCCTAATGTCACATTGCTCCTTCTCTGCCCCGCCTTCTTTTTTCATTCTTTGTGTCCTGCTCCGTCTCCCTCTCTCTATATCTTTTCTCCTTGCTCCATTTTTCATTCTTCTCTCGCCTCTCTCTCTCTCTCTCTCTCTGTTAGTCTAAACTATATAGGGCCAAGCTTGTGTCTGTGACTTTACATCCTCTGTCCTTCGTGTGCTGGACGGTGAAAACATGTGGTGTTTATACTTTGACTGATGATTTTGTTTTGTTTTAAGGTGGTGAAAGCTTCTTCTCTCTTGAGCATCCCATTGTCCCATAGATTAGACTGTGCTGTGTGCAGTTTACTGACTGCCATTTGGAGTGGGACGTTTCCTAGCGCAGCTTTACATTTTTACGATTGATGAACTGAATCTATCTCTGTTTTCCATTCCCCTTATAACTCTTGTGCCATTCTCTCTTTCGGTTCCTCTCTCTTTCTCACCCCATTTCATAATCTTTCCTGTTTCTCTCCTCTCCTCTTCTCACCTTTCCCCATTTCTGTCTCATCCTTTCTTTCTCACTCACTTCCTTCCCTTTATCACCCTCTCTGTCATTGTTGTTCGGGTCAGGTCTCCTATGGATTGTAAACTCAGCTGAACCCCTTATAGACATGACATGGGTGACACTGCTTGACTATTTGTGTGTGTGTGTGTGTGTGTGTGTGTGTGTGTGTGTGTGTGTGTGTGCGTGTGTTTGCATTCTCCAAATATTTCCAATTTGTTATACTGCTGCGTGCATGTGTGCATGTGTGCATGCGTGTACAGTATGTGTGGTTTGTGCACGCTCTTGTATGCATGTGTGCTTGTGTCTGCATACATGTCGGCTTATGTGCATGTGTGTGTTTGTGTATTTTGTATGTGTGTGTGTGTGTGTGTGTGCACGCATTCACACTGGTCATCTCCGCAGCACGTACGTCACCAGGCCTGGCCCTGAAGCATATCAAACCTTTGTCGTAGTCAAACCGAGGAGCTCCGATTTTTCTCAACTGCAGGAGTAAATATTTAGTCTGTAGCATAAACACACCGGACCTCTAGGAATGCTCTCGATCGAGAAAAAAATGCAATGGTTTGCAGCAGGTGAAGGAAATAATTTTATAATCGCACATGCACCCTCTTTTTCAGTTTATCAGTTGCTAAAATTCATATTTTACATATTTTAAATAACTAAAAGCCGAATACAAAAACTAAAATACCAAAAGCATGTATTGTGGCTTTGAACGTTCTCTTCTTTGAGAGACGTTTTGAAACAATCTGTGAGTATAGTGGTGAGTATAGACAGTAAATGGCTACCTGATTGAGACACATTTCACTTGGGAGTGGTTATTTCAAGTCCCTGTGTTTTGCAGATTTTGGTTGAGTTTTGTGGAGCTTGGCCTGCTAAGTTACTTAACCTGTTAAACCTGCACTATGTAACTTTCTGTAATTTGGCGGCCCCAAGTGGCAGCAAGCGGTAATTGTTTATATTTTTGAAGACTTCACTACCCTTAGCTTTCTGTAGTGATAGCCGAGGTGCTAGTACTGGAGTGAAGTGAACGTGGTGGGCGATGGGAGACTGTGTACAGCTAAAAATCACTGCGCAGCGGATGAATACGTGGGTTGCTCGTCTGAAATAGTTCCAAAAATAAACGCAGATACTTCAGCTCTATTGAGCTAATGATATTTAATTTGATAAATTTAGAAATCTCCAGGCCATATAATAAAACCCATAAACTTTTTGTTAGTTAAAGGTCAGTCCTACTTTGGAAAATGCTACTGTAGTCGCCTATTATCACTCAATATAGTGTATGGTAACGTGTTAGCATGTAGCGCCGGAGGCAATGATCTACTGGGGACACATGGATGATTTTGGTGTCTATGTTCTTCTCATCACTTTACGGGTGAGTTGACCAGCAAGATAAAACGTTATGCTTTCCTTTAAAGTGTATGGCCTTTTTTCCATTTCTGTGCTTTTAGTGCTTGGTATGGTCCAATTGCAGAAGTAAATAGTTCAGTTGCTTCAGTGGTTTGTCCCAATAGTCCTCTTCCACCGTAGTTTAAACATTTACATTGTCTGATTTGGATTTGACCACTGAAACATCTAAATTTGGACACAACATAAACTAAAGGTTTTACGCACACACACGTGCACGTACATCCACACACAGACACATGACACACATGCATGCACGCACGCACACACACACACACACACACACACACTCAGACACACAAAGATATTATGTTCTGAGGAGGCTCTTAATTTCCCAGACAGTGTTGTCATGTGGTTCAACATGAGCTTCGCCAGGCAGACTCAGTGTGTGTGTGTGTGTGTTTGGGTGGAGACATAGGATGAGAGGAAGAAAGAAGAGAAGAAGAAGGACAAGAGGTGGGGGTTGACAGATCCATCCCAGCTCTCTCTCTCTCTCTCTCTCTCTCTCTCTCTCTCTCTCTCTCTCTCTCTCTCTCTCTCAGGAATGCAGCTGGACTCCAAGCTTGACTCCCCTGTTGGCTCCACCCACACTCCCACCCACCTCATATCAAGCTACACACACACACACACACACTCACACTGGATTTGAACTTTTTTGCTTCTCAAGGGTCATTTTAACCATAAAATAATTGTTGGCCGGTTCAAGCCTGTCCAACTGATATGTAGCCTAGTGCACACTCTGCTGTGTGACTGTGAGAAAGAGAGAGAAATAGAGGAAAAACGAGATCCACAACCTGCTTGCTATCATATTTACATCAACTGCTTTTATAGACATTGACTTTTCCCCTTGCCTTGATGTCTAGAGATATCTCATGTTGAATATCACAGTGAAACAGACCCGCTCTATTGGATGAGTGACCGAACAAGCTTTGAATCATCATGTTGCAATTAGCACAACTTCTCCGTGCTAATTTCCCCATGTAGGACAATTAGCACTCACTGATGTCTGTCTTTGATGTCTGTCTGATTTAAAGCCGGTTTAATAATTCAGACTTGCATCCATTGAACCAGCCGTACACTTGCCTTAAAGAAATGTAGAGCAAAACATGACACGCGGGCAGTGATGCGGTGGTAAATAAACATGAACTCTGATCTCCAGTTGGTGATCGTCCCTACCACCAATAGAAATAAACATCCATTATACTTTCAGAAAAAGAAAATCCCTTAAAACCTATACTTACTATTACTACTAGGAATTTTCAGACCTAAAGATTTCCTGCCATGCTAAAAATGTGGGAAAACTGAGTTTAGGTGAAATGCAAAAAGTTGCACACAGATTAACTTTCGCTGTTGAGGATGCTCAGTCAAGGATTTACACCTCTTAACGTCTTCTTTGCCGCTTTTCAACACCTACTTGCGGATGGATGTCCTCCGTGGCTGATTTTTTTTCCCCCGCTGCCGAGAAGAATGCTACCCTAACTGCGTCACAACCTCTCTGAACATATAAACGGTCTGCTAATGCTTACGTTCGAGGAGGATGCTTTCTTTTGCTCTCGCTCCTACGGGCGCGGGATCGCTGCAGTGTTTACATCACTGAGTCGTTACCGCGGCAACAGGCAGAACCTCGTCGACGAGGAAGAGGAGAGTCAGCGGAGTTAGAAATCTTGGGGAAATAATCTGCACAATAGAAGGATGAGTGCAGATAGATATGGACCTCCATCAATCAGCAGGTTATTTCACTGATCTCAGCTCTGTTGCTCGCTAGTTCAGCTGCCTTCATCTCTTCTATGGGGAATACAGTGATGTCAGGCTACTTGGCTTGACAGTTAGCGACTGAACCGTTAACGAACAAAGCTTTTAATATATCACATACATGCACTGCTTTCACTGCAACATGCTTTCTTGAAAATGGCGGACTTGTCTTACGTTCCTGAAAGGATGTATCTACGTCACCATCCATCCCTGTATCAGAGCAGCCCATGTCAACTAATGGGAGTTGTGTGAAGTTACATTTTCACAATAATACAATTTTCCTTCCTTTTATCGAGTGGATCCTGCTTAATAACTGAGATGGTTTGTAGAGAAAGGTTTTCAAAGCAGTGACGAAGTTTGATAGAGGAGTATAGAGGAGCGTCTCACCTTGATTCACTGACCTGAATTCATATTTTCCAACCGAAGCTGTCACAACCTTTTGTGTATTCTGACCAGTCTGGTGCTCTGTTTCATATATTGCTGTTTATGAGAAACCAAACAAGACCGCTGAAATCCACTGCGACTCCACGAGGACATGTAGTTCTTTCTGAATATCGCTATCGTCGCATGAAAACCTCACAAATCCTTTCAAAACCCCATTAGGTTATGACAAAAATGGATTGTCATCAAGCTAAAAACAAGGCTGTTTTTAACTTTTACTTCATTTTATGAATTTGATCCCGCTCAATAAACAACAGGCATGATTTGTAGAAAACCGCGATGACGTATCTCTCCCCTGACTGACTGACCTGAATTCCCTGATGGAGTTAACAAGCTATGATACCACGCTCCACTAATAAGCTCCAATCTATCCTGGCTGAGGTTCAGAGAGCTGATTTGGGAATACAGAGGAAAATAAAGATTATCTAACTGTCAAAAATAAAGACGGGTTTAAGATTTGGTGACCATGGGAACATGACTTACTGAAGCCAGCGCATTTATAAAAATACGTATTACACAGATACGCGTGGAAGGCAGGGCTGAATGGGAAAACACAACACAAGTCAACCCCCACTCATAGATTCCCATCTAAATCACTTATTTTTACATCGTCAGTGAACCACATCTATTTTTGACAATCTGTCAGAATGCTGGCTTTTAAATATCTGACTTTCTCCACTGCCAACAGACGGTAAAATGATAAGAATTGATAACTTTGTAAAGCTAAAAGGCAGAATGATTTTCAAGCACACACAAACACAAACACACACACACACACAGTAAGACTGCAGTAAGTTATTTCAGAGCCTATTAAATCTCCATTAACACACAGCCTCCCTGCTAGCCAGACCTAATTCAACCCAGGTGTGTATGTGTGTGTGTGTTTATCCCATCTCTCTCCCTCCTCTTTGTCTTTTCTCTCTCTCTCTCTCTCTCGGCTCCCAACAAAAGACTCCATTTCCCACGCTCCTCCTTCGACTTGGCATCTTCACAGCGGCAAACTCCGGCAATTAGGTCAAATTGAGGCAAATTGCAGCCCTCAGTGGGAAACTAATCTGACACACCTCCCTGTTAATCTTATTAAGCGCAGCCATCCCCATAGTCACCTAGACTCTGGAAAAGACAACCGTGGATTTCTCCTCTTTTGTCCTTTTTTTTTTTGTGTGTGTCCTCGTTTCGTTTCCCTTCATCGTGGGCTTCGGGACAACTTGATTCTTCAAGCTTTATGTTTTCTCGTGAGCTTCTCTCTCATCCTGTTCATCTTCATTTACAGTGTTGGACAAAGAGATAAAAAAAAAAAAGAGGAGTGAAACAGACAGAGATGCAGACAGGGAGCGAGATTGGGCAGCAACAGCGTTAAACTGCGTTTAATAAAAGCTTTTGCTCTCTATTCAGCTGAGTGGCTGAATAATGCGGCTGCCAGACAATAGACAGTGACGGCAGGGTAATACAATGAATGGGGAGATGCGCTGAATAGAGGCCAGATAAAACAGGTGGATGAAGCCTGTATCATGAACGTGTCACGTCATCCAATACCCAAAGCGTAAGTATGTCACGATTTGGACCAATTCTGTGCATCCTATAGACATAGCACCTCTCTCACAGCTTTGGCAAATCAAAACAGCAATAGGCAAACGTTTAGCAGGATACAAGGCGTCGTGTGCATCCCAAGTTGAACTGAATCAGGGTGGAACAGAGTATGAACACACACACACACACAGAAGTACGTCCTTATTTTACATCCCAACCCTAAACGTTACACTCATAAATGCACGCCTCACCTTTTTCTGTCTCCTAACCTTAAAGTGGTAATATGTCAAGATCCTTGTTTGTTTTATTTAGTCTCTCCATCTCTGGTCCTCATCACCTGTCAATCAAACACTGTGTCCAGCACTGTGACGTCTTTCTGTTGATGTAGTTTGAGTTTCTGTAGGTGGCGTTCTCTTTTCTTTTGTCTGTTCAGCCACGGCGGCTATCGCTGCTCATGCTAACTACCCGGTTCTTCTTCTGTTTATTCCAAACAAACCGGAAACGTAAAAACGCATCACTTCCTTTGAGTATTGAGAAAGACCTACCCGACACCAGAGGGTAGGAACAGAGGGTTGTACTTTTAGCTAGTAACTTAACAGTAAGCAACACATACTTTTATTTTTCACACAAAAAAAAGTGTTGAAAAATCTTGTGGAACCAACATGGTGCTAATTGCAAAAGAAACACATTACTTTTACCCCCATGTTTGCATGATGAACCTTCTTTTTACCCAAACTTTAACCCAAGCCTTTATTGTAACTCCTACCCCATAAAAAAACCTTAAAACCTTCACCCATTCACGTCCAGAAAATTGTCCTCACAGGTAATCCAACATTACTGGGGTTTTGATTCTTGTGGCAACAACTGGCTCTCACGAGACATTATCACATGCACACACATGCACGTGCACACACACACACAAACATTAGCGTTCTGGGAAGGTTGTCTGCAGGAGGGAATATGATCTGTGCTTGGAAGTGACGCCGTTCCAAACCAGACATTCTTGTGCACGTGTGTGTGTGTGGGTGTGGGTGTGCATGTGCGTGGGTTGAGTGTGTGTGGGTATGTGGTGTTGGTCACAGTAGAAACAACACACTCCAATGGAGATCTCCTTGACAAGCGTGTAATGATAATAATACAGTGGCTACACACACAGACACACACACTTACCAGAAGACTTTATTAGTTTAAGGTTTTTTTAACGGTAAGGAGGAAGGCAAGTTACAGGAAAAACAATGCTACTGATGAGCAACAGATGATGTGAATTCTATTGTATTGTTTACTGTTTACTGTTTATTGTTGTATTGCTCTGTCAATGCAACCCACAACATGTCAAGTGTTATGAATTTAAAAAGTTAACATTACTTTTCAGATATTTATACATATTACACTGTTTACTCACACACAAACCTTTTTGCCATTTCACAAAGTATTTGAAACGGGGTAGTTTGGTCTCAGTGTCATGAAACGTGTGTGTGTGTGTGTGTGTGTGCGTGCAATGTTTTTGTAAAACACTCATGATGACAAAGGAAGTCTCAAGAGACAGATGTGCACAGCTGTGACTGGCCACAAAGCAGCCCACCCACATTGAACAGTGATTCATCATGTATGTGTGTGTGTGTGTGTGTGTGTGTGTGTGTGTGTGTGTGTGTGAGAGTGTGTGCGTCTACATACTATTGTCGCTCTGTGGCACATGCATATGAACGTTTTGTATGACTGAAACTACATTAAATGCATGCTCATGACAAAATGCGTTCGAAGCTGACTGGCACCCCCTGTTGGCCGACATCGCTCTCTACATCTACTTTTTCATCTGCCTGCTTGGTCTCGAAGGCTCCACTTGTCTATCCCTTATATATCCACTAGATGGCATCAAAATATTCTCATCTCTGATCTGCTTTTTTTTTAATATCGATGCCTTTCTGATAAGCTAATGTTTCAGAATGTGGAGTGGGCTGGCTATTGCTTATCTAGTTCACATACAAAAGCATGCACTGACTGTAACAGTACACATTTCACCGGTTGAGGTTGCAGCTATAAGCATGAGAGCTGCGCAGTTGTAATCACACACACCCCATGCATCCTCACACACACACATACACAACTACACACACACACACACCTGCAACCAGTACCATCCCCCTGCCTCGCCTCTGGAACTTGAGTGTGTTGGCCCATTCCTCCACTGAGCTACGTTTCTATTTTTAGCCGCGGAGCTCCGGCTGTGTCTAAATCGCCTGCTGTCTCATTTTTTTGCTTCCTCAGTGTCTGACAATTTTGGGGCGTCAGGGGGTTGGGTGGGCGGGGGTCCTCGAGTTTAAATCACTTTGGCCTGATTCTCATTGCTCTTCAGTGCCTGGAGTCATATTTATATTTATATAGGCTTTCACGGAGGCTGGTGGGTCAGAGAAGACTTACAGAAAATGAGAAAACACCAGGCGTTTTCCACAATCCTACAATGATGTTTTTGTTAGAATAGCTTTTCAGAAGTAAGATGTCTTTTAAAGTGACAGTTCACTACTATTTATTCCCAACGCATATCGCAAATCTTCTGTCGCAGCACGGTGACCTATTTTCCCTCATGTGAAGTCAAATGTTGATGTTTGCTGCTACAATTCTACAAACGCACTTTGACATCAGCCCTGATGTTCGTCACTGCATCAGATTTAGTGGAACATTCAGTGAGCTTTTTTTTTCTCTGACCTAATGTTCAGTAAACGCTATAGGCCAAACACATTGTTCGAGTTATGGGAGATACATTAGTAAGGATAGAGTCACCGCTCTGCTCAGCGCTAATCCTTACATCGTCGTGACCCAGTGACCCAAAAAGAAACTTGAAGCAGATGTGTGTCGCTATGACAAATCCATTATTATTTGTCACTTTATTCAATTTGAGGCGACTCTGAAGCTTGTATTCTTTTAGTTTTTAGCTGACCAAAAGACCAAAATGAAAGCCAGTTATAGTGTTCATGTTGTGCAAAATTGAGTTACAAATCGATGCTGTTTTGGCAAGGGCCCCGGTTCATGTCCAATAGCGAAACCCTGTGAATGAATTCAGAGTGTTGCCCAAGAGCCGGAGCCCCGGTTTACTCCCAGCAGATAACGCCGCCTCCTGTGAACCTGGCCGAGAGGAGGGAGAGGAGATAAGAAGCTGGAAGAAGATGTCTCACTCTGAGGTAATCGGACTGTGTGTGTGTTTGTGTGTGTGTGTGTGTGTGTGTGTGTGTGTGTGATAGTTAGACTTCCTTCCGTGTGAAGGGCTGGATAGGGTCTTGATGAGTTGTCTCTCTAATTCTGTCTCCCTTCTCAAATCTCGTTCTCTCTCTCTCACTGAAACACACTGGACATGCTCCGAAAAAAAAAGAAGCTCAAAAGTGATGATCTCATCTTTTTCCTCAAGTAAGAGTCCTAGAGATGAGAATTGGACTTTTGACTGAGGCGGAAGGCGGTTGTCTAAACTAAAAGATAATAAAGCATGGACGACTATAAAACAGTCTATAAAAATGAAGGATGGAAGGGAGTGAGTTTAGCTTACTGTGGAGGAGAGGAGAGGAGAGGAGAGGAGAGGAGGCGACTGGTATTTCGGGGGTCGTTCCCTCAGTAAGTCCCCCCTCTTCCAGTCTTTCAGACCTCCAGGCCCTCAGCATCTCTGGAATTCCAAACAACTCCCTGAGCCTCCCCACTGACAGAGACTGGGATAATACACACACACACACACACACACACACACACACAGAAGGTGGGGGGTGAACCAGGCAAAATGCTTCATCTCTCCAGAGACACCGCTTATTTGAACCGGTTTCAAGTATTTGGAGGTATATTTGCTCACCGGACACCTGATTAACTGCCCGGGGTAAAAATCAAACTAACTCCACCACGCCTCAACTTGTTGATCCCATTCCCACAAAGTTTGATCTCGTTTCAGGGAAGAAGGTTTTGAGCCTAGAAACCCCAAAATATAGTCACTGAAGCCAAAACCAAGCCCACACACACACACACACACGCAAGCAGGCAGACACGCACATGCACTTCCACACATGCCTCCATATAAACTTACTGAAGCCGGGATCACATGCACAGACACACACACATTCAGGTATTAATTCTTAAAGCTTAGCTCCCAGTGCAACCTAAATCCTGCATGTGTGAGTAAGAACATTGGGCTAATCCTCACCTAAATACAGCACGAAGCACTTTTTATTTGTTGATCGCTAGATAGTCACGCAAAGGGAGGCTAGACACTGAGGTCCACGCTCGCTGCAGAATATAACATATCACTGGCACATCCAGAAACTAGGAAACAACAGAAGCAACAACGAAAGAAAGGTTACAGTGCATCTCCGAGCGCTGCGAAGGAGATGTCCCTAGCTGAACCCAGACGTTCACAAACCAAACATACAGAAGAGAGCAAGAGCTTTCTAATTTATTTATTTATTTATTTTTAAATCAGATTTTATTCCTTCGGGCTCATTTTTCTGCATCGGGACAGGATATGAAAAATGCAAGGACTTCCCAGATCTCCTTAAGGAGATTCTCTGCACGCATGCACACACACTCTGATGCACTCAACCCACATCCCCAACCCTGAGCAATTCGCTCGATTAATTCCCGCCTAGAGGTCGGTCGAAGAATTAATGGGGATAACCGACTGATAAAGTCATCCGCATCTTTGAGGAAGAGGTCCGCTGCAGGAGTGTGACGGTTTGAGGCTCGTTCGATACGTCCCACATTTTGCACTCCATATTGCACCGCAACATGAGCAGAATTAACAACTGAACTCCAGTATGGATTTATTGGCTGGAAGAGCACCTGGAAAGAAGGTTGTTATAAAAAAAAATAAGCTATATGATAAGACCTTTTCACAAGTTCCAAACTGGAATCAGGAAACCAAGTATAAACATCACATCACATCTGATATGGATGAAAAAACAGATAACTGCTGCTATTTTGGTCCCTTTCTCATTGTGTGATTCTGACAAAATTTGGAACCACAACATCAGAAAGCACTTAGAGCTCGCTATATATAACCCTAACAACTTTTTTTTTTCTTCTTCCTATTTTTCTATTACAATGGCCTGCTCAAAGATTAGACAATGACTGGGTCTGTCTGAAATCCAGAACACATAGCTGTTTCGAGACGTTGCAAAATGTTTTGGCCCAGTGCGGGTATCATATCACCTCAGTTTACACTGATTGAGATGAATACATAAATGGGAAGTGGTAAACGTATCAGACCAAGGGAAATGTGAGAGGACGTAAGTGGGCTCGAATCTTATCCGCGCTCTCCCCTCTGGCCCATGACAAACCATATCAGAGACGCAAAACCCTAAAACACACACAATTAGACTAACCCACACACTCTCTCTCTTACACACACACACACACACATACATACAAAAAGTAACCCAACACGGCTGCCTTCTCACTGGAGGAGAGTCCTAATCGGCAACAGACAGAGAGATCTGGCTGCGGAAATTAATGTTTACTTTCCAGGCGTCTCTATTTCAAACTGTTCCCTTTTCCTTCATTGTTGAGAAAACATCCCAAAGGAGATGTGAGAATGATAAACCAAAACACCGCCACACAAAACCCCACTGTTTCATATATTTGTTTTAGTGAAATATCATACAAACTTGTCAAAGATAATCAGTAAAAAAAAAAAAGAAAAAGCAATGCCCTCTGAGATATCATTTTTCTAAGCACAAGTGAGAAGAGGCTTCACATATTTTGCACAGACATTATACGTTCAAATCAAACATTCTTTAACAACCAATGGAAATGTCTTCACCATGTCACATGCTGTAGCACACCTGAGAATTACGAGCTATATGAAGGGGAATCAGCTAACTTTGGCTCCTGTTTGACAGGCGGCTACGCTAATTTTATTAAAGGTGCCACGTGTAACATTATCACATCAATAAATAATCACCACACTATCTTTGAGATTACCGTAAAATTACCGTAAACAAACGGGACTGGCAGCCTCTACACTGCATTTTACATTGTGCGCCACCAGGTTGGATTTGGACGGAAATCTGCTGGATTGCTTTACAGCACAAAACAGGAAGAGGTCGCTGTTTTTTCCAGTGCAAATGGAGCTAAAGCTTTCAGAGTTTCAGGCAATGATAGATGGTGGAGTGAGTGAAAGGCAGTAAAGTGAAAGAGAAAAACCTTGACCAAAGAAGCAACATCCTCATCGCACCAGGGTTTAGGGGTAATGTGGTCTCAATTTTGAGAAACTACCACCAACAATACCACTGGTGTGTAGCACCAGCTGAAAAAGTATGTCTAGTACTACTTAGTATGTTTAGTTTGTGCACTACCGCCACTGAAACCAGAAAGCATTCTAGTCTGTGTATATGCTGTGCATGGCAACAACCAGGCACATTAAATGCGATAATGAGAATTATCAAACTGCAGCCCTCACAGACCCCCCAATGTGCTCGACTGACATGCTGAAGAATCATCTGCACAAATTATGTTTTCAATGATGACAAAAGAGCAACTGAGAATCATCTGACTGATGTTTAGCAGGGGGAACAATGGGTCAAATGAGGGGCATCTTAGTTCATTTGGAGAAAAAGTGTGAGATTCAGCATGAAATGGCAGCAAATTGAAAACAGATCATCTCAGCAGCAGGTGTAAGTCATTCTGATGCAGTGAGCCGCACATGCCAAGAGAAAATCCATCTTAAAACCCTTGGTGTCAGGGGTACCATGTCCATAACTCAGGCTGGTGTGTGACCCGTTTTCTTCTAACATATAGAATACGTTACGTGCTGAAAATTATTGGTATATCTATGGCATTGGAACAGCATCCACACATAAGCATTAGTCATCTTTAGAAATACTAGAGCTCGGTCAGTTTGCATGATTGCATGTATTTGTAGGGCAAATTGTGGGAGAAGCAATGTTCCAGATTTGTCTTTTAACTGGACAACTGGACTAACTGGCCATTAGTCCTTTAAATACCATAAACATAAGAATAGTTGACGAAGTTGACGAATAGATTCTCAACCAGATTTTGTAAGGATGGCTTACAAAACCAGGGTGGGCTGCTTTTCACATGATTTCTGGTGGGATGCCATGAGATCAGGCTGTGATTTTACAGAACTGCTAACAGATCTGAAACAAAAATGCCACCGTAAGCCAGGGATATCATCCTGAGTACTGTCATAGTCTCGCTCCTGCAGCTCAAAGGGTAGAGCAATGAAGTAACACGACCAGGGTTTGGGATTGGACTCCAGCTGGGATGGTTGGTACTGTCAGGCAGTTTGGTTAGAAGCACCAACCAAACGCTTATTTCTAGCGTTGAGGGAGACTTTGCAGATCTGGACTAAACTGTCTGAGGTAAGATGAAATATTGGTTTTTAGGGTGGATTTTGGGACTAACATTCCAAAGATGTCTAACCATCAAGGTCCTGCTCCTCCAACGCAACCTCCTCGCTGAGAGGGAACTTGGGGGGCAAGAAGGGAGGAAAGGCAAAATGGATAGCAGTTTGGTTCACAAGTTCAAACTTCATTGTTTCCCCGAGTGTGTGTTTGAAAGATCATGTGGATGATCATATTAAAAAGGGGAAGAATATACTTTGGAATGAATGAAAAAACATTTACCAGGGTGAAACTATAATCTGTAACTGTGTGCAAGTGCTTGAATTTCCTTTTTGAGTCATTAAACGAATGGCAAAATACACTGTGTAGTATATTAAAATGTAATTTCGGAATTGAATTTAAGTTGTCCAAACATTTCCATTCCTGAGAGGTTTGGATTAATGAGATAGAGCCTGCTGTGCTAGAATGCAGCACTGGGAAATGTTTGCCTCTCGTCGGGGCACTGGAGTTATGTGCAACACATCTTGGGCCAATGAAAGAATGTGAATCTATAGGGCCCCCCCCTATAGATTCACATTCTTTCATTGGCCCAAGATGTGTTGCATCTTGGGGGGGGCGGAGGTGGTGGGTTTGAAAAGGACACAGGAGGCGGGCAAGTGTGGTAGGCTGCTGCTTCTGTAGTATTTGCCTGCTGTGCGGCGTATTAAGTGTATTCCTCACCCCCTGCTGTGCGAGCTGGTATAAACAGTTCAAAATCCAAAATATTTCATAAAATATGAAAGCTGAATTCAAAGTTGATATACAGACTCGAGCATTTTTGGCAAATGGAACACGATGCCATTGTGTAATATGCAACTGAGATATGGTTCTCTAGCCTTGGTGACCTGATTCATATGTGCAGATTTTATGTTGTCCCTTCTCTTGTTACTTGTGAAGCTTTAAGTACCGGTCAATAACCCACACACTGTCTCACATGGAGGCAAGAAACAGATCTTTGGTGCTGCTGACCCGTCATGGTGATAGTAGAAAAGGGTGTAAATGTTACTGTTGAAGGAAATACACTTCCGCTGCTTGACAAATCAGGCCTGGTGCTCGTTGACCAGATGTGTAGATGAGTTCAGTTCAGCTGGCCGGCTAACAGGCGAGCGATAACCCAGCGCCCATTGAGCACAATGTGCAACTGTTTTGACCGGGGGACACTTGACAGTGCAACAGATGTGTGAGTGTGAGAGAGAGGGTGTGTGTCTAACTATGGTGTATGCGTGCGTATTTGAGTGTGTGTGTGTGTGTGTGTGTGCACGTGAGAAAGAGAGAGATAACTCATTATTGTAATGATAGGTAGCCCAGAGAGCCACTGTCTTGTTTGACCATATGCTCTTGTGATAGGTTTCAATCCTTTTCGAAATCCTGACATTACCTTGTTTTTCTATTTTCACGGACGACCGCCGGCTTTTTGCTTCCTCTGTTTCAAATCTCTTGTATGCATTTGTGTATTTCCTGTACAGACGAGACCCTTACTGCAGTCTCTGCTAACATACCCCTCCACCCCTCTCTCTTGTCCAAACTCTGTTGTCCAATCTTTTACATGGAAAGAGAACAGCTAAAATTGAGACTGGCATGTTTTAAAGACCTCATAAAAGTAGAATCCAACTTTTCTGCACGCCAAACCCTACGGTAATCCACGAAGATGGGGAAACAACATCACAACACATTAGTAAGATTACCAGAAAGCGAAGCAGACCCAAATATTTGTTCTGTTTATACAATCTGTGCACAAGATGACAGTGTTGCGCAACACAAATCTAACACATCCAGAATGCCAGCACTTTCAGCCCACCTGGACCACCACTCTTGGTCTTTTCTCACGAACTTGTCACGTGTGTTTTTTTTCTACACATTCCTTAACGTGGTAATGATTACTTAACGTTAAAATGCTAGCACATTGAGTACCACATTAGTATCGATGCGATAGTTACGGTGAGGAGAGAAAGTCAGGGAAAAGACACAACTGGACTGAACCTTTTTAAAATCATGTGATGTAATTTGATGTTACATGAAATCATTTTGTAAGAGTCTTTTTTTTTTAAATGGTGGATATCTGATTTGGAAAAGAAGTCTTCGCTTATTCTCCCCATCTGCCAAAGCATTAGTGTAAGTGGGTCTAAAAATAGACGGCATAATGTCAACATTCTGGCTCCCCATAAACAACCAGGATTAAATTAGCCAACCACTGTTTCCTCTTTGTGCACGCGTGTGTGTGTGTGTGTGTGTGTGTGTGCGCGAATGAGCGAGAGAGTGCAGGAAAGCATGTACCTACAGATAATCAAATTACAAATAATTTATATACATACATATATAACAGTATATATCCAAAAACTGTTAGCCTATAGGCTCATCATTCAATGTTTCTCAAGCGTAGAGGATTTATCAACAAAGCAACTTTCCTTTAAAAGTCCCACTTTCTTTCTTCTTAATTTTAACTCTTGGCATTTTGTAAGAGCAGCCATCACTTTTTTTCAAATGATGGGTCTCTCACTTTAGAGCAAAAGTCAACTACTCCACAAGATGAATGTCCTCAAGTCAGAGACCATCCCGCTGTAATAACAGGCAGAGGATGCTTTCTGATGCTTTATTGCGTCAGTGTTCTTTCAACATCAACAACTTGACCATGGAAAAAAACTATTAAGCAATCGCAGCCTGTATAACTGTCAGGCGTCGGTTTAGAACGTAAACCAAACCATCACATCCCGACTCGGTCTCTGTCTCTGTTTCTCCCTCCTCCTCTTTCTCTCTCCCACTCCTCGCCTTTCTCCTTACAAAGGCATAACACAGGGGCAATTCTACACAGGTGATCCTACAATCACCCAACCACATACACATACAGTGATAGTCTATCCTGTAGTAGTGAATGTCTTGGTTCTGCTAGATTTTCTCATCAATTTCTCTCAGTGGTAGAGCAACAGTGCAGAAGCAGTAAAAAGCTCAATGAAAGTGGGATCTCTAGCCTGCCAATATTGAAAACCTGTGTAAATGTAGCGCCAAAATGAAAGTTGAGACGTCTGTAGTCGCTCATAGCTGCTACCTGCATCTTTTTGTGAACCTCAATATTTCTGATATCAGTTCAAGCCAGTCTCCAAAGCTGCTGTAATATGATTTTTACCTTGACATAATATCATGTAAAGATTTTTGTTCTCCTTTGGGTTGACACGTCGCCATCCATCAAATGCTTGCTGGGCTATGAAGCATTTTTACACTTGGCTGCACTGCAGTGATGGGATCAATGCACTTTCAAATCTGGATCACTTTTGCCATGAAAACGTTCTAATATTTCTAGGCTTGATTATTATGTGAATTGCATGTTCAGTGTGAATTTCGTGACTTGCAACTGAACCAACCCCAAACTGCTACATTCTGTACATTTCCAGCACAAAAAGGCTTCAATGTCGGGCTTCATCACAGGACTTTAAATCACACCCAACAGCATGTGAAACATAACTGCGGAGCCCATGTTGGCTCAGTATTTTTACAAACACTCTAAGGTGCAGTAACTCCATGTTCCAGATTGCACTAATGACTCTAAACTGATGGCCTCATGTTATCCTCAATGGGCCATGGCAGGGGGGGAAATGGAAAATGGACTTACACTGGTGGGAAAGTGAGAGGAAAAGACAAAGTGTGTGTGTGTGTGCGTACGTGCGCGTGTGTGTGCGAGACATGCTGCGAGAAGCGGAAACAGAGTGAGTGAAGCTGGAGCTGTTCTTTGCAATAGGAAATGATGGGAGAGCTGTTCGAGGGTTGTCTGCATTTGACCCTGTGGCCGCTCCCAGTCGTGAGAACCAAGTCCCAGGCCATCTTAAATACTTCTACGCCATGTGTCCTACAGACCCTCACATCAGCACGCACACACACACACACACACACATACAGCGAGAAAGATAAACTTAGCCAAGATAGACACACATCAAAAGGCATGGGACATGGAGTGAGCAGGAGATGGAGAGAAAGATAGAGAGACAGAGGGAGTAAGAGTGAGAGAGAGAGTCCACACAAGAAGCAGGAAAATCATCATACCTTTCCACCAGAGCATGTGGACTCATGCCCACTATGCAGCCAATAAAGCCCCCTGCTAAAAATAAGTCGCCCAAGTATGTTTTGGTAAGGATTTCATATGCTGCTGCTTTCCATTTATTCACACTCAATTAGGAGCCTATCTGAAGACTAAAGCTCTAATGACGACAACGGGGGGAAAACAAACTAATTTGGCCCAAAAGAAAAGCCCAGTCTGTGTTCTAATAATCAACTAAATAAATACCTTTTGTTGAGTTTAATCCTTGGCAGCCCCAGACATTTTTCTTTGCAATTTTCCAGGCAATTCTTTGAGGAGGTGTGACCACCCTCACAAGAACAGAGAACCAGACATGAGCGGGCTCAGAAAAAACAAAATCCAGGCGGGAGAAATGGACCAGTACTGCTCTCCTTCCCCCCCCCGAGCAAAACCAATCCAAAGTGGTCAACAATAGGCTAGAAAGGCACTGGTGGTGCTGAGTGTCATAAATACCAATGTGTTTGAAGTGCACATGATGGCACCTCTGCTTTTTAAAATGCATGCGACTCTTGATCCTCCCAGAATCAAAGTTCAGTGGGTCTTAGGATAGATCATTTTCAGCAACTGGCCTTAGAAGATATTCAGCCAAGGTGCTTTGGCCTAATATTGGCTTTGTCCTTATGGTAACAGAAATAACCGGATGAAAGTGTCTAAAAGTCTGCAGAAACCCACCCAAACTCACTTTAAACACCTTTTTATACTGACACAAATCCTTAAGGCATGCATGATGATAGATACCAACTGACGTTAGTTATGGTGACAGGGTCTTTTAAGAGGTTTTTTTGTTTGTTTCTATAGAATTTTGTTTATATGGGTAGTAATTTGAACACAATACCATAAATTGAACTCTGTTGGAATGATGAAGCCCCAACGAGCCTATACAAGAAACACGGACAGCTGCAGTTTGGCTGAATGCAAACCATAACGAGTCTCCTAAACTTGGACATCGGGACAAAGACATTAACAATTTTACCTCCAATTTCCACACAATGTAAGCGTGCGATGTGGATTGCTGGACTTTCCTGTGAAGCCACCTCCGCGGGGAGAACAGCGTGCCGGTGCTCCCGGTCGGCGTGGCCCAGGGGCCCCTCAACACAAACGGTAAATCCCCGGCGGTATTCCTTTTGGCATCCTTCCCGATGTCATAATCAAAGTGAAAGTTGGAGGAGGGAGAAACATCCGATGGTATGGAGGGAGAGGAGCGGGACGGCGACATGGGCTCTTTCAGTGTCAGACCGGTCTTGGTGCGCAGAGCCGGTTTCACACCCAAGCGCTCCAGTGACGCACCTGCGTCCGCCTTTCCGAACGCCAACGGTGCGCCGCTCGCTCCCTCGGTCCCGGTGCCAGAATGTCTGATGATGACAGGGTCCAAGCTCCGGGTCTGGCGTAGCCTCCGTTTTGATATGGCTTTGGAGGCAGGAGAGGAGCAGGAGAAGACGCTATTGAGAAGTCCTTGCGCTGCAGACATCGTCTCCGCAAATCTCGCATCGGCGCTTCTCAAGGCGCCCCTGCAGCTAGAAAACACAACTTTGGTGTCGTCCCATCAAAAGGAAATGCTAGTGCCGTGCACGACCTGTTGGAGAGCTGGGATGTGTTGCATTTGTCCGCAGACGAGCAGTGGGACGGGCGCAAGTCGTCCGACCCTCTCCCGTGTTCCTCTGCACGTTTCTCATTCCCAAACTGGAGTGGAGCGAGAGACAGCGCTTGAGTGAGTGTGAGTGTGAGAGAGAGAGAGAGTGTGTGTGTGTGTGTGTGTGTGTCTTGGGGAGGGGGAGCTGGATATTCACTGTTTTGCGCAACCACCGTGCAAAATCTTACATTGGGTTATCATGTTATAACCCATTTGTATTCTGTTTTTCAACTTTCCATGCGAGTTTGCATTTGAAGAAGTGTGGGCTCCAGGGCATTGTCCAATTCTCCAGCATAGTGAAGCAGTGGTAAATAAAAAACTAAACTATGACCTCCAGTTGGTGATCATTATAAGGGAAACAACCACCAATGTATAGGCAATAATCAATTAAACTCCCTGAAAGCCCTAACTTACATCAGTTTCACACTCCTTACTATGATAACCTTACTATGAATTTATACCATAAATATTTCTGTGGCTGAGGTGGCTGACCTCATGTAGTAAGTAGGTTGAAACCCCCACTACACCCTTGCTTAAGCACTGATAAACACCTTCTGATCAGGTCAAACTGCGAGATGTTAGGAGAAGGGAGGCAGGCAGGCAGAAGACAGACCCAGAACAGTCAGACAGAAGGTCATGCAAGCAGATACAGACAGACAGCGATGAAAATAGGAGTATTAATCCCTGTCTCACATTAATCCACCTCACTGTCTGGGAATAATAGGCCTATCAATAAAGCCTGCTGGCTGCTATTATTAGCCGAACAATAAGTAAGCCATATGAATAATAGTCAAAGGCTCTCATAATACACCTGCGCACTGGGCGACATGCCAGACATTTGTTTAGACAGATGCTGGTGGAGAAGCTCAGTTATTTTAATGTGTTAAGATGTATGGTGAGATTGTGTATGCCTGCATGACAATGTACTTGTTTTATTAGTTTGTGTGTAGAGAGGAGAGGGTGTATCTGGTGTCTATGTGTGTGTTTGTGGAAAAGAGAGAGAGAGAGAGAGAGAAAGTGTGTGTGACCGAGTGTGTGAAAGTATGGAAAAAATGAAGCGAGACGGCGGGAGTCTGGGGAGGAGGGTGCCTGTCGGTTGATAAAGGAGCTTATGAAGCTGCACTGCGTGACACACACACACACACACACACACACATGCACACACACATACACAAACACAGCATGACGTGACACTGATAACAGCTGAGATGGATTTGGCCTGTCTAAAAACAGGCTGAGGGAGAAAGACTGAGACGGAGACAAAAAATATTTCTCATGTATAAACAATGTAATTAAAAAAAAAGCATGAAACATGCTATCTTGCACTAATTTAAGAAAAACGAACTGAAAACAAAGCGGTATCCTCCTGGTCTGTGTCCACACACTACTCCTCCAAAGAGCGTGCAATGACAGCAGTGCAGAATAAGCAGCAGTCCATAATTTTGTGCAGAAAATAATCCTGAATAATAAATTATTAAAAGTTGAATGAAGAAATTGAACAGACAGTAATATCTGTTAATATACCACAGATTTAGAATGGCTAGATAAGGCATTCCCTTTCAAATCCTCAACATCCTGGAGTCATCATTTGGCTGCCTTCATGCTGCTTGATTGAATATTGTCATATTCAAGGCAATGCACTCAGAAAACAAACACGTAACCATGGAAAATATTTTTCTTGAAACAATGACTGTTTGACAACGCTGTCAAAATATGGCTGACATGTTGAGGTTGAGGTAGGGAGAAGACAATAGGACTGCCCCATGAAGTGGTCTTCATCCATTCACATTCAATGTTAGAAAAACGCACTGTCCATATTTGGTGGTACAATAGTAGAGCAGCCCTGTCTGAAACCGTTTTAAGCCAACATGCCTGTAGATGCAGCTTTAGAGACTTGTGTTAGAGACCCATGTTCAATTCCAGACTCCACTGATTGAAAATGTCACTGGGTCAAAAAGAAACAAATCAAACAACCAATAATTCAAGTTTTATTTTTAAACTGTTTCATACAATAAATGTTGTTTGTGGTGGTTTTAGAAAACAAAGAAAACAAAGAGGGACACTCTCACAGCTCTCCCACAGATGAATGTAAAGTAATATATCTAGTCTATGTAGTCTCTGTACCAATGGTATCAGGAAAAACTCTAAAAAAAAATATGTTGAAGCTAGTAAGGAAAAAGAGCCACGTAGTAGCAGCTACTGTAATCAGATTTCTTTAGGTGAAAGAGGAGAGTATGAGATCGGGAGGAATTCATGACTGATAGGGTGGAAAACTTGGAGGGCACTCTAAAAATCAAAGAAACACACACATACATCCAATCCCAGTGTGTGCCCTAGAGCGATGTATATATCAAACCCACATTTTCACGTGTTCCTAGCTGCACATGTAAACTCACACTTTTTTTTGAAAGAGCCACATATTGTTCGAATAGAAGAAGATTAGATTATTGAGACATGCTGAAATTTATTTTACTGTTAGTTGCTTCAGGGGGAAGGGGTCTTTTCCACAACTAACGTCAACTGAATACCACAAAACATGTTTTGCTGCGTTAAGGTAGGAGCGTATGATACCCAGGTAACTTAATCTGTGAAGAGTGGTGCATTAAATTACAGTAAATTTAAACTATTCCCCATATTGCTGTGGAACCCCTTGAGCCCATTCAATGACCCCTGGGGATCCGTGGACACCAGTTTTGGGAACCAACACATGGTCCAGACATGAACACCATAGTATCAAGGACCATTGTACAAATCTGTGGTGTTTTCAATTGAGGTGAGTTATCGCTTTAAATTTTTTGTGTTCAGCTACTGACATCTGTTGGTCAGCTACTGATATAGCATCACTATGGTGTCCGTGGAGGTTCAGTTCATATTTTCCCTTTTGCGTTAGCTTTAAGTGATGCCCTGAAGCACTGTCGGAAATGTTGAAATTAGATGTGGGCGTGCATGAACGACCCAACAAAGTGGTAAATACACTGGGAAAGTGGGAATTTTCCATGATATTCGAATTGCCGAGATGTGACGTTTAGGGCATCAATAGCTGATAGTAAAACTGATTTATTCAACAACTTGTGGCTAATGACGCAAGTAAAACATCAATTACATGCCTGATGCACAAGTTCGCCTTTTAATTCTTCCGCTCAGCACAAAGTATATCATGCCGCTTTATTTATCCACTCAAACAACATCCATAAAATACTTTTGTTGCAGTGTCCACGGTGTTATCAATGCCCACCAAAAGCACTTGCGGACAAATCGTATTTACGGCTTCGGACCTGGGGAAGGGGGTCTTACGAGGAGCACATGAAGGCAGCCGGAGAACGGTTGCATCTATCCCACAACAGCGCCATCCCTACTACTAAGATTTTTAGGTGGAAGACCCCTGTAGGGAACCGCTCGGCGAGGAACGGGTTAAGGAGTTAGTTGGGGTCCAGATCGATGCCTCCTCTTCTGCATGTCGCCATGAACAAATGAATTCGCGGGGAATTAAATATCAATTTCACGAAGGAGAAAAAGTCCTGTGTTTTGAACCTGACCCAACCAAGGCTAAAGTGTTGTATGACGCTAAGGTAACGTTTCGTCTCGGCTCGTTTGTCATGTGTGCAGTTCTGACTTTGTACAAGTTAATATTTTAGACCGTAGTAGTAGGCTTGTTTCTGCAAGATGTGGGAAGGGGAATGGAGTTTGAGGCCGCGGAAAGCCAGCTAAGTTAGCCTCTTAGCTTGCTTGGGTTCCGGGTGCGATTGATTAGAATTACCGTGTTTCCCCTCGGCGCACCTGATATACGTTTAGTTTAAGAGTTTATTTTAGAAAGGGCTGGTCGGTGGGGCATTTCAGTTAAAACTACACCACCAGTGGCTACCTTATTCAATCTAGAGAGACGTGGGTCAAAAGCGTATTTTCATAGGAGTCAAACATTTAACGTTACGCCCAAACCAGTTTCCTAACTAAGAAATACAATTGTGTTAATAATAAACAAACGAACATATCTGCCCAGCTAGACAACGCTAACGACGCTAACGTTAAATTAGCGAAATATTGGTATTACTTGCTAACAAGACAATACGCTTATTTTATACAATACTTAAATAATAAATTCTGCTTAGTGCTGTTATTGAATATTATGTTTTGTTAGCTAAGGGGGCAATGTCGTTGGGCAGTGCCTAGCTAACGTTATTAGTAATTGATGATTTGTTTAACGTTACATCAACGCATCCTAGCTTGACATTGGCCAACCTAGCTAGCTAGTAGTTGGCTATCCGGATTGCGTTGCTTTACACAGATTTGATTGATGGTAACAACCAGGGTAGAACAGTGAGTAGATGGACCGTCTTTCAAGGAGGTTCAAGCCCTGTACCGGCCACCAATCCGCCCTATTGAAGTACCCTTGACCAAGCAAGACCCTGAATTCCTAGCAAGCGAAAAGGGACCTGCCAGTGGGGATCAATAATCAGCGTTACATTTTTTTTAATTCTCGTGTTTTCACTTTACAGGTCGTTGATGTCGTAATAGGTACAGATGAACATGGAAGGAGAGTCCCAAAGTACCTGATTCACTTCAACGGTTGGAACAGGAGGTAAGTAGCTAGCTGTTGCTAACAGTAGATGGACTTGGAGCTGCTATGTTTACTGTTGCAAAGCCTCACCATGTGGTTTTTCAGCGTCATTTCAGTCTGTAAAGTGTCTATTTGGTGACCTATTATCCACGTTTTAACCTGTGTAATAATGTACAGTACCTATAACACTATTGTGAAACCATGCAGGTCTGTGATGCTCATGTGTTGTGTTTTTGTTTTGCAGTTGGGATCGGTGGGCCGCAGAGGACCATGTTCTTAGGGACACTGACGAAAACCGTAAATTGCAACGTAAACTGGCGCGCCAAGCTGCTGGTCGCATGTAAGTTCACATTATTTCATTCAGTCTTGCAAGTTTAATATGTTACCAGTGATTATATTTTCAACCTACCAACCCAAAGTAGCCAGACCTTTGCATAGGACTGACTGTTTACAAGTACAAGAGTCACAATCATTTTGATGTTTGAGTCAGATTTGGGCCAATTGGGTCTCTCTAAATGTTCCAAATGAGCTGGATGTGTCATGATTTTATTGAGAATTCAGATTGGAATCAATTCATGGGTTATGTTACTTGGTTATAAGGTAAACCTATTTTAGACAGGTACAGGTGGGAATATGACATTCCTCTGACTTCAGTAGAAGGACTTGTGTTTTGGTTGCCTTTTTTTGTCATATTGTCATAGTTTAATAAAAGGTCCAGATATGAGTTTATAGACACATGGGCCATTCGGGTACCGCTCCTGGTTAGCATTGCTACAGTCTCTCTTAAACCTTGCATTGACAAACAATATGAAGGTTTTCAGACCAGCCTTTCAAGCAAATCGTTAGCCACTTGTCAACAGCGTATTTTGTCATTATTAAATCCCACCCTAAAACATTTCCTAAAATGTGCCCCAAACATTGTTAAGCTCAGAAAAGACAAGGTGGGATAAAGCAGCTAGAAGTCTGAGGTGTGGGAGTCGAGTCCTGGTGGCTCAGTTCCACCGTGGGATTTTTGTTGCATGTCATCCCCACCAATCACTCCCATCTTTCCTGTCTCTCCATCAAATAAAAAATAAAAAAATAAAAAAACAACCCAAAAAATGATTTATGAGGTGCAATTACTGTGAATAACCGCTAGCAGTGAAATGATAATGAACCCTAAGTGCTGACACACATTTGTTTCATTGACTGCTGCTGTGCATTAAAATACAATTCAACTTAATTGTCTGGTCACGGCCAGAAAATGATGTTTAATCTAGTCTCAAGTGCAGATATATAACATCACATTCCTATGATTACATCAAAACCATCGCACAGCCAAAAATATTATTAATAAGTATTACATTTTTAGAGTACAGAGATTTCTTTTCATTATTAGTACATTTTAGGTATTTACCACACTTGTCTTTTTTTGAGCGTGATTAAAGATGAGTGAGCATTTAGGTTTAGTGTATTGCAGAAAGACACTTTTGATAGGACATACATGGGCACCTTTGGCTTTTTGGCCTTGTGGTAAGAATGTCATGTAACCAGTCTGCTGTACGTCCAGGAATCTGCACTCAGCCTGTATCCAAAAGTTTTGGATTTGACCTTTCCACTTGTTTGTTCAATCTATCGACAGGACTGATACTGAGAGTGTGTGTTTTATTTCCTCTCCTGGCGGTAGGAAGAGAAAGGGATGGAGGAAGAGACGTCGTCGTCAGTCTGATGCTAAATCCCCTCTGAAGACACCCCCTAAGGACGACGACAGTGATGACGCATGTGAGAAATCTCTTTCTCTTGCTTTCTCTCTTTCTCTCTCTTTCGCTCTGTCTCTCTCAGCTATTAAATAAAGTCTTTAGTATTCTCTAATTCCCCAGGTTTGATTTCGTCTTCAGAGAGCAGTGACGAGGACGATTCTGGATCTTCGAATAGCGGGGACAGCAGCTTCTCTGAGGATCTAAAAAATATGGTAAAATGGACCAGGTCGGCTTCTGTAGACGAGGGCAAATAAAGAGGAAAACTTCCTACACAAACAAACATTTAGCCGTTTGGCCGATGCGCTTATCCAGAGCGGCTTGCAATGAATACCACAGTAGAATAAGCTTCAATTCCTACATTACCAACATTACAAGCGACCAAAAGTCACACAACACAACTTTTAGCCCAATTTTATGACAGATTTGTCCATCCCAACTGGATTTCATTATTGGGCTGGATTTCAAGTCTGTACACCCATAGCAGCTGTGAGTGAGTTGAGACTGACTTTCATGATCAAATCTGTTCATGTCATATCAAATGCTGGCTAATGCACCTAGATCTACGCTAGTATTCCTAAAGCTCCGGGGAATATTGGAGCAAATCAAAAGATTGCTAGTCAGGTCACATGCCCTCACAGGTTAAACTTGTCTCAGATCAGCGCTATTGCCTCCTCTGGCTGATGGACTCAAAATTTCAGCCCTCAAACAACGTTAGCTATCCTACCCATGCAGCTGCAGAGTAGAAAAGCTACACAAAATGACTACAGTTCAGCTGGTGGCTCATAACTCCAGTTTTGGTGGATTTCGCTTGGAACCGAAGCTTCACGAGGTCCTTTTTTATAGGCAGCACAAGTTTCACGACCGTAGAGCACATGAAACTCATCCGAGACCCATGATTTGTAAATGCACTCATAATAGGAAAATAAGTCTCTTTTTCTACATTCCTTAACGTGACTTTTTAAGATGCAAGGTTTTCATGCTGTGGTCCCTCCATGACTCTCCTCCCAAGAGTCGGTATGGATAGAGACTCTGTGCCTGATGGTTTGTATCTTGTTTGTTTGTCAGAGGGTGGAGCCAGAGACTGCAGGAATCAAGAGGGAATGTGAGGAGAAGGTCATCCACATCGACTTTGACATCCCCGACATCCTGAAGAAGAAACTGGAGGATGACTGCTTTTACATCAACAAGAGGAAGAAGGTACACAGGATTTCTGAATTGCCTGCTCTAACAACTATTATGAGGTTCTTGACAGTTGTAACACTGTTCTACATCATCTCTTCTTGGTTCCTTCAACTGTGCATATGGACCATATTTTGGCCTTATGACTGAATTGTAAATGGGTTTATATTGCAGTTGGATTAAATGACACATCTTTGACCAAGCAGCCAGATAGCACACTGGCGTTTCATAAGGTTGATGGGCTTTAATGTGAAATACGTAACCAGGCACTGTAAGACTGAAATTGACTTGGAGCATGTCCGTAATCGCCTGTCTGCTCTTTCCTCCTAGCTGGTGATGGTTCCCTGTCAGACGAACGTCGTGCACATCCTGGAGTCGTACGTCAAACACTTTGCCATTAACAAAGCGTTCTTGGCCAACGAGAGGCACCGGCGTCACCTGAGCCCTAGCCAGAACAACCTCAGCCCACTGCAAGTCCCTCCAGAGAAGAAGTGAGTCTGCAGACGCAATCATCTTGGACTTCTTATTATTCACTTTTTGTCGTTCCAGTAAGCTCAGCATAGTGAAGTAATAATTAACAAGACTGTATCATTTTAACATTTTACACATGTGTAACCCTGATGTCGTGCCAAGCTGGGCAGGAAGTCAGACACAGGACGCATAGCATCCGATCAATTTTCAAAATATAACAAATTTCAAAATAAAACACCGTGATTGATGATAGCGTTGGATATCCAGTCAATATATATATACATATTTCTCAGTTGTGTCTAAACGTTTACCGTCTATGTGTCCAAACAGAGAGCGAGAGAGACACAGACAAGCAGACACAGAGAGATTGTATGTACATTTTTTGGTTTTTATTTCACACTTGCTTTGGCAATATAAACGTATGTTTCCCATGCCCCTTTGACTTGAGAGAGAGAGAGAGATAGAGACAGAGAGAGCGACGAGCAGGCACACACACACAATCAGACAGAGAGAGATGGAGGGAGAGAGAGACAGAGAGAGAGAAACACCAAACCCCTACATTGAGAAAACCAGCGCAGATCGGCGCCGAACGGCGCGTGTGAACAACCAAACTCCTGCTCGCTTGATCGGCGCTGATCGCGGCGCTTCCTTTTCCTTCCGCGTCCAGTGTGACCTGGGCGTAAGGATAAGTCCTGCCGCCGAAGTAGTATTAGTACAGTAGTATTAGCCTATATTTAGGTTGTAACTAAACCATTCATTAAAAATAAATAAATAATACTAATAATAATTCTTTTTTCGACTCTGACATGAAAATCGAATGTGGAGACTGGCACGACTATTCGAAAATTCGAACTCATCCCTAGCCTACATGTCGTGTTCATTGTTGTGGTCAGAATGTCAAATATGTCGCTCCAGACAGAAGGAGAAAAGAGCTCTGGTGTAACTGTGCTGTCTCACACTCTTATTTTTCTTTCTCTCAGTGAAGAGCTGTGTAAGGAAATGGTGGACGGCCTGAGGATCACGTTTGACTTCACCCTACCCATGATCCTCCTCTACCCCTCTGAACATGCTCAGTTCAAAAAGGTCAGCTCCTCCAGGCTCTTCCTGGCCATCAACGACAGCTCTCCCTGCTCCAGCCAGTAAGTAAGCCATAAATAAACAAGCAATATACAAAAACATGAGTTGGATTTTGATGACAAATGATTTTCAAAATTATACTGATGTATGCCCCTTTTCTTTCTAGCACCCAACGGGAGCGCAGCCCGAGCCCGTTGGGGCACAACCCCCCCACCCCCCAGTCGACCGACAGCCAGCCGGCGCTGAGTGACATCTCCGCCACCACGCCCACTGCCCCCACCCCCACCCCAAAGCGTCGGCGCCACCCTGACATGGACTGTATATCATACCAGTCGCAGTCACTCAGGCGCTCCACCAGAAATACCTCCGGGGGCGACCGGCTGGCTGAAGGGAGCAGTGGAGGTGATCAGTTTTCATTTGGCTCTGTGTTAATGTTTGGCCATCATTTAGTTAAATTTAGAATTTTCTATCTTTGTGTTATTTCATTTTTTTTATTTAATTTTCTATATGCTCATATGTATGTTCTCTATATGTATCAGTGGCTTCTTGAAATCACTTCTTAAAACGCATTCCTACAGACAGGCATTTCTATAAAATTCCCGTAAATCCTTGATTTATTGTTTTGTGACCCTGCTAAATCACGTCAGGCATTTAACATCGTTTTGAAAAGTGCTGTATCAATAAAGTTAATGTAATTATCTAGGTGGAGGCAGTGCCACAGCATCCCCACAGCCCAAACGGCGTCTGGTTGACAGCTCAGCCCAGCCCAAGTTCTTCCTCAACCTGGAAAGGAGTAAGCTGACACCCTATTACAAATATGTTTTGTATGTTGTTGCTGTTGGCCAGTAGTGGAAATTCTAAACTATTTGGATTCATTTCTCTTATCTGGTGATGCCACACACATGGCTGTTGTTTTTGTAATAACCACATTGGCCCAGTAGATGGCGATGTCCTCCTCTTTGTCATACCACTTGCTTCCACTCTCCATGTGCTGAATGACTTTGCTCTCAGAAGATGTTTGTTTTATATCCTGCTGTCTTGTAAGCCACATTTCAACCTCAATAAGTGTCAAGAAAAAAGCAACTAAATAAATACAGTAAATAGGTGAAAAGAATTTGCTGTGAAAAGTTTATCTCTGCTCACTGAGTGTCGTTCTCTGTTCTCTCTGTCTGCCCAGGAACCCCAGTGCACAGTGGTTCGTCTTCCCCGTTGCCCTTGACACCCAGCAAGGAGCAAGGAGGGCCGTTCTATGGCCTGGAGAGCCGAAGAAATAACGAGCTCAACGAGGTGATGAATAATAATGTGATGCATTATTGGTCCCCGCAGGGAAATTTGAACTTTTCCAGGTCATAAAAAGTTTGTAAAATGCACCAAAAATCTCCGAAAGCCAGAGAAACTGCTTCTGTTGTGATATTCATTTGACTCCACCTTTTATGTTGGCCCACTATCATTTCAAATATTGCCATGATGATTGATTTTTGCCTTGTCATTTCCCAGTGACCATCAGCATAAATCATATCGATCAAATTTTCAAATGCAGTCAAGACAGTAAAGTATGTACTTTTGAAACAGGAATGTGGAAACCCTCTAATTTGTATGAGCCTTCAACAGTATAAGACAATGAAGGCCGAAGGCTTATTACCATCAATGGTTTGGAGAGACTAATTGAAATGATGTATAGGAGGTATAGTAAATCTGATCTTCAATCATCACACTCAGTGGAACTTGACTAGAAGTCTCTATTAATTGCCTTTTTCTTGGTTCTATTGAGCAGGTCCTGAGCTGGAAGCTGACTCCTGACAACTACCCTCTGAACGACCAGCCTCCTCCCCCGTCCTACCTGTACGGATCACAGCACCTCTTACGGCTTTTTGGTTCGTTGCTCTTAAGTGGTCTTCTTTCATCATTCAGCTCCCTCTGGTTTCACCTGTCATATCTGTTGCGTTGATCCCGTGTATTCACGGTTCTACAGGGGCCGTTGATTTCTCATGAATGATTCCCGTTTTACCTGCTTATGCTCTGATCACATTCCTGTTGGTAGTAGTTCTCTGCAGCTCCTTTCCCTTCCCCTGCTCACGCTTTCTCTCTTTCCTTCCAGTGAAGCTCCCTGAGATCCTGGGAAAGATGCACATCCCTGAGAAGAATCTTCGAGCCCTCATGAAACATCTGGATCTCTTCCTCAGGTAAGTGATGGATCAAATGTTGTTGAATTTATTTATTTTTTACACAAACAAACAGACTTGGCAGAGCAACACAAGGACAAACAGTTCAATGAAAAACGGGACAAACAAATACTGGAGGGGTAATGAGCCACAGACGAGCATAAACAGGACGTTCTTATATGTAAAGTTTCCTCAAGCTATACAGAAATGGAAGAGTACAAATACTTTGGTCCTTCAGGCTTGAAGGCTTACTGTTACATCACTTAAAGTCTAGCATTATGGTACAATCTTTTCCCTTTTTTAAAAATGGATTGTGCAGTCATAAGTCAGGATAAGTCATTAAAGGTTAAATGGATGCGCTACTGCATTGAATCAAGGATATTAAACAGAAAGTACTCAAACTTAAAATGTACCTGGCTAATAATCTGCGCGGTTCATTAAACAAGCATTGTCCCGGAAAAGCATTAAAGCTCACTAGTATCTGCTGATGTTCAGCCGCAAGGGAGCTTCCCCTTGCAGACGGAGAGGAGGGGGGGAGGGGGGCAACCTGGAAGCCGGCAGCGCAGTCTGTAGCATGCATCAATTTGCTGACACACAAAAAATAAAGCGCAAAGATGTGTGAACAACCTCCAACACTAACACACACCCGCATACACATTTGCCTGATGCCTGATAATAAGGATGTCACCTACAGGAAATGTTGTGGAGGTATTTACACATTTTTGTCCTTGACAGTTTATTGAGTAGTCATTCTGTAGTAACATTATTTTATGGTCTTCCAGCCTCCAGCAGTGTGTGTGAGTGTATTTGGTGTTGTGCTTCTTAGTGAGACAGAGAGCAAAAGCAATGGATAGAAAGATGAAGATGGTGGTTGAGAGAGAGAGAAAAAATAGGGAAGAGGAGATCGCAGCAGCAGTGATTGACAGGAAGTTATCAATAGACTGAGATGACACAGAAACACCAAATGGAGAAGGGGAAGAGTAAGGAATGGAGAATATGGGGGTGGGGGAGAGCAAGCGTTAGAGGGCGGGAGATGAGTGGGCGTTACACAAGCCTGGGAGTCTAATCTTTAAATCCTCCCCAGCGATCTTCAGTTCAGCCAGTCCCAAACGTAGGGGATTTAGGTCTACTTGTGCTGTAATCAAACACACGCAGTACCTCCTCAGGTCACCGTGGGGTGCTGTTGAGCAGCAGGACGTTCCTCTGCGCGACTGGCAGTGGCTAGGGGTACCAGTGTTTGCTTTACATTCATATAGCAGTGGCCCGCCCTCAACAAAAAGTGCAAAATCACACCGTTGTCCACAAATTGTGATAGAAATATCCCAAGTAAGAGCAATTCTTACACTGCAACACTTACTGGAACTGATCTAAGACTGGGCCCAGTAGCAAACTGGGTCTCAAAACCCAAAATGACCCCCATCATCTACAAAACAACGATACAGGAAACACTGGAGCCAAATGCCTCTTGCAGCCCAAATGAGGGTCTTCTGAAAGTAACTAGAGGGGTATTTATGTCTGTTTGTTGGATGGGGTGGGCTGGAGAAGGGGGTGATGTGCAGAATGGAGGGATTACAATATTCAAACTGAGTGTGCAATGCTTTGACCATATTTAGTTTTTTGGACAGAAGCTCTGGCTCTGGAACAGCATTTTGACAATGTGACTCTCAATGTAATACAATACTAATACCTCATTCTTTCAGGCAGGGTGGCAGCTCCTCTTGGCATAGCATCTCATGCGGCCCCGTCAGTGGTAGGGAGAAACATGGGTAGAAAGTCTTTTTAATTCATTCCTGTGAAACTGAGCTGCAAGTCATTGGAGCATGCTCGTATATAACTCACTTTGCATAAAGCATTACTCGGCAAAATAGCACCTACATTTAACTAATACAAGGAACAGAGCACTTGAAAGGAAATGGATTTTCACAGTCACCCCCTTGCCTTCTCTATAGCTTTTTACTGAATTATAAGGTGTTAAAAATCTGCGGTCCAGTGATATAATGGACATGCTAGGTGGCAGTCAATAGGGAAACCTAGCAAGTTTGTCCTCTGTTCCTATTAAGTTGTCCTTCTAGGGACCCGAGGGTTCTGCAGGGCCTGACAAAATGCAGGTGAAGTGTGTTGCGAAAGGGTTTGCTTTCACATCTCGCACTCCGAGATCAGCGCTGTGGCAGATTGTGCCGAGCGGGCAAAACCTGATTGATGTTGGAGTGACTGGGGGGTGAAATGCATTCTGGGATTTGGCCACAGTTGATCTGTCTCTTGCTCTCACTCTCCCTTTCTCTGCAAGAATGATTGAGATTAAGTGTGTGTGTGTGTGTGTGTGTGTGTGTGTGTGTGTGTGTGTGTGTGTGTGTGTGTGATTTACAATGCATATGCCCAAAGCAGCTTGCCTTGCGTTAGTACTCATCAGCAATATAGATTACATCAAGTTTGCACCACCAAATTGACACTACGCCAGATAGCCCGAAAACTTAATTTACCGGTTTAACAGACAGAGCTTGAGCCTTGTTCTAGACTAAAAAAAGACCCTTTCAGTAGAACTCCCCAAATAGACTGGGATTACGTTTAGTTAAACTGGTCCAGTAGTTTTCAATGCCTCTTGCTGACCATTTCTTCACCATGATGGATTCCCCTTATTCTCCCATTAGGTTGTCTTGTTTGTTGTCAGTCATCAAAGTGTTCTTAATTTCTCCTCTGATGAGGATAATTTGTTTGCGTTGAGATTAGGATGGCCGGTGGAGCTAAGACGAGATGGCAAGATTTTAGAGGATTTGGCCGAGTAGCGGATACTAAGAAGATTCCGGATTAGTTTTCCCCGCTACTGATTAGATGGGAGGGGGGATTTTCCCTCTCTCTCTCTCTGTCAGATGGTCATTCTCGCTCATGTTCTTTCTCCCATAGTGATTGGTAGCCTGGTGGTGGTGAGGGGGCTTTTTCTCTGACATATACCCCTGGACAGAGGGCAAGGGGTCTAGGATTTATGTGGAATGAGCCAGGGATATCTAGGAAAACCAGAAGGGGAAGTGAGCTGGGATGTCATTGGTTTTTGCTTTACGTGGGGCTTTAATGTCCATGCTCTACATTATATCACCCAGCAAACCTTTTTCTTGACAGTGTGTTGATTTAATGACTACTGAAGATTCACTGTTGGGGTCCAAATATCTCACCACCCTTTCATCCCACTGTTGTTGCCTCCTTTCTTCTCCCCCCCCCCCCCCCACCTCCTTTTTCTCCCCTCTCTCAGGTTTCTGGCAGAGTTCCACGAAGACTTTTTCTCTGAGTCTGCGTATGTGTCGGTGTCAGAGGCCCACTACAACATGAAACAACCGAGGCCCATTTACTGAAGCAACCTGCCACACATCTGCCACTCTGTGTCCGTTCCTTGCTCCTCTCCTCCGCCCTGCTACCCTGGCCTTCCCCATCGCCTTGTCTAGACTGATTTGGTCTGGCCCGGGTTGCAGAGGAATAAAGATTATCCTGCTTCTGAGATGCTTTTGGGAAACCCAGCTTTTGGAGTTGAGCCATGCTCTGCCGGACCACCCTTCCCTCTTCTCTGGTCTGACTTTTGTTTTTTGTTTGTTTTCCCATTCCTCTCACAGCACCATTCACCGAGCCTAACCTTCACCCATGCTCCGGTGCTGTTCTGTATGTCTGACCACCCTACTCTGCTTTGCCTCGATGTCAGCCGTGCTCTGCAATGTACTGCTCTGTGGCTTTTCCAGTGCTGCTTGTCGGTTTGCGCTACCCTTATTCAGGCCCCGAATAAGTCTGTTATTATGTGATCAGACTGGCCTTAACAGTATTAATGGATTCTCTTATTAAAGGGGTTATTTGGACTCAGCTCCAATGAAGGACCCCATTTCCTGCCTTTTGAACATTTTCTGCTTTTTTTTGTGTTGCCTGGCCTACAATTTTTAAATTAGACTATTAAAGACCACAATAGGGCTTAGTCTTCAGTATAGCTTATGCAACTGGTCCCTGGTGTGGTTTGCTCTCGCCCATCTAAATCCTAATTTCAAACAATAAACCAGAGTAGTTGAAGTCAAACCCCAAGCCTCAAAGTTATTTGGTAAAGATGTTCTCTGATGGCCAGCCCTGAACCACACAGTTGTGGAAGCAGGCAAGATCCAAGCTGCCTGGCAAAGCTCTCCCTTTCTTGACAGCCCCCCCCCCACCCCCCATCATCATCATCATGCTCGCAGTTTGGCTTGCTGTGGCCTGTCTAAAGGCAGGAAGAGGAACTTGATTAAAAAGCCCCATGTTCACTTTATGTCTGACCAATAAACTGTTTTACCTGTCCTTCGTGGCGCACAAGGCGTTGTGAACGCCCGATGTGGAAGCCTGGCCCCAGCTGGGCTGCAACCCCCCTCGCCGCCCTTTCTGTACTGACTTCCAGTAAGAGGCTCCCATGCTGCGCTGCCAGTGGTCCTTCTGGATGTGTTTCCCTAAACCTAGGACATGCTCTTCCTACCCTGGAGATGCCTCATCAATTTTGCTGAGCTTTTCTAATTCACTGACTCTTGAAGAACTTTTAATCCAGGATGTGATTTTCTTTTTTCTTTTTTTTTTTTTAATTCCTTCTAGGATTCCACTTTTGGATATAAAATGCTTCTTCGTTTCCATGGGAGATTTCCGCTTTCACTGCTTTCTCCTGCTTTTGGTGTCGTCACATCTGCGTTAAATGTCTCTCTCCAAAGACTCTTATTTCCAGCTCCCTAGCAGCATATTTGTTCTGCCTTTCCCTCTCGCTCTGCTCACCTTCTACCAGAAAACGTAAGGCAAAATGGAGAAAGAGGTTGAAAAAGGACTATCGACATGCTGTGGATATATCTGAAAGTAAAGAGTAAAGCCCCTTTTCTCTTGACTTATTGTAACTATATTTTGTTCTGAGGCTATTAGTTTTCATGAATACTTTGTATAGTTTTTAGTCTACTTAGATATCAGATTTGTGGGATTTGCCACATACAACGAGTGGTAGAAAGAATAGACCATCACAAGAATGTATCTGAAATGCAATTTAGTTTACTTTTCTGTCATTAGCAACTTATCTGACACCATCTGAAAAACCCTGTGCTAAACCCCACCCATCTGGTACTTGGTGCTAAATAAAATTAACTCTTGAGAATTCTTTGTAAATACTGTTTGACTCCGGACCGGATGCACCAACGAAGATCCCACTGCTAAAATGCTGTTGGATAATCTGGCTGTGGCTGTTTGTCACCGTTGGCTCTTGTTATTTTTCATGATGTGAAAATGTAAATACAAAATGCCTGTTGATGAGGCTGTTGTTTATTTATTTGTCTTTACACAACATTGGATTTCTCTGTTAATGCCTGACGCTTCATCATACAGCCTATGACTCCATTTACCCAGATGCTACATGTTGTATTGGTCATGGGATACTAGACTTGGCCTGATAGAGACTTGTGTATTGGTGATACACAACTATCAACAGTTTTCTGATGACATATATCCATAGTTACACTGGATTGGAGCACACTCTCGGTGTCATAAAAATGTATCCATGTTTTCAGTCTTTTCAGCATTGTTATGGGTATGTTATGCAAAGCCTATTAAATTAGACTTCTGTAGTGTTGTGCCTTTTCAGCTTGTTTTGTCAGGTTCATTTTGAGTCAGTTTATTCTGTCTTTTCTAAAGGAGAACTTGAATAAAGACTTCTAAAGGTTTTTTGTTATCTTATTTTATACTGAGGGATACCATGCATACGGTCATTTTGTCAGTCATGTGCTCTTCATCACTTATCCAGTGGTCATCTGTTGGCTTTCCTTTTTATGTCCTGTTGTACTGTATCTTGATTCACACCGTATCACCCCTTCACTTATGGAACACTTTTCAATGAGTAAGAACCAGACCTATGCCGTGTACCCTGCCTCGGGATGTGTCTGTGGTAAGATCAACTACGGAGCAGCCGGGAGGATAAATGTCAACATTTTGAATCCCAGAACTTAAGAAAGCGCTCATCTGCTAAAAGTTAAATGTCGCCTGATGAGAATTTTATCTTCCTCCCTGACCTTCAGTGTCCCTAGACTAAAGCTGATTGAAACATACCTCTAGCACCGTCACTTTGACTAATCTGAAAGTGTTGAGAGATAGCTTGACATTTTGTATTTCAACCTGCTGTTTTCTTCAACTTTGCTCTTCTTACATCAAGGGGGTGGTTATGCTTGTCCTTGAGCTACTTGAAAGCAGCTTGTTGGCAGGTCCTCATTGAAACCAATCAGATTCGCTCATCTGAAATGCTAACACAGAAACATTTTTTTTGTCCTCACATTGTTTATCATTCAGTGTAAAATTCAAAATGTCAAGGTAGGCCAGGCCTTGAGGGGACAAGCTACTCTACCTGCCACTGTTCCCTGCAGAGCTTTAGTGATGAGTTGAGTCTAATCGATGTACCCTTTGCCTTTGAAGATAAATGGGAGTCATGGGGTCTCATTGTCCTGAGGAGAGACACACACTGTTGTCTGTTATGCAAACTCTAGGCAGCATTTAAAAACATGACCAAAGATCATTATTTTTATAGCTAAATGTCTGGCCCTCAATTTGATTTTTGATTGGTCAAAATGGCTCTCACTGAGATTTAGTTTGATACTCCTGATGTAGAAGATCTGCCACACGCTAACTTCCTAAGTCTACACCGGCTGCGTCACGTCAGCGGCGCGTAAATGCCGAGTAGTACTTTGTGTCCACACTGGTTCCGCTCAGTAGCGTTTCTGCTGTGTGTTCAGCAGCAGACAGAAGGAACGCACTCGTTCTCTTTCTCCTTCTCAGTCCTATCAGACCACAAGACAAACGGTTTTGAGGATGACCAAGGCAGGATGAGGTTAATTTCTGATCGATATTCATCTGTTATATTGGTTAAAAAGCCTAGTCTGTGGGGGTTAAATAGTTTATGCGCGTAGTTGGAAAAAAAAATAGACTTGAAGCTTAAAAAGACGCACGACTGAAAAACGCGGCTGAGTCGTGTCCTGTAGACCAGGCTATAGGCAAAACAAGTCACAAAAAAAGGGAATTCAGTTTACATTTATTGGCTGAGCTTTTGGTCTAGTGGACCTAGAGGTGTTCAACACCTTTGAATACCCTGAAGGTTTAGTACACCAATAAATGGAACTTGAATTTGATCTAAGTGTGCAGAAGATCCTCCTTCTATACCTATATAATACCTATATATCCCATCTAATGTCTGACAAGTCTTCCACAGCCGGACTACTCTCAGCCTATTCCCTGAGCACCTAGGGAGGCTAGCTAACCCAGCTTCCCCATATCAGGATCTAAATTGGTTTTAGTGGTGAGCGCTAATGCTATTTGAATCGGGGCAGTCTCCCTGTAATGAACCGCTTATCACTGCAACCTAAGATGGTACTCTCTTGCTAGCTACTATCATATAGCCACATAAGCCACCAGTTCAAGCCCGAATCGATTTCCCCGTCCTGCACTGGCTCTATCCACTTACCACATGATTTGATTTTTGGGGGAAAAATGGGATGTAATGAGATGTGAGCTTTCACCTGGTAAGTGGTGCTGCCGGCACCTTTCACCTGATTCCGCTCCTACTTTAGTTTTCATCCACCCCCTCCATATTGCTGCCCAGTGGTGTCCTATTTTCCCCTCCCACTTCCCATGTCTCCATCCCTTGCTTCTCCTCAACTCTCTTAAGTGGTTTTCCTCCTCTCCTTGTCCACATTGTCTTTTGTCTAATGCTCTCTGTCTCTCTTTGCCAGTGGTGTCTTCTTTCCTCCCCTCTTTTCACTCCCCTAAGTACATTGTTTTCTTTATTGAGCCAGCAGGGAATCTGAGAGGAGGAGAAGGTTCTGGTGGAAGTCGGCGCCAAGCCATGGTTCCATAGGTGGGAGGTCCTACCCACCCCACCACAGTTTATCTCATTCTGAAGTGTTTTCTCCTCCCCGTACTCTCCTCATCCACTCCAAACTCTTGCATCATCGAGTCATCCGTCAATAAAATGTACCTCTTTCTCCATCGCTTACCCTCTTATCCCGTCTTCGTCCACATCTCCGTCACTCGTCGTTCTCTCTTCGTCCCTTTCTCTCCATCCATATCCTCTTTCTGGTTTTCAGTCACTGTCCATGTTCTGGCTGCATTGCATCATGGACCTAGGAGACGGACTGCAAGAGGAGAAGGTGGATGCTAGCCTCTCTGCTTCCTCCGACTCGTCCTCCGACTCTTCCTCCGACTTTTCCTGGACAACACTTGACCTCAGTACCGATCTCACATCAGTCAGTTCCGACCAAACTTTACCCCAGTGATTACTGCTTCCTGCTCCAAACAGTCCGAGGACCAGCATCCAGAGAAGTCTCCAGTCAAAGTCTCTACTGACATGTCGACTTTGGAGGTCGGATGGAAAGAAACATCTTTTCTTAACGAGTAAGTACATTGCTGCAATCACTACGAAGCATTCACCGAGGAAAAAAAAACACATTCATGTCCTCTTGAGTGTAGATATTAATTTGTATGTGTATTTTAAAATCAGATCTAATTAAATCAAGTAATGAAGTAATGCAAAAATATTGTGTCTCACATCTGGTTTCAAGGAGTGATTTTTGTAGGCTAACCAGGCAGGATCAGGTTTAGTATCTACCTTTGATCCCCCTCCTTCAGAAGTTATTGTCTTGCCATATGGTGGTTAGAGAGGAGATGCCACGCCTTACCATCGCTGTTGTCTGACCCTCTGGTGAAATGTGTGCATGTTGGTGCAAATTAGATCCTCCTGATGCACACAAACTATGGGCCAGTCAGTATGAAATATGTCACCTTGGTTTGACCTGTAATTGTAGTGTGTTTGTTGTCCCTTGGGCCTTCCAATGGTATTTTGAAAAATGTCGAAACACGGTGGTGAGATGCGCTATATTTCCCCAAGTGTCATCAAAATCCAATCAGCGGTGTCTTTGAGTATGCGTGACACATGGATGAGCTAGCAAAAACGATCAGTGTAATTTTGAAAAGTGGTGTGAGACGCATCGTTTCCCCCACGTTTTTTGTCAGAATCTTTCAGTGTGAGAAATCGCACGTGGCTGATGGACGACCTCCCCGTTTCATTCAATAAGAATGAATTGCACTGTGTGTAATAAAGCAATTGAAGTGCTCTGGAGAACTGAAACAAGCCTAGCAGCAAGCATGCAGTGATGTAAGTCTATCATCAAACCATATATTGTCTGTATGCCTGCTACACCTGTACAGTACAATCCTATTTATACTAGTGCTGTGTAGTATGGGTTAGACATGCTGTACACTACAATGCAATATAAAGACTCCCTTGATACTAATGCAGGGTCTGATCAATATGTTTTTACTTAGTGTGCCAGTGTCAATATTTGCCACTGCTGCTACAGTGCTGTATTTACTCTGAGCTCAGACCAGTAATCTAATGGCATTTTGGTAAAGGTATTGGTCGGACGTGTCAATTCTGAGAGTAAGATGTGTTTTACAGCAAGACGTTGTGGTATGGAGGTTGTTTTCCCCCTCTCTCCATGATCTCTAACACCAGCTAGTTAGCTAGTACCTTGTTTTAAATCATTTTGACCAGTGGTCCTCTTGAGAATTCAGCACCAAGCTCCCCAAAAGATGGCCGAGAAGAGGGGAATAGATCACTACCAAATAGCATACACACACACACACAGAGACTTGGCTTTCACTACACAGTGCTAATGCTTATCTGTTTCAACTGATTTTAATCACAAGTGGCTCTGAATTGGGAGTCTGTGATTCCCAATAGCAGGACTGTGAAGGAGGAGAAAACAAATACCACATTAGCTTAGATAGAGACCATAAATCACCACGGCTCTTTGAATTCTTGAGAGAAACTCTGTGGCGTGTGGGAACTCTCAAGATGGTGTTTATCAGGCCTGAATAGGGCTGTGTGTCTACTCTTTCTTTCTTTCTTTCTTTCTCTCTCTCTCTCTCTCCCCCCTCTCCATCCATGCCCTGTTACAATTATCCTTCCACACAGATTAAAGTCCACACACATACAGGCAAGCAGCCTCTTTCATCGTCTCCTTAAATCACCTCTGACTGCCTCTAGAGTGTTCAGTATCTTTACAAAAAGACTGATTGCACTTTGAGGAACATTTTAAAAGCCAACTGAGAAAGATAAATGCAGACGATTTTGCTCTCTTTCTCTCTCTCTCTCGCTCTCTGTAGCAGTAGCTGGGTATTTTTACACAAACTATGATATATCGACTTAGAAAGGCTGAATGGAAATGCCAAATTTTGATAAATGTCCTCAATATCACAAACGTTTTTACGGTCACCGTTGTCGATTAAGACACAAGCGAATATAAAACCTTTTTCTTGGTAACAAAATTACAAAACGCAAAGCGATGGAAATGCCTTTGTCGAGTAAATGATGATATTTGTCCTCCGCAACGTCCTAGAAATGTTACACGCACTGTTGCTCCCACGCGTAAGGCATCTGTCATGGTTGCATGGCCATTAGTTGAGTGTATTTCTTTGTTGTCGTCTTCACACAGCATGAAATATGACCAACATTAGCTGAAAGAATAATAACAACTTGCCTCATGCCAATTAATTCTTCAAAGACGAGTTACATTTTCTGACGTAAAGACATTCGTTCGTTTCAACACCCAATTTATATTTCATTTTCTGCGACGTTTCAAAAGTTTGTTTCAAATTGGCCTGACAGCTGGATCCTTCCCGCCCTTCTAGTCCATCTTCTCCCTTTTCCCCCCCATCCTGATGTCTGATTCATTCCCATGTGCAGGGAAACAGTTAATGTTCTTGCGGCGTATTTAAAGTCTAAAGAGGTTACAGCGGTCAGCGAGCTTAAACCCCATTGGCTGGAGCGTCTAGGAAAGCTTAGCCGCGATTGGGCCATCTGGAACAGTTGCTGCTCCGGCTGGATGGGATCCCCCAGGTGACGATGATAATAATAATGATAATGATAATTAATGATTTCTAAATGTTTTGGAGTCTGGAGAGAATCATTGAGCACAGAGGGAAGAGAAAGAGAAGAAAAAGAAAAAAGAGATTTGCTGGTTGCTGCTGAATCACCGGGCCCCGACCCTCTGCCCCTCAGTCCCAGCTCTTTCTCGCCCTCACACACTTTTTTTTCTCTACCCCCACAACTATTGTCATTTTTTTTTTGCCTGTGGTAACCTAAAAACGCCCCTCCCTCCCCCCCTCTTGACCCAAACGTGGATTCATTTTGCTGCAGTTGTGGTTGATTGTTGTTAGAGCCTGCCCCTCTGGTGGTGGCAGCCTGGGGATTAGGACATAGTCGGAGAGAGAGAGAGAGAGAGAGAGACGCAGCAGGATGGTACACTGAGTCATGAGGTAAGACGAGATGCACTGTTTACCGTCTCCTCATCCTCCTCCTTGATCTGATGAAGAGATGTGTGTGAGTGTATGTATGGAGGAGTGTAGGGAGGGGGCGGCATTCCTGTGTGTTTGTTTATGTTGTGTGGTGAGGCGATGGAGTGAATGCAAGCATCTCTGCTTATGTGTGTACAATAATATTCACTTGTGTGTTTACTTTTTTTTTTTTTTTGCAGAGCAGGTTTCACATCTTTCAAATGTTGGCTGTTGCATTTTGGAATGAAGGATTTCAAGGACTTCGATTTTTTTGAGCTTTTTGTTTCTATTTTTTCCAGCCAGGCTCAATCTATCACAGAGCGATATTTGAGGGGATGTGAAGTAGTTATCTTTTCACAGTTGGGAGGAGGCACACCGTCCTAAGCCCTCCCACTAATCACGATGACTGCAGTTTCTTTTTTTTTCAAGCTCTGTGGTTTTGACATTAAATTTGAGAGGATTTAAAATAAGGCTTTAGTGTGAGGCGGCGTATCGCAGTCTGTAGGCTGGCCAGTGCTTAAACCCATACATGAAATCTATCGGTAGATTTCACTCTATATGAAGAGTTTCAGTCCCAAACGAGGCATCCGTCATTTGAAGAATTTGACACTCTTCTAAAATGATTGCTGGCATGAAAGTAAAGCACATGATGGCTCAAGACCTGGCTTGGCTGACCTTGGCTTAAAAATATAGTTTTTCTGAAATATTAACTGATGAATTTAAGGAGACAAACGGTACTGTGGGGTAACAGTGTTGCATGAGGCGAAGCCAAACTGCAGTTTACGGCTCGAACCTTTAAAGTGTTACCGAACACTCTCTTCTTATGCACTCTGGCAGTCCTTCGGGGGAGTTGCCTCCGCTTTGAATCAGTGTATGGTTACACAGTAACACGGTTATCGCAGTGCAACGTTATCGTTCCATCACTCCAGGACACATCGAGCGACAGGTCTGGATGCATTACAATACGATTTTGCTCACATTGCTATCAGAGCTTCAAAACCAGGTACCAAATTGGTCAGACTCACACTGTGATCGCCACCACAAGCATACAAGCAATGTGGAGGGATGGAGAGGGAGAGCGGGGGAAAAAGTAATGCAGAATTTGAACAAGTAAACATGTCCTCCTCCACAAATGATGCCGGTCGGTAACAAGATGCATCATCCCACCAATTCGTCAAAATTGGACCGGTGGTGTCTGGACAGTGATGTGTGCCCAAGTGACAAGTGTAATCGCAGCCTTAGTAGGTGTAGTAAGTGTAAACCTAATCTGGACATGTGTTCATTCATTCATTTATTCTACCATCCTTCCATCTATCCATCATCTATCCATCAATCAATTTTTCATTCATATATCCATTCAGTGGAAATAGAAAACAACAGATTGAGGGGAAAGACAGCTGTGGTGGCAGACATGAGCAGAGCTACGGTGACATCACAGCCCTTTATAAAACTGGAGGGTGGATGGATAGACAGATGGATGGAGGCACCTCCTCCATTCATCCATCCCTCAATTCCTCCATGAATCCAGAGTGAGCGAGATATTTCTACCAATCTATAAATATTGATCAGTCCAGGCTGTACTGTATCACTTCAAAGGAACATGAGCATAAGCTGATTTTATTAATTTACTAGTTTAACAACTAACAATTACTCTGCTGACAAAATGTAGGAGCTTTAAACAGGCCTACTTTGAGATATATAGATGGATAGATGGATAGATAGATAGATAGATAGATAGATAGATAGACTGATTGAGGATATAGGCCATTGATGATCAAATCAAATCACATTTATTTGTATAGCCCAACGTGTGAAAACAATAAATGGTTAGTACACGACATCCCTCAGCCTTGGACCCTCACAGAGGACAAGGAAAAACTCCCACAAAACCTTTTAGGGAAAAAATGGAAGAAACCTCGGGAGGGGAGGGGCTACTCAGAGAGGGATCCCCCTACCAGGAGGGTCAGGCGTGCAATAGATGCTGAGTAGTGGTAGTGATGGGTTTGCACTGCTGCTTTCCCACGCCGAGCCACATATTATTACATAAAATCGGGGCTCATGGTGATGGTAAGTGGATGAAAAAATAAATAGCTTTTAGTGACGAGACTCTTCATCCTGCTTTTCCTCGTAAACAGGCGGGGTTATGTAAAGCCCACAGAGCCTCCAGATGGACATGGCCGACAAGACCATTTGGCCAAGAGTCGGTTCCAGCGTGGCATAGCATGGGCAGGAAACACACACACACTCACTTATTGTTGTTTTGTCATATAGGTGAGGGAATTCAGGAGCTTATTTTTGTTCCCTAATCCCTTATTTGGTCACTAAATGTTGACTTAAATGTTAACCCGACTCTAACCCAATTCCCAACCCTAGTCTTTTTTTCTCAAAAGTCCCCACACAACTCACCACTTTCCCACTTTGTTTTCTATTCTTGTGGGGGCATTTGGACTACGGTTCGATCGTAATGCATTTTCAATGGCCAATATTGATATTTTTCTAATAAAGCTGCTCAGAATCTTAAATTTGACCACTTTGATAACTAAACATTTCAAGGATTCACTGTTTCCCAAAGAATGTATGGGATGCATACATTACTGCCTTTAAATTAAGAATTAATTTACAAAATATGATTGAACAATTAAATTAATAAATAAAATGAGAAAAGCAAAGAAAAGAAAATGTAATTGCATGTTTTCCAGGCAGTTTTTATGTAACTGGTCAGGGAGGAACCTCCATCATATAAGCAGTGGACAACACTGGCTGGGCGATATCTGATATTTAATAAAAGGCCAATATTAGCCCAATATATCTTACCCTAATATGGACCCCACAACATAGTAAATGAGACACACACATCGCTCACAGTAATGTACACAGAGCCAAGGCTATATATAGTTTCTTGGCTAGGAGTCAGTGCCAGGTGGCATCTCAGTGGCAGCAAATGGGCTTCGATGAACTGGGATGAACTGGGTTGTATGGCATCATATAGGCTGCAATACAGAATACTTTGGCTAGTTTGGTTTCCATGAAATATGGTATATTATATGAAACATATATTCAGGCCAGTCGTTTGACCATGAGTCATGAGCAGGGTGAGTTGGAGCTGCTCTAGGCTCTTCAGTAGATGCTTAACCATTGTCAGTGTCCTGCAGAAAGCTCAGATCTCCTGAAGTCAACTTGATTTTCCCTTCGCACTCATTAATGTTTTGAGAAATGTTGTGATGACCTTGTTTTACAGTCTAATGTCAGATCATTATCAAATATAGATATTTTGTTGAAAAAAATAAATAACACTTAATGGTGGCAACCAAACTGAAGGGAGAATGTTTTCCTACGACTGATTGCTTTTTAGTAGGCAATGAAAAGAAGGTTGAACCTTGCAAGGGTATTAATATTGCACATAGTGTAGCATGTACAAAATGGAGGTTACAGGCTTTTAGCAAAAGCTGAGAAAAAATAGTTCCCCGTTTCACTGTTTTACTCCCTTTATTCTAAAAATGCTTCACTAATACTAATTTGTATTGATCCTCCTGTTAGGGTTAGCCTGTTAATTACAATGACTAATGGAAATGTTAGTCTTGCTCTGATTGGAGCTCCCCATTCGACCAATCACATGTAATACTCACTCCTCCTAATGACCACACTGGACACCAAGTACTGTTTACATTTGTGTTAATTGCCAACCAATTAGGCGAAGTGCTTATAGTAGTAATCTCCAAGATCATTGTTGTCTATTTAGTCTCCATCTTTGGTGCTCAGCGCTCATCGCTGTGGTGTTCCCAGAGACCACCTGTCAATCAAACAGTGTGTCCAGTACTGTGGCGTCATTTTCCTTGGATTTTCTGTTGATGAAGTTTTGAGTTTCTGTAGGTGGCGCTCTTTGCTTTGTCTGTCTAACTACCCAGTTCTTCTTCTTTTTATTCCAAACAAACCGCTGTTGCCGCAGTTGGAAACATAAAACGCATCACTTCCTGTGCACCGGAGGATTTTTCCCAGGGAAGACCAACCTGACACCGGGTGTTTAGCACAACAAATGGAAAAGCTTTCATGAACTGGGTATACAGTAGGTTGAGTCATGTTGTATGAATCATCGATAGAGGGAGTAGCAAAAAGGACATTTATTTATATGAAACTTTTGTTATTTATTGCTTAAAACTTTGCAAAATCAGCTGAAAAAGCAGATCGTTTCCACCCTTGCAAACCAGTGTCTCGTCATTCTTGCCACTCTTTGCTGCATTGTGTTTTGTAAAGCAGAAATAATCTTTAAAATGACAGATTAATAGAATAAAATAAATCTTTACATGCAGGGTTTGCCCTTGAATTGTTTTGAGTCCACATGCGGGGGAGTGGTGGGAGAGAGAATGATCACCAGTGAGCCTGACTGTGTTGTATTGCCCTGCGTCCTAAAGCGTAGATGGTGTTGATTTTACAAGTAATTTCATCTCCTCCCATCCCCCGCTTGCAAGAGAGAGAGAAAGTGGAACACAACAGTAGGTGCTTTATGTGATAGCAGAAGTGAATTTCTCCCTCACTTTCCACAGTTTGTTTTTCTTTCCTCTAATGGTCAAGCATCTCCGATATTGTGTGAACTGCGCTGTTATGGTGTTCCCTGCTCTTACAGTATATATATGTCATATTGCTCTGTTAAACTGTCACTGCCTGCCATGTGCCCCCGGCATGGTTGACCTCTAACTGCTCTGAAAGGCGAGAATCGCTTGGCATTCATTGATTCTCACACACACACACACACACACACACACACACACACACACACACACACCGGACGTCTACTGCATGTCACATAGATCTTCCTCGCCGTGTGGCATCAGATTTAAGGCTGGCATCTGATGTGTGCCTGTCTGGAATACACACACACACACACACTGCTGATGTGTGTGCTTACTGGCAGCATGGCGGATCTAAAGTTGGCACACATCTGTTCATGCATTGATCCACCCGCCCTGTGTGCAGTCTGTGTGTGTATAGGGAGTTGGGGGGGAGGGGCGGGGTGAAAGAAAGTCAATCACTCAATACATGACATTACACATCCATCACGCATCTTGTTATCCCTCTCTCTGATGATATTGAGTTATTGTCCCAACAGTTTCCCCAAGAGCATTGCCCCCTATCTCACACTGCATGTTTATGTCCGTGTGTGTGTGTGTGTGTGTGTGAGTGTGTGTGAGAATGGGGTTTATCCCCGCTAGCCCAGATGCCCCGGCTAAATCCATCACCAGCGGTGCTGCACAGCGAGTGCTAAGCTGGAACATTTGGCACCAAGCTAGGAAGGAAAAAAAAAAAAAAAAACAGGAACACACTCACACATATGCACACACGCACACACACAGAAAACTGAGTTTGGGGATTTTTTTTTGGGGATTTTTTCCAAAGAGATTCAGAGGAAGTGGATTTTCAGTGGAGGAGTTGGATTCAGGGAACACCACCCGTCCATTCGTTCATCCGTCCAGCCGACGGGATGGAGCGGTGCGATGACGACGAACTGGGGATGTTCACCGTCATCCAGTAAGTTTCGCTGTCTCTTCGTCCCTGGATGCTAGTCGTTGAATTCATTTTCAGAAAAGTCAAGATCTCGGCCGCTGTCGCCCGGTGCTCAGAGCCTCCTGATCTGAGTGTGAAAGCTCTTTAGCGAGAGCTTTGTTGACGAGGCTCTGAGGGAGGTCTACATGGAGGGCGCTGCCTGTGCGATGGGCCTTTGGCTTGGGGTCACAGATGCTTTGTGAATACTGCTGCGCTGTTTCAGACCCATTCATTCTGACTGTGCTGGAGCTTTTTTGCTGTATTAGACAAATTCCACATGAATTTCTGCCAGATTTCTTTTTATGCAGCACATGTGGACGGATGCGTTTTCATCTTCTCTTTTTTGTCTGCCTTGTGTTGTGTCTAATGATGACACTCCCAGTGTTTTTCAGACCTGGAATATTGAATTGTAAACCTAATGCTAAATGAAAATGCTAATGAAAAGTAATGCAAAACTATTGACAGAAGTTGAAGCACTGAAACACGTGACAAGGCAGGATCAGGAATTACTTTCCATTGCACAGACCTTATAGATTTTGTTTTACTGATGCGGAAAGGACAACCGCACTCCAGAAAAGCAAAACATATATATCATTATGTCACATTTCTGATATGTCCATACCACTTCACTGTTCACATAAAGCTTATTATCTAGTATGAAAACAGCTTATTTATGATCAAGCATCCATCTGTGGAAATTGTTTCTGAAAAAAACAAAACTATTCCCACACACGGCCTCACGATTGCACTTCAGTGAGTTGACAGTAAACGGTGAAGAGGTTAAACCCGCCTTCAGGAACACTTTCTTACCGTTTGCATGGATGTAAACTGTGTTGTTTGAAATGTGATCCCTACAGAGACGGACACAGTAGCACGCATGTGGTTTCTGATGTCCAGTTATTCAGCTGTTAAGGGAATTGTATGTAGTTCACCAGCATGACAGCTATTCTCATTTCGGATAATACAGTTGAAGTAGCATAGATACAGACGTGGTTCACCTTAAAATACGTGGTTTGGAAAGGAATCTATGAGTGTGTCACTTGATTTTCTTAGTGTGTATCCATGAGTCCCAAAGCCATGCAGTCATATTTATGTGATATAGACAACAGAGTCACAGTTCTATCTTCATGCATCTGAGAATTCTGGGTTATTCGCTGCTAGCAGGAGTGTTTGGATTAATTTCCTCTTTAAAATCACGCTAGATAAATGCACCCTTAATGATTTATCCAGCATGTTTTGATCTCAAGTGGTAATCTCAGTGTAATCAATCATTAGTTGATTGGACAACAATCAACACCAATCAGGTTTTGAATACGATCGGGTGAAACGATCCTTCATCCTTCACTTGTCTCTCAGAACCGAACTTGATGCTGACCATTGTAGTCCGTCCTCATTGGTGCAGTCAGCAAATGTATTGTCGTTGTTGCCGTCGACAACATTGTCATCGCCTTTCGCTCCATCATCTCTTGATCGTCATCGAAGCTGATCCAAGAAGCATGAAAAGCTGACGGAGGCAAACTGAGCTTACCGATGAGCTCCAGTGTAGGACAGCCGTATCGTAAGAGCACACGCTGACTTGACGGCACGTGGACGGTCCATTACGTAAGGCTGAGGAGGCTCCAAGTAATTACTGAACACACTTGGAGATTACATCATGGATTGGGGGGGTTTAAAGCTAGCTGGCTGCTGGGACGTATGGCTGGTGTGTGTGTGTGTGTGTGTGTGTATGTGTGTGTGTGTGTTGTAGGGTCAGATGAGCATTCCTAGAAGAGGTGCAGAGGATTTGTCTGTGGCTTGTGGGTTTTCAGTAGTTGGGAAGAAACAAAAGGAAAAAGAAGTGAGCGTGCCTTTCGTCTCTTTTTTTTTTTTACCGAAACATAAACCGGGCTGCTGGTCAGCGAGGGACTGTGGGATTGAGGAAGCACCAGATCACAGCATCATCGTCGAAGGATTACAGCAATGAGGTGAAGGGTCATTGGCCAGGAAACATGTGGCCCAGAAAGCAGACAAATGAAATTTGATTCAGATTCAGATTCAGCTCTGCTGTGTCAGGCAGGCAGGCATGGACCCATTTTCCTTCCATTCCTCCACCTGCTGTTCTTGGTTTCCAAACCACTGAGATTTCAAATATTTGGATGTTGACTCAGCAGCTGCAAAAGTGTGACGTCCTTTGCAATTAAAATCAAAGCAATCCTTGGGTGCTTGTCTCGCTCCTGTTGCGCTAAGATAGGTTGGCAGTCACACATCATGAGTCTATTTTCCAAACAACACTGATTTTTTAAAGCTGAACTGACCTAAGATGTGCTGAAAAACCCACTTGAGTTCTGAAATTCAGAGGTTTGCCGTTATTAGGAAACGATCTGTAGACGCATCAGCTATTTTCATGTGAAGAAAATAAGATGCCTTGTTTGTTCCATTTGAGACACGAGCATATGTCATCAACGTAGAGACCAAATCCATTTTCAGAGAGAAGTGTCTCTTGAAAGTGCTGCGTCTTTGATCATAATCCTGTGTTGGTCCACCTCGGTGCCCTGGTGCACTTTGGGATGTTTGTGCTCGGATTTGGACGGGTCGGGCTGGACGGGCCTTGAGGCCAAATCGGTCACAGGCCGATTAGTTTGCTGGCAGGTGCCTCAAACTCTACTCCTCCTCTTCTTCCGCCTGTCAACCTCCGAGACCGTGAATTGTTTTGCGATGTAAATCGGATCTTGATAGAGAGAGTGTGTAATTTCCAATCATCCAGCAGAAGGGAAAGGCATTTGGAATCGTGGGACATTTGCATCATGGAAAAATACCACAATCACATTCAGATTTCACACTCCCAACATCCCTGAATTTGCCATTTCAGTTTTATTTATTGTGGTTTCCTGAAAAGTATACTTCAGAGGTGGAGATGAGAAAGCTAACAGCAATCTAGTTGTGACTTCCATCAAAGGCGATTTGAGTAAATAACTGGTGATTTCAAGTTTTCCTTTCATTCATCACTCACTACAAAATTGCTTATCCTTTGGTATGAGTGACTTTTGTTTGTAAACGAGAGTCATTTTTGTTACTTCTGCTCCCTCACCTAAATGTCAATCAAAAACCACGCCCACTGAAGCTCAGCAGATTGATCAACTCTCAACTGTGCCTGTGTTCAACAGACTCGTCGAAGGAGGTTTGTCAGTGGTTTTTGATTGACAGTTGGGCATTAGAGTAAAGTAACAAAAATGGATAAACGACTGAGGCTGCACTCGTTAAAAAATAATGGCAATTTTCTAGTGCAAGTGATGAATAAAAGGAAAATTCGTTATCACCAGTCATTTAATCAAATTGTCATTTATCAAGTCACTGGACGATTTATCACTCTCTTTTTAAATTCACATGCAATTTCCATACACTTCAGTTCACATTCATTTTCATCAGCTCTAAATGTATCGGTTCATTTTGGTTACTTCCACCCTTCCAGGGCTCGCCTCACAATAACTGGCAATTTTGTTATTTATATGACAAATGAGGAATAAGAGAGAGTTGAGAGAGATAAATTGTTAAAATGACCTCTATTTATTTATCATCATCATCATTTATAGTTTTAAACTCTTTAAGCTCTGTACAAGGGCTGCAGAGGAAACAAGAACTGTGTGTGTGTGTGTGTTCTGCAGGTTAGAGTCAAGTCAAGTGCTGACCACATCATTGGTCAACAAGACAGACCTATCAATACCACATTCCCAGAAACCCTGTGTGCATTGTGTGTGTGTGTGTGTGTGTGTGTGTGTGTGTTTATGTTTCCGTGTGTGTATCGCCTGAGCGTCAGCATGTTGTTTCCACGCCGTGTTATTCTTTGCCCGGTTGTTGCTATTATGTTTATCTTTAGTCCCATTGTTGTTGATGCTAATCCAAACGCTAATGGAAGCAGATGATGATAATCTCAGCGGGAAAACATTTATCACACCCATAAACACACTCACACACGCGTACGCGCAAAGACACACACACACTATATCCGTTGACTTAGTATGTGTTTTATTTTTGTGTGTGTATGTGCGTGCGTGTGTGTATTTCCAAGTCATGTTGCGCTAAGTGGGGATTTATGGAATAAATCTGTGGTCTTGTTTCCAAACACTCAGAGATCTTTCATAAATGTCAGATCAGCTAATATTTAAAGCCACAATCCGTTAATGACTAAACACGGATGGCGTGGCGGCGGCAACCCCCACCAGTTAAGGAACGCTTACATCCAACTTAACGTAAACCCACGAGGTTATGAGATGATGCTTGATAGCCACCGGTGTGATCTGTGAGAGTTAAAATCCACCCTCTCCGTCACTCAGATACACACTGTATGTTGTGACGTTTCAAATGGCTCTTCAAACGCTTGCTCGGAAATGGCTGCAAAGATGAATTTGGATTGGGATTTGGATTAACTTTTCTGTCACCCACAATGCCTTTCTGTTATATCATGTTATGTTACACTTCCATTCAGGCTAGCGAGGACTGTGGCTTCCCCTTTTCAGTCTCCAGCTAACTCAGAGATGAACTTCCCCTCTATTGCATGGACATAATGGGTCAAAGTTAAAGCACACACACACACTTCCATAGGAGTTAAAGATCATTGAGTCATATTACCTCACACCTTTCCCCCCAATTCTCAAAATGAGCAATTGGCAAACAGGCAAAATGATTTCTTGACAAAATAATATTGTCCGGGTCTACTTTGCCATTGCTATTGCTTTTGGGTTTTCAAAACAAAAGTGAATCGTGGTAAATGTGACTCCCAGCGCAGCCAACATGTTTGGCAGTTCATGAACTCCCTAAAGAGGAATGTGCACTAAAAAGTGAAAATACTCTCCCATTTCCTCCTGGAACCTTAGGCAACGGGATGTGGCTTTACAGTCTAAATGTACAGGATTATAAGGTCAACCCTTTCTGTCTTTACAGTCCATTAGGTGAGGTTACTCTTTAAATAGATATGGGTCTTAAATATCAAATATCGTTGCTTGCATGGGCATGAAACACTACATCTCCCAAACAGTTGCCTCGATGCTTTGGGATTACAGAGTGGCTTCTTGTTGCAGAAATACGATAAATAATTAAACCAGCTTTTTGTTTTTGTGGGTGTTCATCACTTGAAACGAATGGCTGCTGGTCCCAGAAAAGTACCACTATTAACGCTTATTATATGCTTATTTTGACTCCATTTCTGAGTACAAAGTGACAAAATATGGATCGACCGATAAATTATTAGACGTCGATGACCAGATTATCAGTTTAGATGCAACGAGTAAAAAATACTCCCAAAAGTACAGCTTTACTTCTGTAACGAGAGTAATTGTAATGCATCCCTTCCACCCCCGAGTCTCGCTTTGTCTCTCATCACTGGGAACGTCGGCCGGTTAGGTTCAGCAACTGCCGGGATCGCTGCCCGAGCAAGAACCTCTCCCGTTCGTCATGACACATTAGTGGTCAGCAGCCTAGCAATCGATCACAAAGTTATCTCTTACACTGAGCGAGCAGTGAAGTCAGCTTCTCTCCCACCACGTCGAACTGTCTCTCCATTTTCATTTCCATTTACTCCATTGACTTTCATGCAGTTCAACCTGTTTGTTGTACCGTATTGTTAGGAAATGCTATTTTCTGCTGCTAATTTCTATTGTATTATGACGCTGTTGCTGCTTTATCATTATTTATTTTCTGTAAAGTAAAATCATGAAATGCAGTATTATGATGACATTACTGTATGGCCATTTCCCAGCCTGTTCCTTACTAATGAGAGTATAATTGTCTTTATTGGAAAATGATAGTGGATGTCTTATTTAAGGAAAGCTGCTGTGTCAGAGAGACAAATGAGTGTGTGTGCTTGCATGCGCGCCTGTGTGTGTGTGTGTGTGTGTGTGTATGGCATTCAAAATATATATGGGATCTGCTGAGAGAGGTAGCCTCTAGAGCTTCCAAAACCCACATCTTGTCAGCATTCAAGATGTGTGTGTGTGTGCGTGCATGCATATAATTAAATGTCATGATCGCCTTGAAGAATTTGATCCGTTTGCTCCGATTTGGGTCTCCATCTCTGCATCTTGATGTGTGTGCATATGTGCGTGGCATGCACCAAGCGAGTGTACACATAAGGGGAGGTGTGTGCGTGAGTGTGTGTGTGTGTGTCTGTGCTGGGCAGATGTATGTGTTTGTTGGTGTTTGTGTTCACAACTTACACGTCTGTGTGTAAGCGACCCCCAGAAATACCTCAAGGGTCGAGAAGCAGCAGTTTTCTAATATACTGCGAGGTGACAAGTAGTTTGTCTCTTCCCACAAGGAGGCGTGAGGAAAGAAGAAGAGAAAGAGAAAAAAAACAAAAACAGACCTGAGCCAAATTCTGTTGTTTGATTAATGCACGAGGACAATTGTCAGGTCATTGTCGGGTCAGCTGAAGCGCGTTGGTTTTTCAAAATGAAAGCGTTGCCAATTGTTGCTTCGTTCCCTTGGTTTCTTTTTAATTCGTGCACCTTGGATGAACTGTGAACGCTTGCCAGATCTGTTCGCCCTAGGAAAGCTGTCAGTCACAGTAAACTACACTAAATCCACTTTCAAATAGTATCCTGTGATTGTCCCCACCCACTAGGAACTAAAACAAACAATTTAAAGCATTTGCAAATACGGTTTGATACAGGTGGATCAGTGGCCTCCTCACTTTTCTTCTCCTCTCCTGCCCTCTCCTTTCGTCCCTTCTCTTCCTCTTTTCTCCCCCTCCTCTCTCCCTTCTCTACTTATAATCCCATTTCCTCTGTACCTCACCTTCTTTTTTCCACCTCTCCATCATTAGCTCCCCCCACTTTCCTCCATCACACCTTTTTCCATCCATCCATCCATTCATCCTTCCTGACCTTTCTCTCTCTTACATATACCCTCATCATTTCCCCCTATGTCCCTTCACATCTCCCCTGTCCCATTCTATCAATCTATTCCACTTTTCCTCTTTCTCACGCCCGCCCTCCATCTATCCTCCCTCCCTCGGGCTGGGGTTGTCCTGGTGGATTAGCCCCGTGTGATAAGGAAAGAGAGAGAGAGAGAGAGAGAGAGAGAGAGAGAGAGAGAGAAATTGCTGCTTGGATTATGAGTGATGGGAGAGGGATGAAATTCTATGATCTCATTGTTTAAGCGAGTCACATAAAAGATGGTGTGTGAGTGTGTGTGTGTGTGTGTGTGTGTGTGTGTGTGTGCGTGTGCGAGTGCGCATGCTTATGCAAGGGGTGGTGTGCTCTTTATCCTCTGTAATGACTGGTAGCTGGCCAGGAACGTCTCGCACTGCACTGTGGAATGCTGGGTAATCGTGCATGTGGCTTTGGTAGTGACAGAAAGGGAGTTTAATGAATGAATGAAATGCAATTGAATTTCATTATATTATATTTTTTATTATGCCTCGTATATCAGGACAGTATATTATTGTATGTTGGTGTGTGGATCCGGTTATAGAGAAAGACTCAAAAGAATGCTGTGATATTAGGATTGCAACTCCTCACCACACTGTGGCCTGATAGCGAAGTAAACATGAGTGTAAAAAGTTATTGTAAAGGAAACACCCATAACACTTTATTTAAGACACCACAGTTTGTTGAAGATGGACATGAATGCAAAATGCAGTGGATAAAGTGGATTTTCCTGCATTATTCTGGTGTAAAACTGAATAGTTGGTGATTTATCAATAAATGTTTTGTTTTGTTGATGAATAGTTGACAGAATACTGTGTATATGTGGAAAATCTCTGGAAAATCTTTTTTCAAGTTAAGTTAAGTTGGGGAAAAAAAAAGTCTCAAAACTGACCACTCCCCTGTTTCACCCGTGGTGCTTCATGGCATTACGGTCCTTGTAGTAACAGCTGATCATCCAGACGTTTTATAGTATGGTGGCCTTTGAAAAGATGAGGGTTGACTTTATAGACTTGCATTTATTCCCTGAAGCGACCGCTTGTGAAAATCTCATTACAGCACGTTGTTATGATGCTCACCGTGTTTGACATTCTATGTTGTACACACACACACACACACACACACAGGTTAATATTCGACCCAAGTATAGTCTTTAATAATGCCGACACACATGCTAAAGCTTTGTATGTCTCTTTGTATGTATGTGTGTGCAGACAGACTTGCACACACACACACACACCCCGTCTCTCACACCTGAGTGGTGACCTTGGGCTATATTGTTATTCATCACTGGACTGAAGCAGGCAGACTGCCTTTTCTCCTCTTATCTCTATGGGACACAAAGCAGCAGCGCGATGCCAGCAGCATTCCTATCTGTCCTCACTGTAATAAGCATCACTGTTTTAAATCAGCCGAGTGGCTGGATCAGACATCGACATTGGAAGATAAAAGAAAGGTCCCGCTGTCCCGTCCGTCAAGGTTCTTAGCACTTTCATGCATGGCAACAGTAAACGCACCTTTAGTATTTTTGTTCTTTATTTGGATCATGGGAAGGTGGAGAGAGAGACTACGGAGAAAGCTGTGGCTGGATTCAATCCCAGGTCAGTCTATGTGGTCTATGTGGTTCCAGAGGAGGAGGACTTGACCACACACAAAGTGGACCTGAGGTCATAGGCACACTTAAAGTGATAATCAGTAAGGTTTTTTGATTTTGGTGTAAAGCCTTTAATCTCTTGCCTCCGGATCCACATCAGTATTTCAGACCATTGATTTTTACGACTCGACTTTGGACAAGTTTTGGCGTCCTCCTGTAACTGTGACCCACAACAGCCAATGAAAGTGCAAAAAATATAGGAAGTGTGGAAAGAAAAATGCTACCTACCATCTTTGCTTTGGGTTAGTGTTGTCGTAGCAAGAGTTGTTGGGTTTTTAGCGAGATTGGGAAGTTGCATGGCATTACGACTTGTGTTCCTGAAACCCAATTCTTTGTCAAGTGTGTCTCTATGATGCAGGATGAAAAAAACAAGACAAAGTAAAAGGAATGATTGACCCTTGCTAATTGAAAAATGTGCGGCTGTGCACCCCTACTGTTTAACACTTCATTTTGACTGGCATTGTGGCTGATGGAGGAAAAACCTGCGTCACTATTTTCACAAAAGCATTGAGATTTGAATGGGTGAGCAAGTCAGTAGAGGTGGAATCAGTGGAGTGATGAAATAAATCACCATCTTGGAAGTAAAGGTCCTGAATGTCCTTTACGCACCCCGCTCAAAGAGTTAGGATGCAGACTTGTTTAAAAAAAACAACCATCTTTTTAATTTTTATTAGTGCAAAAAGGTGGATTATTCATCATGTTAGCATTCCAGCTGCTGAAGCTTGGAGAATTGGATTGCTGTCTTGGATGATGCATATCAATTTGTCCTGCCTTGCATCCCTTCATGGACCAAGTGACCGCTTCATCGGTCCAGGTACTGATGTTCTCCCGCTGGCTGTCCTCCATGTTTTAGTGTTCTCTGCTCTTCTTGTCGCAAAACACGTCTTGTGGAAAGTGATGAAAGAACCACCTGTAACCACCTGTAAATGTGATTGGAAGATCAGATCTGACTTAAATATCTGACTCGTATTGGATATGCCCAAAAAAAAAAGCATGGATGTGAGCTGTCATGGTATGACATCTCTATTGCTGGCTACTGATTGATCTTTGATAGAACTTTGAAGGTATTAAAAGCTTCAAAATATTGGATTTTTACAGTGAATACTTGGTTTCTTCTAATTTATGGACTTTTTCTTTTTCTTTTTTTTGTCTGTGAAAATAAAGTAGGTGACGTGTAGAAATGTCAAGATGAAAACAGGCATTGAAAGAAGTCCCATCTCTTTAGAGCCGGGATCAGACTTGAATTATAAGAACTGGTACTGGTATCAAGAAATTCTCAGTGAAATGTAAGAGACCTCAAAATATAATAACTATAATAATGCTCTCAGGAAATTGTACTGTCAGATATGGTGCGTTCATTCGTTTGTCTCTCTCTGTCCTGGGATGGAATGAGACCAAACCAGGATGAGATTAAGAGAGGGCAAGGAGGCCTTTTATATCTTGCCACCCTCAAAGCACAAAGCACGTTTGATGTGTGTGTGCATGTGTGCGTGTGTGTGTGTGTGTGTGTGTGTGTGTGTGTGAGCCTGAGGGAGAAATATGGTCATCAAAGAGTATTTTCGCATCAAAGCTGCCTTTGCCACTGCCTGACGTAATAAACTGCTGCTTTCTGCTACTGCCTCTCTCAGAACAAGGGACGGGACACACTTGGTTCCCTTGGATTCACTCAAATACACAACATAAAACATACATTGGTTAACACGGGGTTAATTCCTCTTCAGAGGGAACACCACTACATTTAAGATGGTGTAGGATCGGCTCAGTATTTGTCAGCGTGGACAAGTCTCCCACTTGAAATCCAGACATGAGAGAACTAAGATTCAAACTTCTAATGTCATCAATTATGAAGTCTGGAGCCGCTCCCTACAGAGCTGTTCCACTTCATTAATATTGATTGGGCAGTCCAGGATCATCAGAATAACCTTTATGAATTCTTAACTCGGGTGTCATTCAACTTGAAGAACGTTTGCTTCCGTTTCATTCATTTCACTGCAGGTGATGTGAGTCATTTCAAGTCATTTTCGCCAAATATGTACGTTTACATCATGACAGGCGAGCAAAAATATTAAAATAGATGGCTTGGATGGGATGTATGTATGTACGCCTTTAGCTTGTGTTATTTTCCTCTTAGGAAATGGCACAGGGCCTGTATTAACTGATGATGTAATATCAGCTGGATAATGTAATAACTTCCCCTCTAAATGGGTTGAAAATGTAATAAAACCTGTTACTGTAGTAAATTCCCGGACAATGTAGGAGGGGATTCCCAGATAAACTAACAACATCACATCACATTTACGATCATATCTTCATGTAATGGTCCCAGTGGGTGTAACATATTGTTAACCGATGATGTAAAAATAATATTCATCGTTACTGGAAGTGTCATGTTATTACCTTTTTCCAGCAATTTATTACATTAACAGGTTTTATTAAAAACATTTGACCCATTTAGAAGGATTTTTATTATTATTACATTTAGTATTTAGCCTAACCTGCCTCTCCACTTGTACCTACATCATATAATGGCAACTGCATGGGTGGTATGCCAAACCGCTTTCTGCCGCTTTCTGCGTTCAATTAAAGTTTCTCGTCACCGCTGAGGTTCATTTGCGGGTCACCCTTGGCCCCTTTGGCACGCACACACACACACACACACCCACACAGTGTCAAGGGTTGAAGGTTGTCTGAAGAACTGTTCATGCGTTTGTGAGAGCGAGACAGACACAGGGTATTTCATTGGTCTTCTCAAAAACAACATTTTGTGTAGTATTGAGTCTTAACATCAACTACCCAATGGGGTGAGGTCATTTCACTTGATCGCAATACAAACCAATTTTCTTGGATTGGATGGGTCCGCCTCAAGATGTTGTTCCGGGAAAATTTGTGAAACAAGTTGACAGCGCCTCAGGAAACTGTATTGGAAACATTTCAAACATTTCTCACTCCATGCTAGAACAACTGACTTGTTAAGATGGGCTTTGTTTTGCAATGCAGGCAAACCCACATGTGTAAAGCTCACTTGGAGCTAATTTTTCATCTGGACTTGTGATTCTTCTGTCCATTAGGTAAGATGTGGTCACTGTTAATTTGTCCATCTCCCTTTTGTTTTAGTGTGATTAAAAGCTACTGTAGGGATCCCGTTTTAAAAACAGGAAAATGATGCAAAGCCAAATGTTGATTCTGGAGGAGTATCAAAGAAGCGGTCTTTGGTCTGGTAGACTAATGCATGCTTGCTTGCTGATGATGATGATGGTGGTGTGTGTGTGTGTGTGTGTGTGTGTGTGTGTGTGTGTTTATGTGTGTGTGCGCGTGCTGAGGCTCACTTAGCAGCAAAAACAGAAGCAGTGGCAGGGTCTTGCTCCCACCATCCCGTTCTGCAGAGTCAGCTTTCCCCTTCTCATCACCGCTCCCTCCCTCTCTCCCTCCCTCCCTCCCTCCCTCCCTCCCTCTCTCTCTCTCAGTTGCTCTCTCTTTCCAACCCAGCACTGTCTCACCCTTTTGCGTTCTGTCCTCCCTCTATGTTTTTTTCTTGCTTTCCTTTAATCAGTAAGCCCCCCTCCTCCTCCTCCTCCTCCTCCTCCTCCTCCACTCCCCCCATCCTCCTCCATCCTCTCCACAGGGCGACTTGCAGCTCCGATCAGCGGAGGGCGAAGCCGGAGCCAGAGAGCATCCGTCATCCATTCGCTTCGTCCCACCCTCTTCCTTCAATCCCTCCCCCCGACCTCCTCTCTTGTCCTCCCCCCCACCCCCCCTCCCTGCTCCTCCCTCCTCCTCTTTCATTCTCTTCTTACCGCAGCTAGGATCACAGCACGTCTCCAAGCGCTGTGATGGAGAGCACACACAGAGCAGCCCAACCAAGCCAGGTGGGGAGTGCAGCAGAAGGGGCTGACTAGTCCCAGAGAGAGGGGAGGAGAGGGGACAACCCTCACTGGCTCTCTCATCACTTAAGAACGCGGCATTCTGGGAAGAGAGGGAACTGGATTGATTGCGCACCGGTCGGGGCAATCAACAGGGGTGATCCTTACTTTTGTCATTTTTCTTAAACAACGTGCCACATTGTGAATCCTGTGTTCAAAAGGCTCACATTGACTCTTGATATGGATCCGGGTTGAAGCTGGTTTCTCTGGGTTTCAAGACTGGGATTTGGATCTGGATGTGGATTAGAATGCCGATGTGGAGCGCCTGAGCTGTGGGACACTTTGTGATAAGAGCACATGGATGCGTTTGGCTTCTCCAAGATGGCAAAGCTGTCAGGGTGAGTGTGTGTGTGTGTGTGTGTGTGTGTTTGTGCTCGCATTCCTGTCAGCCAAAGTTAAAAACTACCTGTGTGGGTCTCTAAGGGAAGTAAATATTGTTTGTGTGCAAACAAAAACTGCACTTAACGAGTGGGATAATACAGAAAAAATAGTGTTTTCACCGGAAACAAGTTTTCCCCTCATTGTTTTCTCTTAATATCTTGGAATAACAGAGTATCCCGTCACATACGTCGAGATAATGTCACTTGTGCCATGGAAATTATGTAATTGCACCGAAGCAGGTGAGATTGTTCCACCCCACTGGAAGATTAACTGACTTGATGAGTGAGAGCCATGTTTCGAGGTGTGGACCGCCCAGTCACTTAGATCACGGGTTATTGTGTCTCACCCAAAAAAGTTTTACGTCTTAAGTCAATTATTGCACCTGAGAAATCCACAAGACGAGGCTGGTAAGAAGCTAAGATGAACTTGAGGAACAACATGTGTTGGTTTGTGCTTGACTCTTTGTGTGGTATCCTAACAGCACAGGCAGGGATGGTTATTTGCTGCATGTTACTGTGTATTGTCTGTGTGAGCTGATTGTGCTTTTTTTCTGTGCATTGTTTCCCTTGGTGGGATCAATAAAGTATTACTACTACTAACGATGTGGAAGGTGAGCAGGGGTAAAAAGAGGGACTTTGGGGGAAAGTGCAAGAGAGTGATAGGAAAAGAAAGGAGGGATACAACGATAGAGAGAGAGAGAGAGAGTTTAAACAAGCCTCTGTTGTGCACTCAAGACACACTTAGAGCTTGCTCTTGGTCTCAAAGACGCAAAGCAGGAACCAACAGAACGAACACACATTAAATAAGTAAATCACACTTAATTAAACTCACTTATTGCAGCACATCCACAAAAAATACGTTCACCCTCCACAACTCGACACAGCACACCCTCAGGCCCAGAGCCTTTGAAACGTCTCCAAGTCCCTCATTGACACAAATGTTGAAAACTCACTTTCAGGCTCGCTCCCAAAGGAAGAGAGAGAGAGAGAGAGAGAGAGAGAGAGAGAAAAGGGAGGGAGAGAACGATATGGCCTTAACGGAAACTAAAAAGAGTACATTTTGCAGATTTCTGTCAGTGCTAAAGGCTTCATTATGTTTCCAGCAGGGTTATGGGCAACTTACTTTCAACTCAATCAAAATAAAATGATAATTGAAACTGCAATTCACTTACAAAGTGTATATTTGATGTGAAACCCTTTGATGGTAAAAAAAAAATGCCAGCAAAATCCACTTCCAAGTCCAGTGAATCGAAAAATTGAGCACAGCCCTGGTTGTCTCTACATCATGGTCTGTAGGGAGAGAGAGAGGGCGACCGGATTCAACCAAGTCAAAAGTGTTTTTTTCTCTTAAAAGACTTAAAAATCCTTAAAGACATTAATCCATCCTATTATGAAAGAAATAATTGAGCCTGAATGCGCCATCGTTTGCCAGTGAAGCAGTTTCATGTCACACGCTTGACTACTTGAGTTGAACTGACCTCAGGCCTGGCCGCGTGGACACGAGAGAGAGAAGACTCCATAAGTAGGGGCTGCGGCAGTAATGAGGAGCTCAGTGCACAACAATCCCTGATCACTGTGATTTTAGACGCCACTCACCCCGCAGCCCACGCACACATACACACGCATGCATACGCCATCCCATGTGCAGATACACACGCACACACACACACACACACGTTCAGATGATCCCTGACTCGAGTGGGGTCACATCGCTAAGCCCACATGGCTCACGACAAATCTTTTAAACCTACACACTCACACATGTGCGCCACATATACAGAGTTGGGTTAGCATCTGGAGTGCATCGTCCACTCTTCTCAGACAAGGAAGGAAGGAAGGAAGGAAGGACGGAAGTGTGCCATTTGTTGAGGGAAGTCAGGTAGCCTGTAGTTTAGCGTGTTATCTAATAAGTTGACAATACAAACTGTTGCTGTGAAGTGACCTCAGTGAATACGATACCCTGAGATCTGCCTGGAAACACAAGACCACTTTTGATCTAATCGGCAACATTGATCTAAATAATGTTTTGAGTTTTCATCATCAACAGCTGACAGCCTGAACTTTCAGTCTGAACTTCATTGATCAGTTACCTGGCACTCTCTGAATTGTCCTGATGCTATTAACCCCACCCATCTGGTGCAGGTTAAACCGAATGCTGCAAGTTATTTGCACACGCTAATTGACCCTGGTCTGCCTGTATATTGCCATATGGTTCAATCACATCTCATTTTCCACCTGGGACTTTCAACAAAACTGAACTGGATGACATTTCTGTGAAGCACTAAGACTTTTTGAAAAGGGGGGGGGGGTGGAAAAGGCGCATACCATGTGCTCACAGCCTCTTGGGTTTGCATCCAACTCACCCCTTGTACCCTCGTGTCTTCCCTTCTTCTCTCTTCCATCTGTCCTGTCTCTCTCCACTGGACACTAACGAAGCAGAATTTTTTTTTTTTTTTTTGAAAAAAAGAATGTGAGGCTACTGCTCAATTACCAAATGAACAGAATAAAAAGTAAAACCAAGGCAAGGCAGCCGTGCACTCCAATGCTCCCAATGCCCGTCAGGCATGCTGCTAACATTCAGAATCCATAACAGGCCGTGTGGACACGTGATTCTGCATCACTAGTGCTTCAGCTAAACTAGTCTGATGGTTACTCTAAGTTCATTTTTATTCCATTGAATGTAACTAAGATTAACAGTATTTGTATAAATTGTGTAAATAGGTTTAATTTTCCCGTTATTTCCCATGAATTTTGCCTCCTGGGACCTCTTTGTCCTTCTCCACACCCTTCACAGTTTTGTCAGCTAGCGATGCTGACTTTAACATATTGGGCTGTCTCCACTGTCAACAAACTGTTAGACGGTGAGAATGAATGATTTTGTAACGGGGCGCCGAGACAGACTGTTTGCATCTCTGGCTAGTAAGCTGCACCCTTTTAGTACCCAGATGGCCTTTGCTTTGTGTATCTATGTACTGTCATAATGGAATCTCTCAGCCTTCTGTTTGCGAATGGAGCGCCAGCCAAATTTGTTCCATAAACTTTAATGAGAAAATGCGGATCGTTCATCACATACTAATGCTCATAATAAATCACCCGTCGTATGATTAATGATGGAAAGCAAAAGTTAGGGGGGCTGGGGGGGGTAACAGGTCAGTGATCTGTCTGTTGTGTTCTTTGTTTCTGCTCGAGCTGCTGAAATAAAGTGCTGTGGATTTTGTGCCGTGACACAACTGGCCCCGGTTCAGCAACATTAACCCAATTTCCCCTGTCCATTTCAATCACTGTGTCTGAAAAACAAAGACGGAACCCAGATCAGTGTTCGTAGTGTGGGAATACCTTGGCCTTACTGACTGTGTCTTTGTATTTGGCAGCGGAAGCAGCCAGCAGGGCTTGTTTGTGTTATGAATATCAGATTACGGTAATGCGTGCCAAATTGCCTTCTGCTTTATGCCGATACGTGCTGCTGATTCAGAGGGGAGCCATCCCAAAATCCCATTGTATTTAGATCCATCTGACAAGTTGTGGCTCCTCTAAAGTAAAAGCCAGGGGCCTCGTTACTTCAAATGTTCTTTGACTTTATCCAAGATGCCTTTGTACAATCAAGTCAAAGAATATGTTGGAAAAAACTAAATGATCCCTACCTCAGTTAATGATAGGAATTAGATTTAGCTTTTGATTTATTATAGAAAATTGGAGAAAGCAATTTGTGGCCCCAAAGATCAACAAGAATTCACAACTTTGACCGAAGCACAAACTCTGTGTGAAAGAGTCTTTTAGAAATGAGGCCCCGGGCCCTGACCTGGACGCATTTGATATGGTTTATGATTTAACAGTGTAGCGTAGAGTCAAACGTCTGAAATGCTGGCTAGTCAGTTATTTGGTGTCGGTGGTAGTGTAGCTGCACATATGTCGTAAAACACAAATCTGAGGCATGGAGAGTAAAACAAATCGGCCCACGGGGCAAGCCTCTCTCTCTCTCTCTCTCTCGCTCTCTCTCTCTCTCTCTCTCTCGCCCTGCAACCCTTAAAGTTGCACGATTTTCTTGATTTGACTGGATAATCCTCCTAAGGGATTTAGTTGGTGATCACTGCAGGAGGGGCTGGCAGGGCGAGTACACATAGTCGGCTTCTGTCGGCTGCTGTTTCATTCAGTGGATGAAATTACAGCACACACATCTCTCTATCGCTATGTTGTCTGTCCATCCACCTGTCTGTCTGAGCCTGGCGGACGGATTTTGACAACCGGTGGTGCCCGGCGTAACTTCATAGGTGTTGAATTGTGGCCCGCGGTTGTAGCCAGTTGTGTGCGCATCAGGATGATCAGGATGTTGAAAACACAATGGACACGGTTGCCTCGAAGAAAGCGAGAGGCGCATTTTGTGCAGCGATTCATTTCCTAGTGAACGCCGATGTTTGGTCATGTTGTGTTTACCTTATTTACTTATCATAATTCCACTCATCTCTCGCAGCGGATCGTATTGGAGGACTGTAGCGATGCGCGTTATGCCTCATACGCTCCTCTCCCCTTTCACAACAGACCAAATTAGATCAATTATGTAAAAGAAGCAAACTCATTTTCTTTCCTGTTCAATTCAGATCCCGACTTCCTTCCCTCGTCTCTGCCTTGCAAAAAAAACAATTAGCTTTCGGAGCGAGCACTCAGCTCCCGCGTACACCGTTGATTATCAATTATGAAACGGCGAAATCAGTGACGCAAGCGCACACAGTGACACTCGTTTTCTTTTCTCCACATATTCTGTATATGTTGAGAGATTTTGACATACAGCATGTGCTGCTCTGGGGCGCTGTTAGCACTTTCATGTTTCATGCATTGTGCATGGACGCCTTAGTTTGGAGGGAATGGCGCGTATTGCATTATTTAATGATACATAGGCCTTTGCTGCCTAAATGGATAACACGCCTTATAATGATCTTACTGGAGCTTCAATTCCCAGCATTATTGTTTGCTGTCACTACCCTCTCTTTCCCCTGCGCAGGACTACTGTGTGAAAAATGTCCATTTTAACGAGCCATTTAATGTTGTATTCAGTCTTAAAGTGTTTCTTTTTTCTTAAAGCAATGCCGACTTCCAAGGCAGTTTCATTTGGTTCAAGAGTTTTCTTACGAGGAGTGATATCTTGAAATAAGACCCATCTGTGCAATTTGAGTGGAAGGCAAAATTGTTTGTCACTGAGGAAAAAGACGATTGCAAGACTACAAAATCAAATGACTTGCGACAATAGACATTAGCTATAGAAAACGTGATAGACGGGATACTTAAAGGTGGAACACTCAAATTGTGTGCCTTTTGGGGTTGTATTATAGAGCCTGTGACTTTCTAGGGCTCTGTTTTCGTGATGGATGGCGGGGCTTTGCACAACTATCTTTCACGCCTGCACCCATTTGGTTCTTTGGTGCCTTGCCTGAACTTGACTGAGACTGAGTGGAAGGAGAGTTGCAGTAGGGGGCTTATCAGTAATGTCCAGCAGCACAGTGCAATTTTGATGTCAAGAATTATGGGGTTTTGTGCTTGCGCTGCCCTCCTGCTCAGAGCTCGTGAAATACAGTTTCCATTCTAACTGTATACACATGTGGCTGTGGTGTGAATGATGGTCATCGAACACAGAACTCTCAGTATGCGCCATGAGAGCAACACTGAAGGGAGTTTCGATAAAAGTCCATAACTTGTGCTGGACTGTTCTCTCCCACCACCAAATTGTCAGAGGGCCGTGGTGTAGAGCGCACTGCTTTTAAAGGGAAGGAAAAGAGGTGATTTGATTGGTCATGATTGAAGCCATATTTAATTTACCAATCTCTTACATAAAACAGACTTGGCAAAGTACAAATGGGCCAATCTCCTTTAAGTGATGACCCATGACCTTCACTACTCATATGTTGCCAACGTCGTCATCACATGGTGTAGAGTGGTCAGTTTGTGAAGAATACAACCATACGTGCCACTTAGCAAGTGCATAGTCAATAATTTATAGTTTTGGCTCCATTTTAATATGCATAGGGAACAGGACCATGTGAGGTGGTGGGACACAAGGGGGGGGGGGTAAAAATATCTCTTTCTTTCTTACTTCTTTGCCTCCATGTTTATATTCTCTCTCTTTCTCGCTCACTCTGATTCTGGGAGAGGTTTGAAACAGCAGAAATGTGGAACAAATTAATCAAACATGTGGAAAAAAGAAGATCTGGTACAAATTAATCCTTGTCATTTATCCTTTATATGAATCGTTCAAGCTGAGGAATTTTGTTCACTTGTTCACACAGTGGCTGAGTGGTATTAGGGAGAGACCCGGGTCATTTGTTTTATTCAACTTGGGGTTTCATCGCATCAGGACAGAGATGTCAATCAAAGAGAAGGTGACAAAATTGACTTTCAAATGTTCTGGACTCTCGTAACGTAACATTTACTTCACCCAGGATACAAAACAAGTGTGCAACATATCTTGCAAAACACTCCAAAACATAATAATGATTAATTAGTTCATCAGTAGATTAGTCATGAAAAATGATTTTATACATTTTGATTTTATTAATAATGAGTAATACACGATTAACATTCAGTTGGTTGATTGGCTTTCACCCCACACCGTCTCAGCGTGTCCTGGGCCAGAGTACGTGAAGACTGAGCCACAGGGCTGATGGACGAGCCCACACACTGAATTCAGCCGATGGACCGTGTTTGTTGAGACACTTTGTATCAGCTAGCTATAGAAGCTAGCGGAGTTATTAGTTCTGCTCCAGATAACATCACATAATACTTAAGAGACTGTGCCACTATATGCTGAGAGCCACTCAGCTTAACAAGCCAAATATACACCAACTTACACTCACACATGCACTCGCACACACACACACACACACACACACACACACACATTCTCACGCTGGCAGAAGCTGCCCAGAGAAAGGTTAGAAAATGCCGGCACATATCCCATAACCACCACAGGCCCTCGCACTTTTCAACCCCAGTACTTGGTTGGTTTGTGTGTGTGTACACATGAGCATTCACATGTCAGAGCAAGGTCAAAAGTCCAAATCTCATTCTTAAACCATTCCTCGATTGATTGAACACAGCTGGAACCCTAACAAATGGGATCTGTCACAGTGAAAAGGCGAAAATATCACTTCCTGTGTAAAATACAACAAATGGAGTGACAGGAACCTTAAGGTTAGACAATATAAAATCCCTGGAGCGGTGAGGAAAATCCTTGGGGAGGTGAATGAGTAACCACCTCAACTACCCTTGAGCAAGGCACTGAACCACCCAACTCCAGTAGAGCTGCTGAAGTACTGACTATACTTTCAGAACACGTTTTTTGGATGCAGTGACGATTCATTATTAAACAATAGTCTTTAAGAAACATTATCTTTATGGTTATAGTCATGGTTTATTGTAAAGGCCTGTGTAGTGTCATGCCCAAATTCATCACAGTATAGTACAGGTCGTAACAACTCACTGCCATGACTCATTCCCATATTGACGTAGCAGTAGAAACACAAAACTCTAGGTCCCCGCTGAGTACTAGAATAGTGCATTCTTTTACATTCTTTAAGATATGATGTATTTCACTGCATTAATGCTCAAAGCGCCTGAGAAACAGCAAAGAAACACACTGTGGCACAGCCCACTGCGCTTTTTTTTCGACCGCAACTGCAAATAACGAGATTCCGATTCCAACAACACCACGATTGAAGAAGCAAGACACAAGCATTGAGTGTTTCTTATTCATGCTGAATGATCACATCCTCCTGTGTAATCTCATTTAGCGAGCATTTAGCTGCGCTTGTTCTGGCGTGGTATTTTTAGCTGGCGGAATTGTGCTCCGATGTTTGGTGCAGATGTTCCAGTCTGCTGTAATATGCGCGTGTGTGTGTTTTGACATGGATTGAACTTACCGAGTGATGAATGAAGTCAAAGAAGTACGTGTATTTAGCACTGTATGTATATGCTCATCGGCTTTTTTTTCACACATTGCAAGCAGATACACACACAAGTGCCCACATCCTGCTCTTTAACCTTTTTCCGAATGACTTGAACCAAACAGATGGAGATAGTCAATGCATGGTCGTCATTCTATCGCGCTAGCCCAGTCAACCAACCAGAAACCAGATTGGTAATGAAACTCCCCATAGCCGTGACCTTCGGCTAAATTCCCAGTCATCACTCCAAAAGCAAACAACGAGAGTAAAAGGCTCTGACACAGAAAGCGCTCAAAATAACTTTCAAATTCATCAAATATGTTGTGAATGTAAAATGTGTCCCGTACTTGTACCAGAACAATACATTTATTTGGTAAGAGTGATGTTCCTTTTCTGATGCCTCTAAGTTGGGAAGAGTTAAAATGGCTACACTTGTCCTCGCTCAGCGATGAGTTTTATTTGTTCTGAACAGCTTCGGTGTAATAAAGAGAGCAATGTCTTTTTTCATTACACCTGTATGTGCATTGAGCCTTTTCCTGGCCCCCATCTGACATGTAGAGGTAAACATTCGTGGCTGTGTTCCTGTGTCAGCGTACTTTGACGAACAGATTTTCAAAATGGCCAAATCATCTCTTTGGACTTCGAGACCCCAAAAGCTCCACGTGACATAAGTCTAGGTGTAATTTATCCACATCGCATCTCTTGTACAGCATTACAGTAAATAGGGTTTGTCGTGGTTCCTCTGGCCTGAACAGTATATAAAACGTGTGATTAGGGGAAAACAATGGGATGTTGTTCATTGCAAATAGGGAAACTTCAGTCACTGGATAGGTAATTGCCTCTAGCTTTCTGTAGGCAGCAATCCTTTTGAGCCGAGAATCAAACCTAGTTGGAGTTATTGGTCTGTAAATTGTCTGTTTGAGCTTTGATCCATAAATGGACAGACAAAGGGTGCACCTTGCAAAGGAGTTGCCGTGGTTCATTATTAATTCTGTTCTCCTCTGGTACAGAGGACAGGGCTTTAATACACAGGAGGTACATGGACAATCAGTGAGGTACAGACCGTACAAAGGTACAACGGTAGACTATACATATTTCTATTGTGCATGTATGTATTCAACATGGACGACAGCACCTCCATTAGAAAGTTGCTTCCACAGATCAGTACCCAGATTATTTTATTCTGTATCAAACCAAATGACAGGAATCGTCTGTAATTTGAAATACCGTAGTTTACCCTCTCTTTTTCTGTCACTCCGGATGACATGATGTACAAGACAATTGCTGGCACATTGGTGTACCAAACAGTGCTCAATTGTGCCCGGAGATTTTGGTCAAATGTAGAAAGATTGTTGATTTTATGAAAGCATGGAAACATTTCATTAAAACCTAATTAAAACAGCCAAAGATCAGATTTATTCCAAAACGCAATTTTGCCCTTTGTATTTGCTGCCGCTTGATTCCACCGGGCTTCATGTGACATTTACAAAGAATCAATGAAGTGGTGTGCTGTGGACTGTTGTTATCCCACAGAGGTGTACCACAGCGCTGCAAAGGTTGAAAGCCAATGCTATAAAGTATTTTCGGGTCTGATTCTGCAGATGGAAACTCACGGCGTATCGCACAATGACAGGTTGCAGGCGCAGGTGAGACAGAGGATTATTTGGGTGACTTCAAGTTTAAAATGTAGGCAGAATCACTGTCATGAAATGTGCAGAACGCTGCCATGCCCTGATACAGTTCATGTCATTCTTCTCATGTCTTATCCTGCTAGTTAAGCTCTTGGGATCGCTCCCGTCGGTTTCTTTTTGTGACTTGCCCCTCCAACTCCATGCCTTTTAGAATTAGCGGTGGCTCAAATTTGCTGATGTTTTTATGGCAATAGCCGGAGAAACAAGCCATGCATTTCAATTCCGCCTGCTTCTTAGACTCCGAAGAACCAAATGTCACATGAAAAAAAACAAAACAGTATTCATCCCTAAAGGACCAAGCTTTTCAGTGTCATGAGTGATTAAAATATCAAGCCAAATCACAGAATATTTGACGTCCTTGATGCAGTTCATTCTGATAATGCAAAAAACAAAAAATATATAGTAACCATATAGTCAACCATGAAAGTAAATGCAATCAAACAAGGCAATACTCAACCAAGACACCCCCCCCCCCCCTGTATCGTAAGCGTCAAGCTACCTATTGATCTTTGTTTCAGCTTGGCCATTTTCATCACACTAGGCTGTCCTGTCAATCAAAGCTTTGGCTTACTGGTTCCCCCAAGGGCCACATGCAGTTAATCTAGAAAAGGGACCATGGACATTCACATATAAATGCTCACACTTTCAAGTATTAAGTACTTATATTTCTACATACAACATATATTTCATATCTAGTAATCCATATGTATATGTGTAAGTAAGCAATCAAGACTGGTAGTAAAATCTGTAAGTAACAACTGTAAGTAGATCGTCACATATGAAGATCCAAGGAAGAAGATCCAGCAAATATTCCTAAAACCCCACAACTTTTTTAAATTATGTCTACTGTTTTATTTCTACTTTTTATGACTTATTTTATATTCTATTTTCTTCTTCCCTGCTGAATCCTGTTACTTTTGCTGCTGCAACAACTTAATTTCCCCACAGGCATCCACCATGTTATCATATAAATGGACACACCTACACTACACACATACACACACACACACACACACACACACGCACACACACGACTGCCTGCCGGCCGTCCTCTCGTCTACAGTAATCCTTCATTCTGAGGAGGAATGTGAAAGCCTCTAACAGAAAAATAGTTTTGACACTCATTTGCAGTGCAGAGGGAGGCCTACAGCTCTTCAAGAACCCTAATGATGCAGGGCGGTCACTAAAGGGAAACGTGTGTGTGTGTGTGTGTGTGTGTGTGTGTGTGTGAATGAGAGAGAGAGAGAGAGAGAGAGAGTGTGGGGAGTGAAAGAAGACAGATAAGGAAGTAAAGAGGTGCGTTGGTACTCAACACAAGAGTGAACATATAGTGCTAGTGGTAAAATGTGTATCTGAGGTGATACTGATGTGTTGCCACGGTTGCAAGGGGCTTTGTCATGAAAAAAGGCAGCAGTAGCCTGAGGTTCAACCAGGCCGGACAGCTGTGATTGATGGACTCGGCTGGATAGTTAATGGTATAACCCTGACGTGGCTATGTGCCTGTGTGTGTGTGTCACGCTATGCTTACGTATACATGTGCGTGTGTGTGTGCTTGCGTGTGCATGCATTGATTTGTGTGTGTGTGTGTGTAGACAGTTCATATATCATCATCGCCCCTTTGCACCACACTAACACAGAAATCTTCATTCAGTTCCTGCCTCTGCTAGCAAGAGAGCTGTCCGTGGTCCTGAAGGCTCTTTATCTTACGTTTTAGTCCTCCTCAAGAACGAGTTTCGTATGTTGACCTTTTAATTGCTTCCATCATCTCACGCGCTGTTGGCAGGATTCAGCATCATCAAGCGCAGAAAGTGTTTTATGGATTCAGTGTTTGTAAGGAGTGGAGGAGTTTCATCTCTTGGGAGTACAAAGAGACAAATCCTACTTGAGTCCAGTTCAGTTTTTATTGCACCAGAGGGCTAATTTGCAGTGGAAAGATCATAGCACACAATGCACCACAATGCAACATGACAAATGCAACATTTACCCGCAACCATAAAGTAACAGAATAGCAATCTACATTAAAGTGCCTGACTGGTTAATGCTGATAGACTATGGATTTAGCAGCTTGATGGCTCACGGGGAAAAAAAAAACAAATGATTGCATCTGTTGGTTTGGAGTCTTGGCGGCGTGAACCAGATGTGAGATGAGAGGGTAAAACAACTCTTAGCACAAGGGCACTGAAAATATCCAATGCACTGGAAGAGCATTGAAAACACTGAAAGTGCAATATGAGTTGGTTCCAAAATGAGATATCCACCATTTGAAAATAGATAGCCCTCCAGCAGGCAGGCAGCTTATTAGCTCCTTGATTGACAGAATGAACACTTTCACTGACTGGATCATGTATATTTGAGAGATATTGATTGACCGACTTCAGATAATATTACATTTTTCCAAAACAGATACATCATGTTGGAGCAGAACACTATTAAGAGGCCATCAGCAGCTTGTATGCTTGTAAAATACTCGTATGGCTTTAGGAACAACTGGCTGTTGTTGAACTACTGCTCACATGCAGCCTTCTTATGAACTCTCCAAGGACCCGAAGGCTCAGTGCTACTAGGGGTTGTAGAGAGAGGAAAGATGAATGTGCTCTTTGAATGCTAAAGGTGACGTTTAATCAGTTTCAGGATGAAAGGATGAGTGAATCGGGTGAATAGATGGATCAATTAACCCCTTGTAGTTAATGAATAACTGGGTGGATGCTTCCAGGTGAAGAGCAACAATATTTTTTTTCATTGCATTCAATTAATTTTCTGGCTGTTCATTGTGAAGTGTGCTGGGTTTCAGATTTGTAAAAGTCTTTTTTTATATGGTTCTCTATTCCGCATCACTTGTTTAGCAAACATCTTCCCAAGGCAAGATGTTCAGAGAGCCTGCAGAATGGAGCTCCATGTTCAAGGGGTTGCATGAAGACGTGTGTGTGTGTGTGTGTGTGTGTGTGTGCATATTTGTGCGTGAAACTGAAAGCCAAACATGTTGTCTTGAGATAGTGAAGCTATATAAAGTGAGAGAGCACTTTCAGGGCAACTTTTAACAACAAGCACCAATGTTTCATTTATGAATAGCACAAAGCCATAGAGAGAGAGAGAGAGAGAGAAGAAAAAAATGGAAAAAATAGAGAAATAAGAGCGACACCAACAGAGAGAGGGAGGAGAGAGCATGGGGATTGGAAGGAAGGAAGGTCAGGCGATAGCTTGAGTCGTCTTGCTAGGAACTAAGAGTTAGCTTGGAATGCTAATGAGCACAATGAGCGTGGCTCAGAGGAAAGCAACTTCATTAGTGGGCCAATTAGGACATTTCTATTGACAGATCAATGCTCAGCTGGACAATCCTATAGCACTGACAACAGCACAAATCCAGTCAAATTCAGTCCATCTACTGTATAATCATTACTTGTTGAAGGTACTATGTTTAGCATTTTAGCATCAATGAATCATTACCACATTCATTTTGAGACATTAGTATAGTTACTGTAAACCAGGGCTTCTCAAAGTCTAGACCAAGGTCCGTATCCAGACCCGACTGGGCCCTGGGTCACATTTATTTATTTGTGCGCGCATGCAAGTGTGTGTGGCACGCATTACTCATTGACTTTCACTTTCACTGAGCCGCTTGCTCGACAGGTGTGTCTGCACCAGTTGTCACTGTCAGTCAGTTAGTCAGGGACCTGAGAACGTTCTTGCTAACTCTAGCTAGCAGCATGTTGTTCTCAAAGTTTGCAAAGAAAAGGAAAGTCGATCAAGAGAACAGAGAATTCAAAGAGGAATGGACAGAGAAATATGCATTCATTCCGCCACAGTCCAGCACCAAACCAATGTGCCTGATTTGCACAGAAACCATGGCCATCATAAAGAGTGGTAATGTGAAACACCAGCACAGTCATTTTGAGCAGCACTATCCCCAGAACACAGAGGTGAGGACAGCAAAACCTAGTCAGTTGAAATCTTCATATCAAGCCACAAACAGAATGTTTGTCAGATCTATGACACTGCAAGAAAGAGCAACTGAAGCTGTTAAGTTGTTATGGACTTTGATTTGTTTTGCTGGCATTGTTCTGGGCATTTTGTGTCCAGGTTCAAGGCATTGGTTGTGGCCATTTATCCCACTGATTCAAGCCACTGTACTATTGAATGTGTGTACTTTTAGTAATGTTGTGGACGTTGATTTATGTCTGTGTGTTTTTCTGGCATTGTTCTGGACCCCTGTTCTTTTGTCGAGTTCGTAAAGTGAAACCTTAAATAAGAAACCGTAAATAAGAAAGTTTGAGTACCACTGCTGTAAACAAGACCATGGACGAGAAGATGGGCCAGCGTCTACCGGCCTCTACACAGCATTTTTCATTGCGTGCCACCGGGTCAGATTTCACATGAAAATCTGCTGGATTGTTTCATGACACAAAGGGACATTGCACAAACTGTTTTTACTACAACAACACTAACTAATTGCATAGTTTCAACGTCATGTTAGTCAATGCTACCTCACGTTAGGAATACTGGTAGCATTACTAGCAAGTTAGCTGTACACAAGCAATCGGATGCTCTGCGTGTATCTGTAGGGCTTCTGGACCAAATCCAGTCTTTTTAATGGAGCTTCTGAGTTTGCATGCATTATTGAAACACGCACGCTAAGAATCACTTAAGGTAAATTGCAGACTTTTACATGAAGAGCTTTTGATTTATCTTTGCATGTTTAGTAGCTGAAAATCACATTAAGTAAGTAGCAAGCTCTTTCATACACAGCCAGCTTTGTGTGCTACGTGATGTGACCTGGACAGAACAAACCCCCCCTAAAGCTGAATGAATAATATACTTTATGGTAGAGATCAGAATATGTGAACATCAAACTGCAATAAATACCCACATATACATCAGGCTACGTTTTGAAATCATTTTATTTCATTTCTGTTCGTTTTTTGCATCATATCAGTCTATAAAGAAATTATTTAGAACGAAGGCTTCATCTTGAATTGCAGTTTCAATTTACATTTTAAGTGAATGAATTGAGTGAATTGATCCAAAGCTCGATTTGCATTTCATCAGTGTATTTCAAACTGGAATTTGGAATCGCACCGTCCACCACTTAACCCACCCATGTCCTTATATCCTGAGAGGGGTTATCTGCTCTCAGCGCCACCATTATGCTGCACACTCAGCAGCTGAGCTTTCAAATGAAAAAATCCCATAGATTTGTGGTTGAGGGTGAATTAGCCTAGTTGTTCTTTAGAGTGTAAAGGGGCAAAAAACTAGCAAAGAGATTAAGACTGGGAGAGAGAGGGGAGGGGGGGGGTGGTTACGCTACTGGCTGTCTTAAGCATTGTCATAATGTAGGCTAAAGCATCTTGGGAAAGCTCTTTGCTTTTTGTGCAAATTCAGTCAGTCTGGATAAAGATCAACAGGAGGTTTAGGATATTCAGAGTGTGTGTGTGTGTGTGTGTGTGTGTGTGTGTGTGTGTGTGTGTGTGTATACATAAAAGGTAGGCCAAACAGAATAATTTTCTGTCTCAGCAGTAATAGGTAGCCGGGCCATTGACAGAGATAGTACTTGCCCTTAAAACACGATGAACCTTTGTAATATCTTAATCTAGTTTAAATTATAATTGAATTCAGTGGATTCAGATTCTGCGTTTAAAATGTGTGTCAAGAAAGGTCAGAGTGAAAACACGCCGCTGGCTCATCACTCTCCAACCACTGGGCTGGGGCCCCCATGTAGGATCCCCTTCCATAAAAAGAGGGTCTCTAGACAAATTCCAGATCAAACAAAAATGAGTGCAATAATATCTGGTTGTCATTTTGAAAAATGGCAGGTAATGGCTTTTGGGAACAGAATCCACTGTGAAAACCACTGCAGTCTTACTAGCCTATAAACCAAGACCATCAGAGAAAGTGGAGTTACAGCCTATATTGACGACCACGTTATGTAGCGCACACCTGTGGTACCACAGATATCACCCGGTCTGATCCTCGTTGCAGTTTATTACCTTGCTGGAGAGTAAAAAATCCCCATCAAAGCTACAACAGATGTGAGAAACGATAATGTCTTGTCGAGATGCAGTTGCTCTGTGTTTGTGTTGTTGACTGGTGGATGATCATCACGCTGCCCTGTTGGCCAGACTGCTTTCTGTGATAAGGAGATTTGACACATGGTGGAGCAAAAATACCCTGAGGGCTGCAAATGTACGTCATCCATCAGATTCATCAGATGCGGTGAAATTCTTTGGGTGAACTGTAGAGAGCGGCAGTGGCATTTTAAATGTTGTAATGTTGACGTACACAAACTATCGGCCACTCTCTAAATTACTTTTTCTTTTTTCTCTCGCGCTATACACACTGGTAGCGCGTGTGCGGTCTGACCTATCGTGCAGCACGCCGCTGTGAGCCAATCTTTGTTCTTTGTGTTTTCAGTGGCCTAATGAAAAGAAAGAGGGGATCAATGTCTGTAATGGCAGGGCTATGAAGGACTGGCCATGAACAATCAATCTGGCTGGGGAAGTGTGACAGCCGAAAACAGTATTGGCATTCTAATGTAGTCAAAAACACTTACAATACAATAAGATATACTGTCCGGTGGCCCATTCAAAACTAAATTACAAAAGGCTGATGGCAAACTACTAATTTACCCACAACTGCTTGAATTTAAATTCCACGTTTCTGTGTTGGTGCAAGTTTTCTCTCTCCCTTCACTGTCAACTTGTCAAAATATCAATAAAATAGTGAAGCAGGGGGGGAAGACCATCCATCCACAATAAAACCACAAACAAGTTGATGTGATCGTCACTTGCTTGTTGATGTCTGTCACAGACAGAGCGCGGACCGTGGCTCCGGCCCACCAGGAGGTCCGGTCCAACCTGTGGGATGGTTTTACAGTGTGGAAATTGACTTGAATTGCCTTATAATTTACTTACATTTTCCAATAAAATGATTTGTTTACTCTTACTCGCCATATAAGTGATGCAGCTGTGAAAGCGAGCTACAGGCTGCTGTAGAAAGTGCAGGCAGAAAGCGGAGGACATTTCTTTGCATCATGTGAGGAAATTCATGAGCTAAAAGGGAAGACAGCGGCAAAGTTACAGGATCCAGAACGGATAAAGGATATGTATGATATTAAAGAACAAACTGAATACAATGATGCAAGGTCGCAACAAACACAGCAGCATCCGTGCCTTCCAGTTGGAGGTGACGCACCGTGCAACATTATCAACATCTGAGCCAGGTGTACGATACCAACACGAAACTCGACAAAGGTTACGGGACTGCTGAGTGAGTTTCAAGAAGTGAAGGTCCCTCTCACTGACCTTGAGAGGCACCACAGCCAAAGCTCCTGGTGCCTGTGGACCTCTGAGTGGAGATAATTGAGTTACAGTGTGATTCAGAGCTGTAGCACAAATTTGCCCCTGTGGGTTTGGACACGTTTTTTATCAGCGTCTCCTGCCCAGTCCTGGCCACAAAAATACTGTGCATGTTCGGAACTACTTCTATTTGTGGGCATGTTTTCTCTGTAATCAACATTAACAAAAACAAAACTGCGCTCCAGGCTCACACACAAACACTTGAATGGCATCATGAACGTGACAAATGCTCAAAAAACGGCCACCCGTTACTGATGCACTGCCAAAAGCCAAGAGGTGCCAGGTTTCAGGGACAGCAAGCAAAATAACTCACAATTATCACATTATCTCTGTCAGTAGACTGTAATAATCGCTGCTGTAGACTTGGCCGCTGTTATTATTTGCTTGATGTAGAATAGGCCGACCTGAAAATGCAAGCTATGGGGATTGCAGCTAATCTGTGTTAAGAGGGAGGCATTGTAGGCTTATATGTAATTAATAGGTTCATTGTTTTATTATGGACTTATTCAATGTGTGTTTTACACTAAAGGAAAAGAGCAGAGAAAAAAGTAGAGGTGTCGTCATTTGTTTTAGGCTATAGTTGTAAGGTCTGGCTCATGTGAGTTGGAAATAGGTCGAATGTGGCCCCCTACCTGAAATTAATTTGAGACCCCTGCTAATCTAATGTGTTAGCTTTCAAATTGGGCTTTTATTTTGTCACATTTTATACTAGGTGGCAACTTGGTCTATCTCTGAGGTGTAGCTATAGCAACATTTCATTCATTCATTCATTTTCTATACTCGTTTAATCGTATTCAGTGTCCCAGCATGCATTGGACTAGACAGAAACTCACCTCCATATGGGCAATTTAGTATCTGACCACCTGACCTTCTTCCTGTGAGCCGACCGTGCCCCGCTACAAAATCTGAAAGAATCAAATCATTTAGCATTTTTGCGTTACATTTTTCTCTTCCCTCTCACAGAAAGGACACCACTAGATTTTGTCAAAGAGAGAAGTTGATTGAGTTTGTGAAAAGTACGTTTTCACTACTTTCACACTAGTTTAGATTCTGTGCAATGGTGGAAATGACTAAGAGGAAATGATCCCCGGAGGTAAAGGTTTTGAAAGGAGGGTCAATTGATCATTTTGAAAGAAAAAAATACTTTCTGAAGTCAATACGGTGGCCTTTTCAGCAAAGGCACCCTCAAGTACAAAGCAGCCTGCAGATTCTTTTGAATACACATATTTGGATTCCTGGTATTTTAAAAGAAAAAGCATCAAACAGCAGGAAACCGGGGGAACGAGCATTGTGCCAGCACAGCACAAACATAAGTTGGTGGTATATCAGCTGGGGCAAAAACTGTGTTGCATGCAGTTGATGGAGCCAGACTACATTTATTTGAATGTATGAGTCCTCATGTGAAGTCAGGGGTTACATCTCTAGCCACAATACTTTCTCTGCTTTGATCTGTATATGCTTGTAACCCAGAGTAACCCTCTGCTTTCCCATCATAGAAAATAGCAAGAAAATGCTGGAGGAGAAAAGAGGAACAGCTAAACCCACGAGGAAATAATATGGGTTTTATATAGGAGATGCTACTTTTAGGATTTCCGCATGAATGTGCCGCTTAAAATTAGCCGTGATGATGAATTCTTATCTGCTTTGTCCTCTCATTTAGTCCAATTTGAGAGTGCTTGAGCTTGAAGTCCCATGAAAACAGAAAGAAATCACCTTCAAGTGGAATGGTGCTGCATCAAACGCAGCAAGCAAGGGAGATAATGCTGGTAGGAAACAGCTTGGAAGGAAAGGGCCATCACACTGCAGAAGATAACCTTTTTAACACGTCATTTCATATAGTGTTGGCGTCTGAAAGTCTTATTTTTCTTAAAACAAGTGAAAGTGGGATGAGATATTTTCAATCATTGCCAATGTAAATCTTCACATTTTTCAAATCAGGTGTCATTTTCTTGTTACTAAAGCAAAGATCTGCCTTATTGTGCCTCGTTTCTACACACTGCCGCTTGTTTCTTTCATTTTTTGCAGTGTGTCACAATTCATTGGATAATGATACCCAGTATGAAGAGATCATATCCAGGTTAACTTTAAGGAACAGCTTCTTCTGCTTTCTGCTCTCAGCTGTGAGGCTCCAGCTCTGAGGTGGAGTGGTGTTCCCATACACGCCGCCGCTCTCTGAAAATCCTCTTACTCCGCACACAGAGCACACGCACACACTCACACACACTCTCTCTCCCTCTCATTCTCTCTCTCACACACACACAAACACACACACACGCGGGGTGGATTTGTTTTCTCTGTGATGAGGGGGATTATGGGATGAAGGAGGCGAGGCCACGGCAGTTTAGTTCAGTTTGGGCCAAAGCTGCTCTCGGCAGCGGCACAATGACAAAACAGAGATGAGTGTCAGTCTCAACGCTGGATGTCTACACACTCTGGACAGCTGTTAATGCCGCAGTGTACAAATTCCTGTACTTTTTTGTGTACTTGGCGAGTAAAGAGGACTTGATTGTGATTCTGGAGTGGCAGCGGATCTATTTTTCCTCAGGAAGACTGAAGCATCAAAAGAAACAGGATTGCCTGTCTGGACGCCAATAGAATATGGATGAGTTAAAGTCATCAGCACCACAATGTTGAAATGGATCTATTATTTCTAAAGATGATTCAGATATCAGCTTTTTTTTTTTTCTTTTACACTGTGAAGCAAGAGTATCGAAGTGCCTAAGTATCTAAACAGTTTGGATGGAGACTAACTGTGACACAAAATGAAAAGTGTCACAGCAAGTATATTGTATTTTCTTGCATTAAGAGGTCTATACGGTGCCATATCCCGTACGCTGGTCATATTGTGGCGACGGATATATGTTGGATGTTATATGGATGGATGAATGGATGTGTTGCATTCATCCATTCCCATCATGTTTGTGTCTATTTTCAAGGACACATTTTTTTTAAACTATTTTTCACAATGACAGCTAACCACGCAGCTTCAACGTACTATTGTGCTACACTGCAGTAACAGACGTGTAGTGTAGGTTCTAGTGGAGCCTGTGCTGATGTTCTCAATTCATTTTATTGAAGTATATTAGGACAAGTTTACTCTTTTCCCCCCACGCCGCAAGCTGAGATGAGATGATCGACTGATGTACACAACCCACCGACGACGAAATATGGGAATGGATCCGTTGGATTCTTACAGCGACGACGTCCTTTTCTAGTATGCATTTACAGAGGCGTATCACCTATTTTCATTGTTTGTGTATGCTGTTCATATGATTGACAACAGCCCTATGTATCATTTTGAACTCTCTTCCAAAAGCTAGAAGCCAGAGAGCTGAAACGCTGTGATGTCTTACTGATGAATGGAAGACTAACTATGCTGTTTCAATGTAATAGTAGTCAGAATTTGTTGCACTGAAATGATTTATCCACAGAAAATCATTGATAGTCACCCCTTTTTTAATCTTTTTTTCCATTCATTGTTGAAGCTGTACATCAGTGTACTATCACTGATTTGAGGTCAGCACAATTAACTCTTCTCTTTGGTCTGTGGCTATGGGAGAAAGTAGCAGATGTTCTCCAGTACAAATCCAACATGTTACTAACATATTTGGATGCTTCAGTTCAGTGGTATTTCTCTGGCTTATTCTACTTATTCCTGTGGAGAATTATGGGATGCATGCTTCATGAGCCGTGCGTGATTACTCAGACGGAGCATGCACTGGAGCATATTTCACAGTGAGACAAAAGAGGCTTGGAGTTGGTAATGTAACTCAGCTTCGCCCTTCATGATGCGGGTGGTTGATTCACAAATATGGAGGGTGAGTATCAGCGATGTGGTTCATTGCAGAGGAGGGCAATTCACTTAAACAACGTTACAGCAAGCCGATGATGATATGCACCATCCTCATTGAGGAGGAGATTAGCTTTTTTTTGAGTAATGCACTCCCTAACTAAATGCACATTGGAGCCACTCTGTCTGCTTCTCCTCTCTATTCTCTTCTACTGCCTCCTCTCTCTGCCTGCCCTCTCACTCCTGAAATCCTCAATGACATTGTTAAGGTAATCTGCAAGAAGTAAATCAGCTGTCACATCCGTGGTTATCCTCTGCACTCGGTACAGTTTCGCAGAGCAACTAGGGCTGGCTGCAGAGCCATTGATTGCCTATCTGCGGAGCTGGTGAGCTGTTTAACGGCGGTCGATTGCGCTAAGCAGTGTTGTCTCACTGCTGCAGGCCCCACGCACAGATGAGAAGTCACACTAATTGGATTGAGAAGGACCTATCCATAGTTGTACCGTTCTTTCTTACATTTTCCAACTCTTGAAATAAGTAGGTGCAGGTCCTGTGGTAGCAGCTCTATTAGCCGTGGTCTCCATGGACCTGCACTCACTCACTTTGTTGATTCCCTAAGAATTAACAATCCCGTCCAATCAACCTGAAATGTCAGTTATAATTTTGCCCACGCCGCAAAAACAAAGAAAAGATTGGGATTTCTGCAATGCTTTGACAAAGACAAACATTTCTTTGTGTTTCAGCCATAAAAACAAAGCGTCGGGCTGGCCGCCCCCCGGCCCAGGCTCCTGGGGGGGTCTACAGGGGCCTCCCTTTGGTTGGGACAGCATGAACATCTCCAGGGAGGGACGGGACTACCTCAGCAAGTATGTATAACCACACACACTTCCATTTAGATTTGCTAAGCTGGGAGTTTTATGCTCTCTTGGCTCCAGTCAGAAGCCTAGCAGCTGCATTTTGAACTGATGAGATAAAAGCATGAATAACTTTGTCCATGTCATAAAAGGATCAGACTGACCTGATCTTGGATATATTTCCTCTCTGACACTTTGTACTTGTCAAAGGTCAGACCAGAATCAGAAATGACTAGTTTGATGTTAGCCGTTATGTTCCCCCAAGACTGTTGTAGATTTTAGTGGTGGCATCAGGAGGGACCGAATGCAGCAACCTCATACTTCGTCATCATCACGTCATCAAGGCCAGCAGCCAATGAGCAGTTCATAATCATAGCATCAAAGACTCTCTCTTTTAGGAGTCTAGTTGGGATTATATCTCGAGGGCAAGAAGAACATTTAATCTGAGAAACAATCTGCTGAAATCTGCTCAAAGGAGGCAAAGTCGCTGCTTACTTGGCAGTTTGCAGTCATCTCATGCTTGGGAGGTACAATCAATCTTATATTACAGTTTTCTTGCGGAATAAGGTTAAAAAAAGTCTGACTTTCAGCCTGAGCGTGGTCAGTAATACTAGCCAGTGGAGCATTGACAACTTTATTGATAGTATTATATAGAACTAGGGTTGTGGTGATTAGCAGCGATTACATCAGAACAATATTTCTCTCTCTTGCGGTATTAAATGCCATCATCAAATCCTTCAAACGTGAAGAGAAGACATCGCGGTTGCTGCTCTTCCATTTCCGTTCTGCTTCCATGCATGACCGAACCACATGTAGAGGTTAAATCCTCCATATAAGTGGTGTTGACAGGCCAGACCAGATCAAGGCTATGACCCCCGGCTATGAGTGGGCCCTGATACATGCTGTATTAACGTTCAATCACGAGAGGCTAGGATTACCATTCAAAGAATTGAATACAACATGAGGGAATGAGCATAGGTTTGGCGTAGACTCCAAGAGGTATCCAGTGTTAGGGTGAAGCTCCCTGGGGGCAGGTAGGCGACAGGAGATCTGACCCTTCTGGATATCTGAAACACAGAAGCAGCTGAGGGGGTACAAATAGAGGGAAATGGTTAGTGACTGGTTTCTGGAGAGGGTGAAAGGGAGGAGAAAGGAGCGTGGGCTAGGGTGGTTGGACGATGCAGAGCTGGGGGCGTGTTCGGCTCCAGCTGAATGAACGAATGAAGGAGGAGGTAGCCTTCCTGGTTGAACTTACGCTAAGCTCCATTAGAGAGATTGAGTAATATTTAGAAATTCAGAAGCAAGACTATTAGAGGATTATAATCACCAGCCTGATCACTCTATTGTGTTGAAGCATAATAGAAGAGATAAAGTCAGAAAAGCCACATTGTATTTACACTAAACATGCATCTCCCATATCCGGATAGAAGTCTAATTGCCCTCCGGCTTTCCATCGCAATTTTAAAATTCCTCTTCCCGAATGGCTAACGTTTAGCTGCAGTAGAAGTATTGCTATTTAATACACATTCTTATATTCTCATTCTTATATTATATGCCAAAAAGTGCGATCGGATTGCTACCCGATCAACCAAGATGCATTTGGTTGCCAGGAGTCACTGGGGGTCACTGTGGGCGCAGAGGTGCCGGGAGGACCCGTGGGTGCGTTGTGTCACCTGAAATCCCGCTACACATAATGGTTTTCATAGACCATCTCTACTGTCTGTTCATTCCAACCACGTCACATACTTACCGGGTGCATCAGCAGCGGATTGCACTGGAATACTGATCTCCCTCCCCTCCTCTCCTCTCCTCTCCTCTGGTCTGGTCTGGTCATCGCTTTCTCTCTCCCTCATGAATTCACAAGGTTGGACACGATTTCAGCTCATCCATTTTGTCAGTAAAACCACAACCTGATTAGCACTGTCAAAGTACTTCTAACAACATGCCTCTGTGTTTGGTTTATGTGGAGGATTTGTCTTTATTGTGTGATGGATGATTAACAATGCAGCTTATAAACCTTCAGAGTCCAACCCCTGAGGTCTTTAATCGAACACACAGCCAAGCCCCCATCACTGCTAATGCTTAATGCCTGTTGCTGTTTTGGCCTTTTCCTGGCAGCACTTCCCCCTTTTCCTCTACACCAAGATAGACAAGACAAGATCTGGGCTGACTAAACCGCATCAGACTAAATTGCTCGTCCGGTTCTATCTCGTGTCCGTTTTCCATGAGCAGAGATGTAATTAACCTTGTACGCCACAATAGAGGTGCGTCGTTACAAAAGAATTGGCACGTGCATTGGGAAACCTTTTTATGCACCGTGGACCGACTGACCGTGGAATCCGTCATCCAGAGTTCACGAGAAGAAGCACATGAGATCGTAACGTGTCCGATAGTGGATGTCTTGCAGCTTAATGGATCCATTCACGTCACCTTTCCTCCTCCCCTTTCCTCTCCTTTCCTTCTATTTACTCTCCTCTTCTGTTCTCCTCTCCTCCTCAGTCCACTACTGTCCTCTGTTCTCCTCCTATCTCTCTCACTCCCCATTTTTACATCCACTCATCCTCTTCCATCCTTTCTTTTCACTTTCCTATCCTCTTTATTCTCCTTTTTTGCTCTCCCTTGTCTCTCTTTCCTCCTCCCCCCTTCCACTTCTGTCTTCCCCTCCTTCCCATTCTTCTCCTCCTCTTGCCTATACATATCCTCATCTCTTTTGGCCTCCTGTTCCCTCTCCACCATCTTTCCTCTCCTCTTCTCAGGCATGTATGCCTCCTCCACTTTTTCCTCGGCCTTTCCCTCTCCTATTTCCTCTCCACCCTTCCTTCCCTATCCCCTGTTGTCCTTTTCACCCTCCTGCCCTTCTCTCCCGCTTGCCTCCTTGATACCAATTATCTTGGTCCCTGCTTTCAAGCGCAGCATGTTGTATTGTTGTCGGCTAGCTCCTGCTGGTGGAGTGAAGCACTGTACTTTGGAGATAGGTTTTTATCGGGTTCCCAAAAGCTTTGACATGCCAATTTCATAATTTTAACATCGTCAACCGATGGAACCAACGGTGATTGTTGGTGTGAACATGGTTTTTGGAAGGCCGGCCTCTCAAGAGAGAGTTTATGGCTCTGAGATGTTGCCAGCACATCCCTTAACCCCCCTTCACACACACACTCTCCCCTCACCACTCTCTCTTCATTCTTCTCTCTCCTGTCTCTCTCTCCAAAACATTTTTATCTCCTCAAGTCATTTAATCTCTAATAAGAATAATAAACTCTTCCAGTGGGGGGTTGGGGGGGGGTAGTTTTACTGATTTTCATTGTAGTTTCTCTTATTTTATTATTCCTATTCAACCCAATGTCAAACTTTCTCATCCCACTTTTCACTTGTTCTATGTCAAAAGACATTTTAAGAGGAGCTGAATTCATTCATTCCACCAAACATTATTGAACAGGGGATTCATTAGGGTTGTTCTCCTCTCCTCCCTCCTTTCCTTTCATTTCCTTTCCTCTCCTCCTTTCAGTTTGTTTCCCTTCTTCTTTTCTTCCTTTCCTTTCCTCTTGTCCCCTTTCCTTCCTTTTCCTCTCATCTCCTCTCTTCATTTCATTTCCTTTCCTTTCCTCTCCTCTTTTCCATTTGTTTCCTTTCTTTTTTCTTCCTTTCCTCTTGTCTCCTTTCCTTTCCTTTCCTTTCCTTTGCTTACTTCTCCTTCTTTGCTCCTCCCATTAAATTCCTTCATTCTCTCCTCTGTGAGACGGGAGTTAAATATGACCAGACTGACAAGCTGATGGCTTAGGAAGAGGCGACACAGTTATCCAGATAGGGTATCACAATTGGATTTCTTGGAGAGCGAGACAGAGACAGAGAGAGGAAAGAGAAAGAGTAGCCAGTAAAGCAAATGTTTGGTTCAGCTATATTGGATCGATTTCCCCCCTAAACCTACCTAACTTAATCCAGCAGGTTTTAACGAAGACTGGCATTCACATGTGAGATGTATGTGTACGTGTGTGTGCGAACACTGCAAAAAAATGGCCATCTGAACAGGACATTTATTTGGATGTTCAGTCTTAAAATCTTATTTTTCTTAAGTGAAACATTCTGCCAATGCAGTGAGATAATTCCTCTTGTTTCCAACGCAGCTTCTCTTGTTTCAGGATATTTCTAGAAACAGTTCTTCACTTGTATTAGTGAAGGAAATGACTCTTGATTCAAGGTGATTTGAAACAAATTAATTTGCATTGCAAACACGTTACAAGTGAAAGTGGCAAACTTATTTTAATAAGAAAAGATTTAATATTAGATTAAGTGGATATTGTGAGTGTGTGCATGTGTGGGTGTGTGTGGATGTGAGTTTGTCAGTGAACTTAAATGAGACATCCATCCTAACAAGTCATTGAATCTGGTCTGTCTTAAAATTGCATTTTTCTTAAAACAAGTGAAAAAATCTGCCAGTGGGGTGTCAGATTACTGACAATTGCTGCAAGAGAATTCCTAAAACGATTGAAACTGCATTGGAAGAGAAAGTGGAATTATCTCACCCCGCTGGCGGATTTTAAGACTGACTATAAAATTATATTACATGGAAAGATGGTCATTTTTGGCAGTGTTTCCCGTTCTGCAGAAATTGGACGCACACACAGAAGGCAGCGAGGTGCAGACTCACGGAAAACTAGTACATAACAGAGGAAAACTTTCTGTTCCCACAGCAGCACCAGGATTTGACCTTTTGCGTTCAGCTTTGTCCTGACCCCCCCCCAGCTCCTAGGTCTGCCCTCCCCGGGGGATTAAACCCCACCGATCCTGATAGGAGAGATGAGCCCGCATCCCGGATTGGAACATGCTTCATTACAGACAGATTTAGTTTAGTAGATTTCAGTGCCGTATGTACAATGCAGAGCAATGCAGCGATGAGAGCGAGAGAGAATGAGGAAAAAGGTGAACTATAGAGGTGGAGCAGAGATGGTAGCAATTGATCTGGATTGCTGGAACATGCTTCATCATTGGGGCAGATTTAGACAAAGCCGTAAGTATATATACTGTAATAACTATGGGGAAAAACCTCACAGGTCAGGGTCAAGTCATACGAACGAGAGAGGTAATCCAAGTGATGTCACATATCACCATATCAGCAGTGTAGTGCTAAATGAAAGACAGACTGTGTGTAGTTGTTGGGCTGTTTGGGATGAGGATGGGAGGCGGGGGAGAGAGGGGAACCCACGTGGGCGATGCTGGATGGATGTTGGCCAGCTCACAATACGCACCCTGTCCTGGACTTTATGTTCAGAGAGAAAGGAATCATTGCCAAGAAAGCATTTACAGCATCAAGGGAGGGAGAGAGAGAAAGAGAGAGAGAGGGAGAGGGAGAATATGAGTGAACCCTATTGGAACTTTATATCCTCTCCTAACTATCAGGGATTATTTTTTCACGTTTGATGTGGTACATTTACATTTTACTGACGCTCTTATCCAGAGTGACTTGCAACAGAAGACGAGGCACCAACGTTAAAGCTGCACTCGGCACTTTGGCGGCCCCCAATGGCAGCAAGAGGTAACTGCTTGAATTCTTGGGACTTCAAAACCCCAGAAATCATCATTCTCTGGATGGAGCGCTCACTCGCTGCTGTAGGGGTCAGATTTGTATTTCCTTCTTAAATTCAGTGACCATACCAGATATACCAAAATTATACCATATATACCATACCAAAATTCACAAAACCACGTACAGCAGAGCCTTAAACTGGAGAAGATTTATACCCTGAAGGTTTCAATAAATGACGGAGGGGGGAATAAATGTCTTTGCCCTGTAGATTTTCATTTTGTTCAAGTGGCTTTGCTGATCCTCAGCGGTACATCAGATATTGACGTAATTGGAGTTCAAGGGCGTCTTAAAGGTATAGGAGAGAGCGGTGTGTGTATTTAATTAGTTAAATGAACTTCTCCCCCTATGCCAAGCACTTAAGACTGAAGTGTGTGTGTGTGTGTGTGTGTGTGTGTGTGTGTGTGTGTGTGCATATTGAGGTGACGTAGGCAGACAAACAGATAATTTGGTTGATAATTTGGTCATTTTGTTGTTAAGAAAACCCTTTCTACCCTCTAATTGCCCCCCATGGGTGAACGCTGTGATCCATAAATGATGTCATCTATTAACTCCACTTCAGTCATCAAAGGCAGATGTAGAGGAAAGGCAGGAGACGGGTTAAAGACAAGACAATGGAGACATGACTTGTGCAAAGGGTGGGTTTCAGTGTACATCTTAATGGTAGCAGTGGGGTACACCACTTCCCTGGTTTTCGGGGAAGATCAGATCAGTGGAAATGAAATGCCAAAAGAAACTCACATCTTCCTAGCCAGCTGTGTTGATTTGAGAAACTAGATGATACTAGATACTAACATGCATGTGACATCTGAGGCTCGACATAAAGAATCCTTAAAAAGTACTGATTTAGGAAAACCGGTCATCGCTTTTCCCGATAATAAAGAATCATCATGACTTGAATTCATAATTGTAACGGTTTCACTGGTCGGACCCAAACGCAAACTCAGACTCGGAGGTAGAATAAACAATGAGGGTTTATTTGAGAAAAACCGGAGGGTAGGGTAGGAGCAGGGCGAAGCCGGGAGACAGGCAGAAGAAGCGGCAGGCAGGGCAGGCAGGTGGTGGACGAGCAGGTAGACAGGCTGGCAGGCTGGTAGACGGGGAGAGGCGCAGAATGGCTGGTAATGAGTAGAGATCCTGGGCAGAGGGAGAGCAGGGTTAACAAGGCGAGAAAACACAAGAGACAGGCTTGAATCCACAATTCAAGAGGCCGGGAACGAGATATACCACACTGGCTGAATCAACGATCTGGCGATGAGTGGGAGGAAATCCGGGGTTAAAGTACTGGTGGTGATGATTAGATGGATGGCAGGTGTGCGGGGTGGAACAGGTGAACGGGAGACGGTGATGAGCTGGGGAGGAGCCGGAGTCTGAAGCCACGCCCACCAATACACACACACACAGACAGACAGAGACAGACAGGTAGAGACACACAGAGACCGTGACAATAATCTGTTGACGTTTTTCCTTCCCCTGTGCCCATTTGGTATTTCGGTGACTCGCCGTAAAAAGAGGTAATTTGATTGGTCATGGCTGAAGCCAGACCTACCACACCTACTGATAATATATTCCTCCTAATCCAATTTCGTTTCCAACTGCTGCGTGCCTCTGGTCACAAAATGACCAAAACTCAGTCGCCACGCCCTGTGAGCTCGTGTCATGCACCTTTTACTGCACCATCGATTCACGAAAAAAAAAAAAAAACGTCTAATTGCTCCCAGATTGCCACCGCTATTCTAAGACGCATTTTGCATGCAGGACCTGGCTCTCACTTATAAATGGTTCTTAAGCATAACATTTTGTGGTAACGACCAAATCTGAGCCAAAGCTGTGATTTATGGACAATTGATCTTGGTGCTAATATCATTGGATTATATTGATTTACAAAAAGCTTAAAAGCTTTTAAACTAATTTCCAGCATTATTCAAGGTATGGATGCTGTTGAATCTGCTGGACGACAGAGGACGGCCTAGTGGTTAGAGAGACGGTCCCTTAACCAGGAGCTCTTGAGTTTGATCCCCGTGAGAGCCACAGTCCATTAACAGCCACATATCTTGTTGAAGTGAACCCCTATCACATCAGATCTGATCTCCACTAACAGTCTTTCTTGTTAACATTGTACACAAATGACACAATCAAGGATTTTAGCCATATGCAGAAATTCTCTGATGACACAGCACTTGTCATATTGCTGTTATATTTTAGGTGGTGATGACTCTACACACAGGGGAGTAATCGAATCCTTTCCTTAGTGTAAAGAAAACAAAAGAGATAGTCTAACTTCTGAGGAAAAGCTGAATCCTTCAACCCAACTGCCACTCAGGGTAAAATTAAGTACTTAGGAATCACTCTGGACAATAAACTGAATTGGAGGGTGACCTCATTACAGATTTACGCTTTGGATTTTTTTGATTGATGAAACCAATCAAAAGAGGATGACGACAGACTGGGAAAGATGAAAGAAGAAAGCCGGTTCAACTGCTGGATGTGATCTTGTATCGCTAAAGAGGGTTCATCCATTTCACAATGTTCTGATTCAACACAGTAATAGGTTACTTCCCAAAATGTCTATGCAGACGTTCAAACGCTCATTTGTTCCCAGTGTGATGAAACTGTGGAAGGATCATAACGGATCTGACTTGGCCTGACCTGTCTGCTTTCTGTAGACATGGATGGTTGTGCATGTATTGTGTGCCCTGTTTTGTTCTGTGGCTCGCATTGCTTGTGATGTTATGGGACTGCTACCACTATCTACTATATGAGGGTCAGCTAAATGCTAAACTGATGCTAAAGTCAGAAACGTCAAATGAGACCCTTGCTCCCTATCAAGATTTCTCCTCTCTGGTATTTTCCAGTCAAGTTTCCAGTCAGAGCAGCTCCCTGGAGGAGGTTCGTCTGGATGGGGTGCCCCCCGCCCCTCGGCTGGTGGAGATGAGACGAGACCCCGTCCTGGGCTTCGGCTTTGTGGCTGGCAGCGAAAAACCGGTGGTGGTCCGCTCCGTCACACCAGGTAGGTGTGTGTGTGTGTGTGTGCGTGTGTGTTTGTGTGGAGCAAAGAGGTAGGTTACCCTGCCTAGCTATCCCAAAATCTCACTAGAAATCCCGCCTCACTACTCTGACAAGCCAATCATCATATCCGTGGTGTCTGCGGCCCGTAGCACATAGTTGCATTTCTCTAGTTGTGCATGGTGCATCTGTGGACCCTCTCTGCAACCCTCTGCGGGCGCTGCCGGCTCTGCAACCACTATTACCGCTCAAATATAAATCAAGCATGTGTCAGCGTGTGTGTGTGAGTGTGAGTGTGTGCGCGGCTTACAATGTTGACCAGGCCGGCTTCGTCTCCTCTTTTTCAGCCGCGAAAAAATTGGTCACAGCTTAACATTTGGGCTAAATCGCCCCTCAGAAAAACAATTTCTGTTTGTCCCGCCCAGGGATGCAGTGGAGACGCAATAGAGGGTAAAACCGAAACTCAGTTTACCAGCACGCAATCAGCAAGCTCAAATAGACCTTCAGTACTACAATGATGTGGCTGCTAGCGGTCTGAACACAGAGCGAGAAGCTGATTGCCATAATATATCACTGAATCCCTGGTGATGCTGAAGATGCTGAGGACCCATCCTCCTCCTCCTCCTCCTCCTGTCCTCTGTCAGTTCCGGCAGCTTCTTAGCAGGAGAGCGATTAGGCGTCTCAAAAATCAATCAGCGTTGAATTCCAAGCAGACAATTGAATTGATGAATATTGTGTTTGTAGCCTTTGGCCAATGAAGGGGATATATATGCATGAGGACACCGCCATTGATTAATGCTCACATTACACGCATCAGGGGACGCGCACACACACACACACACACACACACACACACGCACAGCAAACGTGACAGAGTAGTTATCCACATACAGACACACGCATGCGTATACATTCACACACACACACACTCTCCACTGTGATGTGCAGCACTTCCATTCCCCCGTCCCTCCATTGATTCGTTCACACACTATCTTTGGCGAACAGACTGAAAAAATGAGAGCGCTCAGTTTGGCCGTAGGCAGATGTAAGGACCAAAACTGTTTTCAATCTATCACGCTGCACACAAACACACATACATACACAAACACACTGAATTTGATAGACTATGGGGGGGATCAGCGGCACAGAAGTACAGAAAAATCAAACTGTTGTAATGTACCCAATGGAGCTTTTAGACAAAACAACCTTGACACAATCTCTTTTTGTGTGTGTGTGTGTGTCTGCAGGTGGTCCATCGGAGGGGAAGCTGATCCCGGGCGACGAAATCATCATGATCAACGACGAGGCCGTCAGTTCGGCTCCCAGAGAGCGAGTCATCGACCTCGTCAGGTAGAAGCTACGACCCAGAGGACGTTGCTTTCAAAATCGCAGCCTTTCAGTTCAGTAAAATCAGGAGAGGGGGATTTTCTTCCAAACACAAAACTAGGGAATCCTTTGTCAGAATCAAAATCTTACTACTCTGATAAGAAATTATTGAGAATGAAGGCTATAATCATGTGTTTCTTGATCTTAAGAATGCCTGCCAAATATGTCTGAAGAAAGACAGAGACAGAGTTGCCGCCTAAGTATTTTCATTGCATGATATTAGTAATGCTTTCCACCAAGATGTGTCTGCGTGAAGCATAATAAATACGGTTCTGAATATGGAGTAATATTCAGAAAAACAGAAGAAATTAAAAGCTTTTTTCTGTTTCAGTGCACACAGCAAAAATTATGTTCAGCCCGACTGAAATGATGTTTCGGTCCACAGGAAGCACTGTCACAGGCTTTTTTAAATGAAAAACTAATAAGGTGTGTGTGTGTGTGTGTGCTTTGAGTTGTGATAGCCTGGGGCATCTCATTCCATTTCATCCAAGCTAATCAAGTTGCTGTTGTTTATCTGCCATTGTTCAGTCTGATTGTGTTTTTTTTTTTTTTTTTTTTGCTCCAGGAGCTGCAAAGAATCCATCATGTTGACTGTTGTCCAGCCATATCCTGTGAGTAGATCCGTTTTTGTAAGTAACGTTTTTTTGTTTTGACGTGCTTGTACCACCAGATGATGGAGTTGGAGTTTACCGCATTAGGATTATCAGTCTCGGAAAAACACAATATTGAAAGTAAAAATGTTATGCCACGTTATATTTGTCTTTATTTGGCCTTGTGAACCATATAAAATCTTGGGGTTTTTTTGGTTTTTTTTTTACCTTTGATATACCATACAAATGAGACCCTGCTGGAGCTGATGGGTACCCCCTATCTCACACCACTGGTATTGTTAGTTTTTCTCAAAAAGACCACATTTCCCTTAAACCCTGTTGCTTCCTGTCGCAAAGAGGAGGATGCTTCTTGAGTCAAAAAGTCAAAAGGCGTGTGCTTATGCTTTTCTTTCTCGCTCTTTCTCTTCCTCTGTTTTTCCATCTCTCTCATCCTCCCACCTTCTCTATCTCTTTCTTCCTCTCTCTCTCTCTCTCTCTCTCTCTCTCTCTCTCTGGACTGTTGCCTCTTAGTCCCCTAAATCAGCGTTCATCAGTGCAGCCAAAAAAGCCAAGCTCAAGTCCAATCCGGTCAAAGTGCGCTTTGCAGAGGAGGTCATTATCAACGGCCAGGTTCCAGTAAGTTCTCTCTCACACACACACACACACACGCTTATGTATTGACCTATATAGCAAGTGCCAGATGGTTGCCATTTGCCTCCTGGGACAAAGCAACCGGGTGCCAGACAGCTAAGACAATCACATAAAAGTGTTAGACAGACAGTTAAGTATGCTTTCACCGTGACTGACAACTTACCTGATACCATCTGAATTTCCCTCACGTGGCAAAGCCCCGACTATCTGATACTGCATGAAGGTTAACTCAAACCCTGAGGATTTAGACGAGGCCTGATCTCATTTCTCCTCTGCAGAACTCCGTGAAGGACAATTCTCTGCTGTTCATGCCAAATGTCCTGAAGGTCTACCTGGAGAATGGGCAGACCAAGTCTTTTCGCTTTGACAGCAGTACCTCCATCAAGGTGTGTGTGTGTGTGTGTGTGTGTGTGTGTGTGTGTGTGTGTGTGTGTGTGTGTGTGTGTGTGTGTGTGTGTGTGTGTGTGTGTGTGTGTGTTGTTTCCACCCCTTAAGGTACACTCGACACTCTCTACAGAATTAGACGTCCCTGCAGTATCTATGATTACGAAGGGAGAAATGAATTTAGCAAGCAAATTAAATGGATGCAGACACACGAAACCTCGAAATTCAGTATCATTCTCTGAGAGTTTCAGTTGTTCACTTCATTTGTACAAGTTGGCTCTTGTTCTGGGGCACATTCACAGCTGGGAGCCGCCCAGTACAACCACAGTAATCCACTGGGTGGCTCCCACTCAAACTTGCTGCTGTCCAATTACACCTGGGGACGGGAGAGCTGTAAGGTAAACTGTTCCAGGACATTGTTAGCAGGAAAGAGGACATATTCAAGGTTGGTACCCTGGCATGTTTGGGTCAGATGCCTCCTTTCAGATCTCAGAGTTTGTGGTTTTGTCAGTGGGGAAACAATGAGCCTGCACAAAGCTCATACATGACACAGATATAAGTTTAAATGTACTTACTCTCTCTCGTACCCACTGGGCTACAACGGGACCGCTGTGCTTATGAAATTGTGATTTTTCTTTTTGTTGTGGTTTTGACTCCAGGATGTGATCCTGACCCTCCAAGAGAAGCTGTCAATCAAATGCATTGAGCACTTCTCCCTCATGCTGGAGCAGAGGACGGAAGGCTCTGGGAGCAGACTGCTTCTCCTGCACGAACAGGAGACGCTAACTCAGGTAGGAGTCAATTCTCTGTTTTATCTTTTTCCATCTCCCTCTTTTGCGCTCTCTCGCTTTCCTTCTCCCTCTCTGTCTCACACACACACACACACACACACACACACACACACACAATCCTGCTCAGTATTCAGGCAGCATTTAGACCCCAGTGTCATTTATCAGCACCGGCACAGCAGGGGCGACAGCTCACATTACACTTACCCCCCCCCCCCCCCCCCCACACACACACACACACACACACACACACACACACACACACACACACACACACACACACACACACACATGCACAGTGCCCGCTACATTCTAATAAGGGTGTAAGATCACAAGAGGACAATTTTAATATTCACACCACACAGTTCAGATCTGAAGTTCTGTATGTGGCGCAGACAATGGCAGACGAATGTTTGAGAGAGTTCATGTCTTCTAACACCCTTGGTACAACTTTTTGTTTTTTGAAAAATATATTTATTGGGTTTTTTCAGAATGAACACAACAAATACACATAAAGAGGTCTACACATATAGGTTATAAACAGGACAAGAGATGAAGAAAAACAAAAAAAACAACACAATTCTTATGTAGCGGTCATGCTGGATAATATTAATCTAGCATGACTACCACTACTACTACTACTGATACTGCTACTACTACTACTATAACTATAACTATAGCCGCCCCACCACATGCTCCCTTGACCCGGTCCCATCCACTCTGCTTCAGTCTACTGCACCTGAACTCCTTCCCTTCCTGACCCACCTCATCAACACGTCTCTGGTGTCTGGATGCTTTCCCTCTGCTTTCAAGACTGCCAGAGTCACCCCCCTTCTGAAGAAACCAACACTTGACCCCTCTGAGGTCAAGAACTACAGACCGGTTTCCCTTCTACCCTTCCTATCAAAAACTCTTGAACGTGCTGTCTTTAAGCAACTGTCCTTGTACCTCCACCAGAACAACCTCTTGGATCCCCACCAGTCTGGGTTCAAAGTGGGTCACTCGACCGAGACTGCCCTCCTGGCAGTGACGGAGTCGCTCCATGCCGCTAGAGCGAACTCTCTCTCCTCTGTCCTGATACTCCTGGACCTGTCTGCAGCGTTTGACACGGTGAACCACCAGATCCTCCTCTCCATCCTTGAGGGGATGGGTGTCTCAGGCTCTGCACTCTCCATGTTTGCATCCTACCTAACAGATCGCTCCTACCAGGTGACGCTGAGAGGGTCTGTGTCAGAACCACGCAGGCTCACTACTGGGGTTCCGCAAGGCTCGGTTCTAGGCCCTCTCCTCTTTTCCCTCTACACAACATCTCTTGGTTCTGTTATCCATTCACACGACTTTTCCTACCACTGCTATGCAGATGACACCCAGCTGATCCTGTCATTTCCCCCCTCTGACACACAAGTGGAGGCACGCATTGCTGCGTGTCTGGCAGACATCTCGGAGTGGATGTCGATGCACCACCTGAAGCTCAACCTGGACAAAACTGAGCTGATGTTCCTCCCGGGGAAGGGCTGTCCGCACCGAGACCTGGCCATCACCATTGATAATGCTGTGGTGACGTCAACTCGGACTGCGAGGAATCTGGGTGTGACCCTGGACGACCAACTGTCGTTCTCGGCAAACATCGCATCAGTGACGCGCTCCTGCAGATTCCTCCTCTACAACATCAGGAGGATTCGCCCCTTCCTCACTGACAAGGCAGCGCAGGTGCTCATCCAGGCTCTTGTCATCTCCCGCCTGGACTATTGCAACTCCCTCCTTGCTGGTGCCCCGGCGTTTGCCATCAGACCTCTGGAGCTTGTTCAGAAAGCTGCAGCTCGTCTGGTGTTCAACCGCCCCAAGTTCTCCCATACAACTACCCTTCTTCGTTCTCTACACTGGCTCCCTGTAGCGGCTCGCATCCAGTTCAAGACCCTGGTGCTAGCCTATAGGGCAGTGAAAGGAACAGCTCCTTCTTACCTCCAGGTTATGGTCAAGCCTTACACCCCCGCCCGACCACTTCGCTCTGCTGCCTCGAGGCGACTGGTTGCCCCGTCGCTCAGAGGGCCCTGCGGCCGATCTACACGGTCACGGCTCTTTTCTGTCCTGGCCCCGCAGTGGTGGAATGAACTCCCCACTGATGTCAGGACAGCAGAGTCGCTGCCCATCTTTCGCCGCAGGCTGAAAACCCACCTCTTCAGGAAACACTACCCTGACCCTTCCCCTTAGCCATGCCTATTTGTCGTCAATTATGTGTCTGAGCTCTTGTTTATTGGCTCTTGTTCATTTGATACACTTATTTGTCTTAGCTCTTGCTTATTTGGTTCACTTATTTGTCTTAGCTCTTGTTTATTTGATTCTCTTATTTGTCTCATTTGTTTAAGATATAGTAGGTTGCTAACTTATTGCACTCTTACCTTAACACTAGTTATGCTCTTAGTTGCTTGTTTAGGAAGGAAATGCACTTACGATTTCTGGTGACTAGTAGTTTTCTTGCCTACCTATGTTGAATGCACTTATTGTAAGTCGCTTTGGATAAAAGCGTCTGCTAAATGACTGTAATGTAATGTAATGTAATAATGTAATATGACTACTACCACTACTACTACTATCGCTACTACTAGTCTTGCTACACCTCCTACTACTAAAACTGCTACTACTAGTGCTTCTACTACTGGTATTAAAACTACTACTACTAACAGTTTCGACTTCCCTGACTGAAAGATTCAAACATTTCAGTCTCGTTTTGTTTCCTCTCTTTGCTTCTCTCTGTCTCTCTCTAAATATACATGTCTCTGTCTCTCTGTCTCGTTGCTCTGTGACTCCAGGTGACCCAGAGGCCCGGCTCTGACAAGATGAAGTGTTTCTTTAGAATCAGCTTCGTGCCCCGGGACCCCGTGGAGCTGCTGCGGAGAGACGCCGTGGCGTTTGAGTACCTCTACGTACAGGTGAGCAGCGGTTAGTAGCGGAGGCTTAAAGCTCCATTTTACTGTGGACTGTCAACTATGATTAAACAGGATCGCAAATCAAGTGAGTAATTCAGTGGTTCGTAACTCTCAGAGGGTAGGACCCACCAGAGGGTTGTGAAATTATTTTTTGGGGGTTGACAAAATGACACGAAAGGAGACAGAATGTGGGGGAAGAAAAATCATCACTTACAAAAACATTATCATGCCTATATTAATGACATCCTCAAAAGTAATGGATATTGCATTCCCACTGGCTCCCTCCAATAATTAGTCAAGTGAAATAGAGAAGAGGAAATATATTCTTCCTTTGTTGTTCACCATTCTGTGCCTGCAAGTCCACATCGGGGAACTGGAATTATCATGTCTTTGAATTCACCTCAAACCAAAAACGGTTGAGAGCGACTTATTTGAACTCTGCGCTGCTTGAACTGCCTTATGGAGGGATGGGAAGCGGTTCACGCAGCCAAATTGACACTCTTACGTAACTGTCCCCCCCCCGCAGAGTTGTAATGATGTGGTCCTGGAGCGGTTCGGCCCCGAGCTGAAGTACGACGCCGCGCTCCGACTGGCCGCGCTGCAGATGTACATCCTCACCATGACAACCAGACAGAGCCAGAAGGTCTCGCTCAAATACGTCCAGTAAGTTTGTGTCTCTCTCTCTGTGTGTGTCTGCTAACATTATCTATAATGTCAAGGCGATGTACAGCCTGGAGAGGTTCTATCAATAATGAATGGTAGACTGACTATCTTTTTTTTTTTACAAAGTTTACGTAAGGGTAAAGAAAAGTTTGAGGATAGATGCATTTTCCGCCGTCACATAAACAGGACAACGACACAACACTCATCCAAGCAAAAATACTTGTTATTCACATAGACAGTGGTACCAACTATCAGTGAGGTGCCCTTGAGCAAGGCACGTACCCCCTAACTGCTCTAGTGGCGCTGTTCAGTGGCCAGTAGCAGAAAACTGAAGCATTACTGGGCAGATCCCAGGTATGGATCTGTATAACTTTATCAATGAGAGGAAGGTCATCACTGAAAAAGAGCTTGCATGCTCAGCAAACCTTTGCTAGGAAATTAAAAAAGTCAGAGCCGCAATATAATTGCTAAAATGCACAGTGCAGCACGGGGTGCAGGAAAGACATTTGAAAGCCGAAATTTAGTGAAATCTACTACTCAGTAGAAACCGCGGGCGTGCTGAGTGAGGGATTTGGAGGCAGTGATGATGATTTATGCTACTTAACGGCACCTAAATTGCGATAAACTGATTGTGAATACTTTTGGTGGAAGTGCTTTTCCAAGGGTGAAATCTCTCAACAGAAAGGAGTGGGGTCTGCCGCTGTTCCTGCCCCCCGCGGTGTTGTCCAGCATGAAGGAGAAAAACATCAAGAAGGCTCTGACGCACATCCTCAAAACCAACCAGAACCTCGTGCCTCCGGGGAAAAAAGTAACCAGCTCTCATTGTCTTTCTTTGCCCTTGTTAATAAACTACCGCCACACACACACACACACACACACACACACACACACAGACGCTCCTTCTCTCTGATGCAATATCCTAAAATAGCAGCGCTGCCAAGCTCAACCTTGTAAAGCTTCTCACCCTTGTCAACTCGAGACCCTTTGCCACGCCAGACCTTGAATGCTAATGTGAATAACAAGCATGTAGTGGGCAATCTGTGGGCATAATAAGGCAGAGTCACGTTCACACACACACACGCCCCAAACAAGGACTGCTGATCCTGCTTCGGTTGAACCTGAAGCTCATTATGAAACTGCAAGCAGCCGCTGGTCCATTCATGTGATTTGAGAAAAGTCGGCCATCATCATTGCCTCTTTGTTGGCGATATTTTTTGGCACTGATGTTGAGTTAGGTTGGGCTACTGTTGTGTGACGGGTTCAAGAATGGACAGGGTCTAAAAAAGTTAAAGAAATATGTTAAATTACATTATTTTTTTAAATGATGTAATCTTGAGAAATATGATTTCACTAATAATTTGTATTAGTTTTTGATAAATGATCAAAACAAACATTTCTTTTGTGACCCCACAGCATATATACAATTATTTTCTCAAGTACTGTGAATCAATTTGATATTGCACTAGGGGTTAAGTGTCTGATGACTGTGGGAAAATAAACGTAAATTCATGGTTTTCTGAAAATATAATTGATTTGTGTTGATATTGGTGGTTGTGATGCCTTATGATGATCACCGACTGGAGGTCATAGTTTCATCTTTTTATTGACTGCTACATCACTTGGATGAATACATGGGAATATACAGATGAAACATTTTTCGGCAATAGAGATGGCCAGTGTTGCCAGTTACAGCGACTGGGGATGATAGACGTGACGAAACAAAACAAATGTTCCGTCATGATTGTTGGCAGAGTTCTGCATCGCTTCACCATGTACATAATGTGTACAAGGTTCATAAAACGTCAGACTAGCAAGAAGGACATCGATCTCTTCCCATCAAGCCGTACGATGAGTTGCCAAATCATTTGTATTCAAACAGTGGCGGTTGATATCCAGTCTATTCAGTGGAGAGAAATACAGCCAAGCAGCAAGCCAACATGCAATCACTCAATTCAAGTTACTGCTCCAAATTAGATTCTCATTTGGAACGAGCAAAGATTTGATCTAAACTAAATTATTTTTAATGAATTTTTATGTTTTTAATCATCAGGGTCAGCCATCCCATTAGCCCATTTTTGCTGAGAATGATGTGTCTGGGCAGTGTAGTGTGTCGTTCTGATCAGTGGGTTTAGAGGCGCTTAGACATGGGATGGGATGTTGTGATGGGAGGTGCCCAGCTTGATAGTCCCAGTGACATACTCCGTTCCTCTAACATCCACATAGGCACTCAAGGGATAAACTAAATAAGACTAAATAGCACAAGGGACGGGATTTTGGTAAACATTTTGGTTGGGAACTGGACTGCATATCAATGAGACCTGAATCTGTGACACCTGATTTAATGAGGCCAATGTCTTTTTCAATGTCTTTTCTTCCGATCAATTCTCATTACAGCGAGCCTCAATATGTTGAAAATGACATGTTTTGGGTGTCCATTGACCCTATAGAAGTATATTGGAGAGCCGCGCAGCCTGGCAAGCAAAATGTAAATAGCTCTATAGTGAAGCAATCGAGATTTGGGTCAGAATCGATCGGTATGATGGCAGATAATAGGAGAATAGGGCCCAGCTTTAAATCCTAACACATAAAGGCTTCTCTACGTGATTTAGTTTCTGATCTCTTACTAACACATTTCGTTTCTCTGCAGTTGACTGCTTTGCAGGCCAGGGTGCATTACCTGAGGTACCTCAGTGAACTCAGACTGTACGGAGGGAGGGAGTTCAAATCAATACTTTTGGTAAGCACTTTTGAAAATGACTTGTACAAGTTTGAGTATAAACTTGAGTTATAAACTGGTTTAGAACTGCATGTCACTGCTTAAATCTTTGGTGGGGAAAGGACAAAAGTCTGAAAAATGACACACACACACACACACACACACACACACACACACACACACATCCTTCTGCAGCAGGGGGAGAAACAGACGGATGTGACTCTTTTGGTGGGCCCACGTTATGGCATCAGTCATGTGATCAATGCCCGGACCAACCTGGTCGCCCTGTTGGCCGACTTCAGCTACGTCAACCGCATCGAGATCCTCACAGAGGATGAGACCAACGTACGACTGGAGCTGCATGTTCTGGATGTCAGGGTGAGGACCGTGCCACCTCACAAACTACCAGATCTTAAAGAATACCACAAATGTATTTCAGTCTGGTTCATTTTTCTTTCTTTCTTTCTTTCTTTCTTTCTTTCTTCCTTTCTTTCTTGTTTAGCCCATCACACTGATCATGGAATCGAGTGATGCAATGAACCTGGCCTGTCTAACAGCAGGCTACTATCGCCTCCTAGTGGACTCAAGGAGATCTATCTTCAGCATGGCCCACTGCAACAGCACTGGAGGGGACGATGCTGGTGGGTTACTATTAATAATGGAGTGTGTGTGTGTGTGTGTGTGTGTGTGTGTGTGTGTGTGTGTGTGTGTATGCAGAGCAATATTCATGAAAACAAGTCATTTTAATTCAATTATACTGAAATGTATGTAAATCATTTTAAATGGTTGTTCACTGAAATCAAACAATTTATTTGTTTGCTGTCAATATTTGCTCTTAGTTGCTCTTAGTCTTTCCAGAAATCCCTTGCATTGCCTGTGGTGCTAGATACCTTCATACTTTTCAAACAAGCTATTTGCATGATTTCCCTCTTATTTGAATTTAATAAAATGATTTCTGAAGGGCAGGAATAAATAACAAATAGCTTAACATAATCTAAAATGGAGAATTTAATGTGTCCTGCATAGAATACTAAAACATACAGTATGTCTGATGACTCATACTACACTCTATTCATTAGATGCAGTGGAAATGCAGCAAAACAACAACAACAACTTGTTATAAGATTTTAAGACTCTATGCTATAATAAGTGACTTTTTAAAATAAAAAAATTTCAGTGCAGTGTTAAACTTTAGGATGTCCTGACCTAGAGGATTCAAATGCCAAGTAACTAGTAGACCCTTTCAGACTTTCATTGCCATCGACATAAAACACATAAAGTAATAAAACTTTCTTTTGCTGCTGACTTCAGGTCAGGATCGTGTCCTGGAGTGGCCATATAGCACCTCTCTGGGGGACAGCGAAGAGACATCACCCAGCCAAGCAGAGGTCTACAGCAGGAACTCTGACTACTCGGACAATGGGCAGAGAGAAAACAGCATCTCCCCTTACTTCCTCGAACCCCCGCACCCTGACAGAGACCTCGGGATGAGGGGAAGTCCATTGGCCCCTCCTCCCCCACCCTCCACCAGACACAAACCTCAGGACTCACCTCGGAGCGCCAAAGTGTCATTTATTTTTGGGGGGAACCCACCTCTGAATGCTGTGGGCAACTTAGGCTACGAGAGACTGTTGGAGAGCCCTGATGTACCCGACCACAGACCTCCCTACTTGCACAACAACATTTCGTCCGACTTTCGGCCGCAGGACGGGTTGTCGTTTCAGTACAGCGGTCGGCCCCACGTGTACAGTAACATTGGTGGTGAGGAGTGTGGTGAGGAGCCGCTGCTAAGAGACCTGTGTTACGCTGACACAACAGACGACGCAGAGGATGAGGACGATGCTTCCTGCGAGGAAGACTCCACTGGGGGGACGCCGAGCGATGAGAGAGGAGGTGGCACCGGAAGCAATGGTAACCATGGTAACCAAGGAGACGGGCTAGCCACTGCAGCTAGCAAGGCCACCTTCCTCACACTTTCCGGTTCTACCGATGACATCATAGACCTGACGTCACTGCCTCCTCCGGAGGGAGACGACGGCCTTGACGATGATGAAGACGACTCACTGTTGCAGACACTCAACCTGGCGATCGCTGCTCCACCACCAGGCTTCCGGGACAGCTCAGATGAGGACTCAGCACCCGAGGGACGGCCGCTAAGCACGCGCGACAATGGCGATATCCCGGTGTCGTTAGTTGATGCCGTGCCGACACACGCGGAGGGTGAAGGTAGCAGGGGAGGGGAGAGGAGGCTGGATAATGCAGTGGCCAACACTCTGCAGGCACTGGAGACTCTGTCTGTCTCTGAACAGAGGCCTCCCAGGCCACAGCCCCACAGCAATACTCCAGGTCTGTTGCATACTAACACATGCACCACATGCTGTATATGAGTGTGTATATTCTTTACCAGTGTTTTCTGACCTTTTTACTCTCCGTAACTAACCCCAGATAAAAGCTGTGTCCCTGTCCTCCCAATGTAAGCAGGATGTTTGAATCTTTCAAAAACTAATTTTAGATAACCTATAAACCAGTAAATATATGGATTTAATTAGTGTTCATTTTATCAGAGATAAAAGCTAAACTTTCTTAGATTATAACTCATTTTATCCTGAGTTCTTGGTTTTTCTCTAATGTCTCTAATGTGAGTCCTCATGCCTTCCCCAGATGTGTCCATAACCCCAGGTTGAAAACCACTGTTCTATTCCATCCTCTCATTAATATCAAATGTATTTTCAGTGCTGCCGTGTTGGGTTGTTGCATTGTGCCATGTTGTACTGTGTTGTGTTTGGTCTGGCTGTATCTATTTCAGTTTAGATATCCCGTTCAGCTTCATTGATATGTGATCAAAACCTTTTCCATGTACACTGTTTACAGCAGTTAACTTCACATCACTAACTTTTTATCTCTTATCTTCTAGGGGTTTTGATATCTCGAGGCTTCAGCCCTGAATCCTCCTCAGATTCAGGCAATGAAACCAACTCCTCTGAGATGACTGAAATCTCTGAACTGGCTGCTGCTCACAGACTCAGCGAGAGCCACATGCGTCTTCTGGTGGCCACAAGGGAAGGATACCAACCTCTACTTGAGGAGAAAACAGAATTCCCCGTTTCACCCAGTACAGGAGGAACTATGCCGAAAAAAACCCGTAGTCCTTCACGACACCTCCAGCCTCCAGCAGTACCTCCAAGACGGAGCCCCCAATTAGACACTACATCATCAGGGCCAGATAGCTTGGAGATGAGGTCCCAGGCTAACCTCTCCTCCACTGTTCAGCGCCCCAGCTCCACCGTACCAGGAGGCAAGCACCATAAAAAGTCAGCAGACTCCAATGGGAAGTATAACACCTTCAGCACAAGGGAAGGACACCGGGGTGGGAGTGGTGGCAGCAGCAGCAGCCATCTTGACATGGAACAGCGCACTTCTTTCGGTGAGCGAGCGGAGAGTCAAAGAAGACAGAACTCTCTTTTGGCAGAGAATGCTATAACAGACAGTCTTGGGGTGAACAGCCTCCCCCGAGGCCATCACAGTATCCCTCGCCCTCCTTGCTCTACCTCTGACCGCCTGTTAGAAGTTGGCGAGTTGGGGGAGAGTGACATAGATAATGGTGCTTCTGCTGTTGAGCAAGATGAACACCTGGTGGTGGCGTCATTGCTGTCGCCAACCAAAAAACCCCGATCACAGGGGTCAGACCAGGGGTCAGACATACAAAGTGACCATCAGCCTATTTCAAGACAGCAGAGCGTAGCTCGGCTGTGTGAGTACCATCTAGCAAAGAGAATTTCGAGTTTACAAGGGGAAGCGCACAGTTCACTACAGGGTTCTCTGTGCTCATCGCTGGATGCCGGTGGCAGCACGAACAGTAGTGCCTGTGCCACCCCAACTGACTCACCGCTTGGCCCTGCCACAGTCGAGTCGAAACGCCACCACCTCCAACGGCACCCACTTTCCAGCTCCTCCTCCTCACTGCTCAGGGTGCTCAACTATGAAGATAACAAGGCTGGAATCCCCCATGGAAACCCTGGCCAGAACGCTCAGGCTAAAGACCTCCACCCGCACGCAGACCCGGCCCTCCTACGAAAGATGCTGCCCAACATTCACCCTCCTGCTGTTGGGACTGAACCAGGCCGCCCCTCCTCCACTACACCATCTAAGCATAAAGAAACCACAGGTACTGCGACCAGGAGGGTCCACAATGATCTGCATGCTAAACAACAGGCCTGTTTGAAGGGACTGAACCAGAAGGAAGGCAGTGAGGCCTATAGGCAGCTGATTAACTACCTCACAGTCAGCCAGATGCATCAGGGAGGGAAGCTGCACAGTGCAGGCATGGGAGGGGCAGTGAAAAAGGACACTAGGCGCTATATCACAAGCAACACCCAGCTGGTGGAGATGGTTAAGAATAGAGGGAACACCATTGCCCGGTGCCCCTGCATGCCTTCTTCCATGTCCTCCCCCTTCCTCAGCCCCAATTTAGTCAACCCTAATACAGCCACCCTAATGCTGGCAAATAAAAGCCCACGGCCATATCACTCAGCCACACTCCCGGCCAAGCTCAAGAGGAGCCCCGATTTGCATGCTCAGATACCAAGAAACAGTGTAGAGGTGAGGCCAGCTGGCAGTGAGAGGAGGAGCTCCTTTTCTGGCCTAGAGAGCGAGCTAGAGCGGGGTGCCGTGGACCCTGGGCGTTTCCTGTATAAAAGAGAGAGCAGTGTTGGGCGGGATGGGGGTTTCATCACAGGCAGGAACCGCCAGGGTGGGGGTGCCATCCACCATCCCCCAACCCGGTCGAGAAGCCAGCCTGGTGGCAGCACAGAGGACTGGTTGAAGTCTGACCTGAGGATAAAGCATGCAGTCCACCAGTCTCCTCATCCTCTTAACGATTCTCTCTCTTTCTCTGCTGCCCCCAGTTTAGCTGGCCAACGAACGGAGCTCAACACCATCTCGCTAGGAAGGGGAGACCACCCTTCTGCTTTTACTCGACAGGCGTCTACTGGCCCAAGAGCTTGTATCACATCTCCAACCCCGAACCTGCAATCTCCACCACCGCCTCCACCGCCTCCGTCTACTGCTCCTTTGTCTTTAGCAGTGCAAACTAACACCAGCTCCAGCAACTCGAGTACCCTGCTGAAACAGGACTCCACCCATTCCATCCAGTACCGGCAGAATCAGAACCACATTCAGGCGGTCACCCCAACCCTGCCACAGACAGATCCCTTCAACAATAGCTTCCAGCGGGGTCGGGAGCTCAGGCGCAGCTCAAGCAATGTGATTGCTGGTTCTGGTAGTATGGAGGTTCTGTTTGACAAACAAAGCCAGCAGCCCTTGTCACTATCCCCAGCCCAACAAGGCGAGACCAAAGTCCAGCGGAGGCCAACGAGGAAGCGTCTCTCTAAAAGCTACTCCCAGGGGTCTGTGTCCTCCCAGACCACATGCTGGTCTACCGGCAGCAGGGGGGACAGTAGAAGGGCGTCTGTGGCGTTTCCGTTGCAGAAAGACACTAAACACTTGAAGGGCTCACAGAAACTAGACCCTAGTCCATGGAGATGCAATGGGCCTTTTAGCTACTGTTTCTTTAAGAGGAAGGAGGAAGGTGAGGAGGATGAAACTGAGTGGGAGAGACCCAGGAGAGCCCGTGGTGAGAGTGATATCAATATTGCAGGCAGAGAGGCATCGACGGTGTTGCCCTGTGGCTCAGCAGTGGATGTGGCCGGGGAGCAACTTTATGGTGAGGTCCTCAACAACATGAGCTTCAGTGACCGTCTGGCACGTATCAATGCACTCAAGGACCGCATGTATGTCTTCCCCGCCGGCTTCACAGATGTCCGCCGCGATGCCAGTGAGCTCATTGCACTGGTGCGATCCAGTGTAGGTCGCGTGGATCGTGGGGCCCAGATGCCTCACATCCAGGACTTATCCCAGTACAAGCAGCTCCTCTCTATTGAGTCGAAAGAATTAGGCCGGGCATGCCGGAGGACGGCGCAGGCCCACGGTAGTCCTGAGGAGATGCTGCTAGCTGTAACCTGTAGCTTCCAGGTGCTGTGCTGTCTCTGCGAAGCTTGCATGTGTCTGGTTAGGGGGCTCGGAGCCTCGGCCTCACACCAACAGAGAGAGGTGGTGGCTAAGGTTGACGAGGTTGTTATGAACTACATCTGTCTGCTCAAAGCGGCTGAGATGGCCACCGTGGGAGCACCAGGGGAGCACAGCGTGAAAGCCCTGGTCCGCCACTCCAGTACCATGTCGGCCATCGCTAACGCACTCACCCGCTCCCTTAAAACGCTGCTTAGCAAGTAGAGGCTACACCTTTCTGGTGTAGCCTACACAGTCAGTAGAAGTCTTTCTTTGAGCATCTTTTTATTTTCCATTCAGGCTCATGAGAGTCAGTTTGTAATCATTTAAGATCTGGACTGTTTCCGTATCAAAGGACAGGTTAGAGTCTACATCAAAGTTATATAAGACTCAATCTTCACTGACTGCACTTGCTATTTATGATGATAATATTGTAATGTACATTTGCAAAGCCATACTGTCACAGACCTTTCTAATATGATATGTACCTAATAGATACCCTTTTACCTGTGCATAATATAACTTATTTAAAAATGTATAAAATGTACATAAATACAATATAAATATATTATTTGCTGTAGAGGTTTGAGGAGACCACAGAGTATTCTGCTTAATTTACTCTTTGATTGAAGAGGGTTGGAGTGAATTTCACTATAATTTAATTGTTGAAAATAATTAAATGAAGATTAGTCTCATTGTCAGAGTCATTTGACTGTATATAAAGTGAACTGATTTCAACCCTGTTGTATCACAATGCAGTTTATGGGAAGTTGAGAGTAACATTTGTTAAAAATGTTAAAATTACAGGGACACTAATATTGCACTGCATTTAGTACCGCTTCATATTGTAACATCTAAATTATTTTAAAATATTTTTTAACTGAGAAATAAGCCGTAAATGACAAACTAATAATATAAAATATATATAAAAAATGTAGGAAATATTTGGATTCTCTAAAGAACATTAAAGATTGAGCACTGTGTTATTATTATTATATCTAATTATGTTAAGTTTTGTGTTTTATTACCATCTGTTTTGGAATAACTTGTGTGCTTGAATGATTTATTATTCCACAACATGCATTTATGTCTCTTGAGAATAACATTAAATTCCCATTTTTTTTCAATAATCCACCAACCTATTAAAACATTTTACATATATGTTTGTGTCTCTTTCCATTTCTCCTTTGGTTTCAAAGCCTCTTTGTATCACGGATGCTTTATACTTTAAGATATTTTGTGCTAATAGAATATAATAGATCAATACTTTTATTGTCCATTTCATAAAACTTTATTACTGTCCTTTTATAAATAAATAGCATTAGGTGCCTAGCTCAAGGCCAAGGTAGAAGTAGAATCCATTGAAGCACTCTTGAAGCATGCTATAGAAGATTAAAAGATTTGCTGACAATTACCTAACAGCCCTTAACAACTTATTATGGCAACTTATTATTATTATTAGGACCCGTGGCCCCTTAGGAATGATTGGAGTTGGTGAGGAGGGAGGCGCTATCTGAAACCATGACCCTGAGTGTTGTTCACAATGTCCAGACCAGAGACCATTTGATGGAGCAAGTTTCCATACAAATAATTTTGTCAACGATTCACGTTTTGAAAATCATGCTCCCCATACACACATGGTGGAATATTACTTCTGCTTTTATTGCTACTAGTACTAAAACACTAAGATGATAATAATACAACAATTATTATAACTGTTAATACACATAATATTACTATTAGCAAGTAAGCTTTTGATACTTTTATTACCTGAAACTATCTTGTTGGCCTAGTTAGCTCAGTTGGTAGAGCATCAGACCCATAGGCATAGTGTTGTTGGTTCAAGTCCCACTTGGTGTTAGCTATCAACTTTTGAAGTTAGTGTCTGCTAAATGACTGTAATGTACTACCACTGTTAGTACTTTTACTACTACTGATTCATAGTTTTTGCACAATTTAAGTTTGTTTGCAACTTCAAGTTTGTTTGAAAATCATGCTCCACATACACACACAGCTCTCCAGCTCTTTCTGTCCCTCTGCACAATATAAGTTTATTTGCAACTTTTTGGCCCATTAAGAAGGAGCTTTTTATGCTTTTATTACTACTACTATTACCACGTAATAATTTCTTGTTGGCCTATTTAGCTCAGTTTGTAGAGCATCAGACTCTTACTGTTAGGATTGGTGGTTCTAGCCTCACATGGTGTTAACTATCACCTTTGGAAGTTGCTTTTGATGAAAGCATCTGCTAAATGACTGTAACATACTACTGTTAATACCACCACCACTTGTTAATGTCCATGTACCTGGTTAGCTCAGTTAGTAAAGCATCACACTCTTGGTCTCAGGGATGTTGGTTCAAGACCCACATGGTGCTGTATGGATCTTGTAAATCTACATCAATATGTGTTCTTGAAGGGCTTTTCTATCAATTCATCATTCAAGATACGTCTTTGGTTGAAAAAATAAAGACTTATAGCACAATATGTCCCAGGTGGGTGTGGTTTTGTGAATTCTAGCAATAAAAAATCCTACATTTCCACGATTATACATAGTCTTACAACCACCTACATGTTTATGAACGCATGATCACATCATTCAGGCTATCTGTGATGCAAATGTCTGCTTTTTTGATGAAACAATACTGAAACAATATGGCAAGGGAGTAAACAGAGAATGCTGTTGCAGGCTGCCATTTTGACAAAATAAATTCAATCCACTCGTTTGTTTTTTTTACTGCTTCCTTTGTTCAAGCAGGTTCCAGAGTATCAGTGGCCAAAGATTTTGTTGAACATTAAGACCACCAGCGACCCTTCAAAATCTCACCAGCTTTTGAAACCGTGTACTGATCAAGATGGAGCTCTGCCTGGTGTTGAAGAAATGTCACACTTATTCCACAGCCTATACTGGTTGTGACAAGAGATGCTGTTACAAATTTTGCAGATGCCTTTTACGCCTGTAAAATGGGGACTTCATGTCACTAGTTTGATTCCAGAGAACACCCTTTGCCAAAAACCCCTGTGAAAAACCAGAGTCAGTGTAGTGTCCTGGTGGCTCAGGGGTCTAAGGCACGTACTCGGTAACACTGACATCCCTGGGTTCAAAACTCTCCTGACACTTGTTGCATGTCATTTCTCCTCTCTCCTAATCGTTCCTCTCTTTATCTATGTAACCATCCAATGAAGGCAAGCAATTTACTGCTGCTGCCCGGCTCCGTCTGGTGCATGCCCCCTTTATTGCTGCTTGCAGCTATGGTATTGTTATCATAATTCTGCATTTTGTATTAGTGTTTTGGTTTTGGGTGGGAGGCTGTGCAAGTTGAAAGGTAAGAAACTTATTGTGAATTAAAATAGAACAAGATTTGAGGCTTTGCACAACAATCAAGTAAGTTAGTTTAAGACCAAGAAACAATAGAATGAGACCTTCTGCATCTTACCCTTGTCCTGTGGTACACTTGAGATGGCTGCCACAGCATATTGATGTAAATGATCACTGTTTCCTACATGAACAATGGATACCTGTTCATTTTTATTCTTCAACCATTATGTTTTTATCTTACATGCGCATTGTGTCAGTTGTTTACCTGCCTGAGAGGCCTACGGTATGGGAATCTTACTTAGCATGTACAGAGCCTGTACACACAGGAGAGTGGATGGTTCAAAGTGCCTTTGCACAGTGATCCTGTGCTTTCTTGCTCGACCAGTTCAAGGGTCCCTGACAACAGAGGGGCTGCAGACTGTGCTACAGTCCAAGCCTCTAAGTAGCCTGTGTGTCTGTGTTTGGCTCAATGGCCCTGAAAAGATGTTATGTCATAACGGACAACTCCCAGGAACACTATTTTAGGTAAATGAGCAATTGTTTTGCATATTGTTTTGTTGGTCCATAACCTATGACTCACACTCATTTAGCATTAGCAGTGGCTAAACTTTGCTTACTGTGGTGCTGCAGTGTCAGTGGTTAAAGAGACTGACCTTTAACCAGAGAACCCAGATTTAAGCGCCGTGTTGGCAAGCATCTGTCCTGACCCTGACCTCTGACCTGTAGAGGGGGAGGGGGGAAGCAAAAAGACAATTTCAATTTCCCTGCATTACAGTTCAATCTGGTTCTTAGTATACTTAGGGCAAAGATCCATCTGTGCTCCACATGAGAAAGATGTCTGACACGCTCCAAAACACACAAGGCTTGTTGATATGGCAGAAAGATGAGATAACTTTAATGATACCCATGAGAACTGAGTTGTTGCAGCCGCAAAATAGTAACACAATACAGCGAAAGATAAATACAGGGAAAGATATATAAGTATATAGAATGTAAATAAGAATATCATAAACTATTCCACTACAAAACACTACAACAAAACTACAAAGCACTTGAACAGCTTTGTGCCTATTGTGAATGTTATGAGGGCAACAAAGGTAACTTCAACTGAGTTTCAAACCATTCATTCAGTATAGCACCTGCGGCTGCGCACGCGTACGTGCGTGCTCACTGATTTTTACCGTCTACCATGGTTTTCACTAGGGGTCTTGCACTTTGCATATTGGGCGCCTGTTTGACGCATGCTCCGACGTTGACCAACCAGATTGACAGACGCAGCAAACCACACCCGCGCGGCAACTCGTGTCGCGCGCTTCATCAGCATTGTGTTGTGGTTTAACCGTGCGAACAAAAAGTTGGTGGCTTATTCTTTCCGCCACTCCGACAGCCTAACCAAGTGCAAGGACTTTATGTAGAGCTTGCTTGTGTTTTATTCGAGTAAGTTTGTCGTTGCACTTGATACATGCAGGTTTTAAAACTACATTGGCGCGTCTGGAGAAGTTACTAATTGCCTATTTAGCCAGCTGAAGCTAACGAGCACCCAGGGAACTTATTGTGTGGTTTAAAGTTCAGCTAATAGTAGCTTCACTGGCTACTTTAGCAGGGAGTTGGCTACATATCTTAGCCGGATAGCTTGGCTATAATGGCGACCCTCTTCCAACCACGACGTGCCTTGGTAGAAATTCCTGCTCCACAACCAAAAATTGCAGGTAGGTCTGAAAATGTTGTATTTTAGTTGATTAGTGCAGCCGGCGCCAGTTTGCTATGATGCTATCACCGTAAGAAGCGCGCGCCCCCAAAGTTGTGCTCAGGCAATCTGTAATCAGGGATACTAAAACATACAACATTAGCCACTTTGACTGAGTCACAGTTAAAGTACTCACTTCATGTTTTCATCGTATACACGTGTTTTTCAGCCCGGATGAGGAGGTCTTACCTGGAAATCCTGAGCGCCCGCTTGGCCCCATCATCTCCACTCCCAAGAGGGAGAAGCAACACGACAAACTCGAGGCGTGGGCAATCATGTAAGTATCAGAGCAAACCATGTTCAATTTACCTGTTGATGAATTGTCTGCAGGGTTGGTTTTCCAAAGGGATCTCTTTAGTAAAGGTGAGATGAGAAATGGAAGGTGTGTGAGAGAGGTAGTTTTCAATTTGGAGACTGTCTGCTAGAGCACACCAAGGATTTAAATTTGTTTTATAGGAGAGTTTTATTGTTGTGTGATCTAAATACTGTTGGCTTTTCCATCCCTGTTGAGAAACATTTGAATGGGAAAGACAGCATTTCATTAATCCTATTTGGCTTAGTTATTTGCACGTTCAAGCTGCGATTGATTGGTTATCTTGTCTGTCCCTCAACCCCACCCCCCACTTGGTGTATTGTCCTCATCACTTCCCTGTGTTTTGCAGTGGACTCAGCCATCGATGGGCCATGGAGTGGGAGGATAGAGGAGCAGTGTGAGAAGATGGAGGAGCACCAGACCCCACTCTCTAAACAGCAGCTGGTACAGCTGATCAGATCCCTCATCTTGGTTGAACAGGTATTTGCAGTGTTTCTTTACATTGCAACCCGGCCGTCTTGGTGGGCAAGAAACAAGCTTATGTAACAGAGATGAGGAAGATTAAGTGTATCTGGTGTGACTAGAAAAAATATTACAGACTGCAGACAGGAGGCATCAGATGTTAAGATTTCAGTCCACCGGCTTTGTAATCAGCAGGCATGGGCAATGTGCCACATCAGAATAACATGAATAACAGGTCAGACAATATCACAAATTATGGCTATTGCTGATGCACCAGCATTGGGATTAGTGTGAGTATTAAGTACTCAAGGTAATGCTGTCTTTTGAATGAAATTATTGGAATGAAAAGTTAGGATGATTGAATGGGATTAAATCTCACACACACCATAATGAAATCCCCTTTGTCACTCAGTTTATAAACACCATCTGCACATGCATGTGCTTGAGCAGGTGCAGAACTCAACTCTGAGCCTTGGCAGTATGTAAAGTAACATAAATTGTGACGTGTTGTGTCATTTCCTCAGAGTCAGGAACCCAGCATCCTTACCTCAGACTTGAAGTATCTCCAGGAAGACCTGCAGCTGAAGAAGACCAATGTTTACAGATCCATACCCTACTCGCGGTTTGGCTCCAACAGGGACGCTCACTGTTACAGAAAGGCATATCCTCACCTGGTGGCGTTCAAAGTGAGTATCAATGGTGTAATGGCACGTAATTGGTGTGGTGTTTCCTCCCATTCTTTTCTAATGGAGCTTCTAGTTACCCCTCCCTGATTTTCCTGTTTTTACTAGATGGAATGTTGCTCACTGACAGACTTAATACTGAAAACGTGCCTCCACATGGCACTGTGGGCGAAGTGTCGGCCTACACCAGGATGCCCGCTCTTGTCTTGTTTGGTGCCATCCTGATCACCCACTTCCTTATCCTCCTCTCAGGTTTCGTGCCAGGAGTGGGGCCAAGTGCTCCTGAGGAACAAAGAGTGGGACTCGGTGCTGGAGCATGCACTGATGGCGTGGCGCTACACCAGCGAGCTGCCGCAGTGGGACACAGTCAGCCACAACGCTCTCCGAGAACAGTGTTACAGCACCCTGGCGGCTCACTGCCTCACCGCTCTCCAGCACTACAGCCCTGAGCCCAGCAGAGGACGCGAGCTGCTCAGAAGGTAACGATTAAATTTTTGAAGCCGTGTGGGGAGTCGACGTGCAGTATCTTTAGACAGTGGTGAAGGCGTTGAGGGGAGAGAAGTGTCCTAACACAGCAGGAGTCAGACACGTGGTCTATCAATTTGAGGACTGTAATTTCAAAGTTTCCGCCCCAGACAGTTTTCTTAACTACACCAATCCAGTCCACTTAGCTCGATGGCCACCCTAAGAAGCTAAACACTTTAACAGAGTTAAGTGTAATTCTTAAGTGAAGTGATGGTAATTGCTTGAATTGAAGAAGTTGTGTCCTGCCTTGTTGTATGCCAGGAGGAGCAGTAGAAAGGGTTTTGAAATGCAGATGTCTAAGGGAGGTCAGCACATACAACAGGTCCTAGGCCTTAAAGTTTCAACTGCAACAGGATTGTGGACAAGAATTGCTGAAGAGTTGAGAGTATATTGCATTCACAACCAGTGCAGGAAATAGATTTTTATGCACTGGAAATTGTTGGTGGGTTCTGACGTTTTGAGTAAACTGGCATTCTGCTGGTGCCTGGTGTTAATTACCCAGCCTCTTCACAAGCCATTAAGCCTAAATGTTATTGACAAGGTTGAATGTAGATGTAATCCTCTTAACAGGTTTGTTATTGTATTATCTTACTCGTGCCCAATATGTTGGTTCTAGTTGACACTTTTTCAGTGTTCGTGTCCCATTGCTTACATTGCCACATACCAAAGGTATCGGCCATAATGCAATCCTGGCAGCCTGCACGATTTTTGCGTACTGTAGTTGCATTTTGAAACCAAATTGCACTGCTCAAAGTTGCAAAGTAATCAAACATAGCCCTCCAGGCCGAAGTGTGGATGACAGACAATTTCATAATGTCACTAACCAGGAAAGAGGCCTCCTGCCCAATTCCAGCAAGATGCCTGACTGCTTGTTTTTTCTGCACAATTCCTCCATGGTGCTCTCATAGCCACTCTGGCTATGCCAAGGTAAATTAGAGGAAGGAAAGCTTATATCAAACCTGTATTTACATGTGAAAACTAAAACATACCATTGTGTCTATGAAGTACTCCATCAATGACATGCAGTTCTAGGTTACAGTAGTATGCGCTAGCGTTGCTGAAAGCAGCTCGCAGCACAGGTCAGCCAGTTAGCTACTAAACTCATGAGTTTGCCACCCTGTTGACCAGTAACGAATTAACTTCTCAGTGTGCTACAGGTAACATTAACAGACAGCTGTGGTTAGCTTGCTGAGATTATTGAGGAATATACACCACAAAAGCCGGTGTGTGGCAATGCTTATTGGCAACATAGCCACGCTCAGTGCTCATAGCCACACCAGCTGGATTTCAGTGAGATGACATTGATAATGTGGCCAGTGGGGAAGTTTTTAAATAGGGGTTTGGTGGGAGTACACAACAACCTCTGTACGAGCGCACACAAAGCAATTGGCGTGAGGGGTTACTTTTTTTTTTTTTCTTTTCCCCCCTCTTTCTAGGTTGAAGATGGCTCAGGTGCACAGCCAGGCCATCGGGTCCTGCGTTCAGGAGCTGCAGAGGATTCTGGGGCACGCTGAGGATTTGTCCATGGACACAAAATGAAATCATGACCAACGCTATCTCACCAGCTGGCTACAATCCCCAGTGAACACTGTGCCCTATTGGCTGTATGGATGAACTCAATGATTATTTGTGTGTGTGTGGGGTAAGGGGTGAAAGTCTTTTTTTGTTTTTTACATGGTAGTGTTTGTTTAGAAAAACCACTACAGTATTCTTCCAAAGTCATCAAGGGGCAGTGGAGCCACTGATGTAAAAACTGCCAGATAATGTAAATACCTATCAGAATGTACTAAAAACGTCCCTCCAAATGGTCAAAAATTAAAAGGGTGTAACATTTTATGTATCTAATAATGATGCTGACCAACAACTGCAATTATTCCATTATTAGTCATTACATTAAAAAATGTTAAAACCCTTATGCAGTAATAATCTAAACAACTTTTATTGCATTTTCAACCTTTTGAGAGGATGTTTTATTACTTTTTGACAAGTTATTTCACTGTCAGCCAGATATTACATTACATCAGTTGCAACAGACAGATGAAAATAATATGTTTGTTATATATATTTTTAGAGTATTTTGTATAGAATGAGTTTTTGGATTGACCATTGAAATGTAAAAAAAATCTAATTATGAAATGGCCTTTACGTGTTGCTTTATATGGGTGTGTATGTATGTCTGCGTGTTACTGCTCAAAATACTTGAAACGGCCTTCGTCATCTTTGATTAGTACTACCTGTTTTGTATACGTGTTTTGTTTAGACAGTATTGTCTGTGACGCTACTGTTTGCACTGTTGGTGTTTTGACCTGAAAACTTGAAGATTTTGATAAAACAGACCTCTAATTTAAATAAAGTCATTACTTTGTACTGCACAGAACGTCCTACATCTACTGAGTGTGTGTTGGCCTAACTTGTATGTCCTGTATCTTTTCATACAGAATAGGAAAATATTTATTTTCTATTTGATATAGGCCAGCCAGGAAAAGCTATGATCCCTGATTGTTTTCACCCATGGTGTTAACTACAGTGGTGTAGAGGAAGGGAAGGAGACTGATAGAAAAAACAGTTGAGACATGGACTATGAAACAATTTTATAGTTTAGGCTTTGAGCTGATGATGTTCTCCAAAGGGATTTAGAATAAGCGAGCAGGATGTGACATTTTACATTTGGTGTATGTGTTGCACGCTTTACAGTTGTCTGTGCTTCATGCTTCCAAGCTGAAATAGGTGAGTCCCCCGTATCTCATAGTAAGCATAATGGACTGGGTCTTGTTTCAAAAGAAAACCTCACTCGTTCCTTTTTTGCAACATGAATTGCTGTCACTGTGGACGCTCTGCTTTTTCTTAATTTCTCCCAACACTTGAAAATAGATGCAATGGGGTTTAGTGTTTAACATTTTTATGAAAGATCTGTTTTTGCAATGTGTAAGTTCACGTCTAGACTGGGGAGCCTGCACAGCCTCTTGCAGTTGGGAAACTGCAGTAGTTAATATTAGATTTGGCTTGATTGATTGATTTGTCCATTTCTGCAGTTGTGTGCCTACAGACTGTAATTCTTCGGTTATCATTGTGTACCACTAGGGGGAGCCCAAGTCGTACAATTTTCCTGCATCCAGTGTCACTATGACTGGTGTCAGGCTTCTGTCTTCCTGGAGATTCAATGTTGTGAGACTACTAACAAAGCAGCAATTGCCATGGCACAGCAGACTGAATATTGAGATAAATTAATTTCTAAATGCCATTTGGGGTTCAGGTTAGTGAATGAGAGCCTGATGGGGTGAAAGGCTGTTGCACAATTTCTCTGTAAGAAATAACCTAACAAAAAACTAGAATATAATGCTATAATATTCCTATCGGGACTCATAGTGTGTCTGTGTTACTCGGTTAGTTTACAGTCACCTTAAAGTCTTTTATGGCTTTTATCTCCTATGGTATCACTGTAATATTTCTGTAATGTTCCTAGAGGGAGTTTTTTTGCTGTGATATCCGTGCAGTGACTTTATTATAGGATTACTATATTTATAACACAATGGACGTCAAAAGGGTGTAGTATGCATTGTAATTGGAGTGCCACTCAATTTAAGAAATTCACTGGGGTTTTTCTCTGCAGCCTAAGGCAACTCAATATTTTAACATGAACAGCTCTCTCCCATTGATGGCCTATCAGGGGACTGAGGCTGTAATCTGTGATATTATCAAGACGTTGAATGAGAGTTGAGAGTTTGTGGGTTCATGGTCAGGATCCTCACATGTACGGTACTGTACCCTGCCGGCTGTGGATCAAATGACTGCTTTGCCCTCTTGTTCTCCTTCATTAAAGAAAAAATTATGAAAGAAAGAAAGAAAAATACTGTGGAGTATTTGTTTGAGCCTTCACAAAAAAATTCTTTAGCTCACCTAGTTCTAACAGCTTTGAACAAAAACAATCGAAAAGAATTTCATGGCATTAAAGTGAAAAATTAACACTGCGAATTGTCCCTTTTTTAAATGTTCAGTAGCTTCTAGAGGTTATTCCACAAATAAATGCACGGTCTGGCCCTCGCCCAAGATGATTCCTCTGAGCAAATGGTTTCCAAAGTGGGGTCCGGAGATCCCCAGGGGTCCTGCAGAGGGTACCAGGAGGTCTCTAGCAAAAAACAGCAATCAAACAGAATCAAGCGAACCAGCAGGTCTGCTTTGTAGCAAGTACCGGTGGCTCACTGATCTTTGCGATGTAAGGAACCTTGTGAAGACGTCGGAGGCGCATTGAAGTGGAAGAAGTTAAAAGGCCTTTGTTATGACATGGCTAGGCAAAGAAAAAAAATGACCAGCGTGTTACAGCTCCCCTGTGCTTCAGGTGTCTTCACAAGGTTGTCTGCTCTACAGCTCCAAGATCAGTGAGCCGCTTACTACAAAGACAGACCTCCTTGTTTGTTAACTTCTCTGAATAACTATTGGCCACTCAGAAGAGCACTTCGCTCCAATTGTACACGACGTGGCGCCATGTCGTGCTAAGAGGAAGTGCTAAGAGGAACGGTCAGGGTAGTAGAGGAAGGGTCAGGGTCAGAATCAAAGAGCAGGAGCTTCTTTCTAGATTCACCATTTTGCACCGACGATCAACAATCATACAAGGAGAAATCCATCATAGAAGAGGAAGAGATATGAATTTATCCACCAACAGTAGCCTCAATAGACCAGAATGCAATGCAGCAAAGACATGTTGCATTTTTAACCCTAACCCTAACTCTATACATACAGGTATAATCTGCAGCTGAATGCAACAAGTTCATGCCCGGTCTCTGGGCGTTGTTGATAGGCATTCTGGGAAACGTAGGAAATCACTACCTGAAGTAGAAGTAGTCGAGGCAGGTTGAGGTAAAGAAATTCAATTCCAACGCTTAATAACTCCTGGCATGCAGTTCCTTCTGCTTTACAGAATGCAAGCTTCACAAGTTGTCTCAAGTTGCCTTTTGATGTTGTGCTGCCATAACACATTGCAGCGAATTCCACATCACCTCCTAGTGGCGAATATTTGACATTTGAAGGGCACAGTGAAGATGTGTATGAATATTGACAGTCGGTGGTATTCCCTTATAAGGTGGAGAATGGAGCTATCAGGTCTCCGATAGAAAGTACCTAGAAACAGGAAAATAAATAGAACTTGCAGCGTGTGTGCATCTAAGTGATAATTTGCAGAAACACTAGCAGTAGGTATAATTGCTAGCCCACGGCTCTGACGGTTCTGACCATGACATGAATTACCCCTTTGGAAGGAGCTTATACTTCCACATTATCAAAGCAGTACAAGCAAAAGGGTGTCTTCAACGCCATGACAGCATGCTGTGTCCTTGCCGTCCTTATCGGCTGTCCTTGGTACCCGCTCTGTCACCAGGTTTTGGGATTTATCGTTATATTTCTCGGTAGGCGTCATCAAAAAAATGCTCTCTGCTCGGGTTTGCGCGATTTTGTGCCGACAGATGTTTTGAATGTCAGTGCAGATGTCTATGGGAGATGAGATAACGATGTGCAAACGCTCCCGAGTCCCTTCTATAACTTATTGAGGAGGTCAAACGAGGGTGTTGTATCGCAGGACCTTTTATTGTTTCCTTTAGCTTGTTTAGTCACAACACCCGGGGTGGTTTTCTGGGAATCTGGGCCCTTTTTCTGAGGTCAAACACACAAGTCCGTTAGATCAGAGTCCAATTCATTGCCACTGGAAAAGCTCCAGATCTTGACTCTTGTTGATGTGATAGATTAGCATCATAGTCTGGCTTCTGTCTGGTGTGATGCCAGCATGTGGGCCACGGTTTCTGAAAACTCAGATGCTAATGCAATCAGAGGATTCCCCCTTAACTGCACTTGAGCGCTGCAGAACGGAGCAACGATTCAGCCAGTTCAGTTTTCTTTCCCCATCAACATATCAAGTCAATTTTTATTTCATTGCTGTGCTGAGTTTTGTTGGGTTTCAAAAGGTTTTTAGTGTGTGTAAAGCATTTCATTTATTCTCTTAACAGTGGACATTTCCGGTGAGTGAGCTCAATATTTTGGTTGAGAGCAGTTGGGCTTTTCAATTACAGAAGAACGAAGCAATTTGTGCAGCGCCACAAGGTCAAGAGAAATGAGCGAGCGCTAACAAATCCTGAAAACTAGCTTGTGGAATCAAAATGCTCACTAATGTGTACACTAATTGTTTTAGATTGTTTTCTGTTTTTGTTTTAGATTATTATTTATTGTACAGTGGAGAAAAAAGATGAAACGATGGGAGAGGAAGAGAGAAGGAATGACTAACCTGTGTAGAAAATGGATCTCTTCTGTTTATAAAGTGGAGTTTATTTCTTTGTTTAACTCTGCTGTCCAAGGAGGGAGAGCAGAGTGTTTGTTTATTAATTCATTTAAAATACTGTTATGTTTGTGCCAAGTTCCCATTTTCATATTCATCTTATCTCTTTGGCTCCAGGCACAATGCAAATGCTTCTCGCTGACCAGCACTGGATAAAAAGAAAAACAAAAAAGAAATCATTTCTGCTGAGATGTAAAGCCGACTCTGTCAGAACACGGGATGACAGTTGTCGCTGTTTTTCTTTTGCTCTGGGACGCGATGCAATGCGGCTAGCCCTGAAACTGGGCCCCCCCGAGGCCACCTTGGGAGAGAGACGGAGAGAGAAAGCCGAAATGCCGAAATGCAGCAGCACCTTGTGAGACTTTCCGGCTTGTAATTAATAACTTCAGGCATCTTTAACATCCTCTTTATTCATGAGCACCTGCTGCCGTTGACCTGGGGAGCGGCATCAACCTGCATCTCGAAACACTCGCAGTTGAGACACTAGATTTGGGAGCCGGCGGTTTTACAATGGTTTGGAAATCGCTTGATGTTGTGATTATTTCTGACAGCTCCATTTATTCTCGAAGACACACACATCCTGCTGAACAACGCTCACTGGAGTCAAAGCCATATTAATGTGCCTTTTGTCATAGTCATACAACTATCTTTGGCCCAGGGCATATAAAGTACACCCACCTTAAATGTCGGCCTAGTCCCCAGACCTAATCTCCTAATCCCTTCCCCCCTTTTCCTGTCACCTTGAGTTACAGTGGCCTGTTATTGAAACAAACAAGTAGACAAGTAAGCTAGCCAATTAGAGCAGAGATCCATCAGAAACGTCTAGCGAAGAGGTAATACATCACCATGAAAGTTTGTAACAAAACAAGGAGTACAGGACTGAAGGCACGTCTGTCATTGGTATTGATCAGCAACCCTATCAAGCCCTGCAGATATATCATGATCATTTTGTGCTATTTACTGCCCCTTTAAATCAAGTCAAGTTTATTTTAGACGGTACTTTTAATAAAAATACTTTGAGATGAGAACACATCAAACATAAACATGGCTACCTGAATCTCCCTGCTGAATTGAAGTACAAGAAGAGCAGTGCATCATTGTTTGTGTTTGTTGTGTGTACGCGTTGTGGCCCGACCTGAGGGCAGTTTCCTGGCAAAGATCACGCTTCAGACAGGATTCACACAAAACGCTCACTGAAATACTGAAATACAACTTAAACTTATCGGCAGTAATCAAAGGTTCAAGCTTTCCGCAGCCTCCCTGACGTCTCACTGGCCCAGGTAGCCTGCGGAGTCCACTCTTTATGGAACAGTGTGTGTATGTATGTGTGTGTGTGTGAGGCAACAGAGGTGGGGGTAGTATAATGGTGGGCGGCAGGGGCCTTAAAATGACAGAGGACAGAGGCTAGCCCGCTGACCGGCCCCCAGGGGCCCCGTCCCAGGGTCATGTGTCATTAGCACAGTCTGATTTGGTGGCAGGCTCCCGCACAGCTGAGCAGCAGGGACACTGATGCTGTTTTCATGGCTGAGTGGGAAGCGCTCGCGGCCACTTCGCCTCTCTCTCTCTCTCTCTGATTCCTCCCACTCCCTCTAACACACACACCCAGATGCATGAGGAGAAATTCACACACACACACACACACACACACACACACACACACACACACACTCATGTTAAAAGTAATTGCCCTATTTTGAGTAACTGCATGTTGTATGAGAATGGCAACACAGCAAAAATGTCAGTGTAAATTTAATTCTGAGAGTGTAAAAAAGTCAACTCTATGCCAGTGTTCCCACGAGTCCAAATCCATCAGAGTTAATTTAGAGCCGTGAGATAGTTTTGAGTGCCCCGCCCCAGAGCCACATCAGCTCTGCGAGTGGACAAACACCTCTCCAATCGACACTCGGCAACTCCAAATACTCGTTACTGAAAAAGCGACGCTGAAAATGTCGTTGCGATGTCAGACAAGTTTAATTAACCAATTGAACGTATGACCCAGAGGTGCGCGTCGATGCGGTCGCCTTTGCCATCACAAACATTTCAGAGAACGTGATGCAGACCGCGTTGGGTGTCCGTCTCATCACCGCGATCCCGATTTAAATTTAGATCGTGCGTCACACGGATAGGCGTGAAAGATCTGGAGTGAAAGCTAAATTACTGCCGCAGAACCTGAACGCAGAACTGCTGATGGTGCTGAAAGTAGAACACGAAAGTAGAGAGCTGTCAGGCGAAGCTTGCTGTAAAATTACACACCGAGCCGGGTGAGAAGATGATTATGGACAATTACGCGCCGGCGAGTGCCCTCTGAGGCCGTCCGCCGCTTCAGAGGTTAACGCAAACGGCGAATGGATGCGTAAATAACAACACAGTTGAGCGTTTGTTGTGTTTGATTGTGACAAATGTGATCCCTTTGCAGATTGTGGGCCCCTCAGGGGGAAAGTCAGGTGTCACAAGTCCAATCTAAGGACAGATCACACTAGAGGCAGTACTCCAATAAAACGCCCACCTTTAATTGTTAATCTGAAATACAACTTTGCCCTGAAATCAAAGTGTACATTAGTAATGTCCCTCAGCTGGGGCAAGATGTGTTTTCCACAGTTTTTCTCAGATAGCCCGGTCCGCCACAAGATATCTATATGTTGTATATTTCATGATATGATAAGGGGATGGTGGTGTCATGGCTCTCCCTCGTCAGACTTCACATTTAGCTCATCTCTGGCTACAACGAAAAGTCACCTTTAAACATCGTTGAATAATTGAACTGTGCCCTTCTCTCGTTGTATCTGCACTCCCTTATACATGCACACGGAGAAATAGAAAAAAACAAACAGGAAGTAGCGTGCTAGCAGGGGACATAGTTCATCAATAAACCACATCTAAACATCTACATATTATGGAAAGACGTGCACCTCCTGGCATAACCTTTTTCTAGTTGGGTGCTCTGCCGTAAACTGCAAGCCGGCTTCCATCACATTCATGACAAACCATCAATGGCGGCTCTCCAAGCGAGCCCTGGCAAAATCCTCTAATGAAGGCTTATATACTGAAAAATGAGGTTACGTCTTGTCCTATTTTTTTTTAAACATTTTTTTGGAGTGCCGCCTTCCCCACGTATTATGTGTTTGTCATGATGTTAGCCATGTCTGCCTATACTTATAGTATTTGGTCGTCTTGTGTTAAGAGTTAATAACTAAACTAAAGAAAGACTAGGAGCATCACTAAAGGGTTAGCTGTTCCCCGCAAAGTACCTAGATGGCCATGTGCAGTCATTTGAAATAAAATATGAAATGCACCCCCTTTGTTATTTATTATTTTAGGTGGGAAGTGCAGTACATGAAGGATTTCCTTTCCCAGCTTCCCCGTTGTTAATTTTCACCGAATCACATTCTGGGTTGATATCAACAGTTGCTTCACAGGGGCCACACAAAAACAACATTCATCACGGGAAAAAAAAAAAAAGAGGGGCACATCCACCGATTTTTCTGCTCCCAATTGCACCTTTCAAATTTGCAAACTGATTGTGTCTTTCAGCCCTCCCAACCCTCCAGTCTTCCTTCCCAGACAGGAAGTCATTACAGGGGCTCTCACCCCATCACAGATGGCCATTTAACACATCGCTGGCAACTGCAAATGAACCAAGAGTAGCAGCCGCTAGACTAGACCCAGCCGACTTTGCACAAATGTTTATCTCTCGCTCACCTGCTGTGTTGGGATGGGAGGTGCACTTCCACCTTGGCTTTTATTTTTTATTTTTTTATTTGGGTTTTTCTGCCACAGGGAGCCCATGATTGAAATTTTGTTTGGTTGTGGACTATTTTTGTATGAATGTGGTACACTTTTCCAATAAAACAGCGTAGCTTTGATGTGTAGCTATTTTTTTCTGTTGTTTTTTTCCCTGTGTTCCCTTTCTTTGTTTCGAGGAGCAGGAAAAAGGGTGATGCATGGCAGGCTTTTTACTTAAATCGCCTTTGCTGCCCCTTAATAATTTGTAATAGTCATATTTGCTCTGTCAGGCGGCCTTAGCCTTTTGGTGCGTGGTGAGTTTCAGTGGTGATAAAAAAGATGAAGCCGACTTGACAAGTTAAAAATGAGAAAGCAATTGTGGCTGACACCCTGGAGACAACGCCACCACCCCACCACACACACACACACACACACACACATATTCTGTTTGCTCTTTTGCTTGTTACTTCGTCTCTGGGAATGCCTTGCTCGTTATTTACTATCTCTACCGAGTAAAATATTAACAAAGATACCTCTTGAGGATGTTTGCGAGTGCTGAGCAATACAACCACCAAGCTCTTAAGGAGAAGGGGCTGAGCACTGAGGGATGTAAACATAGGGCCTATTTATTAGTCCCTTCCCATCATGCCACTACTTTGCACTTTCTACGGTGCATGTATTTTCCTTCTCTGGTCTAGGATGTCTTGACAGCTCTGTTGATGTTTTAGTGTGTGTCTGTGTGTGTGTGTGTGTGTGTGTGTACTATGTACCTGTTTGCACGTGTGGGAGAATGTAAGGATGAGAAGGGACTAAGGCCACGCCCCAAAAATGCTCTCCCAAGTGGATAAGCAGAGACGCGAAAACGTTGTTTTTACATTTAAATGGCTTAGTGTGGACGTAGCCATGAGGTAATGGTGGAATATAAGGACCAAGTGTGTTACGTGTAAAAAAATTCACGAGGGAGGGGAAAGTGGGGGTTGATAGAGCAGCGCTGGCAAGGCCGGGTGTCTAAATCACGGCTTGGAATGGACCCTCGGCGTGGCGATTGGCTGTCACAGCCACAGATGGAGGACGGCGCCCACAGGAAAAGGATAAACTGTCTGATAAGCGCACGGTGAGGTACAGGGCCTCTGCTGGCAGACAAGCTCTTGAGAAAGAGAGAGAGAGGGAGAGAGAGAGAGAGAGAGAGAGAGAGAGGATAGGAAGGGAAAATGAGTCAAGAGGGAACAGGCAACAGATGAATCTCCATCTGTGTTCAGAGCTGAGCAGGGGATAGCGGCAAAAAACAAGCCAAACAACCGCTGAGGTGCAACCATGGTCTCATACCTCTTGTGGGGGTTTTTTTCTCTCTGAAGAGACACTTAAGTGCATTTTGATATTTCCCCTCTCCACAGAGGAGGGGGCAGTGCACACTTCAGTGATAATGAGCTGGGATGAGTGGCACCAATGGGCTGCTTCAAAAATTGAGACAAATAGCAATACAACTTGAGTGGCAATGATAGGGATGGAAACAGTACTGAAACATGACACTCAAGTAGTACTGTTACTTCGCCAAAAGTTTACTTAAGTAGAAGTAAAATTACTCATTTAAAATGTACTTAGGGTAAAAGTTACTGAGGTACTTTTAGACATTGTTACATTTGTTAGGCAATGCAAAAGGACAAGAGGACAGAGAGTTCAATATGTGATGTTGCACATGTTTTTATAGACTATGTTGATGATTATGACATAAAAACACAGGAAAATCAATAACATTACTACATTGATGTTTCTTTTGCTACTAGCTAGCTAGATTGATGGCTTTTTGTTACCCAAACTACTATCTTGGATACATTTAAGCATTTATTGTTTATTAACTAAGATCTAATTTACCATTGACCAGTTTCTGGTGCCTACGCTGAGGAAGAGCCGACACAATTTGTACTCTGTAACGGATGCAGTTTAAAATGTAGTGAAGTACAATACTTAAGTCAACACAGTACAAGTACATGCAAAAGCTACTCAATCACAGTAACAAGTAAATGCAATTTGTTTCTTTCATCCTTGGTAGCAGTTGTAAGAGTAGCAGTAGAAGCAGTAGTACTGTAGTAGTAGTAATAGCAGTAGTCATAGTACTAGCAGTAGTAGTAGTAGTAGCAATAACAGTAGTAGTGGTAGCAACAGCAGTAGTAGTAGCCGTAGTAGTAGTACTAGTAGCAGTAGTAGTAGTAGCAGTAGTAACAGCAGTATTTGTAGTACTAATAGTAGTAGTAGTAGCAATAACAGTAGTAGTGGTAGCAACAGCAGTAGTAGTAGTATTAACAGCAGTAGTAGTAGTAGCCGTAGTCATAGTAGTACCAGTAGCAGTAGTAGTAGTAGCAGTAGTAACAGCAGTATTTGTAGTACTAATAGTAGTAGTAGTAGCAATAACAGTAGTAGTGGTAGCAACAGCAGTAGTAGTAGTATTAACAGCAGTAGTAGTAGTAGCCGTAGTCATAGTAGTACTAGTAGCAGTAGTAGTAGTAGCAGTAGTAACAGCAGTATTTGTAGTTCAAGAAGTTTAATTGTCACATACACACACGAGGTGTGTAGTGAAATGCAAAAACTAATAGTAGTAGTAGTAGCAGCAGTAGTAGTAGTAGTATATATTCACCTACATTCTATTGCCACAGTGAGCTTATTGAGTAGTGCTCCAAGTCATACTTGGTGGCTGGTCTCCTTTCCTCTTTATGACACCATTTGTATCTTTTATTCTGTACTGTAGCGCTGCCAGTAAATTTGAAACCCATAAGATGCGACTCCAAAATGAATAGTGTATCATTGCAAACGTTTTTTGTGGGTCCCACACAGCCAGGAACGCCTTGATTCATTTTTAAAAACGTCCCCTCGTTTGGGTTTTGTTGACAGTAAAAGTACAATCTGGATTTTACATTCTCACCCGACAATATAAAATCAGAGTCGGCACATCCTCAGTAATTTCCTCGCTTTTGACAACAGACGTGCAAGTGCTTTCTGGTGTGTATGACTTGAGGCTGATGGGTTTTCATCACATAACATCTGCATGTGATCTGCACTCTATACTGCAGGCTATATGGCGTGTGTGTGTGTGTGTGTGCATGTGTGTGTGTGTGTGTCAGACATTCACAGTCATAACTGGCATCTGATGCAACAAAAGAGGCTACATCTGTGGTCCTAAACTCCCACAACCCTAATAAGTACATGGAGAATGCAAGCAAGCATGTCATTTCATTTCAGAGGCATGTTCTGTCTCCATTTAAGAGCCAGGCTGATCTAGAAATATTCCAGTGCTTCTCCAAAGAGACTACTGGTCTAAAATCACTGACTTGGTCCTCTCGACCATCTATTTATTTTCTTGAAACTTGTTGATAAATGCAAGCCAGATTTATAGGACGCCCCACGCTCGTTAAGCCGGGTGTGGATTTGGATTATAGTAAAATGTCTCTTTAAGAAAACTTAATTATATCCCTTCGCTAATACAAGGGATCTATGAAAGAATCCAAATCCAAATCCGTATCAGATTGAGAGAGTCTTAATTGTTGTTATCCCCACAGCCTGATTCAGTTTAAGTGGTTCTCCCAACTAAGACCGAGCTGTAGAGTGGGCTTATAAATGATGGTGCTAATCTAGTGATACGCGTGTCTCTGTTTTTAATATCATGTGAATTCCCTGAGAGACGGCTATTTTTATTGCTTTGTAATAAATACCGCACCTTCAAAAAAAATGATTGTCTCCCTTGATAAATATGAGCAAAAACATAGAAGAAATAAGAAAAGAAATAAGGTGATATGAAAGGATATTTATTTTTAAGTTCTCTGTGCTAACATTACACTTCACTATTTATGTTTTCGCAACCTATTTGGTTAATCTTTGCCAAGGGTGCTGGCATCTCACTCCATATAGTCATATGAACAATGTTAAAAACGAAAGATACCATATACAATTCTATATAAATGAGAACAATTATTTGATGTACCCCTAACATAGCAACTAAAATACAAAATAACATATAAAACAACTGTGAGCATTTCAGCTAAAAGTACTGCACAGAACTTTAGCTACTAAAAATGTGTGTGGAGCATTGTGTCGATTTTCCCATATCGATACTGAGTCGATACCACATGTATTTTGGGACTGTCCAAAAGTTTCACTGCTCTGAATTCACATCCAAAAAAAATATATCTGCACTGATGTTTTTGGACGTTTTTGTCAAAATGGTGCTTTATAGAGCCTAATGTTTTCTAATGCTAATGTTTTCTGATGAATCATAAGATGAAGAAATCAACTCTACAGTGGTTCTGTGATTCATAAATGATTCTTCCATACAGTATCGTTTATTGCTCTTTTTAATCTGGTGGTGGTTCTATCTAGGACTAGTACTGTTGTGGCTCTTTAATCTTTGACAGGACTGAGCATCAGTCTGGCCAGTAAGGCATTGCGGGGTAAGGCGGTGAAATCCCCAAAGCATCTGTCACTAAAACTGGATTGAACTGGGCATGAAGTCACTGTTGTGTCTCAACAGCAGCTAAATGTTCTTCATTTGGATTTGAGGTTTAAATTATACGACACCTTAAAAATATGTTTTATATAGTGCCAAAGGTGGTTGCCCTCCTATTGAAGTCAGAGCACCACTGTTTGCAAGAGGTGAGGATCGATCCTTCCAAGAGTGCAGCTTTGAACACCAAGTATTTTCTGAACATTCTTTCCAGAGATAAAATAATACATTATTGAAGATTACAAGGTCACAGCAGAAATGATGCTGGATAACAAGGAAAGTGAAAAAAAAAGAAAAGAAAGAAAAGGAGTAGAAACAGCCAGAAGTCATTCCCAACTCCCAATGCATATACCTGATTGTATGGCTATGAATAATGAAAAAAAGAAAGCTTGCAGTTTCCTGGGGTTGCAATCTTTTATTTTCACAAAATGCCAGCAAGGCATCCAGTCCCAGCTTTATTGTCAAGGGATAAAGGTTTTTCTTCTCCTTTTTTTCATGCCAGCTGTACATATTGATAGCAGACGGTTAGACGCTGTTCATATTGCCACTGTCTGGACACTTACTCCAGCATCCCTTGGCAATATTGTATGTCAGAAGATAGGATGTCCAATATTCTCAGTCCAAGAAATGAATCCACAGAGATTTCTTTGTGGCTTGTCCAGATAATCCTTCTGGTCAAAAGAAAAAGAAACCCTCTGCTTTCGCTTGAGGGGGGTATGGGGTTCTCGGGAGGAAGCAGTTTTCATTTCAATTGCTTTGTACACTTGTGCCGTCTGTTTACCACACTGTGATTCAGTTAACTGATAGGGAACGAACGGCTGAGCACTCGAGTAGAAACCGTAAGATAACTGCTCGATGCAAATCTGAAGAAGAAAATCTGTCGACGAATGTAAGTTTCTTTTGATAAATTGCATCGATGTGATCGGCGATGTCAAGACAAAGGAAAGGAAAGGAGGAGAGGAAAGGAGAGAAGGGGAAAGGACCTTAGTTTACGTAATTTTCTGTCCAGGGAAAAGTAAATATCTCGTCTTCAATATTTACGTTCCCTCGAGCTGTCAGCTAGAATTTAAAAACATATTGTTGTCTGAAGGGCCGAATAAAACTTAACGAAACCATTTCCTTGCCTTGTTAGAGAGGTTTTCTCATGGGTTAGTGTGTGTGTGTCTGCGTGTGTGTGTTCATGCTTATGGGCATGCATACAGCCGTGTGTTTGTGTGCGACAAGGCACTGAGTTGCTCCCATTCCTCGAAGCCCCCTGGCACTGGGGAGCATCTGCAGCCCTCTCTTTTCCATATGCCCCGCGCCTCTCCGTCTCACTCAATCATTAATTCAGGGTGATTATGAATTAACAACCCACCATCGCTCTTTTTCGCTGTCACATCAACCTGATTTTCTTCATCCCTTTCACATTATTTCTAGTCTCGGAGACGTCGCTTGGAAGTTTTGGTGTGGCCCCTGATGCCATTGTTAGGCTGGCCAGCTACGGATGAGTTTTTAATGATAACAAGAATAATGGGATACTACTGATCGCTGTTGGGAAATTCTCAGCCTGGTCTCATGACAGTTTTGTGAAATGAGCTTCAAGTGCAAAAAAACATGAAATAACTACTTTAACTACCAAAGTTTTAGTTGCCTAAACTCAACCATTGGCTAACCTTTTCACGTGACAGACAGGTGAAAATGGCGTGTCTGAATTTGTGCAATCGTCACATAATCCTTTAATGCTGGAGGAACATAATCTTATTTTTGTCGTAATCTGTGTTTCAGAGTTTGTGCTCGTTTCACAACATTTTGTGTTGGGAATAATCCAACAGGGAGAGCAGAGAGCAGCGGCCCCCCGGAGCTGGTAGAGATTGGGTGTCTTGGTTGAGGCGGCGGTCTCCCTAATCACCACGACGCCTTGCTGCCCCATAGTTTTGGCTAGAAACAAACACTTGTTGCACTTGATTAGCTTTGTTCCGTTGGGAGTGAGATTTACAAGCCTTTTTGGGGATTACAAAGAAGCACTGTTGCATTCAAGACAGTGCTCTGTGATAACCTTTCAGGGACCTTTCAGGGATTGATCGCTCTCAAGTACATAATCTTCCAAACTCCGTCTAATAATAAAATAGCTATAAATGCTTGAATAGATTCATAAAGATTTGAAAATTGGAACCCCATAGCTTGGGTTGTCAATGTTCCTTCCATCAGAGGGTAGACCAATAAATGTATTAACAACAAAAGACCACCTCACAGCCACAAAAGATCCAGACTCACCCTCGATGAGACCAGGACCGAGCGGTTTCTGCAAAAGTACAATCCACTATAGCAGCATTTGTGTGATAATATTGTCACAGTCATTTTTGTACATTCTCCCACATGCCGTCCTTGAAGAGTGGAGATGAAAAAAACACCGCTGAGTGAGAACTGCTCACCTTGGAAGTGATGGCGTGCCATTTATTTCAGAGAGATTATGATAATGGCCTGCCCCTGCTTTATGAATGGGGTCATGTATCTGCTCTGGCTTTTTTCGTCCAGGCCGCCCTTCCCCTCGTTCCCACCCTCGGACTCCCCCATTTTCTCCTCCAATTCCATTCGTAATTCCTCCCTGGGTTTTTAATTCGCTCTTGCTAGGGAATGGCTCCGCAGATGAAATGATTCAGACAGGGGAGACCATTAGGAGCACTGTAATGCAGTTTTTGGCAGAAGGGACCCGGGCATTCATTAGGCTGGTCTTTCTTTATTTAGGAGCAACTTCATCAGCAAGCCCTTGTCATTTAAGGACGAAAAAGCAGTGTTTTATTTTTTATTTTTTTTGCTCAGCCGGGAGGGAAAGAGAGAGAGAAAGAGCAATATGTCAACCCCACCTTCTCTTTCTCACTGCTGTATCACCACTGATAAATTTGAGGAACAATCATCAGATCACCACTTGCGTCGTTGTCGTTGTTGCTGCTGCGTTATTGGCCTGCGTCCTCTTGAGCTGTCTGTTCAATGAATTGTTTTTCATTTTTGTTTAATAGAATTACAGTCATCAACCACCAGTGTTTAAGTGCTGGAGATTTGCAAGATGCCATCTATGGGGGCTAGTTGCAAGGAAAATGATAGGAGAAAGCAAAAATTCTTGTGTTATCATCACTTATCCCTGAATTTGTGAGTGGCTCTATAATTTAAGGCCACGACATCTTTTTATTATTATTTATGAGAAAGGAATAGCGGCCATTACCTTAGAGCCTGGGACTTTGACAGCGTCGATACACAGCATTCTTCTGTTGACACGAAAATAAACATTTCGAAACAAACGAGCATCTGTCCTCTTCTCTCACTACTACTCACTCTGAGTGCCTTTGCTGAAATTGCTGCTTACTCATAGCAGCCTCTTTCTCGTGATGTGATCTGGTAATCCATCTTCAAAGCTTCCCCCCCCCCCCTCTTGCTCTCTCCTGGGTTAACGTAGGCGGATGTGCTGTAGCCTGAATATCATATGCATGAAAAATTTGCCGTCCCTGCACTTTTTGCTTGGTACGTTGCGGCGCGGCGCGTGATGGATAGAATGTGTCATTTGGTACAGTGCTCAGGGGCAAGAGGCACACCTTTGGAGCTGGAGCTTTGTCCCTGAGAGTCAAGAGACTGGCGACCGGAAAGTAAAGGCCAAAGACCTGGCCTCTTTGTTAGCATTAACTACCATGACCTGACAGAGGCACAAGCTCACTAGAGAGAGAGACCGGGCTCCAGATCCTCAGTCCCACGCAAACAACAAAGCATCACTTGTTTAAATTCAACCACTACACCTGTGACTGAGAAAAACCTTTACATCACTAATGAAAATAGATTTCTGTGAAGAGGTTATTGTTCTTATTAAGAAAGTAATATATAGTAGTTCAACTATAGTTAGTCAAACTTTAGAGGAGGCTGGGTACAAACTGATACACTCTATATACCTCATTAAAATAGTTATATTTTATATTGTTTTATTCTTCTAGTCAGAAAGAATCACAACTGCAGTTTCAAAACATTAACAAAACATTTCATGAGTTTCTGAGAGAGTTAAACGATATAGATGACGTTTAATTAGCTAAATGCGATACACAGAAATATGAACAAACCCCACATGCCACTCTGTATCCATCATTCATCTCTATCTATCTCAACTAGATTCAACAGTGCAAGATTTTCACAATTTTTCGGGATATTCCGTTCAGGACGGAGCCCGGTCTCAGAGTCGACGGGTCAAACGCACAACGTGGCGGTGACTCGGTATTCTGGGCAGGCGGTGGGTTGATATTATTTCAACAGGCTGTCAGTGGCGTGGAGAGTCATTGCAGTGGTTGAGAGCTAATGGGCCAGATGTAAGAGCCACCTGGCCAGCGCCGGGCCTCCGTATGCTGCCGGTGACAGAGCCAGTCATGCAGAGCCGAGGCTCGTCTGTCTGGTTCCCGCCGTTTCTCAGGCACGCGGCTTATTGCCTATTCATTTACGAGCCGCTGTGCTCATCAGAGTGACATTCTTTAACTTTAACTTTTTTGTGCTTCGAGTGTGGCATCATAGGTAATATTTTGAATTGACTTGAAGCCAATTTTTTTCTGTAATTATCATGATAAAATACAGCTTGACCTTTGAAAATAGAGGTCATTGTGTGGCGCTATGAAACCAAAATCCATCACTTTAAATCAGCCGCAAGCGCAAGCAATAACACTCTCCTCCAGATCTCTCTCTCTACATACCTAAGAAGCAGGCGTACTGTTATATCTAGTATGTGGAGTGAGCAGTGCTTTTGGCTTCCCGCCCATTTAATTCATTTAACACTGAGGAAAACAGAGCACCTCTGGCAAACAGGGCCGTGGAAAATAGAGCCGTGAATCTTGATTCTGGAGGCAAATGAACGGATAGGTCTGGAGGTGTGTCATCTGTCTGTGAGCAGAGATGCATTAGTGTGGATACACCCAGTCACTTCACACTGTCCCCAGTAACCCCATGGAGAAAAAACACCATCCGAGGCACACAAAGCCTGTATGCCTTTGGGATATTATCTTGTCTAGTATGTAGTCAAAGTATGTGCCAGATATAGATGTTAAAAATGTGCTGTTGTCCAAAGCTGTTCCTCCTGACAGAAGCATAATTCAAATGTAACTTCAGGCGAGAGGATGATATTGTAGAGAATGTAAAGCCATCGTGTTATGTGTGTGTGTGTATACTTGCTTGAAATATTCATGGAGAGAGGGCAGAAGTGGTGTGTGGCTGGAGTGTGATTTACACCAGCAATAAGTTTGTGTCGGCGCAGAGGTCGACTGTGCCTCCGAGCCAGACTTACAAAGAGCCGTGAATACAAGATGACGGCCTACCACTAGTGATGACCTCCTAAACCCTTCAGCGCTACAAAATACTCTGACCTGTAACTCAAAGCCTTCTCCTAAATCTCACCGCTAGCGTATTCATGTTTATCTAAATGGGAAGTGATCGCCAAGATCAGAATCAATGGTCTGAGTTTATAAGTGTGATGTGACATTGCAGTTGATGTTGCCAATAGTATTGCTTTGTTGATGGACATGTGGATTTCACATTTTCCAGCAGAACTTTACCTTGTGTTGAGTTGACCACGTTGGAAGACCTGCGAGGTTGAGATTGTTTTTCTGACTCACAAACATTAGGTAGGGCAGGAGGACAAATCACAAATGGTATGGCCAGTTGGTGAGAGGCTAAACCAGTTGGTGAGAGGCCAAACCAGTTGGTGACAAGCCAAACCAGTTGGTGACAGGGCAAACCAGTTGGTGAGAGGTCAAACCAGTTAGTGACAGGCCAAACCAGTTGGTGACAGGGCAAACCAGTTGGTGAGAGGTCAAACCAGTTGGTGACAGGTCAAACCAGTTAGTGACGGGTCAAACCAGTTGGTCTGAGGCCAAACCAGTTAGTGACAGGCCAAACCAGTTGGTCTGAGGCCAAACCAGTTAGTAACAGGCCAAACCAGTTGGTGACAGGGCAAACCAGTTGGTGAGAGGTCAAACCAGTTGGTGACAGGTCAAACCAGTTAGTGACGGGTCAAACCAGTTGGTCTGAGGCCAAACCAGTTAGTGACAGGCCAAACCAGTTGGTCTGAGGCCAAACCAGTTAGTAACAGGCAAAACCAGTTGCTGAGGGGCCAAACCAGTTGGTGAAAGGAGATGGAGAATATTTGCCTGTCTAACTGGTGAAGATAGGTTCCTACATGAATGATACATACATCATGATACAATTATAATATCATTTAATATCAATACATATTAATATTAAAAATGGCCGTTGCTGAAGAAGAGCCGGCACTTTACCAAACCAATCCCGGATGAATGACGGTGTAAAAAAAGTGAGCCACCAATGGACTTCTCAGCCAAAACCCTTAAAAGGGCCTCAGTCTGCAGGACAAACGGCCCTCCTCTGCAGATGAGCATGGCGAGACGTAAACACCAGGGTACATTGCACCTCTATACATCTCAGCCACTCCATCACCCATCACTGTCTGGTCCTTCCTCTCAGTCTTTAAATCTAGACTGACAGGGTGTCGCTGGGAAAACCCATTGAGCGCATCGCAGGATGATGGCTTCCTGCCCTTCTCCATCACACCTTTGTTCCATTCCCCTCTCCGTGCCATGACAAGGTAGGGACGAGTTATCACACCCGTCAGCTTTATGAGTCCCTGTCTGCCTGCGCCGCGGTAATAAAGTCAGTGTGCTGCTTCTTCAAAATGGGGTGAGTCACGGCAAGTGATGGGAAATTGGTCAGTGGAGTGTCGTTGAGGGGCGAAAAAGTACATTCTGTGCCAGTGGCTTCTTTGGATGCATTGCTGGTCTGATTAATAATCTGAGGAGAAAACCCTCATTCCTCCAGAGTGTTTTCCACCTGGGAACCTGGCCATAAAAGCCCAAAATAGTCCAGAATCCTTCAAAGCCCAATGAGAGGAGAATTTATATTATTTTCTAAGTGAATTTCCTTATTTAAATGGGTCTATTTTAAGACTATTCCAGTATTTTCTTATGAACCCTATTTATGCATTAGGGTTCAGTTTATCATATCATCATGAAATTAACGATAATTCCACCTCATTCATTTGATCATTTCATTTGAACTATTGTAAAATGTATAATAACTGTGCATTGTATCAACCATAAGCTAGCAATACCGAAGTCAAACATATATTGAAAACACCATATGCTTCCTTACGGGCTGTCTCTCTAGGTTCAAAGCTCATGCGTATATATTTTGACAGTATGACAGCTTGAAAATACCCCTGAAGAAGCTTCCTTTGCATCAGGAGTTCTCTGGAGGTCCTTCTGAGGTTTTAGACAGAATATGAACCTGATGCCCTGCTGTGCATTGTGAGTAGTAGTAATGGAGTGAGCAGTAATTGCACTCTCTGCATCTGCTTGGGAGAATAAGGGCTGCCATTGGGTCAGATGCCTGCTGCCTCCGGGAACATTTAGACAATCTCAGCACGTGCCCACTACCTCCAATGGATATGTACAGTATGTAGGCTACTTAAGAGAAAATAGGCCCTCCATTTAGCCCCATTAATCGGTCCAGTGCAAATGCACACAAAATATACAAGAGGCTTTTTATACACAAAATATTCACACCTGTTCAGTCAGATTTTTGTCAGTCAGGCTTATTTGTATATCCTTTAATCACGGTTGCAGTCTCAACGGGCTTCACAGTGCCAACAGCGTAAACAAACTACATCAGAATAAACCCAATAAGAAGGGTGAACATGCGGATGTGAAGTGGGACATCAACGCCAACTCGGTCACCATCATCAGTGTCGTCATCGAGGTCATCATAAGACGCCCGGTGTCAGCGCCGTCAGCAACTACCACAGTGGGCGAAGAGGGAGGGAGGGAGGGAGAGTGGAGGACCACATAGGACCGACCAACAGCCACAACCTGGAACGAAAAGAGATAGGAGACACAGCCGTACACACAGCAGATGAACTCAGACGCTTAGTCCCATTCACACAAGCAGACACGCACTAACATGAACAGACGCACACAAACTAAATTACCATCAGCAGGAACCTGAACTAACTGTGGCAGACTGGGAGGGGGAGGGTGGGGGGGTGAGGCTTAGGCTGGATCCAGGAGAGAGTTGAGTCGGTGGACTGACTCTCCCCTGGATCCGGTACAGGCTGCGGCCAGGTGAGGCTGATTGCAACCGGGTCCTTTTTAACCTGTGTGTGAATGTGTGAGCGGGTGGTGAATGAGTCGATCCAGACGGAGCTGGGAAGCGGCCGTCAATATCGGGCCAAATTATATTGCTGTCTGCAAATAAAACGGCCTGCTGGCCCGTTGACTCCGCCCTCCTGCCTTTGTCTCTGTCTGTCACGGCCCCGGTAGTAGCGCCCATTGCTACACTAACCTAGACAGAGTTACTCCCAGTCATCAGGTTTTAAGCCTGGATTTAAAGACAGCAGTAGAATTTGCCTTTCTAATTGCAGCGGTTCCAAAGAAAGGGAGCGTGGTATGAAAAATGTCTGCTGCCTGCGGTTGTTATTGTTATTGTCTCAGTTATAGTGGGTGATTTTCCAAGAAATCAGATCATGCATATCCAAATCGTTCTGTCGCTCGCTTCTGAAAACACACTCAAAGTATTCAATGGCCGTTTTGAGCTAATTGCACCTCCGCCAGAAGTTCATCGAGGGTAGTTTGTCAAAACCATTGCATTAATTGCTAAACTTGCAGGGGGTGTTTTGCACCTGGAAATGGGGTCATTTGTAATACCTGTCATGTTACTTTTCAAAAAAAACCTATGAAACCAGCTGGAGATTACTGCACTGCTGCAAAGTGGTACAAGGTTAAGCTCAATGGGGTTTGCTTTCATGCTGATGAAGAAACTTGAAAGTTACATGTATTTTGCCTGTACATGTTATATAGGCGTGGATGTGCATGCAAACACACTAATACCTATAGTGGATGGGGTGATTTAAACCTACAACTTTATTTAGTGCATCACCAATATACTAAGGTTTATATATATATATCAGTTGTTTTTTTTCTTTGGGCTAAGACCAAAATATGCCCTAAAACAGAATTCATGCATCTGATTTCTAAGATCTTAGACAGTTCAATCAGTATTGTTGACAGTAAAAACTCTCTCCCAAAATTAGAAGCCTGAAGAACCGAGGCTGCAGTCTGTGATGCTGTCGAAATCTCAAACCTGGAGGTGCGCCACTGACAAAGATTTGGATACTGCATTTATTTAACAGTAGTCCTAACATTGAAGAATCAGAAAACGTGACCTTAATAATCTTCCTGTGTCCACATCATGTCAGTGTCAATGAGGCAACTTCAACATTTGTGCCATGATGACCAGTGATAATAGCGCATGTGAATTTTATGTGTTTCCTCCTTCATTTATTTATTTCCCCTTCACACACTCTTCATGTAACGATTTACTATTATGCTCTTTCATTTGATTCTGAATGGTGAACGTTGGCCAGAGGCAATACATGGTTTACAAGGGGAAATAGATTAGAGGCAATTGGAACAGCATCTAAAGCACTGGACCCAGGTGACTGGATTGCTTTGTTCATATCCCTCTTGATGAAGTGACATTGAAAAGCCAGCGAGGGTCATTTATGTTTGTCTGTTGCTAAAAATGGCTTTGGAAGTTGTTCTGCAGATCGGCGATGGGTGCAACATTTTGCTGCTGATACATTAACTTGTTTTTGTTTTTCTGGAATTCATTCAACAGGAAGCTCAATGTGCTTTACACAGTGAGAAAAAGGGAAAAACAGATTAAAACTAAATACTAAACTAAACTCTAAATACTTGAGAGCATATAAAAAGTTGACCCCCCCAAAACAACTACAGACAAATAAACATGAAGCCCAATGATCCCAAACCACCCAACCCACACAGTATCAGTGGGTGGGCTGGCAGCTTAGCGGACAGAAACACTGGTGTGCATTGAATTAGCAGCACCTTGTGACACTGTATGTACTTCATTCCCATCTATCTTGCTGTCAGAAAAGAAACAAAGAAAATGGCATGCCCGCAGAGATAGAGACATGGTAGAGTGATGCATATTCACCTGTTCATTCCCTCTCCTCTTTTCACTTCAACCTGACATATATACATCAGAGATGATGTCAACCTGGGTGACTTGATCCTTTCAGTAGCAGCACTCAAGGGTCTCTGCAGAAGTTAAGAGTGGCGGTGTCTATTGAGGTCAATTGAAATGGTACATGTTGTTGGAGATGGTCCATAAAAGCTCTTTCTGACATGACAGACTAGCCTTGGGGTCTTGCCAATACACTTTTTCACAGCAGAGCCCCATGGCGCCTGCCAGGGCTAGGGTCATTTCAGTTTGATTTATAACAAAAGATCAAAACCGCTATTTGTTTATTGGGATCAATAACGCAGTTAGGAAACCATCTGCTTTGGCAACAAAATTTAAATGAATCATATGAATCATGCATATAATATTTTGAGTTTGGTTACCAGTATGTTTTAATAATATTCCTAAATGCCATATATCCATTTTGTGTCATCATCTTGTCAAAAAAGGACAGAAGTTACCATAATTTATACTGCTTGTATAAAAAAGAAATTGTATTAAGAAATTGTAGGTTAAGTGTCTTGAATAACGACTAAACCCGGACTAGCATGTTTGGCACTGGAGTGGAACCAGGCTACTGTGAGCTGGCATGTCTCCATGCCCCTTCCTTGCACTCCTTCAAGGAGGAGTGCAGCACATATGGCCCCCTGGGCGGTGTGGATGGGTCGCTGCAATAGGAGTGGGAGGAAACGAGCACAAGAAGTGTCCCATCTGTCATGATGTCCTCTCTCTCTAAAATGGATTAATAACGGCTGAGAGAGAACAGTGAGCAGAATAAAAGCATCATAATCATCTGCTTCAAAGCAATGAAATTCATAAGGTGCAGAGCACATTAGAATATGAAGCTGTTCTATTCCTGAATGAGCAAAATCTATTGATGGAGGTTAATACTCAATTTGTGCATTTTGGACTTCAAACTCTCCCCCCCCCATGCAATTTCCATATTTGCTAGTGTTTTCCCTGTCACTATTTTAGGTTGGCAGAGTTAGGACGATTCCAAGGGCCCTCAAAGATATTGGTAAATAGGGTTCAAAACGTTTTACTCACCAGTCATCGAATAATAATAAAATATCTTACTTAGATTATGTGTACTAACAAAACGAACATTTATTTTTTGGCAAAAGTAAATATCCAGACAGGATCTGTATTTGTCCACCCCTCTACTTACACGAAATGGTTTAGTCCTGCCCTCTCGCGACCAGCACCTGCTAATCAGGGAATTTCGAGTTACTAATTGTTGACAGTGGCATCGTGGCAGCATGTCTCCTCCTAAAACCAAAACAAAGTCACTGTTTCGAAAACGGAAAGAGAGAAAAGAGAGGATGACAGTAGCTAACACAATTTTCACTAAGAAAGGTGAGTTTAACAGTCAGAGAGTGGCGCAAATTAACCTGTTAATTAACGTGAAACTGTGCAATGCTAGCCAGCTAACATAGTTCATCATATCCTCACATACAAAAAAAAAAAAAAGAGTATTCACATTTAACATTTTAACAACTTTTAGCAAGCTATTCATACTAAATTAAATGTCCATGGTGTCAGGCCCAGCAGATTCATCAGCTGCAGCTCATCACCCCAAACCCCAACTGAAGAAGAAGAAGAAGAAGAAGAAGGAGGAGGTGAGCAACACTGTGTTGAATGACAGGACTATAAGACAGGGGTGGGCAATCGTGCCATGAAGGGCTGAGAGTATGCAGGTTTTCACTCCAACTAAAGACTACACCAGGTGATTTCACTGATTACCCCCTCCTCTGGTTGAAGGTGTGCTGTGGTTGGAGTGAAAACCTGCATACTGCTATAAGACAACATAAATTCATATGTTGGACAAAAAGGCTATCCTCTCTTTTTCTGTCTCTTTCATGATAAGTTAGCAACCAGCAGGTCTCTTGTTTAGAGTTGTGCTGCTGCTTTTTTTGTTGTCATTCCAATATTTAACAGTTACTGTATATTTAGGTGATTGCAAGTATTTAGGCTGTATTTATTATTGTTAAGAAAAGTTACATTTAGACTGTGAAAAATGGCCTTTAGCACATTAAAGAGGGTATATACCTGATGTTGCATGCATGTAACACTGCACAGTATTATACATATCTTCATAGCTCACTGCCAGTAAGACTTTTACAAGAGAGCTGCAGATGTTAGTGGCTCATGGGTTCTGGAGGTGTGGTTACAGCGATTGTTCAGGGTTGGGGTGACCTGGGGCCCAATGTGATATCTTTTCATGGGACCTAAATACCCTGCCACCTTGCATAGCAGAATAATGCACAGATGCTCTGCAGCCGCTCGCTCTGAATAGTCATCATGGGAAAGAAAAGATTGCAGCAGCATTAAACACTACACAAGGCAACTTGACATGTTGGCGGCTCCAAATGGCTGGGAGAGGTAACTGTTTGAAAAATACCCAGAAATCCTTTAACATAATATCAGTCTTGTTTACCAACCTGGTCTTATGTTTTATACCAAAGGATAGCAAAGGGACGAGAGAGGCAAATATTTAAGGTTGGTGAGTGCAGCTTTCTCTGGAGTGCTCGCTTGCTGCTGTTTAGGAGACAGTTTGTATTTTGTTCTTAAGTTTGATTCGTCACTTCCTTCGGGTGGAGAAGTGGCCAGAATTTCAATTGGTGGTACACTTTTCTGTATTGCAGCCCCACTTTGTGATTCAGACTGATAAGCCAGGTGTATTTTTACATAAAAGTCTTCTAGCCTAGTGTAGCTTTAAAGTAATGAGAGGAATGATTTATTAGTAAAACCAGCAGTAAAACAAAGTGTCATCTGCCCATTCTAGTGGGCGATGTTGTGCCAGAATACCATTTTAACTTCTAGTTCTCATCAAGCCTCTTTTTATTGTGTGCCTGTCCCCAACGAGTGATGAGAGGCGCAACCACCTCTGCACGGACTCATTGTAGATGTTGTTTATGAAGGGCCAATTGATCTTTTTTTCCCTTATCTGAGCACCAGCCTATTCAGGAGTGCGCGTGCCTGTTGCATCTGCCTGATTAGACTCCCAGAGTTTAATATGCTTCCTCTGTTGTTTAGAATAGGTAAATAATAAAACTATATACTACAGTTACTGCAGTGAAATAGGTTTTTAAGTGGCAATGAAGATCATAGTGGAAACAAGGCACATAAATATCTAAAAAGTTTTGTGCCAGGATAACCACACCAATATTTCCCTGTTTTGTCCATGCCTTAATAACATGAGGAGAAAACAAGACTGAATCCAGAGGAGGGGAAAATAATATTCATCAAAACTACTGTTATTGATTGCAAGGTAAGTTGCTTTGTCAAGTTAAATTGTAAGGTGTGAACAAAATAAGATGCAAGCAACATATGTATTATGTATATGGTAGGATATTGGGTATTAACTGAAAAATGACCTTCCTGTATACATGCAAACGTGAAAACAATAGCTTCTATCAAATTAAAATGCTAAAATAGGTTGTTATGAACAATTAGTTGAAGCACCACACTTTCTCTTTATAGCTCTATTGTTTACTAGATAAATACAAAACATGGAAGCTATGTAAATGGTGTTTCCGCATTTTCTCATCAATTTATTGTACCAGTGGAGGAAAATCTGCTGCCCACACATCTTTCTCAGTGCTTTAAATCCATTGTACAGAATTCGCTAAAGGCAAAGCCACACATAGCAAATGCATTATAATTTCCAATTTTGACAATGCCGAATTTCATATCTTCTCAGTGTAGGAAGCCGCCCACACAGAGCGTTGAGATGTGTGGCCCACGCTGCAATAATTCAGTAAAACATGGACAGTAGTCAGTATAGGTTACTGGGGGAAAAAAGATCCTAGGAGGCCCTTGCTCTCTACGTAATTACCTTACACTTGGCATATCAACCATATTGTACACATTAGCTTTACGCGTCGTGTTTGACTAACTGGATTTAAAGCCTCAAGCAGCTGATATTCTAAGGTCCAATTTAAAACCAGTACCTCGGCCACTTGATCAAGTCGCCGCTCAGCTTGAATGTTAGAAAGTGGACACTCCCTCTCCTTGCATTTCAATTGAACGGGGTTCCTCGTCTAAAGGGATCAATTCTTTTCATGTCAGAGGTGAAATGTAGTATCAGAGTAATGAGTGCCCACTGTCTCAGATCTCAGTAAGTCCGGTTGAGCATGTGCTTTTTTGATGAGTCACTTTAGAGCTGCACTAGACAAGATTTTGATGTTAAAATACACCCGTCTTATCAGCCTAAATCGCAAAGTGGGACTGCAACAGAGAAGAGCATCTCATCCCCACTAACTGAGACCCTCTAGATTCGTCGGTATTGTCACTCCTACGCCCACAAACACCCTTTTTTCTCTACCCCCCCCCCCCCCTTTTGATTTTTTCTGTCATATAGGTCTGTAGCTAGCGGGGATGCATAGGGTGTGTCTTTATAATCAAAGTGTGTGTGGGTGTGTAGGTAGAGTAGTGCTTCCTCTTTGAACGCCTCACGACAGCCAAGCAAAGCTGTGATCTATAATTCATCTGGCGTGCGTGTGGAAGGAGCTTTGAAAGATGTGCAGCTTTATGATTGACGAGAGGAACCCAAGCCCAGATCCAGATGCACTACATGGCCAAAAGTATGTGGACACGTCGGGCTCGTCGAACATCTCATTCCAAAATCATGGGCATTAATATGGAGTTGGTTCCCTCTTTGCTGCTATAACATCCTCCACTCTTCTGGGAAGGCTTTCCACTGGATGTTGGAACATTGCTGCAGGGATTTGCTTCCATTCAGCCACCAGAGCATTAGTGAGGTCGAGCACTGATGTTGCATGATGAGGCCTGGCTCGTGGTCGGCGTTCCAATTCATCCCAAAGGTGCTGGATGGGGTTGAGGTCAGGGCTCTGTGCAGGCCAGTCAAGTTCTTCCACACCGATCTCGACAAACCATTTCTGTATGGACCTCGCTTTGTGCACGGGGACATTGTCATGTCAAGTTGGAAGCACAGAATCGTCTAGACTGTAGCGTTAAGATTTCCCTTCACTGGAACTAAAGGGCCCCAACCATGAAAAACAGCCCCGGAGCATTATTCCATTATATACATTAGAAGGGGTCTCCGCATGTAGTGTAAGTCATAGGTAGGTTTTAGGTAATATCTAATCTATAAAAGCAGTGTGACATCTTTATGATATTGAACAAAATGAATTATCCCAGACTTTTCTTCCCACCTTGTATGACAGAAAATGACTTACCCACTAATTGAGACCCTGTACATTCGCCCTAATTGGCCAAATTAAATTCTGATGTCGCTATGGTCACCCACAGGAAGTGTCAAAGCAAAAGAGATACAAAGACATACAAGAGATAAGAATAAATACAAACTGTCTCCCAAACAGCAGAGAGCTGGTGCTCTGCCCAGAGAAAGCTGGACTCTCCAATGTTAGATCTTTAGCGTGCCTCGTCCCTTTGGCATCCTTGGGTAAAAGGCGATCACAGAACTGCCAGGTTGGTAAACATGCGCGTGCTGTGTGCCATTTACTGATGTCTCGTTACATAATTTCTGGGCATTGAAGTTCATACAGTAGTGAGTGTTTTCACATCTTGCTATCAAAAGGCTATGCATGAGTGTATATAGGAGAGGAGAGGTTGTAGACTTTGGGGTGATGTAATTGAGGGATGTGACGATGCAACTGCAAGTGAATCGTCTACTCAGAGAACTTCAAAATAGGGCTCTTATGGATATCTATCTATTGTTTAATTATTGATATCAAGTGAGAAGAAATGGCAGGATATGCTTGCCTCTTTACAGGCCATCTCATCCCATCTCTTATCCAAGCTATTCCCATATGGTCTATCAGTTCTAGACACATTGACGTTGATTAGAAGCTCCGCACTTCTCAAGCCAAGGAAGTAAATCATTTGTAAGCTTTACAGTTTCATACCTACAGACTGATGTTGATATCACCAGGCAAAATTCCAGCTGGGTGTATTTATCGATCAAGAAGCAGCTAGACTGTGCAAACATCACACAGATCTGTGGGTATAACTTGAATTGACGATAGACTTGACCTCATGTCCTGACATGATCATTGGATTCTAAGAGAAAAGCAGGCAGCAGGTAAAAGTATTCTTGAATTTCCTCTGAAAATAGTAAGTGGGGAAAATCATGTTGGGAAACCACCTGTGGGGAAAATGAAACGGTAAAACAGACAGGAATAATGAAAACAATTACGCTGAAGAAGTTTTCAGCAAAAGAGCTTGTACCACTTTAGCATGTCCTTGATTACCACTCTTCACGGTGATGTGGAGATCACATAATTATTGCACACCCACAGAGGGATGCTCTGAGTGATAAGACAGATCCTTCTAATTTCGCAGGCCTTATTCTGTAAGACGTGAGGAGAATATTCTGCAAGACGTGAGGAGAATATTCTGCAGGTAAGCTTGTCTTTGATGCTGTCAACTAGCTACTAACAATGATAAGTGCAGGCACCATTTCCTACTGCTCTTGTTTTTGGACTATTTGTTCAGGGGGTTTAGCTGTAGGTGAAGCTTGATAAAACATTTAGCTTTGACTGTTTCCAACATTTAAAGTGCAATAACAGCGCCTTAAACATTTCCTTTACCCATTGGCTGAGTAGTCCCTCTGAGTAGTTTCAATTAAGCATCGTAATCAGCTGTGCAACTCAGCACGCTGTTATTCAACATCATATTTCACCATTGACAATGTGCCATGAATAGTTTTGTCACCCCATGTGAGCATGGCCGATGATTGCTTGTAATTAATTCTTGTTCAAAGCAGACACTTAAATGTTAATGTTATGAGGAATAGTCTGAAAGAGCATAAAATCCCTCCTATGACCACAATATTTCCACAGAAAATGTTTTAACACTTAGAAAAACCTTTTGAAGGTGTTTGTCCTGACCTTTGTTCCAGTATCATGCTGAGGAAATAACCAGTGTGCTTCCAAATGCAGTAGCCGTGTGTGTAACTGAAAACCCATCAAAGGAACAGTTTCATTTTCAACAACATTTTGCCAAAGCGTGATCCCAATCCTCGACTGTTGTTTGACATAATTCTGTATTGAGAAAGAGAGGGAGAGAGAGAGAGATAACAAAAACGAGGGGTAGAAAATAAGGGCAATAAAGACAGAATGGGAAACAAACACAAGAATAAAGGACACTTAGAAAGGGTGGGAGAGGAGAGAGAGAGAAAGGGAGAGAGAGATTAGAGGACAGCAGCCGGTGACAGTAAGGGGTCTTGTCTCTGAACACCGGTGTAAAGCGATGACACCTGGCTGGCACACAGATCTCAGCATGACCAAACAGTTCAGAGAGAGAGAGAGAGAGAGAGAGAGAGAGAGAGAGAGAGAGAGAGAGAGAGAGAGAGAGAGAGAGAGAGAGAGAGAGAGAGAGAGAGAGAGAGAGAGAGAGAGAGAGAGAGAGAGAGAGAGAGAGAGAGAGAGAGAGAGAGAGAGAGAGAGAGAGAGAGAGAGAGAGAGAGAGAGAGAGAGAGAGAGAGAGAGAGAGAGAGAGAGAAAACAAGCACACACTTATTTAGAAATACTACTTCAATAAAAGAACAGCTCACTACCCACACATGTTTCTTTTGAGTGAAAAAATCATTAAAGTAATAATCTGCAACATTTTCATACAAATAGATGTCTGCTTTGCTACTCTCTATTGCTGACTGAGGCCGTGGTTACACCTGTTGTTTCATGCGATCTCGGTAATTGGAATCTGCTAATCGGAACACGTCTACACTTGACAGTTAAATGCAAGCTCTTTGGCCAGATATGTGTTCGGATTTCCGGTTCCCGCGCAGTATTTAAATAACCATAACAACAATCCCTGAAAATGGTGCTGGGTGTGCGGGAGATTATGCTCCTTTACTTTATGTTAAGAATTGTGTGTAGTCGCGGTAGGGCCCGTACAAGGCGTTTGCTATTGAGGAGACAACAGCAGCGGCGCGAAACTGAAACTGTCCAGTCAGTTTCATCAGCCCACAAAGCAAGTAAATATTTTGTTTCGGTATTCGTCCAGGCCCTGCTATCGTTCTCGTCATCCATGGCTTTTCCTCCTGGTAAATAACAAAATTTGCGGCAGAACTGGAGGGAAATGGGCGTGATTGGTGACGTGTCCCCGCTGTATGCGTTTTGAGGTGCCTGATTGCGTCTAGACTATTCAGAGTTCCGAACACAAAGCGAGCTCGTCCACCTCGCGAGGTGGCCTGGCTGATCCGAACACAATGCGAGCACAAACCTCTGTGCGTCTACACCTGTCACTTCATGCAGGCTGGCGTGATCAGATGACCGAGATCGCATTGAAAAGACAGGTGTAACCACGGCCTGATATAACACAAAAGTGTTTCAGCCTATATCCACTTCATGAAAGTTTTTTCAGGAAGGTCTTTCCTAGGAAAAATACTCTAGTGCACAGGAGGATTTTCACTTTTAAGGCAGGAGTAAATGGGAGAATAACTGGATAGTGAATAGTGAAGAAAAAAAGAAAAGAGCGGCACCTGCACAAACTCAAAACCATCAAACCATCATCCACTCAAACCATCAACAGGAAAAATACTTCATAGTACTGGCCACACTATTTGATTGACAAGTGATCTCTGGGAAGTGCAGTGCAGAAACACCACAGCAAAGACTGCTGAGCACCAAAGATGTTGTGGAAAAAAGAGAATCTTGCAGATTACCATTTTGAGCATTTTACAAAATCTTCCCCCAAAAGATGATTACTCATTTTGGCATGGTCCTTACAAATAATTCTGGGTCACTATTATAGGAACGGGTAGGTACACTGGCGGGAAAGTTTTCCCTGAGCACAGGAAGTGAGGAATTGAAACTTGTAAGCTGAACACACACAGCAAACAGCAGTTAGCGAGCTATCCCCTCGGCTATCACTACAGAAAGCTAAGCGTAGTGAAATCTTCAAAAATACAAACGGTTACCTCTCGCTGCCACTTGGGGGCGCCAGTGACTAAATTACAGAAAGTTACATAGTGCAGGTTTAAAGCCAAATATACAATAGCTGACTATGATCTCTCTCAGCCAAGTCTGAAGCAACTTTTCATAAAATGGTTACATCACAGTGCATGTGTGAAATATAAAATTAGTTTGATTTTAATTTGAAACTCCTGTTGTGTCTGCCTGTCCATAGAGGATGAAGAAAATACGAGTCAACTCACTGTAAGCACAAACTTGACCTTTATGTCAAGATGGCTACTGTAAGTAATAGCTGAGACTCTGTAATCAGCCCACAGCAGGCCATTGTTGATGCTTTGTCATCATGGATGCGTCTTACATTTTCAGCGGGTTGTCTACAAGCTTAGTGAAGTACAAAATAATTACCAGCGGAAGTCGTGCACCACCTCTCTGCATTGTGTGCTCCACATGGAGTCACACAGCTAATTAGGTCTGCAATTTGGAGATAAGACAAAGTAGACAAAAGACACACTAACTCATCTACACAAAATATATGCTACACAACCTTGCATAAACAATATACGTTGTAGCTACAATTAATCTGTGAATTTGTCATGTATTTCATTACCCTGCTGACCGTTGGCCATAGTTGAATAGTGAATAGTTCTCATCATGGGAAAGAAAAGATTCCAACAATATTAAAAGCTACACAAGGCAACTTTGCACGTTGGTGGCTCCAAATGGCAGGTAACTAACATTTTAACATCAATACCCAGAAATCATACAACGTGATATCCGTAAACTGTACACAGGGTACCAAAGGGATGAGAGATGCAGAATATCTAACGTTTATGAGTTTAGCTTTCTCTGGACGGAGCGCTGCTCGCTGCTGTTTAGGAGAAAGTTTTGTATTTCACCCTTAAGTTTTGATTCGCCGTTTCCTGTGGGCGGAGAAGTGTCCATACCCGCCACCAGAATTTAATCTGGTCTAATGGGGCGAATCTACGGCATCTTAATTAATGGGAATGGGATGGTCTTCTCTGTAGCCCCACTTTGTGATTTAGGCTGATAAGACAGGTGTATTAGGGCAGCTTTAAAGCACAGTGAGTTTACTGCATGGTCAAAGTTGGAGTACTTGAGAAAAAAATAACAGTTTATGTTCCAACTGGTGACAGAAGTGGGTCTAAGTAATTTTCTGTTAGATCACATACAAGGTGGGAAGAAACATCGGGCATAATTAATGTATTTAATATCATAAAGATGTCACACTGCATGAGCTAAGAGCTTGTATAGATTATAGATATTGCCTAAAACCTACCTATGACTTATGTGGCAGTATGGATGTGGGCTTGGGTTCCTCTTGTCAATCATAAGCTGCACATCATTCTCTCTCGCGGCGCACACACACACACACACACAGGTCTCATGGCAGATAAATTATAGATCACAGCCTCGGTTGGCCGTCGTGAGGCGTTCAAAGAGGAACCACTACTCTACCTACCTACACCACCACCACCCACCCACACACACGCACACACACTTTGATTATAAAGACACACCCCATGCCTCCCCTCTAGCTACAGACCTGTATGACAGAAAAATGAAAGGGGGAGGAAGAGGGGGGAAAAAAGGGACAGGGTGGAGAGTGTGGGAGGACAAGATGAGGAGGGCTGAAGAAAGCAAGTAAAGTGCGACAAGAGGAAAGTATGTGCCATCTCCTTTGACACGTTAGTCTTCACAGCCTGATTTTGCTGACATGATATCTTTAGTAACAAGGCAACCGACAGTGCGATGACACATGCCAGCCACCTACAGTACAGCCAAAGTATGCTCTCAACAGCAACATGCCATTATTGCAGAAAACTCTTTCAAAGGAGAGCACGCTGGTGCTGATTGCTGGCACTGAGTATACTGAAAAAAGTGAGTGCACTTCAACTATGGGCTGAGATTATTGGCACCAGAAATAGAACTTGAATTGCATTTATTTGAATTTGTCATGCAATTAAAATTCAGTTTTTGAATTATATTTATTAAATTTGAGCATCATCTGAATTTGTATTGCACAATTTGAAATTAACTATAATGGCTTGAAATTGAATTAGATTCTCATTGCATTCAACTGTCAACCTTTATTTGAGTCTAGTTTGGAGTACAAATTCAATGCTCAATATGATTTCAAATTTCGTTCTCTGTAACATCACATCCAGGGACTTGGGAAAAGTAAACAGATTCAATCAAACTTTTTTTTTTTTTTTTTCCAGCCAATCAGCACTGCCTAGTCTGCTGGAAGCACACACACACACACACACAGGTTTGAAGAATGAATGAAGTTGTCAGCTAACATTAGCTACTACATTTTATTTTGAATATGTTGTCACGCTTGTCAATTTCCGTTAAATGTCTCCCCCCCCCCGTTGTTTGACACGTTAGGTTCAGTGTGGCAGGAGTGTGGTTCAGGCGTTTGCTAAATGGAGAGAATCAGGCTGGTATGCTGGTTCTCTCTGCATCCAACACCATCCAACTAAGTCTAATTGGACAACTGCAGCCAGTGAGTGTGGGCTAGTGTATCCTGTCTGTCTGTCACGACCCCGGGGTAGCAAGCTGGTGCCCGTACAGATTCTATAGCCAATTCAACAAAGCTTGTCTATTTGCTGTTCTAAACATCCGGTGTCAGGTAGGACTTTGCTAGGAAAAATTCCTCTGCCGCACAGGAAGTGATGCATTTTACAATTCAGCAGCAGCGACAGCGTTTTGTTTGGAATAAGAAGAAGAACTGGGTAGTTAGCATGAGCAGCGATAGCCACCATGGATGAACAGTCAAAGAAAAGAGTGCCACCTACAGAAACTCAAACGTCAACAACAGAAAAAAGGAAAAAGACATCACAGTACTGGACACAATTTTGTCGAAACAAGTGATAACTTACACAAAATGACTTTTTAAGATGGACTTTTTCTTTGCAGCGTGTGCCCATCTGAAAGCTGCAGGCAGTAGGGGTTTTAAAATGCTGGCCCCAGGGTGGACAGTTGCCATCTTGATGTTGGCTTGATCAATGCTGGCATCTGATACTGGCAGCAGTACTGGAGCCCAGCACTGCATTGGACAAGAAGAGAGAGGGTCACATATTTCCACTTTGCCCTTGGACACTTCTAACAAAGACATTGTCCAAATAACATCTGAAAACTGAGGGCTGTTTCTATTCCTCTTTTCATGGAGGTTGTTATGACAGAAACAATTCCTTATAACAGTACATATTGCATTTTATACACAGAATATACACATTTGATGATAGAAATAGCTTTTAACAAGTCATTTAATCTAGTATTGAGTCTTAAAATCTGCCAATGAGGGTGAGCTAATTTCATTGAAGTGTCTTTTCTTTTTTTAATCCTCGTGGCGTGATCAGCCATATTCCTCCTTGGTTAAAGATATTTCTCTCCAGAAAATTCCTTTAACAAATGAATCTGCATTGGAAACATTGCATTGGAAGTGGAATAATCTCCTCTCATTGGCAGAACGTTTCACTTGTTTTAAGAAAAATAAGATTTTAAGGGTAAATATGAGACAAAATAAATGTGTGGACATTTTTTGCAGTGTAAAACCTCTGTGTTGACATTGTATTTGTATTTTGTATTTTGTAAATGTGCAGAGGTACAGCTGCAGAGTAATATTTCCCAATGACAAGAATGATAGCGCCACCCATCAGGAGATTGTCAGATTCCAAAAAGTACTTTTGATGAAGCGTATAGCAAACATATTTCATCACAGGTATTGTGTGGCAGAAGCATACACATCAGGTTTTCTCCTTTATGTTTTCATCTTTCCACAGCAGTCTATCTGATGGGGATTGTTTAACACCCATCCCATTGATTTTATTTTTTCAAGCTTTCGTGTAGAATTCCCCTATTTTCCACCTGACTCTGTAACATGCCATGCCATGCTATCAGCAGGAGTGCATCACATTAGAGTGAATTATTGATCAGATGTTTTTCCACTTGACCTGGTTGGTTTGATGGCACATTCTTTGTTAGGGTGTTCATGAAGAATAGATGCAACCTATAATCAAGGTGTGTGTGGCATCAGCGGGTCGAGTTGAAAAATGTTTTGTATGAGGAGGAGCATTTGTATAGACTTGGGATTATTGCGCTAATTAACATGGAGTGTAGCCCAATAAGTGAATGATGCTACTCGACTCAAAAGGTTTAAAATTTTGTTTATTAGAGTCAGTAAGTGGTAATCTGCAAGATCCTCATTTATTCTTATTTTGGTGACATCTTTGGTGCTCGTCGCTGTGGTGTTCCTGCACTGCACTCCCTCAGACCTGTCAATCAAACAGTGTGTCCTATACTGTGACGTCTTTTTCCTTGGATTTTCTGTTGATGAAGTTTGAGTTTCTGTAGGTGGCGCTCTTTTCTTTGTTCAGCCATGGTGGCTATCGCTGCTCATGCTAACTACACAGTTTCTTCTTATGTTTCCAGCAGCAACGACAGCGTTTTGTTTGAAATAAACAGAAGATGCATCTTCTACTCTGCACCAGGAAAGACCTACCTGACACCGGGTGCTTAGTGCAGCAAAAGTAAAAGCTTTCATGAAGTGGCTATAGGTTGAATCAATATAGTGTTCGGTGATATCATTCATTTGAGATTTACGTGAACATATCGCAGATTATAACTTTAAGAATTTATTTTGTGTGTGTACTGTGGGCCACCACTAACATTACTATCACCCTTAATCATAGTGACCATGAAACGTCTTAAAACACACCCTTCAATTAGTCTCCTACTGAGCTCAAACCCAATGGAAGTGGAAACTGACATTCCACTTATATTATCCAGTATATCATCTGCCTGAAATACTCACAGCACTGTCCTATGAATCACTCTCCTCCCTTCCTTTCAAGCCCTCCAAATGTTTTCTTCACTTTAGCTTGCAAAATGCAATTCTTGATGTTCGAACAACAAATAAATGACTGCTTACCAACAGCTTAGAGAAAACCTGAAGACTTAAAAATCTAAAAGCCGTTGGACGTCTTTTTAATCACTTCATTATGGAAAATCGGGAGAAAACGTTTGCATTATTCACAGCTGATCCTCAGAAAAAAAAGGCAAAATCGATGTCTCGTTTGGATTCGCTCACCAGCATAATTCTGTTAGTTGTGATGTAAACTGGAACAACTTCCTTCCATGAGAGTGATGTCTTAGTTTGAGACCTTGATACAGCAAGGGGAAGATTAAAGAGAACCTAGTTTCCTCTGCCCTTCATTACTTGCTCCCTCTTCACATGCATTACCTTGAATTACAAGTATTTCACGTTAATATGCTGTATAATTTCACATGCTGTATAATTTGGCATGAAATATCTGGATTTAATTCAGGAAATACATGACTTCTTGCAGGAATGTCTATATATGCAGTCCTCAGGGTTGATCTGGTCGCTACCCCATGAAGAGCAGCAAGTACAGTGGATAAGCTGTTGTTTTACTATCAGAATATGAAAATCACACACAAGATCACTGAAAATCTCACAAGAATGTGTTGTGTATGTAACCTGGTTAAATAAGGGATTCATACACAAGCTCTGCTCAGGAAGATTTGAAGTGGGTAGGACTTTCACACTTAGTGATCCATCTTGTTTTCTGAGGAGTTCATCACCGTGACCATAAAGAAAGATCTCATACTCAAACCATTATTCATAGCAGATACTGTGTACACTAAAGTCTGATATAAAACTATATTGGAAAAGTTTTCTTCAGCCTTTTAGTTTCCTCCAGTTAAAGTGCAAGCATGGTTCACCATTATCAATCTGGGTGGGGCATTGATAATGTGTGTGTGTGTGAGAGGCACTGCGTTGAATTAGAGTGAACAACAAAAGTATTGCTTCTCGTTCAATATTAAATAATCACTATAAACTAATGTTATTGTGCTTCTTGTGGTTGTTTATGCACCAGATTGTGTTTTACAGTATGTTTTATGCCTGCCATGAATATTGCTCTGCAAGGATGAATAAAGTTTATTGGTTTGAATCGAGAATTTAATTGAATTCACTCAAAAAAGGTTTCAAAAAGTTTCCGATACTAAATCATTAGAGAACCATCCCCCTGTGAACTCCTGCAGCTGGTATTGCTTTGTAAGGAATCTGTGCTATCCGCAATCCGCAGCCATATCTGTGTACCTGTGCTGAGTTGGGAATTGTGTCAGCAAAATGACAATAAAGATAACAAAGGCTTTGGAAAGCTTTATCCCAGATTCTGCTGAAAGTGGGGTCCATGGGCCAAATTTGGCCTTAAACCAAAAATGTTCCAAGGGTTGAGGGATAATCTGTATTTGATCAATTTAATTACATCTAAGATGGTATTTTGAGAAAAGTAACTGATTACAAGCCATATTATTAGCTTAAAAGTGACTTGATTGCAATGAATAGTCAACACGAGATTTTTGCTCTGTGGCCGACTGCCCATGTTAAACTTTGGCTCTTGGTCCTCCATGCCAAAGAGACTCTATTCTATCTTGCCCTTGTTAATCCACATACAACACTGTAGTGGTGTCACATAATTGTACACAGTAATTTACTGACAACTAAGTTGCATTCAAAAGTAAGAGCACTGTTCGGTATTGTACTATCACATACAGAAATGTACTGTAAATAATATTCAGTACATCGCTGTAGATTCCCTTTGTGTTGTGGGCAACTAAGCTTAAAGTACTGTACAAGTGCTAGGAAACATTGTGTACACAGTGCACACACAGGGCCACTGGGGGTCAACTCTTTCTTTACAATCTCTTTGTTTTGACCCTTTCCACAGAGCAAAATATGTTGGTCACTGAAGGAGTTTATTTCCAAATGGTACAAACATGTTTTGAGCAGCAACCAATATATTTCTCACCTCTGTCTGAGCTTGCTAACATTTATATTAGACTTGGGTCAAATTATTGTATGACATGCCCTCAATAATTGGGATTATTGATCTTGCCTGTGTCCCTGGAAACAGTGCTAACCTTGCCCATCATGTGACTCAAGCAAGTTAAAGCAAATGCTCTACGCTATGCAGAATTTCACCCCGGGGATCAATAAAGTATCTATCTATCTCAATTAAGACTCATTACTTTTTGACCTCTGTGTGCTGCATTTCATTGAACTGAAACCAGAACACATTCAAGATTTGTTTGGAAATGATTCTGTAGTTTCTTTGTCATACTTATGAATAGAAAATCACCTTTGATGCGTAGCTGTGGAGTCAGCTGAGGGCGATAGATGAGGAAGATAAAGAGAGGCAGGTATGGTGGCCTTGAGCATTGTTGAATCAGATGACGGGCATTATAATCCTGCTCCTGTACTTCAGAAATGTATGTTGTTTTTGTCAAAGTCAGTCCTCACACGTTGATTTTCTCAAATGCCTGTGAATGAATGCTGTGTCAGACGTGTAGGGTAATCATACGGCTGGCAAGCCTCAGCTTTCTGCACAAGCACTATACTTTTGTTTACTTTTAGATTAGCCTACTTGTGGCTCTGCCTAATTAGTTTCTAGGATACACTCATTATCAAGTTAAGTTGGGTCATTAATGATTGCAAAAAAATTACTTTGCCATGAAAAAAAAAAAAAAAAAAAGTGCAGATAAAAAGGTGATTTTTATCTGCACACTTTTTCTTTTTCTTTTTCTTTTTCAAAGACTTCCCATAAATGCTGAAGGTCTACTAAGCTGCCACAAACATAGTAAACACTTCAAAACCTTCATAGTGTTTCATCTCTCCCTCAGCCTGAGAATCGTCTTTGAAAGCCAAAGGTCAGGATTGTGCACTGATACATGAGTCTTTTATGATGGCACCAACCAGAGCTTGTGAAAAGAGAGATTTGATCTCACTCCTATTTATTCATATCATATACCAACAACCCTGAAACAAAACAGACACACACAGTGCTTTACAAATTATAAAGCAAAATTAAATGAAGGCCAACAATATAAAACAGACATTTATTCAAACAGTTATGTAGTTATGTAGGAATAACTGTCAAATATAAGAAGAAAAAACAAGTACATACAAGTACAGTGGGTCCAAAAGTCTGAGTCCACTACCAAGAACTCTTTCATTAATAATTTAAAATATTTTTCAACAGAAGTGCTTTTTCAAAGTTAAAGCACTAGCAGTAGTGACAATATTAATTTAGTCAATATCTAGTATTAGTTGTTGAAAGACCAAAACAATTGACACTGTATTAGGAGCATACCTGTGTTAATATTTGGTGTATAAGAAGTATCAACTGCGTAAAAAAAGCTTATTAATTTTTGATAAATGATGAAAACAAACAGTTCTTGGTCTAAGGTATCACAATTAATTTAACAGTGACATATTGATGTTTAAATATGGTACATGTAGCACCTTTACATGCTCTGCGACTTCACTTCCTGTCGAACCCTTGCTCTCAGGAAGTACTTTTTTATATTCTAATATTGATCTTACTGGTGCCACAACAATCACAACATTAACCAGCGCAGACTTTGAGACCAACTGAAGTGTTTGAGTGAATTTTTATTCCACTTTAGTGTCGGGAGCTAGGTTACAGTACAGCCTGGAAGTCACAGTTGATCATTTTATAGGATTTTGTATTATTGCTTCTTCAATTACTCAAAGGACGCTGAGCAATCCATCATGTTCCAGTATTCCTTTACATTTGCACCTGCAGTTGCACACCGAGGATATAAAGGAAGCAGACGAGAAAGAACTAAATAGCCAGGACTCGAGCCAAGATTCAAACCCACACGCAGTATGCAGGCTACAGTTAGTAGATGATTCTCCATGAAAGAGCATTCATTCGCTACACTCCTGAGACACCCTGTTTTTCACCGACATCATTTTCATAATGAGAATTACCGTGCGGCGAGTGGCGTCGGTGTCGGTGGGGGCGATAGGATTGGGAGTAGGGTGAATATTTGGTAACCAGGAACCTGCAATACTGCCTAGAAACACCTGTCTAATAATGTAAAATTACATGGTCACTTAGGAAACCAACCAAAGACAGAAATAGTCAAGAAGATGCATTTCCCCTGACTGACGGGGCCATGTAATGCTGCACAGCATGCATAATTAAAAATGTGGCACTCACTCATTCTGGCATGTTGAGTCTGCCGTTGAGCTGAAGCAGTTTTTAATGTTGTTCTTCTGCCTTCGCACTAGTGTACTCTCCACTGAAGACTGTCCCCTGTGGGTGTGTGGGAAGCATAGAGAGGGAGGAAGAAGGGATGCAGGCAGGGAGCGAGAGATGGCTGCTCAATGCTTGCTCCTTTTTTAGTGGCCACTTTTGGATATGATCAAAATAAGTATCGGTATCTCAGAGGCAGGAGACGGCAGGCTTCCAGCTGTGTAGTTTATGTCATCAGGTGATGAGTCAGACACACCAAGGAAACAGACGCGTAAATAGATGGATAACAGTCTACAATGCTTCTGATTACTCTCCATCGTGAAGGAATCGACAGAAAGTCAGCGAGAGAAACGGGTAGACTGAAAGGCAGGCAGGCAGGCAGACAGCTAATACTGCTGAGCACTGGGTGCACCTGGGGTATAACCTGTGCTGCGTTTCATGGGTCAGGGCTCACATGGTCCATCCCTGCATAAAGTCAGTAGAGGTGGTATTCTGTTGCGGCCAAAACACAGGAACATGCTGACCCAAATCTCTTCAGTATCACTCCAAACGCCTGTTTTAGGAGTGCGGGTATGAGCTTGTGGTAGGTTGTGTGTAATGAGGGAGGGGTGGGGGCTGATTTTAGAGCAGTTGTAGTTTGGAATTTGTTTCTTTGCACATACCTATGTATGCTTGTACACATTTCACTCTCAGGGACACATTGGCTGTTTCAGGGCTCCAACCTGTGCCGTCCCAGTTAGAGGAGGGTTTCATTTATGCATTTGTCTTCATTTGTTTGTTTTAGATTATATTGTAGCTCCCTTTCATCTTGCTTTAGGAAAACCCTGCATTGCTCAGCCCTCCACCTTCATCCTAGGGGACAAACAGGAGGGGGAGTTGGAGTTGGCACGACCAGGAAAAGGGAGCCGTCTGTGGGGAAACAGGGAGATGCTGTGATGTGACTGTGTGCCAAATGTTTACAGGCAAGCTGACATAGTTAGAAGATGGAGAGGGCTGAAACGAGGCTGTCTCTCCGCACTCTTGGAGGAATGAGAGATGGAAAATCTAGGTCATCGCCACTGATGCATTGCAAAGCGAACTTCAAACAAACCTGGCCTTTAGCACGATGGCTCTCTGAAGCTGTTACATGCCATCAGAGACTGATCGCCATTTTCTGCACTTTGTGATGCATTGATTCCTTCTTCATATGAAGAGTAACCACAAGCATTGCAGACTATCTTATGTATGTATGCCTGTTTATCTATCTGTCTATCTGCTTCCTTCAGTCATGGAAAAGTCATGAAATTCAAAACATGCATTTTCCAAGGCCTGGAAAAGTTATGAAAAATGGACCATGTGCATATAGTTTTGGAAATGTCATGGGAATTTGTTGATAATCTTTTTTTCTAATCAGTGAAATATTTAATGTCAAGCTTGGCTGCTTTCCCTTTGAGGAATAAAAGCCCAAATCAGAAATTTCCTTAAAGTATTGGTCGTAGGTGATCGTTGTAGCCAGATAAGACCTAGGACATTCAGATCACATATTCAATGGAAAACATAGACTCTGACAATTATTGGTCATGGAAATTGTGCTACATGTCATGGAATGGTCTTGGAAAAGTCATGTAATTTGTTTAGCAAAAAAGGTGTAGAAACCCTATATCTATCTATCTATCGATCATTCTATCTATCTATCGTTCGATCGTCTGTCTGTCACAGCTAGGCTTTTATGTGATGCATACCAATAATCACCACGAGTATTGGACTTGGCTTTGTAACCAACTAATTATTGGTCCACAGTTGGACCACATGCTAGGTTGCTACTTCTCATCTGCCCTTCACTCGAAATTGCCTGAAGGAAGTCTTATCCATAATCATAGCCCTGGGAATTGGGGTAAAAGCTTTGTTCTAGCATTGTAGGCTCGATCTGTCTTTTTCAAGGGCAGTTGGTTGAAAAAGTAGTCCTATGTTGGAAAAGGCTCCACTTGGTTTCAGAGGCTGTCCTCTCAAAATACATTGCTTTTGTCTTTTTTCCTCTTGATCTCAGTAAAATTATTCACATGTGATGATTAATTACTGCAGCTTTACTGGATCTAAGTTATGCGTGTGTGTGCACTCATGCACGCGAATGAAGAAAATAGGAACACAGAGGGAAAAAGTGACAGCTCAGCAGCAGTGCTTGAAATTACACCATTCAAGATGTATTTTCACCTTTCAAATCCAATGGCACCGACAGCGTTTGAGTCTAAATAATTGTGTGAATTCAGATTTGATCTGGACACCCGGTGATGACCAGAGGCACAGCAGGCTGCAGATAGTTTGTGGAGCACTTTGAAAAGCCTTTGGTAGTGCAGAGGCACTGCATTTTAGCTTGGATGTTATATGAAAGCGTCCATTATAGTTCTATGTCCAAAAAAACTGAAACCCCCTTTTAAGAAATCTAATGAATAAAAATGTATGGGGCACTTAATTCTTCTTAGACTATTAGTGCTGCTGCCTGGCCCCTTTCAGAAACCTGTTTAAACAGCATGAGCATTACAAATTTGAGCTTCATTCCCAGAATAAGGTGCCTTCGAGGCCTGCGGACCATATACAGTGTAGGATCCAACTGAATCTTAAAGGAATATACTGACTTTTAGGCAAATAAGTTCTTTGATCAGCATTTCATTGTGTGATGCGAAGTCTGGTTGCAGTTCCTCCACTGTGTCTTCACGGTGCATTTGAGATGATCCAAACCTAACTTCTACCATCCAACATTCACTGCATGCTAAAGCATTGGAGCTTACTTGCAAAAATGTCGGTGTATTTGATTCTTGTTAATCTTCATCCCGTCTGAATTTGTCTGTAATTTGTAACGGAAATGACCGGTGTTTTTGTGAAGACAGAGGTCCCCTGATAATATTACTAATTCAACAAATTCAGCTTTAGGTAATTTCAGCCATAATTTGTTTTCTTCTAGATGTGTGATGTTTTTAGGCTAAAGGCTTAAAAAGGCAATTTTATAATTTTGAATAATTCTTTACAGTATAGCGGTAAATTCTATCACTTTTACGCATGCTGGGTACTGTGGACTTGCCAAAAGAAATAATAACCTTCAGTCTCTAATAAAGGCCTGTCTCTTTAATAAGAGCCTTGTAACAACACATTATGTAATAACACCGCATTATGTAATAACTCGACAAAATGTAATACATTTTCACTTCATTATGTAATAACACCCGCATTTTGTAATAATCTGCCGCATTTTGTAATAAACAGCCTGAACGCAATATGTAATAAATTTCCCCACATTTTGTAATAAATTATTACATATTGCGGTGGTTATTACAAAATGCGGGAGTTGCACTTTTTTATGACGAAAATGTAATAATAAGGTGCATTATGTAATAACCAACCAAAATGGATGTCTTCATCTGTACAATTACAATTTTAACAATTAAGCTAAATTAAACTTCCCAAATATTAAATTAGACCCCTATGACCTGTGGTGCCCCCCTTGGCGTTATAGTTCACTCTGATCTTAGTCTAAATAGCCACATAAAAGCTTTTATTTCTAGCAGGGTTGACTACGGCAATGGTCTTTTGACAGGGCTCCCCAAAAGACCATCAAAAACCTTCAGCTTATTCAAAATGCAGCTGCTAGAGTTCTTACAGGGACCAAAAGGTCAGACCACATCACCCCGATTCTTAAGTCACTACACTGGCTTCCTGTCAGCCACAGAATTGAATATAAGGAAATGCTGCTTGTTTATAAATCAATACATGGAGTGGGATCAAAATACATTACAGACATGTTTAAGGAGTACACTCCTGCCAGGTCTCTCAGGTCAAGTGGGAGTGGGCTGCTAGTAGTGCCCAGTGCCAGGGCTAAAGTTGGTGAAGCAACCTTTAGTCACTCACTATGCTGCGCATCTCTGGACCAGACTCCCTGTCGATCTTAAAAGTAGCCTAACCCTCGAAACTTTTGAATCAGGACTCAAAACCACACTGTTCATGGATGCTTTTAGTTAAGTTATTTGAGTTCTTTAAAAAATGTTAAACTTATTTTAAATCTTTTTATCTAGGCCCTACACCACTATTTATTTATTGTTCTTATAAATCAATTGTCTTTTCTTATAAATTGTCTATGTATCAATTGTCTTTTAATCTTTGTAAAGCACCTTGAATTGCCACCATGCTAAAAAATGTGCTATAAATAAATATTGAATTGCCTTGGAAGAGGGAGAATAAATTGTATTGTCTATCACTGGCCACTAGTTGAAGGGCAACATGTTGAAAGGTAGGCTATGATATTGATTGTGAATTTCTCTGCAAAGCATTGGATTTAGAGTTTCTCTCATTTAGAGTTTACTGTAGCTTCTCAACTAATATGAAAAGTGTAAAGATAAAAGCTCAAACCTTTATGCCAGGGGTTTTCAAAGTGTGATGCGCGCCTCCCCTGGGGGGGCGCCAAAGAGTTTCAGGGGAGGCTCGAAAAAAATAAGCAGGGAAATATTTTGTTTAAAATAAAATTATTTATGCTTTCTGGAAAAGAATAAAATCGAATTTAATAATTATTCGATTTTAATAATCCTGACACCGGACATGTCAAATTATTTTGAAACATCTGATTCAAAGCAAGTACCGGTCGAGGCTGCAGGTGGAGGGCGACCTGCGCTTGTTCCTGTCATCAGTATAGCCCCGCATCCACCATCTGTGTGCAGCCAAGACGCAGACTCACTGCTCCCATTAAGGTAGAGAAGGCTATGTAGGCTATCCATGGTAGCCTCTCTGAGGCTACATCCACACTAATACGTTTTCGTTTCAAAAACTAAAACGATCTCGGTCCACACGTTATAGCACCGTTTCAGAAAGTATCTCCGTCCGAAAAACTCATATCACGTTACCATTCACCTACACTGGGCATGCGCGTGCCGGTGTAAACAGGAAGCAGATTGTCTGCTCTGCTTAGTTGCAGAAAATACCGTTATGAAGAACAGCAATGGCGAAAAGTAAGAGCAGAGATGTCTTTGTTTGGACAGACGACGAGGTGGAACTGTTAAGTGAACATTAAGTGAATAGAACACATTTTCACAATGTTAATGTCTTAAATTACCACATATTAGAACTAGATGCATGAGCATCATCATGCAGTATATTTAAAGGAATGTTTGATATATATTCAATTAATTTAGCTATTTATTTTTTGACAGATCTGCAATTAACCATTATTGTGACCTGTACCCTTTGGGTCTTATGTATGGGATATGGACTACAGCAATAAATGCATGTCTACAATGTCATAGTTAAGAAACTAAAGGGAGAGTTCAATGTTCCTGTAGCCGACCAAACGAGAACGCAACAAAATGCTCTAGTGAGGCTGTGGAGGAATAGAGATCTCTATTCTCTAAGCCAGGATGGACAGACATACACACATATTGTGTGCCGGGAAACCAGTCGCTTTGAAGTCTAGAGTTGATGGCATGGTAAAAAAATGTCTTGAATGATACCAAGGGATGAGGTGCAAGGAAGCTGAATAAGCGACTAAATGAGCAATACTCTGGAATCAGTGAAAGGTTCAAAGAATCCTGGACAGCTCCAAACGCTACCAACTCCACAAGGCTAGATTTGGAAATAAACCCATTCTGAGGCCCATTGGGGCCAAAGAAGTACAGGACCAGCATCAGATTGACCTCCTTGATATGGGGAAATGTAAGATTAGACATGGCCGTTTTACATATAGATACATACTCACTGTAGTTGATGTCTTTAGTCGATATACGTGGCTGAGACCATTAAAAGGTAAAGATAGCTCAGAGATTGCAAAACATCTTGATGACATCTATTCTGAACATGGCCCACCTCAAGTTTTGCAGCATGATCAAGGAAGAGAATTTAAAGGATCAGTGAGAAGGCTGATGGAATCAATGCAAGTCAGAATAATTGAGAGTTCACCGTACCATCCCCAAAGCCAAGGAAAGGTAGAGAGGAGCCACAGAGTGCTAAGGAAAAAGATCATGTATGATCTTGTGAATTTTCAGAAGAGAGGGGTTAACTGGGTTAAGAATTTGCCAGCTTATTCCAGAGTGCTAAATGAGGACCCCAAGGAAGTTTTAAACTGGATATCTCCATTTGAAGTGTACTATGGGAGAAAAAGTAATGGGGTAATACAGTGCAAGATGATGCCCTACTGGATGCACCCCAAGATGATGCCCTGCTGGATGAAACCCAAGATGATGCTCTGCTGGATGGACCCCAAGATGATGCCCTGCTGGATGAACCCCAAGATGATGCTCTGCTGGATGAACCCCAAGATGATACCCTGCTGGATGAACCCCAAGATGATGCTCTGCTGGATGGACCCCAAGATGATGCCCTGCTGGATGAACCCCAAGATGATGCTCTGCTGGATGAACCCCAAGATGATGCCCTGCTGGATGAACCCCAAGATGATGCCCTGCTGGATGAACCCCAAGATGATGCTCTGCTGGATGGACCGTCCCTTCGCAGGGTCTCCATCCAATGTCAGTAAAGAATCTGTGAACAATTCACAAACTAATTTACCCTCCCTGAAACAGCGACTTAAGTTTGAAGAGAAACGAAGCAGACTGAGAAAAATGGCACAGAAAGCCACTGAGCACTGTAGTAAGCGGATGGTCCGGCATGCATCTAAACAAAATCCACCATCTGTGTATCATGTTAATGATGCTGTTTTGGTCAGGGTGAAAGATGGTACTCATTGAGTTTCAACAAGGTATCGGGTATTGCCTGGTAGAATCGTGAAACGAAATGTAAAGCTTTCAAAATACAAAGTCCAGTTTCAGATTCCTGGTGACCCCAAGATGCAAGAAAAATGGTTCTTTGTGTCTGATGTGACAAGTACAACACGACAGCAAGAAAAAATGCGTTCTAAATCTTCAAAGTCTGCGCAACCATTACATCCACATTTGATGCAATACACACATAAGGAAAGACTGAAGGACTATAAATCTTTGCAATTGAGTGTACGGCTTGACCCAACACCAGATGGAAATTGCCAGTTCACTGCCATGGCTGATCAGCTGGCCACACTAGGAATATTCAGATCAGTAGCATCTCTAAGGGATTAAATTGTTCAAGATCTCAGGTCTAATCCATTTACCAGAAATGGAACACCTTTGTCACACTATGTTGAAGGGAATGACTGGGATGTATACCTGGATAGTATGTCACGATGTGGGACCTATGGTGATCACATAACACTACAAAGGGCAGCTGAGATTTTCTATGTTCAATTTCTCATTGTCTCCACACTGGGAATTGATGCCTCTTCTATTATATCTCAGTCTAATACATACTGTGACAGTTTGCCACTGTTGGTCCTTGGACACATTGCTGAGGGGCACGGATAACATTACTTAAGTCTGGAAGGGTCAGTCTCTTCATTCATTGAAAACATCCAGGAAGCTGAGAGAGAAAGGATATTTCAAAGATATGAGAGTGAATCAGTCCAAGAAGATAAACATGAGCAACCCACACTGGACAAAACCACAGGCTATGAACCCCTCACTGATGGACCCCACACTGCCAGAAAAAGGGCTACGGAAGGGGTCTATTTTTGTACTTTAAGGCACAGTTGCCATTAATGTACCCTCAAAGGTTCATAATCATACCTCAAGGTACTAATTTGTACCTTTTTGGGTCTGCAAAGGTACATCTAAAGCCCGATTGGCAAAGGGTACATGTTTGTACCATTTTACTCACATCTAGAGGTACAATCAGTCTGGTACAGCAGTGAATATGCATACTAGACTATTGAAATAAATACTAATAGGCCTACTAAAATATGGGGACCAGTAAATGAGGAAAAAAAGAGAAAGGAGGTGATGAGAACATCAACGTGAAAAGAATGGAATACTGGCAGGGACCTCTCTAGACCTTACTTCTTCCAAACAAACAGCTCTATTTCAAAAGCAAAAAGAAATTGGTAATTGCAAGTTGTTTTCATTTTAAAGATCACAACTCTTTAATTTGGTACCAAACATATGGCAAATAACACTAAATATCTCTGAAAATTTGTAAATACATTTATAATTTAAACCATGTGGTCTTAACTCACTTATTATCTATCTATCTTATCTTAAATTTTACATATTTACACAACCCTAACAACAGATTACTAGTATATGATCCACAACATTTCTCCATTCAGCGTCAACTTTGACAGTATGACAACAAACGTCTCTCTTATCCCAGCTAATGCTGGGCTTTCAAAATACAAGAGAAAACAATCCGTGTCCGTACTTCACACAGACCCATACAGAAGTCTAAGTCTAGTTTCCACTGAGGATCTCTTGGCTAAATTAATAGAAGCAGGAATTCAAGTTAGTGAAGAGGAAGCACAGAAATTCAGAGGTAAGTTGTGCAGCACTTTAGGTGCACTTAAAGTTTTCAAAATCAATCTGCATGCTAAATACATTGGCTTAACAACGCAACCATAGCTAGCGAGGATAACGTTAGTCTAGCTAGGATAGTCTAGCGTCCAAATCTTCGTACTAGTACTTAATAGTAAACGTAGTATGTTGGAGGCTGACTTTGCTAACGTTAGCCAGATAACAAGCATGTAAAATAACATTTGATGACGCTAACATTAGAACTAGTTTTAGACTTCTTGCTCCAGTTAGCTAGCTAGCTAACACTGTTATCTGTTTTTGGCGGGCGGACTTTTAGCTCTTGCAGTTTGCAAAGGTTGTTTCTCTTACTTACTTGTTAGCTAACGTTAAAATATGAGCAGCCAGTATTATGTTATGTCATAGAGAACACCGTTAGCAAATTATTTAGCACAACCTCATAAGTAATTTAATAATTTTCTAATCTATGTGTGTGTGTGTGTGTGTGTGTGTGTGTGTGTGTTTATCCCCAGGCTGTTCTGGACTCCTGGATAAAAACACCTGGCTGTGATAACTGAGGGGACTCCATCACTGGACACCACAGAGGTAGGAATCTCTGAATGAAAAATTGACTCATCCATGAATGAATGTGATTCTTGTTCATAGTACTAATGGTCTCCTCACAGGTTGGAGCTCCAACAGCAAGCCCCACTGTGGACTCTGCCACTGTGGCCACCCCTTCGGTTCCCCTGAGCAGCCCTGCAGGTCCTCCCTTGAACAATGACCTGGTCCACTCCACATCTGGTAGGACATTCACCTCCACTTGTGTCTGAATTGTCAAGTCCTTCCACACTGTAGTTGATTCCAACAAGGTCGCCTGACTGTCCTCTTTTGATTTTTAGAGGTCAGCAAGCCCTAGACGAAGAAGGTGGATGAGGACATTCTGCTGCTGTGCGACCAAAGCGAAGATGTGGAGTGAAGTTCCCTATGGAGGTTTTCTCGACAAACACCTGAGAACGACTCTCAGAAAATATCCACCCACGCGTGATTGAAGACAGAAAACATTTACAGATGTAAAAGTGAACATCTGAATGAATGTGGTAGCAGCCGCACTTGAAACTTGCACTTGGCAGAACAAATTGAATCTGCCACTGCAACTTCTCAGATGGTGTCTTGGGCATCACAAATGTTCAATCTGCACATAAAATTGTTGCAGAGAATTTGATGCCCAAGTGATTAAATCTGAGCAAATATATTTCAAGTGTGCAGCTGCTTCTCTGACTTCAGATTAACGGGTGGGTGAATATTTTCCGAGTGTAAAAGCCATCATCAAGTTCTCAGGTGTTTGGCTAGCAGAAACCTTCATAGGTCTCCCTGTGGGCGACACGGTGGCCCAGTGGTTAGCACTGTGGCCTCACAGCAAGAAGGACACGGTTCCTCTCTGTGTGGAGTCTGTATGTTCTCCCCGTGTTGGCGTGGGTTTCCTCCGGGTCCTCCGGTTTCCTCCCACAGTCCAAAGACATGCAGGTCAGGTGGATTGGAGACTCTAAATTGCCCTGAAAGTGATTGACAGTCGATCTGTGTTGGCCTTGTGATGGATTGGCGACCTGTCCAGGGTCTTTCTCTGTCTTTCACTAAATAAACCCAGTCGCTCAAAAACAAATTCACTGTTGTCAGTTGTGTGTTTTAGCAGTAGTATATATTCAATTTTATTTTACATGAAGATGCAATCCAATAGCATTTTAATTTTCCACTTTTGCATGCATCATTTGAGTCAATGAGTCAATATTCATTCAGAGAATGACTGACAGGTTGGTAGACCTGATGACTAGATCAGAAGATGTGTAAGGTCGCCGTGACACGAATGACAATGGTCGCAAAATCCAAAAAATGATGGAAAGTGATAAATTACCGGTGTTCTGGGTAAAAGGGTAGTTCCCATACTGGGAGTCAAACCCGTGCCGCCTGGGTAAAAACAACACAATAAATGTCCTTTGTATGCCTATGATATGTGTCCCGTAAACGGTCGTTTTGGACATATATACATAGACGCCGCATTGGCCTGTGGATCGTACACATAAACGTCGCCGCCATATTGGTCCGGGCAAGACTGGCCTGTAAACAAATACAAGTAAACGGGGAGCTGCAGGTTTTTCTGGATGAAAAGCACTATAACGTTTACATTTCTCAACCGATTTCAGTGAGTCGTTTTATATTCAAGGGTTTATGATCTACGTGGAGTAGAAAAAAAGGTTTTGTCCCCAGTTACGTAGAATCTCGATAGTTAGGCTATAATCGCTGTGTATCAACGCTTTCTCTTTGGGAAACCTTCAAAATGTGAAGGTAGTAGATTAGCTAGTAGATTGTAGATTGTAGTAGCTAGTAGATTGTGAAACGATGGTGTATGCTCCTGTAGAATAGGGTGATCAGACGTCCCCGTTTTCCGGGGACAGTCCCCATTTTTGGTGGCCTGTCCCCGGCTGGAGCTGTCCCCGGAAATGTCCCCGTTTTTAACTGTGCGTTAAAAACAGACCGCAAAGTGAAATATTTTACGTGGCAAGAAAGACGGGGCAGCAGAGCCTACCGGTTGGTACCCGATTTTTACAAAGTCGGCCTCCCGGAACGTCCCTACTCCAGAGTCCCCCGGAAATGAGCCCAATCTCCCTGACTCCCGGAAAGGAGTTAATCTCCCGACCAAAAAAAAACCAAAAAAACAACGCACGAGTTACGCACTTCGGCACAACAACAGCGCGGAATGTGATGTTCGGTGATGTGATTTCGGGATTTAGCGAGCCAAATGGAACACGGAGCCAAAAAAAGAAAATACTCTACACTGTTATCATCAGACCACCATGGATATGTTCGTGAGGTGAGAGGCAGTAAAAAAAAAAAGCCGACTATGGCACAAGCTTTTCAGTCGCGGGCGGAGGTTTAAATGACTGCAAAAGATATGTTGAGGTAAACTCAGTTTAAGCTAGCCTAGGTAGCGATACACATTGCAAAGCAGCCCGTTACAGAGGGAGGCTTAAATTAGCCAATGTCAATTTAATTTATCTAAAACGTTTTTGTCTGTAAATCTACAGTGGGTCAGTGGGTATGTGCAGGCGTTAAAGTGGGCCGGAACGATCCGGAACGGCGTTCCGGCACCTTTGATTAATAAGTAAATAAATCTGATCTGGCAGTTTCATACATAATAATGTCAAGCGAGTTCATTTTCGTGTGCTGCAGCCTGGCGTTCCTTCCAGCTGCTCCTCCTCTCCGTGTAGCCTCCTCTCTGAGGCTACATCCACAATAATACGTTTTCGTTTTTTTTAAACTAAACGATCTCGATCCAAACAAGCGTTATAGCACAGTTTCAGAAATGATCTCCGTCCATAAAAACGCATATCACGTTACCATTCACCTACACTGGGCATGCGCGTGCCGGTGTAAACAGGAAGCAGATTGTCTGCTCTGTTTAGTTGCAGAAAATATCGTTATGCAGAACAGTAAGAGCAGAGATGTCTTTGTTTGGACGTACGACGAGGTGGAGCTGTTACTGAAAGTAACAAACGAGTATAAGGCGGTAAATATTGTTATTTGTCACAAAGTACTTGGCAATTAAATATTTACAGTGGAGCACCCTAGTATTATTTAATAATGAATTTAAGAAAGTGTGTGGGTGCCCCCCCAACCGGTCAGCTACCACCACAAATAGAATCTAATTCTGTGGGAAACACTGTGTACACTATGTGTTGTTGAAGTTATCTGATTCATCAAATGTCTTAAATAAATAATAAATAAACAATAATTATTATGAGGTGAGTCATTTTTCGCCGCTGCACCGCTACACAGATCTTAGGGTTCCCCCACCTGCCAAATCCCACTTTAACCCCTGGGTATGTGTGATATGATTAGATTACCAGGCTATAGGCTGCTGTGTTGTTCTTTATGCAGGGACAACAGCACGTTAGGGAGGCTAAACGTAGGGAGAGCACTTAGGACATCGGTCAATTCTTTGATACTGGACGGGATAGTACGCGGGACCGCGTTACTAAGGCAGGTTGGTTTAGAGTTCAGTCAAGCTTCAGTTAAGTTAATAGACATAAGGGGAAATAATAATCTACTCGTTATAAAATTAACGATTAGAATAGTAGTGTAGTTTTCTTGTGATTGCAGTATTGACGGTGGAAGATGGTGAAAAGAAGAGGGTGATGCACTAAAGACACAGTAGGCTAAGTGAGAGACCAGAAAGCCGTGAGTATTAGGCCTGGTTGGTTTAAAGTTCAGTCAAGGTTCTTTTAAGTTAATAGGCATAAAGGGGAAACAATAGCCGTTATGGATTATAAAATTAAAGTGCACTGACAACAAAATGGCTGCTTAACATGGATGGTAGGCATATAATATATAGTTATAAGTAATTCATTTTTGTAGTGTCATCAGGATCAAACATCAGGAACAGAGAGATTTCATCAGTCACACAGAGAATGAGTAAGTGATTTGTGTCTTATGATCCCCTAATCAGGAGTAATTGAGGTAATGATGAGAGAGTAGTTCTCTCATAATTGTGATTGCAGCGCGAGTCCGGCGCGTCTCCCTGAAACCTTGCCCAAATCTCCCTGAAATCAGTTCTGTCAACTTGGGATGTCTGACAGTACAACAATGGTCAAAATACATGAAACCGGAATTGTCCCCCTTTTTTATTTCATAGATAATAACATTGCATATTTTAATGATATATTGACCGCCGAACTGGAAATGTCCCCGGTTTTCATTTCAGAAATCTGGTCACCTTACTGTAGAAGCCACAAGTCCGTATGATATCAACCTTGTTTTGAGAAAAACATGTTTTATTCGCGAAGTCATGGAGAAGTACTACACTACCCACAATCCTAAAGTGTAACAGCGACGTCTCTGATTGGTGGAGCTCACTGTTACCATGGAAATGTTTACCGCACCCGCGAACGTCTTGTCAGCTAACGTTAACGTTAGCTACTAACGTAACCTAGCTAGCTGCTTATCCTGTGCAGCTGGAAGGAATCACTGTACCATGTCGATGACAACACTTTACACTATACTATATGAAACACTATATATACGCACACAAAACAACAACATCAACACTACTATTGACAAATGTTAAATTCAAGAAGAAGCGCGCTAAACTATCGTTAGTTTGGAAGTTTTTGGAAAAGTATCATTCGCAATGGTTTATGGGATGAGTAGTTCCTTCACTTCATAAAATAATTATGTACACAGTCTTGTACCTTTGCCTTTTCTTCCGTTTTCCTATCTTTCTTTTGCTCAGAATCAAATGTTTTATGGTCACGATTCATCGTCTAGCTGGTTGGCTTGGTTCCAGCCTTAAAACTCTTTTATATAAGGATTTTCTGAAATGTCTATGGAGTAAATGAATGGGAAATTTACTTCCGGAACCAGAGCCGTAAAAAAAGTGGGCGGTCACTGTTGCGCTCTATGGGCAAAGATTTTTGCGCCCCAGGCCGGAAATACGTGACCTAGCAGTAACTTTAGACAACGTAGAACAATTTTAATCTACATTTTATTGCAGATTATACATTCTACTCACTAACTATATAATATTTACCTCACTCATTTAAAAAAAAAAAGAAAAAGAAAGTAATTTTTAAAGTCTTATTCAATGAAGTCTAGGATGTGGGGAGTGGTGGGGCGGCGCCCTAGTGCCCTCTATTGGCCAGCCGCCACTGAAGTTAAGTTCACTGAATTTGTGCGCCAGTTGAGGGATCCTGTCTTGACATTAACGTTAGAACCCGTGCCTCCAGAATGCTATGAGAACCCGTCAACTACAGCAAGGCAAGTGTGAGATTTGTTTTCATAATATCAGTGTAATGGGTTGCCATTGTCTAAGGAATTTCCCCCCATGCTTTTATTAATTATTCTCATCACAGAACTAGGAAAAAAACAATATCTCTGTTTATTCCAACACATAACTATTAAGACATTAGCCACACATTTTGTTTTAGGGTGGATTAATACTTGAAAGGATGACTTTGTTCCATTAGCACTGAGACCAGTGGGAGACTGCCTGCTTGCTTTGCCATTCCACCCTTCCCCAGAGATCTCCAGACCAAACTGGATAACAAAGAGCCATGCCAGAAAATCCCGAAGTATAGACATGCAATTATAAGAGTTCTCCATGAAGCTGTTATGCAATATACAATGTAAGTCTGCCATTTTCCTTAGCTATGATTTGTGAACTGGTCAGGTCAAAACATTTCAAAGCTATATGTTCACCATCGCACCATTGGCCTGACTGATATTGATAGTTTAGGTTTTATTTAGCTTGCAACTGATGGGTTTACAGTAACTGTTAATGGATTGGGGCACACAGTTCATGCTGCTCTGGCAACCCTCTCTGGAGATAACCTCTCAGCTCACATGATTGGTGGTTTTAGCATGTCTTTTAACTCTGGTAGAGTGTGCCGTTATTGCATGGCAACTTATAGCGATATGAAAGACCTGTTCCAAGAGGACAATTTTGTTTTAAGAACTTCTGAGGTTCGTCAGTACCATCTGGCCTGTATCCATCACAATCCTGATGATAAAGCAATCTATGGTGTGCATAGTCCATCACCATTTAATGAACTGTCCTATTTTGATGTGACAAAGGCTTTACCTCCTGACATAATGCACGATTTATTAGACAGGCGTAATTCCGCTAGTTATGAAACTAGTTGTGAGCCAAGCTCACAGAGAGAAGCACATAACAATTCAAGAGATAAATGAAGAACTACAAAGAGTGTCTATTGGTCAAAATGACAAGACAAACAGACCAGTTCAGTTGTCTGAAAGAATTTTGCAAAGTTCTGGTATTGCAGGATCTGCCTCTCAGAAATGGTGTCTTTTCAGGCTGTTGCCTTTTATAATGGCACACCATGTTCCACCTTATTGTAAATATTGGAATGTGTTTCTGTTATGTCGAGAAATTGTTGACATTATCATGGCTCCGAAAGTGAAAAGAGAGAGCCTTATGATGTTAGAGTTACTTGTATATGAGTTCCTGACACAAATGAAAGATGCATTTGGGAATGTTGTTACACCCAAGTGTCATTACCTGATACATTATTCCAGACTAATGTCAATGTATGGGCCTTTGCGTAGCCTATGGTGCATGAGATTTGAGGGCAAGCACCAATATTTTAAAGATGTTGCCAGAAATAGTAGGAACTTTATTAATATAGCCACAACTCTTAGTAATAGGCACCAGATGAAACAATGCTGGGAGTTTTCACCACGGAACATTTTGGATGAATTTGAAAAGGTCTCTGGGAAAAGTGTAACTACTCCATTTTCATCTTTGCCATTAGAACTGCAGCAAGCTTTAACTGTAAATAACATTGGAAATGTAGATTTTAATGGCGAGGCCATTCAGCATGTCTCAGAAGTAAATATTGACAATGTCAAGGTATGCTGTTAAAGATGTATTTATAGTGGATCTATTGCAATCTGAGAAAATTCCGCTATTTTGGCAAATCAAGTACATTTTCAACATAAACACTATGTGGCTTCTTTGTGGTAAAATGTTGATTCCTGTGTCATATCACTCTCACTTTCATGCATACAGTGTCAAAGTTGATGCAGAATGGACTTTGTTGACTCCAGGGGAAGAACTAGACTTCCAGGCCCTTGACACTTATTCTGTGGATGATAGTTTGTATGTTACTGTCAAACATTGTGTTTGAAGATATATCAATAAATTCTGTCAGAAGTAATTTTTTATGACTGTCTTTAATGAAACTGTCACTTACAGGTACACATTTGCCACTATTAAGGTACAAAGGGCTTGTCACTGGGGCAGTACCCTTAAAAGGCCAAATTTGTTCCATTTTAAAAGGTATATTTTTGTACCACACATTGAAGTACAAATTTGTCACCAGAGGTACATAATTGCCCCCCTAAAGGTACAAACTATAAGAGTCCAAATAAGTACCCATGTCAGGGGTACAACGGGTGTACCTTTAGAGGGTACTGCCCCAGTGACAAGCCATTGTACCCCTAGAGGTACAAATCAGGCTTTTTTTTTCTGACAGTGCAAGATGATGCCCTACTGGATGGACCCCAAGATGATGCCCTGCTGGATGAACCCCAAGATGATGCTCTGCTGGATGGACCCCAAGATGATGCCCTGCTGGATGAACCCCAAGATGATGCTCTGCTGGATGGACCCCAAGATGATGCCCTGCTGGATGAACCCCAAGATGATGATGGAGATGGAAAACATGACATGCCCATCCTGCCGACAGAATTGCTGTCATTTATTGTGCAGTTGACCCTTGATGTAGACATGTCAATGCTTGGGGTATTCAACCGAGTTTCTCAACTTTTTCGAGACCTTGCGTCACCGTTCCATCCTCAAATCTACCTCAGGGAAACTTTAGCTGAAAGCCTTGACTTGGACCATGACAATGACAGTGTCATTAGTATGATGAGGCTCTACAAATCTGCTGAACGCGGTAGTGGTCTTGCAATGAGACTAAGGGAGCTATTCAGCAAAAATAGCAAGTGGATGATGGCCTGGGTCCTGCTTAAGTATGTAGGCTATGGTCAATTTAAAGTCAAGGATATTTTTTGGAAGAGATAGTCTCATCTCTGTTTTGCACTGTAGGTAGATTTTCTTGGTTAAAGCAGCTTCAAGTGTTTGTAGTTCAGATGTAGTTTAGCAGTTTCCAGATAGTGTGGGTACCAGCTATATGTGTGTCTAACATGTAAGCTATGGCCTGTTTTAAGTGAAGGGCATGTTGGAGGGGAAAAGTAGTTTTTTGCAAGTTAAAACTGAACTGTTTATATATATTAGAAATCCACTGCAAATCAGTGTGTTGTTAAGCTATATGCTGTGGTTGTTTTTCACTTAATTCAGGGTTCAAAACTAACATTTTCCACTGGTGCTACCAACTTTTTCAGTTGGTGGCACCAGCACATCATTTGGTCGCACCATTTGTTTTGACGCTACGCGGCAATAATGACCTGACCTTTGTGTCCCATTATGTACTCGCATTCCACACAGGCTGCTTAATACTGTCTCCATGTAAGGTAAGTTCAAACTTTCGCGTTTGAAGTGAGTAGCTTGTGATGGACCGGGGGATGCATTTTGTTTCCCAAAATTGGTCTTTAGTTGTGCAACCATTTTTTGTCTCTTTTTCTGTATAGTCAAAATTTGCATAATCCTGATTGCTTAATGGCAGAGTGTGTGTGCACGCATACGCGTGTGTGTGTGTGTGTGTGTGTCTGTGTCTGTGTGTGTGTGTGTGTGTCCTGACATTTGTGTGTACCAATACTTAGATGTTTGTGTCAGTATAACACTCAGTGTCATGCAGTTTCTATGTCTCTATGAATCCTCAAGTACAGTTTCTACTAAGCTAAGGAATACAGTGACACTTGATGTAGTTTTGGCCAATGAAAGATACTACTAATCTACTGAACTAATTGTATCTTTTAAAATGAATTTTGAGTCAGTATGATTCATGCTAGAATACATAAAATAAACATTGTTATGTTATAACAATTTTCATGAATGAAGACCTCCATTTTGGTTGGTTATTACATAATGCACCTTATTATTACATTTTCATTTTAAAAAAAAAGTGCAACTCCCGCATTTTGTAATAACCACCGCAATATGTAATAATTTATTACAAAATGCGGGGAAATGTATTACATTTTGCATTCAGGCTGTTTATTACAAAATGCGGGTGTTATTACATAATGAAGTGAAAATGTATTACATTTTGTCGAGTTATTACATAATGCGGTGTTATTACATAATGTGTTGTTACAAGCCTGGTGCTCTTGTTTTTTATATGGACTCAGCCATTACTAGTTACAAGTTTTATGATAATTCATTAATTACATGAGGTCCCCACATAATAGTCGGGTGCAAATAGGGCTTTTATTGTCTATTGTGGCGTACATTACCCATCTATACTGTCCAAAAAATACCTAGTCCATCACCACCCTAAAGCAACTACTTAACTCCATATTCCTTAGACCTCTTGCAGATCACTCCTTCCTTTGCAGTATTTATGAATATTTCTGCTTTCATCTTGAGCTACACATTTCAAATATGATCTAGGTTAACATCAAGTACATGCAGACCACCTGGGCCTATTTCCATTAATTAAGAAGAACCCTAACGTCCGCGTGAAGGTAGAGAGCGTTTTTTTGTTACGGCCTGCCGAATGGCTTGATTGGACCTCTTGATGTATCATTCATTATCAAGTTTCCACTACAAAACCAAACAGCTCACCAGGCATTACTTATTATTCACATCGCTCAATTACCGCCTTAACAACATTTCAGGGAAACGCACAAGGGCATCGTAGATTTAGCAGACCTGGTACATTCACATTCCATTAAACTCTCAAAAGCCAGAATAGATTGGCTTTCTGTGAGACATCCTGGAAAAGTGACGCCTACGCTCTACTCAAAGTCATTAAAAGCACAGACTGTTAACAAATTATATTTCTTGATTAACACAGGACAAATTGTGTTTTATAGGAGGCTGGAGCTCTCTATTTGGGGTTATTGAGTGATGAAGTTCAGCTAATTTCTTTTCCCAAAGTGTGCATATAACATTTTAGAAAGGAACTTTTCAAACAATCCCTCTTGGGAGCAGAGCACAGCAGTGCAGCAGTAATCACAACAGGGCTTACAGTAAAAACTGGGACTACTATTGCTACATCTGTGTAAAATCAAATGTCACGTCACGCTACACACACTCTTTGAACAAGGATGTTAAGCGCATCTCCATTTGCCTCGGATGCCATGCGTTTCATTCCTTCATCTCCGGTGTGTGTGTGTGTATATGTGTGTATGTATGTATATATATATATATATATATATATGCAAAGTGTGTAAATATTTCTTTCATCTTGAGCTGCACAGTTAAAATATACTCTTGAGGGCTGACATGAAATAGGCTACACCTGACCTTATTTCCAGGAATAAAGTGGCAAACCCTGAATTGCATTGAATGTTTACACAGCCAACGTGACCTGAATATCGCGATTGGGCTTTTTGATTTCATGGTTCATGATAATAACCTTCCAATCCATGAATAGCTCTGTTTATCAGCATAGAGTGACGTGCAGTTTACTGTCTCTGTACTTACTGTCCATTGTAACTCCAGTACACAGTTTGTGCCAGTGTCACAAAGACAAAGCTCTATACATTTATTGGACTTGGCAATTAAATTGACTCTGATTTCCATTACAGAGCAAAGAGACGAAGCCGTCAGCCCTCTTGGCATTGTTCTTGTGCCACTATGTCTTCACTCTGGTATACCAACAAGAGGCTGCTTGCACGTTGGAGTTTATTAAAAGGTAAGACTTGCTTACACACACACGCACAGAGATCACTCAATTTTTCTAGTCATCATTTGCAGACAAATATTGAAGGACATACCTATCTACTTCTCTCAATTCCTCCCCAAACAATATTTCAGGGATTTCTTTTGCAAATGGTTGTCACCAGAGATCATTTGTCAGCTGGGTAGTAGTTTCAAATAAACCAATTGGGGCATTTGATTTGACATTTTTAGAGTTATGCCTGGTCCTGGTAAGACTTACCTGGCTCTGCTGTGGAAATGAGGTGTGCAATTGAGTGCAATTAATGAGGCTGACAAAAGGGCCAACTCCTCAGCACATTTTTTCCTGTAGAGCCTTTTTTAAGGGTTAGCAGGCTGCCCTCCTTACACTCTTTACACCGCCCCTTTGCTCTATACCTTGTACACTTAGAACTGCAGGAGGAGTTCCAAACAATCAAATCAATCAGTCAAAGAAAGTGTTTTGATGGTTTCCCAGCTAGGCACAGCAGCTCTTTCAACTGCTGGCGCACCTTTCATGCCTTCATGCAGGTGGGGTGAGAAGGGGGTGGGTGGTGCTTGAGGGCACAGAAGAGTTTTCTTTGTTCTGAACCAATATGGAGAAGTTTAATTAGTTTGCATTTTCGTTTCACATCGCCCAATTACAATTACTGGACTTGTCTGCACTCTTGGCCATAATTTACCTTCCCTGCTGTTCATACCAGTTAAGAACACAGGAACAAAAAGCTGAGTGTATGAGTAACAGCTGAATTTGAGTAGTAAATGTGCCCTCAGTTCATTTTGTGATGCTAGGCTTTCCTAGAATGAGTAACTGGCGCCCTTATTTATTACCAACCTGAGTCTGAATGGCGTTCTCACCTGCCCAAATGAACTGAACAAAAGCAGTAAATGCTCCAGAGTTTGAATAAACTGCTCCGAACAAGCTAAGACTCAATACTGCCTCCCCCGTAGTTAAAATGACTGGGGAAGTTACTGTTATGAACTGTCTGATACAGGCAGGGGCTATAAAATACCTGCACGCAGACTTACCTCTGGCAGTATATGCAGCTATTTATTTTAGGAAAGCTGTTCAGTGTCTTTTCCTCACTGAGATAGCAAGGCTGGGAAGGACGCTGTTAGAAAGAGAAAGGGTCCAGGTGTGATTTTATTGGCTAGCCGATGTATGTGTGTCCTTACCACTACTTTAGGATGCTTGGCAACAGAGCCCAACACAAACGATACCAACCAAACCGTCGCTATCTTATAGTCTGCAAGCTCCACAGATTCTTAGACAAAACCTTTTTATATGAATGCCTCACTCCCCAGTAGAATAAACCATACAAAATAAATGGACCCCCGCAGTTGACATGACACGGAGATTTCTCTACTATACTGATCAACATGCCCAGCTGTCTAATCCCTCTTTGTTTGGCTCGGTGGGGGTTTCATTGTGGCTTTTCCAACACCCGATGTGTTGCTGTCCTTCGCGCTGCTGCTTCTTTCATATCACGCTGTAAAAGACACAACATAGAAATAGAACGTGCTCACCACTTGGTGCCTCAACATTAGTTCAAACTGATCAGTGTGCACCCGACTGTGAGTGAACCAGACTGGCACATCCACACACTCTCTCTGCGGACTGATTAGAATCGCTCACTCGTTAATATTTGCTTGGTGGTCCTGAAAAAAATGTCTTCTCATATAGATCTGGGACGACTTCAGTAGCTGTTTATTTACAAGAAGAAAAAAAAATCCTTCTTGATTTTTGAGCTAGCTAAAAACATCAAACTTTTTAGACTGTCTCATGACGTGGTGCTAAGGCTCTCCACGAACCTCCCAAATACCTCAGCACATTCACATCAAACGTATCTCAAATTGTATCATACTAAACCATCTCTGGGGACATGAATTGAATTGGAGTTGGGTGCATATACACATGGATACAACTCGGTCATCCCTGCAAGAGAAGTTATGTACTCTTACTGTCGGAAAAAGTAATCTGTATATTTAACCCACAAATCGAATAAGCATGCAATTAGGAGGTAGAGCTGTGTGTGTGTGTGTGTGTGTGTGTGTGTGTGTGTGTGTGTGTGTGTGTGTGTGTGTGTGTGTGTGTGTGTAACCTGTGGCAGCACAATTTGAACCCATCACAAATTGTCCTCTTAAGTAGCTGAAAATTAACATTATTTTTTTTGTTCCTGTATCATTACTCTAATGGAGTGTAATGCAGGACGAGGATAAATTAGGATGTGTTGGTGCTGTTCTGCATGGTACCACTCTCACAACTATTACATCTTCCGGTAATATTTTGGACCTAATACTGTGGAGAGGGCTTCAAGGCTTCCTCCAGCGACCTCATTACCCCATTTAAATTTCTAGCCTCCTCTGAAACCAGTCCCTCTTGGAAAGTGATGTGTGATTATCTCCTCCAGTCTCACTCCCAGTCAACATGAGGTTGAGGTGTGCAGCAGAGGAGGCAAGGTGGGCATGTACAGCTGTGGTGGCTTTTTCAGATGGCAGGAGTGAATTGTTTCTCCAATTAAACCTTGGAAATGATTTGCTTTCAAGGCGTGCTTGTAATAAAAAATGCAAATGCTCAAGAATTTTTTTTTTTTACAATTAATATTAACTAATATTTTTTGAGCATTATCATTCTTAAACATTAGCTAAGCATGTCTCAAAGGGTGGGACTCTGTGCCAATAAGTTATATCGATGTTGTTGTAATTCCTACTGGTCGCTGATGATCGATAAATGTCATAGATTACTTAATGTACCGCTAATTGTTAAGTAGTTTATCGGGTATTTTACAACAGCTTTGAACATAACATTACATTACATTACAGGCATTTAGCAGACGCTTTTATCCAAAGCGACTTACAATAAGTGCATTCAACATAGGTAGGCAAGAGAACTACTAGTCACCAGAAATCGTAAGTGCATTTCCTTCCTAAACAAGCATCTAAGAGCAGTGCTGAGGTAAAAGATCAATAAGTTAACTACCTACTTTTTATTTAAACAAATAAGTGAAGCAAATAAATAAGAGCTAAGACAAATAAGTGAAGACAAATAGTGCTAAGAGTGCTGACATCAGTGGGGAGTTCATTCCACCACTGCGGGGCCAGGACAGAGAAGAGCCGTGACCGTGTAGATCGGCCCCAGGGCCCTCTGAGCGACGGGGCAACCCGTCGCCTCGAGGCAGCAGAGCGAAGTGGTCGGGCGGGGGTGTAAGGCTTGACTGTAGCATGGAGGTAAGAAGGAGCTGTTCCTTTCACTGCCCTATAGGCTAGCACCAGGGTCTTGAACTGGATGCGAGCTGCTGCAGGGAGCCAGTGTAGCGAACTCAGCCAATCAGAACTGAGGACCTTAACTGTCTCGTGTATAATCTGCCTTATATATAAGTGTGTTCTGATCATATGACCTTGTTAGCTCTCAGTATGTCAGCATCATTTAGCCATTCTGTAGATCTTAAACTGCGATTTTCCCCAAAAGCATCGCAGCACCAATATTTGTTCATACAGTACAGTAATACAATACAATACAGTAGATGACTTCCCTGCTAAAGATGTTTTGAAAAACTCAGCGTTTGGCTTAGTATTCGTTAAACTAGTCATTAAATGAGATTAAGAGTATTTCTCTTTATCTCATAATCACTCCGGGGAGAATACCATCACAGACAACATACTGCATTTAGGCCCCAGCTGCAGTTTGTCCTCTTAACATATTCTGCTTCAAGATCAGACTGACTAGGAGATTCACCGCTTTTGTTGTTGTTGTTGCAAATAATGATGTTTGTAGGATCCCATCTTGGACTTGTGTAACCAAAAGTGAAGTATAAGTCAGGGGGATACTGTGAAGGTTCTTGCCAAAACACTACCAACATGGAAGTTACTTTTTTGAGTGATTAATTTGAAGTCACATCGAATTGTAATCATTTTGTAAGAAAATAGAATATTTGAATTGACCTTTTAATATTATGCCTACAGTTTTGACTTTGTGTAAAATGATTCAGTTCCTTTACCACGCCAGTCTATTACTCCTCCATCCCTTCAAACACAAGCTCAAACTAGCAGAAAAAAAGCCACAGCATACAATGTCCCCTTACTAGAGAGTTGTCCTCAAAGTTGCACACTAACCAGTTGATTGAGTTGAGGACATTTGCCGACGACAGCCTCTAATAGAGGGAGGAATCAATGCCGTGTTTGTCCACTTCTTTGCTCATTAAGGAACCTCTATTCCTGTCGGGGTCTGTATATGACAGAGAAAGCACACAGTGCACATTTTCAGTCGGAGGAGGGTGGCCTTTCTTCTCCTCAAAGCCCTCCCCTCATCGAAATTCGCCTCACAGAAACGCGGTGCCAGAGGCCAAAGCCTTGACAGGGGTAGCCCAGTGCGGGGGAAATCAAACGAGGCCCTTTTTTACAGCCTGGGTGTCCGACAAGGAGACCCACTTACCTGGGAGTCCTTAATCTGTATCAAACATTTCCCATTTCCCTGGAATAAAAGAAGGCGATCTTGCTGTCCATTCAGAATCTTTGGTGATTCAGTGTTTTGTCTGTTGGATGTGTGTCCTTGGTTACGCGTATGAATAATACCTGTTCAGTTTCAAATCCTGTCAGGCTTTTCAGCAGCCTTGTTATATGCATCATAGTCTGTAGTTAATATTAAGACTTGTTATTTTGATTTGGACAGAATATAACCCAAGCTGCTATTTATGCTTGTTTGGATAATCAAAACCCATTGTAAATTTCTCAATAAAGACCCATTTGTCAGTGACATTTGGAGCCCCCCCCAGTTTTCTGTTTGGATCATCAAATAATAATAAAAATCATGCTTGTGTTCATAAGCCTATCAGAACTTGAGAGAAAAGATTAGTTAATTTTGCGTTCATGGACCATAGGGTATGAACTTGGCTCTTTTCCATTGCAAATGATGGTCCGTGTGTGCAATGTGGCACACCGCTCTAAATGGGACTTTGGTGGCCTGGCTTGTTTTAGCACTTCCAGATTGGTCTAAGAGCAGTCTTCTGAAATCATATAAAACAAAGATGTGCTCCACACAATTGGTCACCAGTTCATCTTTAAAATCGTACGTGTATAACAGAAAGTTAGGCTGTACAGTGCAAAAATATCCATTTTAACAAGTCATTTGGTCTCATGTTCAGTAAAATCATATTTTTCTACAAGTAAAAAAAACAACTGAATGGGATGAGATGATTCTATGTGTATGATGCAGTTGCACTTGTTTCAGGAATTTTCTAGAGACGTGTCAGTATTTTTGAAACAAGGCAGAATAAGGCAAATCGCTCCACTAATCATTGACAAAATGACACTTGATTCAAGAAGATGCTTGAAACAAGTTGACTTGCAGTGGAAGCAAGTTTAATTATCTTTTTTTTTTCAATTACTTTTACAAAAATAAGATACTAAATACTAGATTGAATGACTTGTTAAGGTGGATACTTTTGCAGTGCAGATATTTCACGTTTCAATTATTTCCATTGGGCGGCAGTGCGTCTATCCCCAAACCTTAGGCTGCACTACATTGCCCGTCGGCCCGTATGTGTGCGGCGGAGAGAGGAATGTCCAATACTCCTCCTCAATATCAAGAAGGTAAAATCAATTCCCACATTACAGATTTATTTCTCGAGACTGATTTCGGTCCTGCTTTTTTTCGAATGATGTTTTCCCCCTGTGCGCTTTTTTTGGGAAGGTTTGAGACGGTGCGCCATTGAGGATCAAGACTCCCGAGGAACGCAGGTCGGATTGGGAGCGTTGACATTGGCACCAGCGTCAATACACCGCAATGAGAAAATAACACTTCTGGTCGTGACTCAAAATAAAAGCCTTATTGACGAACGCGTATTTTTTTAATAGCGTAATACTAATTAGGCTATCAGGTGCAAATAAAGACTAGATTTCAAGTTCAACCTGCAATAAAGGGGGGTTAACCAAAATTCCTTTTTAACAGCATAAATTAATAAATAAAATCTTCATACAAGAACTTTGCTATCCTATGTTGCCCATAAGGCCATTAAAAATTCAGACTCAAAGACAAAACATCCACCAAGCTGTACACCTACAATTTCCCTCCATAAATGTAACGGTACCACTGAGACACAATAGCTGTCTGTACGCAAAACCGGCAAATTGTGCCGCTTTTATTTTGAAGGTAAAATCCCTTGAATTTCCGGTGTTACCCTGTCTACCTGCGGCTGACTTGACTTGCATGCAGTTCGCATTGACACAGCGGCACGGAGAGGGAGAGAGAGACAGCATCTGATGTGGCTTTTTCTGCACATCACTTTGGAAATTTGCTTTCGTGTAGTCCTGCCTGAAACGGTGCTCACCTGCCAGGGCTGTTGGTCGGCCGAGCAACTGAATTAATAGGATTATCAGACTAATTGCCTTGTCTGATATTGCCCTTCATTGATTCTGTCGACCATTTCCCTAATCAATGTCTTGATTTTCTTGATTTTCTTCTTTCTGCCTGTTTGAAAGTGGCCGGCTGCAGGTGCTTTTTTCCCCCTGCGCCAGTGAAGGCTGGCAATATGTGATTTTGGGATAGACGTTGCGTTTTGGAGAACTGGACTATTTCATTGCTGGGATTTAAAAAAAACAACAGCAACAACAAAACAAAAAAACGTTACTAATCTTGTTTTACTGTGTAAACGAAAAGAGGTCTCGATACACCGTAATGGTGTGGTGTTATCAGAACTGACGGCAGAGTACGCGCTATCATTTGGAAACTGCTTCTGGGTAAGTTGAATATTCGTTTTCTTTCGGGTTTGTAAAGTTTGTTGATTAAACGTTTTCGCCGCATTCTCTGGGTACGTTTTAAACCAGTTTGTTGACACCCACAATTAATTATATGGACAACACAGCCATTTATATCCAGTTTTACATCGCCCACTTATCGGTGCGCTTTACCAAAGGGATTCAAGGTCTCCTAATATGCGGCACTTATGCGAATTTGGAGCGAAGATGTTATTGCTCCCGTTACGCACGAATCCCGGTCCCTGTTTCTGCTTTAGTTGCGGATGAAGCCTCCACAGTGCAACTGTTAAAGGCTGCGGTACGTGGCTGCACAGTGACGCTGAAGTCCTCCGTATTCTTAAATATAGCTAATTATGGCGGCGCAACGATGATATTGTGTCGGCGGATAGAAAGAGTTAATTGCGCTCATCGTTTTTTTTCCCAGACAAAATTCGTGGAACACTCTGCGCATTTACATATCGCCCCGGTGCGTCAGCGGTGTGTGTGTGTGCGTGCGTGCGTGTGTGCGCGCGCGCGCTTGTTTGTTTGTGGGTGTATGCCTGTTTGCGTACATGTGCACGTCGCTGTGCGCACACATAAGACGTGTGTGTCGGCGGGGGGGAGGCGTGAAGAAACAGAGGGTTAGTTATTTCAAATTATTTCTGCTGAGTGATTGCTCGGCCAGAGTCAGTCTCTCTCTCTCTCGCTCTCTCGCTCTCTCGCTCTCTCTCTCTCTCTCTCTCTCTCTCTGTATTTCCTCTGTGCTGAAGGTTTTGCAGAGATGTACTTGCCTCCCCTGCCTGGGTGGATGATGGCTTATAATTGTCCAGATGTCACACTGGCACTGGCCATACTGGTATTTGCCAATTAAACACATTCGGGATTCAGGAAGTGATGTTGATTTTAAAGTTAGAGCAGATGTCCGGCGTCCTCCCAGACACTATAAATGACAAAGTTGGAGAAGGCAGCATTGCAAGTTGCATTTCATGAGTTCAAGTGATGACTGCTGCAGAGACATTTTTAGACTGCTCTTATGTCTATTTGTAAATCTATGAGGAAAACGTATTCACCTCCATGGCCAAGACCTGGAGGCAAAGTGAGTTTTACATTCAGTCAGTACATCATATTTAGTTTTCTTATTTTGTTAACAGTTGATGTTTAAGTAAAGATGGCAGCTCTCTTCAAAGGCTCCATCCTGTACCTCAAAGGATGGAGATAAACTTGCATCATGCTCTGCTCCAAATCTTTCAACTTTGACAGATTTAATAACCCCCTCGACACTATCTGCCTTTGATAATAGATTCTTGGTTTGCAGGCAGAATGATGTTCTTTTATTCATCCCCAACATCTGGACCTCAGCGTTGCCACAGAAGAGGCCAGTAGTGCATGAATTAATAGGTAAGTGGCAGTGGCCACTTAACGGATGCCCTGCAGCTACGTATTGAGCTGAGTCGAGTGTTCCCACACAGAAATTGATTTAGACAGAGATTATGTCATCCAACATTGGTGCTTTTTTATTCTGATCAAGTTTACCCGTGGCTCTGAATTCCTGCTCTGATCCCTGATAGACTGAATGTGGGTTTGAAGGGCATATCGCTTATGACTGATGCTTGTTAATAGGAGTTGTTTTTGTTACAGTGGTTTATTTCAAATATCCACTGTGAATTTTGAATACTTATGCCATACAGGTGAAAGGCATCAATTGCAAATCAATTGATGCAATTGATCAACATTGATGTTGTCGTGTTAGAATAATTTTCTGTCCTAATAAACCTGTTAGTTAAACGTGCACTGTTAAGGGTCTGCGCACCGTTACAGTCCACACAAAGTTATTGAATACAAGCAAATTAAAGAGTAAGCTACATCGGCATGGAGCGGCCATTGGAAAATGATTATTTACACAGTTGAATTACTGCTTATTAGTGTGTGTGTGCATGTTTAGCAGCTGATTTTTTTTAGAAGAACACTACCCGTTTTACAGTCAGACCCAAGTAAAATAGTTATTTGGAAATAATTTTGACTGTTTGTTTTAACCGGGAGTTCCGGATTTGTCAAATACTTTTTCTACATAATTTCTGTCTCTCACTCTCATTTTAAGTGGCAAACCCACTCCTCTGGCACCAAAGTAGGCTAACACAAACCATGATGATGTATTTGCAAATAGTACTTGACCTAGGTCAACTCACAGTACTTGCTCTAGTAGATAGCGGGATCTGAAGATATCACAAGCAACCGTTTTTTCTCTCCGTCTTGATTGATACTTTTAATTTTCAAGGAGCTGTCACCAAGGCCTATTGGCCTGTGCTCTGCAATCAAGGGGCGGACAGTCAAAGGCTTTCAAATGAAAGAGTTCATTAATGTGGTAGGAAATAAGGGTTGTCTAGCTGTGGAACATTGGCTCTGAGCGAGGAGTGATTGGAGCAATTGATGAGGATTTGTGAGGAAGAACGTTGGGGAGGAAGTTGAGAGGGGCATCTCAGTCATTGCTATTAGATTACATTAATAAGATTCAGAGGGGAATGGAAATACTGAAAGGTGATCTGTGTGTGTGTGTGTGTGTGTGTGTGTGTACAATGGCCTATATCAATCAGAAATGTTCTACCACAATATGTGTACCTACCAGTCCTGCGTGGTACGGCCCGATGATGTGCAGTTTTATCGACTATTGTGAAAGCTGTGAACTACATGCATAACAGAGGCACTCGGAGTTAAATCTTTTGAAAAATCCAATTCCTGTGAAGATGAGATTTCAGCCTCTTTCCCCATGCCTTGTTCCATTTTTCATCACCCATTCGGCAATCATTGGGCATTGATCTGATAGAAAGCTATTTATTTTTGTTGCAGGCCTCTTGTTATGAATCGACAAGTATGGTAGATCAGGTAGATTACAATACGTCACCTCGCCCATACTAAGAAGAAGCGTGGCCAAGGCTGAATACCAAAGAACTGTCCTGTCCTGACGCAGGAAACCCTATCAAAACTATCACATTTCAACAATTATTTGCAACTATAGTTTGAGCCAGGTCTGATTCTTGTCAATCTTAAAGCCTGAAAGCTGAAATAATATAGGGTGCCGTAGAGTTATTTGATCTTGACTTTCTAAAGATATCGAGGCCCAATATTCCACAGTGGTTTGCTCTGTGGTTTTGGGACAAGGTGGGACCCGTTGTCACCAATACAGTGGCTATTATTTGGATAATAATCTGTTATTATGCCATCTATACATGTCCTGTTGTCGATTTTCAAAATTCAATACAAATAATTTCCCAACCACCTCCTTGTATCCAGTCCCATCCGGTCCAGTGCTCGACGGTCCGGACATTGCAGGTCAGGGTGAGTGAGATCAAGAGTGCAACGGAAGAAGCTTGCTTTGTCTACCTCTAATGCCTTTCCTGTAGAGCTGGGGAACACAAAGATGGTGGTCCTCTTTGGAAAGCGTTGCCGCCGTGATCAGTTGTCGATGGGGGGAAAAATAAATGGCCTTCAAAATTGCCCCCCCCCACTCATTTTGAGGCCCTCAAGTGCTTGGTGTGTCCTTCCCTGCTATTATTCAGTGGAGGCGTATCAAAACGAATTCTCTTCCCAGCAAATCATTTTCATGGGCCACTTATTTTTTAGACCTTGATGTTAGATAGATGTGAATGCCTCCTTGCACTGATATGAACCGAGCTGAGTGTCTGCCGACGCTGTGAGGCAGTCCTAGTTTATTTACTTTCCCTGTGTAATGCCATTCCTAACCCAACACAGCAATGGTTAACACCACAATAAAAGAATGGTAATGGAGTCATTTTCCAACTGTCTCTTATATTGTTCTTGAGAAAACATATGCAGTATTTCCTTGTGTGTGTGTGTGTGTGTGTGTGTGTCTGTCATGGGGGAGTCATAAAGTTGAAGAGAATCAAATGCATTTGAAAGGTACAATATATTCCCGTTCGTTATAGTAGTAAATAATGGGGCATGGGGTCAGACACAGTGCAGCACCCCTGCAGCTTAAGTGTAATGCCATTCAATTGTAACACACAATGGATGGAATAAAGAAAGAGGCAATGAAATACTTGAGTCCCACTTCCCCTGATGAAATAGCCATCCAAGGTGTGATCAATTCACTCAATATATTTCACTTTGCTTCGGGCAAGTGATGTTGAAAATGAATGTTTTGTTTTTAATCGGCAATAGAGTGAGATGTCCACGACTCTAGCAGGAGAAAGGAATTATCATTTTCATCCCTTTTTCTCCAACCGTGCTATTTTCTTGCCATGGCTGGAGGTGATTCTGTGAGGCCCATCCAGCCTAGAAAAATGAAGTTGATGTGTTTCAGATAGCTTTTAGAGAGATGTGGATAGAGGATGGAAATTGCATGCCAGGGCAAGCAAAATGAGCAATTTTTCCTCTTATTTCCCCTCCTCCCTCCATTTGACCTCTTACTCATTCATGAAGGCTATGTTGTGATATTCCAACACTCAACATTTGTCAGTTTGCAGAAAAGGGGAGACCTCGACTACATTATTGTGTTTGCCTGATGCATTCGCAGCCCCTAACCAGACACCAGAATAGACATGCCTGCCTGTGACTAATGCTAGCAAAACAACATTGCAGCTACCGTCTTTATTCACATTTTGACCTGCGTTTTCTGTGGCTTGTGCTGAGATATTCAGGGAGTTCAGCACAACTTTTCAGTTATGAGGGTGTGGTCTTAAGCAAAGGTCCAGGTCGTTATGTATTGCAGTGGACACTTGCATTGCAGCCGTACTTTTCCATGAGCATGTTACATCCCATGAAAGTGTTACTGAGCGGCCCCAGTTGGTATCAAACCCCAAACCCCGACCGTATTTGTGCCATGTTCTGCCCTTTTGAGTTAGGCAGCGCTACCAATATAGTATGTCAAGGAGTTAATAGTGAGTGAAATCAAGGAGCGCTTCATTAACAGTTCTGCATTGGTCATTAGCCATAACATGCCAGACCTTTTTATAATTGATTTATTTTCACCCGCTTCGAGCACCAAAGCACAAAGTTGCATTTCAAATGCTTTTCTTTGATTGTCTGAATTCATTGCATTGTCGTGTAATGTGACAAAACATACCCCTCTGGCGGCCAAGTAGTCTAAAACTAAGTCTAGACTACTACTACTCTTAGAAGTATTTTGGGACACTATTTGACCCAGTTCTGTTACAGGCGTCACCGAACACCATCAGCTAATTTTTTATACCATAGGATCTATAAGTAGAGTTGATCATCTACTTATTGAATCTTACCAATTCCAATGATAATTCAGTTCCCAGTTGATAATTTTGTGAGGCTAAGACGTCTTTTTACATCACAACTGAGGGTTTTATCTGTGTGGCTTTTTTCCCCGGCCAAAGCGCGGGTCTCTTTTTTCCCCCCTGCTGCACCAGACCCATGGAGACCGGCTCTCAACAGGGTTCTTGATTTATGGGCCACTTTACAAGAAGGGCCTGGGGACGCAGCACTCCTCGTCCTCCGATATTGAATCTCGGCTGCCTAGTATGGAGATGTGGGTCGTCTGTTATTGTGTGAAAGCTTATTTGCATTGTGCCGTTAAGCTCTCCGTGGTAACTACAACACGTCTGCCCACCTTACCACTTAAGTTTATTTTTGCTTGCAGGGCAGTTGGGCATGCAGACGTGTAACGAGCATTTTCTGAGGAAAAAGAGGCTGTGAAGACCAAGTGATGTGCCTGTGTGTGTCTGTCCAATATGCGATGCGGTTATGAACCCTTTTGAGTAAACATAGAAACAGTGATTTGCCAAGTGCTCGCTGTTGCTCCAAAATGTCCCCAAAATTGTTTGTCTTTTCATATTTGAATCCCTTTGACCAAGCACCACGTACATCCATTTGAAGTTTTCCGATTTTAGATTTGCAATTTCACAACTTTTCCAAGTGGTGTATGACAGTCACACACCAAACCATATGTATTTACAGTTTCAAGTATGCTGGCTATTAGAAAATCAACTTTGATTATTCTTTGCCTGAAGGCCTCATTTGTTTTGCCACTATGACATTTGGCTGGGTAATGAGTTTGCCTTACTTTGGGATCAAGGTGGTTGATTTGTTAAACTTCATTAAGGTAAATGTATGGCAGCCTTAATTGTTATAGTCGCTGTAGGGGAGGCATTTATTAACTTGTGTTAATAATCTGATAATCCCTTTAATTCCCCCTTAAATCAGCTCCCGGTTTTGCCCCTTAGACACGGCAGTAAATTCAACCGAAGTTATCATGCTTTTTTCTAGGTTTCTATTTTCTCCATTTCTACGGGTTACCAAACCAATGTTGTGCTTTTTCTGTATGATTTTTCTTTTTCTACTGCAACCTACCAAATGAAAACCTCCTTTGTAATACTAGAGGAACCTGGACCATCATGTCTCCTTGAATAGCAAAGAAATACATTTGCTTGTCATGTTATAATTACCTAGACTGATTTTTTTTTTTCTTTTTTCTTTCCCTTCAGTAGTTGAAGGTCATACAACCCACACTTTAATGCTGTCACACAATTAGCACTTGGTTCTGCCCATGACATACACAACTACTACAGTCTTCAGGGTGTTAGGATTGCAGTACAGAGTTAGCTAGAGACTCTGTCGCTTCAGCAGCTAATCAGTGTCAGTTTCACAGATTTAGATTTAGTTGTCGCAGTGTGTGTGTGTGTGTGTGTGTGTGTGTCTGTGTGGGTGTGTGTTTGAGAAAGAGAGCGAGAGATTGTGTGTGTGTGTGTGTGTGTGTGTGTGAGATAAAGAAATGTGTCGGCCTGTAAATTTCTCATCATTGTCACTGGAAGTCTCAACTTTTGATTGATGAATTGTCATGCTAACGCCACCCATATTATTTTGCAGTGTCCCCTCTCTGAGATAGACCTACTGCTGCTATAGTTAGATATGGGTGTGCTAGCGTTAGACTGCAAGCAAGGTAGGTGTCATTCAGGTGAGCAAGGTTGCTTCCTCTCCTTTCGAACCTTGAACCCTGACTGCAATTTTGATTGATATCTGCAGTACCGATCAAGCCAAAAAGAAAAAACACACGCACACAGGTAACTTCCAGAAGTCAACAAGAACAGCTAATCAAAGTCAGTCAACGTAGGGCTTCACGCGCAGCTGCTGCAAGAATAGTCATTTTAAGAAGGAATCCAACAGATCTGCCGAGTCATATAATTGAGCAAGAATATTTTTCCTCCGCTACCAAAGACTGTTAATAGATCTGAGAGGTAGCTACACAGCAAACTCATCGGTGTTAATTTACCTCTTGAGGATGTAAGAAATCTAATTTAATGAGAAGGATCAAATAATGAGAGAAACAATGGGAGTAAAACAGCCAAAAACAATTTATGTAAAGGTCTACTTGTAAAATCTTGTTAGATGGGATTTAAAAAGATTAAACTGATTTCTTGCTTCATGATACCAGTCTCTTAACAACTATTAGCATTACAATGTTGTTATCTCATCATTCTACAGTCATTTGACAGCGGAGACGCTCAAATGAGTAAAATTCAGCATAAATAACATCAAATATAAGATGGAAAGTTTAGATGGTTTTGATGGGAAGTATTCAGGCCACCTCGCTGTGTTTTCTCCCCAGTTCCTTTTTTGCTTCCCTGTGTGTATCAATGCAATGCAGCTTGACTGCACCTTTATGAGGGTGCCTCTCGTGGTTACTTTCTCCTCGCCCTCGCTTCTTCTCCATTTCCCAGCATTCATTCATCCCCTCTTCACCTTTCACCTCTTCCTCTCAGAGATTCAACCGGGCTCTCCCTTGGTCCCCTTAGCCCTGGCCTGGAATATCCAATGAGAGCGCTCCGTTCATTTAATGTCATCCTTATTTCCCTGACAGCCTGGCAGGATAAAGAAGCTGGTTTGCAGGCAGCTCAGGGAATGGGACTGAGAATTGTACATGCCTGAAAAAGCAGTTTGTGTGTGTGTGTGTGTGTGTGCACGTACGCACATATATGTATGCATTTGTGTGCATTTAAGTGTGTGTGTATGTGAGACTGTATCTATAGTCACCAAATTCATTAAAAGTGGATTTAGTCAGCTGGACTGGTGGCTCTTGACTCCCAAGCCCTAAAAAGAAATATCTGCAATTTTTCACCTCCAGAGAACCTGCTTCTATCACTTCTATCACTTCCATGTAGCTTACTAACTTCTGTCTTTCCTGTTAGGTTCAAAAGGGCAGTTGGAACAGTGCAGTCGTAAAGAAGCTACATGCTGTTTCATTCCATGACCAATAGTTAATTTGGTCATTTGTTCATTTCAGTAGATCTTATTCCCACGATTTTGAACTTCACGCTCTGGGTGGGGAAACTCTTAAGAGCAAGTACAGCACGGTGAATAGGACAAACATTTATAATTTCATGGATCCCCCGCTGAATTTTTTTTAGAAACAAATGGATCTCATGAATCCAGAGGGCTAGGGTTCACATTTTAAGGCTGCAATATTTGGCCCACTATAGCCAGCGACTTGAATCTAGCATTGGTAGCTGGCTAGTAGTAAGCTAGCTAACGAATCTGCTAAATTCAAGCCGTTGTAGTTGTTGCTAGCTAATTTGCTAACTGTCAGGTCTACACAAGTAATGCTAGTTTTATAATGTTTTCCACCTCGATTGTGATGTAAATCCAAAATGGCCACCGTGGGAATAAGGTCTTGGTATAGTATGAAGGGTATATGTTCATGTGTACCTAAATCTCTTGTCCTGTTTGTTATCCTGAGCACACTGAGACGAATTCCTAGCAATTTATAACAATGTTCCATTCTGTGTTCATATGAAGTTGATTTCAGTGTTCATCATTCATCCATAGATTGTGCATGTGATGCATATATTCTGCTTTGTTTTGAGTGTTGCTGGGGAGGAAATCACCCACATCTATGGATTTATACCCTTATGCAGAGTCAAAGTTTATTTGAAGACATTTACCGTGTTCGTACATGCTCAGAGAAGCTGATTGCATTGGAGAAGCAACCTCTTCTCCCTCATTTCCTCTGTGTGTATCAAGAACATGGAGGCTTGTGGATGCAGGGTTATTAGATAATCTGAAATGGAATAATTCAGCGTGGAGAGCACAGACAGGAAAGCGTGGGTGGGTGTGTGTGTGTGTGTGTGTGTGTGTGTGTCAGCCAAGGGTGTAAGGGCTTGAAAGTGTTCCTCACAAATAGAAATGTTAATAACTCACCAAGCAGAGCACATATCAATTTTCCAACTGGAGGTAGGAGGAAGAGAAGGGGGAGTGAAAGAGGGCAGAGAGGTGAGGGTGAGGAATCCAGAAGGATAGTGAGAGAGAGAGAGAGAGGCTGCGTTCACACTGCAGCTCAAAGGGTCTAAAGCTGCATGGCATCGGGTTTTTTTTAATTCCAATCTGGACCACAAGGATATGTGGTACAAAAGCAGGAATTGAGCCTGAAGACCTGCAGTGTTAACGTAGCCAGAGAGACAGTATGTGTGAGAGAGG